>OY776288.1:35996050-36596050 GCA_963675345.1 Trididemnum clinides
AAACACTGAAAACACGAGATCATCAATCGATGATCGCGGGAGCGAAAGAGTTAAATCTACAAATACCTTAAATCTGAATCACTGGTCTTAAGCTTTTGTACATGACTGTATATATATATATATATATATATATATGCATGTATGCGTATGCAGTGTGTGTGTGTGTGTGTGTGTGTGTGTGTAGTAATCCAAATTTATTATAACTGAATGTGATGAGATTCAATGCCATGCCATGATTTTGTATAAAGCAAAAACATTTACTATAAACTGCATTTTAAAAATCAGATCTTTTCGTGCTCGGAGTAAGCACTAGAAATTAGAAAAAACGTATGAAATCGATAGTGCACATTATCAAAAGAAAAAATCAATTTCATTTTGATGGTTTTAGGCCTGTAACGGCTACTACTTTTTCTGATAATTCTGTATATGGCAGTGATATCGCATCCACCGTGCCTAGGGGTTTTAGTTTTCGACGAACCTACAATTATCTCTCGGGGTTGGGATAAAAATGAAATGTGGATAGCTTGGTAATTTCTGAGATAAAATGTAGCCTCCGCGGGTTTTTGCTTGTCGCAAATGTCTTCCAATAGCATTCTGCTTTCCGAAGATAATTTTAGGTAAGCTACTTATAATAAATGAGTACTTATTTGAAATACTATTTCTTGTAACGTAGTTTAAAGCTACTTACAGAAGCTGCAGTCATAAAGTAATGGTTCACAAGCTGCATATATTTCTACCACGGAAGTGCATTTACTTCCTTCTAGCAGCAGCAAACAACGTATGACGCAATGTGTGATGCCATAATCCATTCCCTAAACACAATCACACCGGGTCGTTTGTGCTTGCGTAATTTTTGTTGTAACTAGCCGATTGCTCTTGAATGAGGTTCTGGTTTTGATTGAAGTTAGTGTAATCATACAATTATAATTAATTATACAATACATATAGAACTGTGTAATTATACAATTAGCCGGTATTGACTCCATGTCTCCTGTTAATATGATCGAGGTCTTTTGATGTGCATTCACACGTTTGATATCCCTCAACGTGCTATCATCTAACAACGATATTGTTTATCCACTCTTATTTCTAGCTGTGTCATTAAAGCTTGTTCGCTTTCACTTAGTTCAAGGCTGGGCCTACTCCATTCAAAGCTGCGCGAACTCAATTCAAGGCTGGGCCCACTCAATTCAAGGCTGGTCCTACTCCATTCAAGGCTGCGCGAACTCAATTCAAGGTTGGGCCCACTCAATTCAAGGCTGGGCCTACTCCATTCAAGGCTGGGCCTACTCAATTCAAGGCTGGGCCCACTCCATTCAAGGCTGGTCCTACTCCATTCAAGGCTGCGCGAACTCAATTCAAGGCTGGTCCTACTCCATTCAAGGCTGGGCCCACTCAATTCAAGGCTGGGCCTACTCCATTTAAGGCTGGGCCTACTCAATTTAAGGCTGGTCCTACTCCATTCAAGGCTGGTCCTACTCCATTCAAGGCTGGTCCTACTCCATTCAAGGCTGGGCCTACTCCATTCAAGGCTGGGCCCACTCAATTCAAGCCTGGGCCTACTCCATTTAAGGCTGGGCCTACTCAATTTAAGGCTGGTCCTACTCCATTCAAGGCTGGTCCTACTCCATTCAAGGCTGGTCCTACTCCACTCAAGGCTGGGCCTACTCCATTCAAGGCTGGGCCCACTCAATTCAAGGCTGGGCCTACTCCATTTAAGGCTGGGCCTACTCAATTTAAGGCTGGTCCTACTCCATTCAAGGCTGGTCCTACTCCATTCAAGGCTGGTCCTACTCCACTCAAGGCTGGTCCTACTCCATTCAAGGCTGGGCCCACTCAATTCAAGCCTGGGCCTACTCCATTTAAGGCTGGGCCTACTCAATTTAAGGCTGGTCCTACTCCATTCAAGGCTGGTCCTACTCCATTCAAGGCTGGTCCTACTCCATTCAAGGCTGGGCCTACTCCATTCAAGGCTGGGCCCACTCAATTCAAGGCTGGGCCCACTCAATTCAAGGCTGGGCCCACTCAATTCAAGGCTGGTCCTACTCCATTCAAGGCTGCGCGAACTCAATTCAAGGCCAGGCGTACTCTATATAAGTATTTGGCAACTGATGAATAAAATCCTGGTTTTTTTCTTTTTCGTAACTATCCACACCGTAATTAGGCGTTAACTTGTCTCATTTCCCATTACACGCTACCATCACTGTTACTGAATTGCGAGTCTAATTTTAGTTCTTTGTTAACTACACAAAACTAAAAATTCTATTTTTGCTGTATTATGCCAGGACTGATATTGTTACTATGCATTATGACAAAACAATTCAAATATATCAGTTTCCTTACCGAAAACAATTCAAACAAGCAATATTTGAATTGTTTTCGGTGAGGAAGGTTAAACATTTTTCTGAAAAAAACGATAGCTTGTGGTTAGGCGAACAAAGCTCATACCGTCGTAGTTTGTTTTCATCATAAGCAACTTTTCAATATCTCCTGAAAGATTTTTCAACCACGTTTTTACGGTCAGTACTTTTAATACAATGATAAAACTATTTTTGCAAAGAAAGGTTGACTATGACGTCATCTTCTGGAGGGATACACTTTTTGCTAGTTGCGTTTGAGTCAGATGCTGCTTTCGTTTAACCCCTAAGTCACTTTCTTACGTCAAGAGATTAGGATTTCGGAAAGTTAATGTTGGATCCCTTGTGACATTTACCCCTAAGAAGTTATCAATTGTGCCAAGTTTCATGTTTTTTCGCTCAGCAGTTTTGGAGAATGTAAATCGTACGTACAGACATAACTGCGCTTCATGCGTTAAATCGCGTAGTCAGCGTCCAATGACGTAATTGCAATGTATGTCTATCACCTGCTTTTGCGTGAGGTTTTAATAGAAAGCGAGCCTTAAAATTTTGGCTACCTTTCTCAAAAAATACATACAGGTAACTTGAAAAGCCACACAAAGCTAAATTCCATTCTGAGATCCAAAACACTTTCATTGTGTCGCTGTGGCCTGGTTTCGTTTAGAAGCCAACCTTGCTATTTTCCTTGAATATTATGTGATCATTTTGACAAGTTGTGTGGAAATGAATTAGAAACAAAACCATTATTTAATCATTAACAAACGAGCAAACAACGATTCGTTATTACTGCGAATCACCTCATTTATATCGTTGTTATTCCTACTTATACGTCATTTATTTGCATTTAGCTGCACTTAAATGATTCTATCGTAACTACTTTCTTTTTGACTTGTGTGTTTCTCGATAGCCTTTACTGTATGTTTTCTTGCGTACTTGTTTACTTATAATTTCAATCGATGATTTTATTGACAGATATAAGCTGACGAGGTTGTTTCCATGGAAAAGCAAAATAATACAATTTTGTTGGGATACTACCTGCATTATGAAAATACCTCTTATGATGTTTGCATTTTTGCGCTTCGCCGAAAATTATGTCTTTGAGAGTTGAGCCAAAAATTAAGTTATTATAAGAACATGGCAGCAGCATAGATTAGTGAAAAAAAGATATTTTTGCATGTTGTTGACCAGCGAACCTAGGTCTAATTACGTGTTCAAAATTAAACATGGTTATTTTGGAGTGATTTGCTGACTTCTACCCCTTACCGATACATAGAAGACGAAGCAATAATCTTTAAATCGAACCAAGCTTATTCATGAGTGACAGACGTCAATTCATTTCCTAGATAGAGGATATTGTAGCAAAATCATAACATTCTCATGGAAAAGAAATGTGGTCAATCTTGCACTTTTTTGAAACCAAGTTCATCACATTTTAGCGCAATGCGTGGACATTAGTTCTTAAAACGATTGTTTCTTTGGCAACTTAAAAATCGATTTTGCAGAACCCCCGTACCTGTCTGCTCTTTTATAGAGAAAATTCAAGTTGCAGTCGAGCTGCCTATCATAGATGCAGCAGCTGTTTGTGAGGTTAATTATTATTAACTGCTAGAAGGAGCTGAAATTTTCGTCTGTTACCATCTATGCATTATTAAAATATACGCACTTCCACTTCCTGGCTGCCATTAAAATAGAAATGAATTCACTTTCATACGGTAGAATGACATCACACATGTTTCCGCTTATAGCAGAACAACTCTGTGTCGACATTGTTATAAATATAGAATATTAATTTGACGGCCGAATCGTAAAGCTGTTTCGAAAAGAATGGGCGACATCTTTTTAAAATGGGTAAAATCTCGTTTTTACGTTTATATTAATAAGTATGTGCTGAGATGTCGGCTGTTATGCTGAACTTCCTTCAATATTAGAGAAGGGATCTGTGCTTTAATACTATGTAGTTATACAAAGAAACGCGAAAATGAAGTTTTTTTAATTGCTAGCATTTGGAAACTTTTAAGCAGAATTATTAATGTTCTATACGAGAGCAGCAAAGTGTGAAACCTATATTTTTGTTTCAGGCCGGTCGTTTCATTGTAAGACCTGGAAAGGATGAAGATCGACCTTATTCTATGACTGTATATGCTGGAAAAATTTTCAATCTCATTATCAGGCTTCGTAGTGACCGCAGATATGCCCTGGGAAAATACAAGGTGAGGCATGGATTAAAATCGATTTTTATTTACCAGTATTGGTAAAAGAAATGCAGCTTTATAAGTTTAATTACCGAGCTGGGCTGTGGCTGACCGTTCTTAGTTGCTGATGCAGTAAAACGTGCACCAGCAAGCACCTAATTCGCGAGGGGGATTCCTATGCAAGCTTCCCCTGATAACCCTCGACATTTAGTCTTGAAAATTAGTTTTATTGATGTATTCAAAACGAATGGACTTTTTACGTCCATGTCAAGAGTTGCATTTCTTGCTGCGTCTTGTCCTAGCGAGTAGTTTCTTTTAAAACCCAAGAAATATATCCCGGAATGTCGATTTCGCATAAAATGTTTTATCGCGTTCTACGTATGGTCATTCAATGATGCATCTCATTGTAAGATGGGCCAATGATATCGTGACCTTGCTCTCAAAATTATTGCAGTGTTGTCAAGCCTATTCCCACGTAGTCAGTATCAACTTCATGATCTAGTTGTTCCATTAAACAGATGTGACGTCATATATGATGCTATCATGGGGTTGCATGCCATCTCAATATATAGTTCAAAGTGAAAGTTTACATAATAGCTTTCATGTTACTGGTGCAATTAGCCTGATTGATAGAAACGTTGAAGTTATGCTGGCGCCCTAACAGTGGGGGTGCTCGTCAGAGCGCAAACCTCAAGGTTCAAAACTTCGTATAAGCGTCATCATTATTCGTCAGGAAAAGCATTTGAAATTGAAGTATTGGCGTGATAACACAAATCAAATCCTAATAAAAAGGCAATTGTTTTGTCGAGGACAAACACAGCTGCGTTAGCAACAGCTAACCTCATATCGAGTAGGAAAACGAGGTTAAACAAAATTGCCAAATTACTGCTGAAGAAAAAAATTATGTTTGTAGGATAACGAGGATAATTTTTCGTCGGTGATTGAACTCGTTCAGTATCACATGGAGAAGCCCCTTGTGCTGGCGAATGGGCTGGGATCAGTCAAGTTGATTGGCCCTCCTTGATAAAGTAGTTGATATATTTTGTAAATAATGGCTGACATAAGCCCAGTAAAAACCGAAAGCACGTCAGCTATCTTGGTTGAACTTTGTCGAAAGTTATCGCTTACTGAATCCAAATATTTTTGTTTTCAACACTGAAGTTGTATGTTTGTAATCATGTTTCTGCTGTTTGCTCGTTACTTTTGTGCTGCTCCATATGCCTGTGAAAATCTGTAAACCATTTATTAGATGTAGTCACTGCACTGACAATCAAAACTATGGCAATAAATTTAATTCTTCGATTTTACGTATAGCGTCTTGCGTGGAAAATGGCTTCTCGAATAAAAGTCTCTAGAATTGAGAATTCATGCAACGCCTACAGTGATCCTACCCTGGGCATGCCTCATCTCATCCCGCCCCGCCCGGCTCCGAATGCGTCGCTCGTTCTCACTCCTTTTCTCTATACGACCTCTGGTTCAGGCCATGGAAAATTGTGCGGTTTATAGAGCTCCAAGGTATTGCGCCGTGCCCACACCCATCAATTGCAGTCGCGTGGTGGTGTTGTAAGAGCCCGCCGTAAGTCGGTAATTTTGCAAACACCAAGTCACAAGTTTCTTGCATGCATTTATTTTTCAAGCGATTTCGCCTTCTCTTCAATTTAAACTTAATTTTTCCACTGCTCTTCTCCCCAATAATACCGTCTCTCTTCACCAACTACCTGCAATTCTTTTTGTTTTCTGGTCAAAATTTTACGCGGCTGATTGAAATGCTGTTATCAACTCGGCCACTCTTTTGTTTTCTAGCTTCTCATCTTTGCTGGATCTCACATGGCTACTGTCAATAATTCTGCTTTCACTGCTACGCGTAGAGTTATATTTGTGCTGGAGTCCGCAGCTCTTTCTGGAGTTAATTTTTCCATATTTTTCTACTTTTCGAGGGTTTCAGATTCTTATCTATAAGATGGAAAAATCTTACGACTCTTGTCATACCTTTGCCTCTCAAAGCCGTTGTATCTGTTGTTGTTGTTGTTGTTACCCGACCCCTTCCGAGAGACGGGGGCATGGCGGAAGACCATGGAGCCCCAGAAGCCGGGCAACTCTCCAGGGCCTGGACCAGAGGTTGTAGAGATACAGAGAGTCGCCAAAGAGTGAGCGGCGCAAAGAGTCCGTAGCTGGACAGTGCAGAATGAGACGAGAGGTTTCCGTAGGCGCTGCATGAAAAAATTTTGATTATGCCAATCCTAGAGAGATAGCAGTAAGCTGTGTCCGTTGCAGCGAAGACGAGAGAGAACGCAGCAAGCGTGACGAAAGAGCACCTCGTTGGAAATCGATGGAACCTGTGTGTCGAAGAATTTAGATGAGACAGTACTCCTCCAGTTCGAGAAAAGAGAAGAATGGATACGAGAGATAAGAGGAGAGAGACTACAAGGGATTGCAGAGGGAACGAGTAGCGCTCTCCGTCTGGCCAACTCATCAGTCGTGTCGTTCCCCAAGAGAAACGAGTGTCCGGTCTGGGGACCCATTGTAGCCTAATAGAACAGGAGGAGAGAGAAGACAGATCTGCCAGGGAGATTGAGGTAGAAGGAAAGATGGAGGAAAGGACAAGGTGGCGAGAGTCAGATAGGAGGAAAAGAGAAGTGGCAGACTTGTTGATGCTGGCAAGACCAGCATAGAGCTTGCAGAATGGCGCTGGCTTTAGCGGAAAAACTTGAGCATACTGGGCCCGCTGAAAAAGAAAAAGTGGCCTCAGTTTCACGGAGAGAGTTGGAAAGTACGACAGAGCCGCCCTTGCCAAAATGAAAAGGAACAGAGCCGTCCGTCTAAAGTACCAGATTGTATGGTGGGAGAGAGTCAAGGAGAGCGGGAGCATGAAGAGGAAAGGGTGGACTCCACAGTGAAGAAAGACCGGTTCAAAGGAAGTGAGGGAGGCCAAGCAAGAAGAGCCTCCGTAGGAGAAGTAGAAGGAAGCATGAGCGGGTGAGTGGACGCAAAAGCTCTCCAGGACGATCTGCAGAGTCGTGGTTTTACTCCTAGTCTGGCCAAACCTGAAATAGGAAAGGAGGTTGGGAGGCAAAGTGCCCGTTCATAAGATGACGGAGCGAAATGAGTCAGAGTAACTTGTAGGAGAGGTAGAGAAGCCTCAGAGACTAGAAGTGGGATAGGGGAGGACGAGAGGCAGCCGGTGATGGCACGACTGGCCGCTCGGTGGAGGCGTTCCAATTTGGTAAGATTGGTAACGCTTAGAAAAGGAAGCCATCCTGGTGAAACAAAAGTAAAAAGGGGCCGAAGAAAAGCTTTACACAGAAGAAAGAGGGGCCCCATGAAGAAGCAGAGATACAGCGTAAGGCCTTGAGACGAGGGAAGAACTTAGCCTTCAGCGAAGATTCGTGTCTAGAAAAGGAAAGAGTGCGGTCGAAGGTGATCTCAAGAAAGGTTGGAGTGGGATTGAAACGGAGGCGGGAGTTGAAAAAGAGCAGGTTGTGCTGGAGGTTAGCTTGATGGCGATCCATAGAGAAAAAAGAGGCCGCACATTTGCTCGGATTGAGAGGAAGACACCAGTACTCAGATCAGCACTCCAGTCGAAACAGTACTCTTTGTGTGGTCTTCACTGCAGTAAGGACCGAGGGGACGAGGGCCAAACGGCCAGATCGTCAGCATAAAGAAAGCAGCTGACGGAAAAAGGCTGAGAAGCAGGGAGATTGTTGATGAAGAGAGAGAGAAAAGTACAGGGCCAAGAACGGATCCTTGTGGAACACTTGGACGGACTCAAAAAGAACAACTTTTTAAATGATTTTGAAAAACCACACAAGCGCGCCTATCAGAAAAGAAAGATTGAGTCCAACGAGCAAAACAAGAAGGGAGGCCAGTCAAAAAGAGTTTGTGGAAAAGAGCGGAATGCCAAGCAGAATCAAAAGCTTTAGAAAAGTCGATAGTGGCGAGAATCGTCGGAGAGCCCGGTTTGAGTTTGTTAAACCCATTCGAAATGGACTGAGAAAGGAACAGAATTCGATCTAGAGTAAACCGTCCAGGGCAGAAATCGGCTCGGAGGGTAGAGAGGATGGAGTTAGACTTCAGAAAGAAGAGTGAATGCGATAGATAAATGCGTTCAAAAAGATTTGAGACGTAGGAGGTGAGAGACATAGGGGGGGAGGAAGCAGGAGAGTCGAGAGGATTTTCCATTTTATGAATGGAACTAATGCAAGATGTCTTCTAGATGGAAGGAAAAGAATGTTAAGACCAGGAAAAATTGAGAATCTGTTGGAGAAAATTTATGCCATAGCGAAGAAGATGCTTTAGCATGGGATAGGCGTCATTGTCTGGGCAAGTGGCAGTAGACGAGGAAAGGCTTGTGGCAGCTGAAAGAAATGTAGCGAGGGAGATAGGGAAGCAGAAGGAGGAATAAGACTCCTCCTGGCACGTAGCTCGGAAAAGGTAGTCTCTGGCTCTACTACGCAGGGCCTGTGGCTGGGGGACAAACAGTGGGGTCTCAGGTAATCGGCGAAGACCGAAGCCGACTCCCTGGGAGAGGAGCAATTAGGAAAGTTAGGAGAGGAGGTAGATGAGCCAGCGACAGAACCAAAAAGAGAGTGTACAGATTTAGGGTTAGATTTTAATGAGAGAGAAGATCAAGTTGTCTGCAATGCCTTAGCCTTGGCGATGACAGACGAGTCAGGTCGGGAAGCGGAGAGGTAAGCCTGACGATCTTTACCGATAAACGAAACGCTATGAGCGTCAGCGAAAGTCTTACGTCTTTCACTAACCGCTTCTTCCACTTCATTCGACCATCAGGTTTGATGTGGCCAAAAGGAATGAAAAATTTGGCCGCGTTTAATGTCAGAGAAGAGAGTAGCAGCAGAGAAAAGAAAAATAGACGAGTATTCCCCTGCAAAAGGACAGTGAGAGTCGTGTTAATAAGTAAAGTCATTCCAACGATCTTTCTGAAAATTGAAGGAAGGGGACGCAGCAGAAAGGGCAGCTCCAGAATTGAGAGCTGCCTAGATTTTAGAATCTAGAAAAGAAGTGAGCACCTTAAATGGACCAATTATCACGTTGAGGCGGCTGTTGAATATTGCAGACAATTGAAACCCGCTGCAATTAATGCACTTACGGTAACAGACACTTACTCCAGAAAGAAGACTTATAGATAGAGACTGAAAAGTAATTTGCCCTGCCTCTTAATTTTTTTTGCTATGATATTTATTTTGATGAAAAAAACTTAAGCCCGTTCTGCATCAATGCGCAAGTCCGAGAAAGATCGATCGACTCAGTGGCCTGCTTAAGGGGAAGATAAAAAGCCATGCTTCTCCAGAGCAAAAAGCGGCAATCTACAAAATAGACTTGCGGCTTTTGGTCTCGAATTCCATCACTAGTATTAATATTGAGCTGAATAAAATATTTTCTCTCTTCCCCCAAAGAAAATTTCTAAATACGTCACTCGATCGAACGGTTTTTAGCTGATCATCTAGAGCGAGGGCGGCCAATCTGCGGCTCGCGAGCTGCATGCGGCTCTTTGGGTCCTGGACTGCGGCTCTTTTGACTAATCTTTAGCGTGCAGTAATGGAGTGTAGGTATGTGTGAAGTGTGGGGCAGCACGTGCATCATATTGACTTTGAAAAGGATTCCCGAAAAAAATGGGCTTTATTTTGCCGATGGCTTTTCAGTATAATAAAAGGTGATCTCCAAAAAAAAGGTCATCGCCCTCTGTTTTGACGGACGACGCGTCTTTGCAGTATCACAGTCGTATGGCGGCTCTTGTAATGATGGCTTCTATGGGTCGTGGCTCTTTTGTACAGCAAGGTTGACCAATCCTGATCTAGAAAATAGCTTAGTCACGCTGAGAGATTTTATTCACGGTAACGCATTGTGATATGCCGCGCAGTGCTCTACGGCAGGGGTGGGTAATCCTTTTTGCCAGCGGGCCAATCTCAGACTTCTTAAATATTTTGCCGGCAGGTCAGAACTTGTAATGTTGTTTCTACGAGCAATTGAGTTTCCACGCAGTAGCTGGTGGCATGTTCATCCAAATTGGCAAAATGGTGGTAAAGACCTTTTTTTGAAGATCAATGCTTTCAAAACAACATTTATACCAAATTTTCTAATTTTACGTGTCTAGACCTATTTTGTTGTAAAGGTTGTTTTTTTTCCGAGATGTAAGTGATAGATTTGGTCTCCAAGACTACTAAATTTGACAGCGCGAGCCCCAGATTGAACACCCCTCTTCTAGGAGCAAACTACTTATTTGTCGGGGGCAATTTTTCTACCGCTGTTTTAACAGCCCGGCATTTGCCATTCAATCTAATAGCCAACTCTAAACGGTAGTTGTTTGCTCGAAAAACTACAATTAGCGACTGTAATTTAGGGTTCAATTATTGTCATGCAAACTCTAGTTGAGACTCAACGTATTCAGGCACCATCGGCATGGACCTATTTTCAGAGAGGACACGACCTCCTTAAGTTTTTAACGAGGGGAAACCCTAAAAAGCCAGGAAATAAAATAGAGAAATCGACATTGCAATTTGGTTGCCTCAGCATGGTGTAGGCCTACCAACGTTTTTACCTGGCTTGCTCCACAAACTAAATTGTAAATATTTATAATCTAGCAATCGTATGTTTTTGGAAAATTTCGTTGTTGACAGAACGCCTGGAAGCAGTGTGTCACCTGCATATTTCTTTAGCAAACTAGGTTCCGTCTCATTGGCGACTTAAATACGGTACAGGATTTGCATAACAAAAAAATTCTGTGTTGGAAAGATTGGTCTTATCAATGGTCATCTTAAAAATAATTTCTACGCACGTTGGCGAATTTAGTAATTTAGTGTTGAGTTAAACATTTGTCATCTCCAAGCACGTTGAAACAAACGAAGAATAGATTTACTTTAAACTCAGTGCACATCATGTTTCATGTAAAGAACAACAGAGCACAGATGCACAAAAATCCTTTCCATTTTCAGACCTAACGCCAAGTTTTTCTTGGGTTTAACAAACTGACAGAAAAGAACAGAATAATTCCGAGGTTTGTGGTCAAAATCTGGTGAGACAAGTCCTGCAATTTAATGCGAGTACTGTTCAAAGACTGTATCGTGTCGTGTGGTGGCAATTACCAATAAGCTTGAGTAAAGCTTGTCAGTGCCCAGTTTGTTTTCGACTTCTTGTATGACATCAATCAGTTTTATATTGAGCATCAGCCAAGGGTGTGGATGTCAAAATAGGTGCTGTGGTACGAGGTCAACTCCCAAGTCCATTGCCACCATCTCATCTGCGTGTAAATTATGAACAGCACTGTGTGTCATTTGGTAACTGATCTTGTAATCTTCGATCCCTCCGGCGCCTTGATGAATCGAAGTGATGCCATCTGAATAAGTCCGGATGCGAATTTTAACTTCACTTTCTCGTCTCCAGGTAATCGATAGCCCAACAATAATCAAGCAATTCATATATTTATCGAAGATTTGAAACATAACACACGTTTCATGGGCCTTAAGAATAATTAGAGGGAAGCGTTAAGCGCGAGGTAGTGATTATGGTGTTAAATTTGGGTTATCTTACTTCTACAAATACAAAGAATCATATTGTTATTTCTATATTTACAAATTCGCACAGACCGGCATTCAGCAAACGTACCGTACCGTACTTAATGCTTTATTAAAGCTGATGTGCACTGTAGCATGGCTTTGTAACCAATGCTTTCTTTAATCTGCCTCAGTAGAACTTGGGGCCGTTATTTATAATGATCTTGGGATAATTTCTTTGAATTGGAGAAAGTGGCATGAATAATTTGTTTTCTGAGTACGAACCGGTAGTAGTCATAGGACAAAGCAGTATCCATAACTTGTTTTCCAGTTACAATTCAATCTTGGTCATAATAAATACGGTAAACTAAAAGTGATATCGACCCCCTTGCGTTGTGTTAAGTTGTTTTTCATTAGAACTGCGGACTCACCAAAATGACTCATAACATTACGGCCACATAAACACACGAATGTCAATTAGGAGTTTAGATCTATGTCAGTTATAAATGAATTGTAAACTGGCCTTATTCGCTTGCTCATAATTTAGGATTTTCTCCCTTCTATGATGCTATTTGTCAGTTCACGTAACAGATCTTTTCAAAAATTTGACACAGGAACTCCACTGATAGCAGGTAAAATGCTTAGTACTGTTCGCTTTAGCTGAGAAAGATTTTCTGTGCATTCGCTACTAACAGGTAAAGCTGGAAGTCTTATGTATTGTCCGTCAATGGTAATCTCCTGAACGCAATATCCTCCAGCACCTTGGACTTAAAAGCCATCTGCACAATATGTTATCACAGATTCACTACTTTCTATGATTTCGTCAAAAAGACAGCTTAAAGATAAGGAATGAATGGCTTTTTGAGATCTTTGGATGCTTTTTTTATCAGGGTCTGTATCCAGATCAATAATTTCATTGTTTTCATTGTGATATTTTTAGTTATACCGTCTAAACATCGTTCTGCCGGTTTCAATTACTGCAGTCTTTGCGTATGCTTTTGAACAATGATATTTACTAAGATATCAACTGTCCTTAAAACTCTGATATGATGATTTTAGCACTTTGTCTGATGAGCTGATATTTTGTGGTGGGAAGCAGATCTGTGGTATTTGCAATAGTTTCAATAAATAGCCGTTTTTGTCTTCTTGGGGGATGTGCTGAATTGATATCTCTTCAGCACGTATGTCAACATCAGCTCATCTGTTGGCAAGGCCAGCTATTCTTCTTTTTCTGCTGCATCTTTTTTTTCTGCAGCTGCGCCATTTTCTGCTGTATCTTAATGCGTACACCCGCAACCAACTAAAAGGAGGAGCGGAATCCACGAAAGCTTGAAGTAAGGGAGAAACGCTGCAGAAAGCAAGCAATTTATGCTTTCAACGCGCGGTTGAAATCTCGTTTTCAAGCCATCCAGAATCGCGGAAAGCAGGGGCTTGCTTACAGCCAAGTCACCAACCTCCTAGATGTCGGTCAGCTTTTCGCACAAACAAGCACAGTTGGAAGCAGAATACCGTAGTAAGCTTTGTCTTCGCTTTGGAGAATATCTAGTGACTGGCATAACGGTTTCATCACTGTCGAGTATTCAAATGCAACGTCAGCTGCAATATATGCAAAAATGATTGAGGAGAAGTAAAAAGTTTGGACTACAAACTAACTTTCAATGAAAGCAGCATGCCACCCCTCAAAAACAATGAATATTTTGCAATTGAAAAACGTGTCCAAACAAAGCATAGAAATCATGAACTTACCATGAGAAAAAGCTGGAAGATTAAGAGTGTTGCAAAGCAGATCGAGGGCAGCACATTTTTCATGGTTTTTGAAACATGTTTTCAGTTGACAAACTGCGTCGTAAAACGAATTCTAACGAGTTGTGGTCGGAATAGCAAGCAGAATTCCAAGTTCTATTTTGATGCAATCTGCTGCTTGAGCGCTCCTGAAAAACATACGTTAAATGCAAATACAAGTTTAAAAAAGAATTCCAAACATTAAAACTAAAGCTTTTTCAATTGATTAAGGAAATGTCTCGACTGTTCGTTCCACAGCTTCTGGGCTTTCGCAAAAGCTGATCTGAAAGTTTTTTTGAAGGAAGTGCAAGACAAATCCTTGTTTGCGTCAGCCGTTGCAATTAGGTTTAAAGTGTGTGCTGCACATCTTTTGTGTCTCGGTAGAGCGAGATTCACGATGCTGTCGCCGTCTATAACAAGTTTAAGCAATAGTTATGTACAAAAACATTGACAAGTGATACGTTATAAGCAAGGGAACGCGATGACAATCAAAGACGGATTATGAAGTTAATACACAATTCAGTTAGTGATAAGAATACCACAACAGAACTCGGGTGTTCCTGTGAACTAGTGGCGGATAAAAATACCACGAAACTGAGAAGGATAATGCGTGTTGTGTTGTCTGTCGAGCTGAGGTGCCAAAATTTGTCTTGGTGAAAAACATTCACAAACTTGTCGCACCTTTTTGTAAAACATCAGTCAATGAATTGATCTCTATATGATCATTATTATCACGGTCAATTGATGAGACCACCAGTTCAGTGTTGCTGCATTCTTTATCTAAGCCAAAAACACCGCAAATACAGAAACGGCTGTAAAAAATATCATTTACATTCATTGGTGATTCCGTGCTGATCGGATTTAGCCAGAGTCACAAAAAAATGGCATTTTTGATTTGCATTCGGTAAACATTGACTTTTCAAAAATAACAAAACTTTACTCAGGCACATTACAAGAAGTCTTTTTGTGGTTACTGTGTACTTACGTGTATCGGTCTGGTTGTGCAACGTCTTCTCAAAAATTATCTACGCCTAAGAAAGTCCTAGCAGTCGTTATTTCAACAAAATCCGTTTTACAGAGAATAACCGGACATTCATTTTTACTTAACTTGATCTTACTAGAGGTGAGAAAAATTGCACAAATAGGTAGTGTAGACGTTTCTCTTTTCTTCACTTGTTCTTTTTGGGCTCAGAGCAAATAGCCAT
Source organism: Trididemnum clinides (assembly GCA_963675345.1). NCBI lineage: Eukaryota > Metazoa > Chordata > Ascidiacea > Aplousobranchia > Didemnidae > Trididemnum > Trididemnum clinides. The sequence continues at coordinate 36,011,095 of OY776288.1, forward strand.
AGTACAGCTTAAGTTGTTTTGAAGCAATTACATTATTATTCTGAGAAAATAGTAGGAGTAATTCACGAAAAAAGACAACTAAAACGCCTGTGTACCAAAAAAAACCAAAAAATTTTCATTTCTGGTACGCTACAGCAGGTAATCATTAGTAAATTTTAGCCTTTAGATATAAATTATTAAGGAAAAATGACGTAGTGTTTAAAACAAAAACGAAGTCAATCGGGCAAGTAAACTAGCAGCTAGTTACTACCTACTAGCCTAAATTTTTTGTCTTATTGCAAATTGTATTCATTGTCTTAGCCTACTTATTTCTCATTTCTCAAACAGGATATACATTTGTGGCGTGTGTTATGTTACCTTTCGTTTACATAAGTCAAGATCTATCTTGAGGCCGAGTAACGATAAAGACCCGAGGATGTCTACACTATACTTACTCACAAAGCTTTGTACTAGTCTCACATCTAGTAACAATTTAACCAAAATTACCGGTAAGGTTTAAGAAACTAGGAAGTCATTAAATGAAATTTTTACCTGAACGCCTTGACAAAGTTTGAACCACTATCCGCAGTTTCCATACACACTTTGCCATTAGTCTCAAACTCCCAGTGAATTTTTTATGTTGTATTGGCGAGAACATCATAGGCAGTGGCGGATCGTACCTATGGCTGCAGAGCTGCAGCCCCCACGCGTTTTTGTGATCTGTTTTCTTTTCGAATTTTTTATAATTGTAACAATAATAATCTCAGGAATATTCATTTGATTATCCCGTGTCGACGTAGTTTTTCTGTTTTGATCATTATTTCCGGTGTTTCCCCGTAAACAAACAGTCGCTTGTGTATTTTGTTTTCAAAGCAATTTCATTGGTAGCTATTTCCCGTACTCCCCCCCCGTAGACCAACTTTTTTTGATTGATTTCACATGCGTTTTTATTGGTTGTTCTTTGGGTAGCAGTTTCCGGTATTCCCCGTTTTCAAACCTTTTCTTGTTAATTTTTAGTTTCTAGATTTTTTTGATTGGCTAAAATATTTAGGAACGTTGTTTCGGTTACGTTCGAGTGGGAGATATATATACTGGTGGGTCATTTTGAAAACTCACAGAGAAAGAGATGAAAGCAAACAGACGACAGAACAGAGAAGAAAGAAAAGAAGGAAGAAGGGTGAAGAATTAGAAGGCGAGGGCCAAGTACTACTAGAAGGAAGGGGGACTATCGGCTGCTACAGTGTGGTGTCGGTGATTGTCGGAGTGCAACCGCTTGTGCATTCATATAAGTTGTGGTGTTAAAGAGTGAGCTGCAACTTAGCTTCATAAGCGTAAGTCCTTAGGCCGAAGGATAAGGCATAGAAGGTAGTCGTTGCACTCTACCAAGCTAATCTTCTAGTCGTCGAATCGTCATCTGCCGGTCACTAGGGTACAGGGCGGGTGACTTGATCGTATTCGGCAACAATAATGTTAATATTTTTTTACAATGTCATAGTTCATATCTTATTTACCAATGCACCAGTTTATGTTGCTGAAAAGACTAATTTTCATATATTGCTAGCAAGGATGTGGAAGCGGTCCTTTTTCTGTGGAAGCGGAAGCGCAAAAAACCTACCGCTTCCGCATAGGTTATTTGATTTGAATAGTAACTTGGCGAAAAAGTTTTGTCCATTTCCCAATGTGGATTAAAAGGCAGCTCTAAGCCTAGTTGCCCATCTTGTAATTACAGGGTCAGGAAGAGATAGCAGACCATCATCATGAAAATCTTTCTTGCGATCTTTGTTTTTGATTGTTGCTGCCTTGATCGTTGTTATTATTTCATCAATATTTTTTAAATGAGCACGCACACGCATAGCGCAGTTATGTAGTAAGTGCGCAACGCAGGTGACATGCATCAAAGATGGGTATAATTCCTTTACTATCTTTCCAGCCAAAGACATGTACCGAGCAGCATCAGTCAAGAACAATAAAAAATTCTCGCGTTTTATTTCAAGTTGTTGCAATATGTCATCCACAGTGTGCAGAATAATACTGCTATTAACATTCCTACCGCTGTCAAGTGGAGGGCAATCAACGAGAAATGTCTGATTTGGGGCATCTACGCTGCCCACAAGCACACTAATATACTTTTGTTTGGCAATCTCTGCTTCATCCACAATTAAAAAAAATTTTTTTGTCACGAAGTAATTCTTGAATTTGTTCTTCTTTTTGGGATGCTAATTTAGCAACACATGCCCGGGTTGCAGTCTCCGAAGGCAATACTTTTCCCATTGTAGCAAACAGAGACGTCAAAGAAGGATGGTTCAGTTTGTGAAGTGGGATATCTGCAGCTAAGAATGAAGAGACAACCTGTTCCTTGAAGTTTACTTGATCGAGTTGTAAAAAGGTTTGCTCACTTTGGGATTTGCTCTTCGTCTCCAATTATCTTTGGTGTTGCTTACTTTTTCGGTGACTTTCCACAAAAAACTTTTTGTCGCATTTGACTAACACGTCGCAAAGGTTGCATCGCAAGTCGCGGGCAGGAGTTGCCAAAAACTCATCCGGATATTCCTGGCAAATTTGCCTGACTTTCGCTGTAGAAGAATTGGCTTTGTGGTCGATCCTCGCGATTGCAGCAAGAATCGGATGACTCTATTTGAACTTGCTGGACAGCTATAGCTAACCTGGTCTGTCCTACGTGAGAACAGAAACAGAGCCAACTCGGGCGAAGAAGCAAGAAATCTGTATTATGCAACAATAGCTTTACAGAAAGCAATTAGCAACTTGTCCTAATTGGCGTTAAGAGCCGCTAATTCAGCATCTAAAAATAAAGCAAAGAGGCAAGCAACACACAACTACGCAAGAGTCAGAAAATGATCACAAACCCTAAAAGTACAGTTTACTGCACTAAGCATAGCCCAGTGGGCCAGATAAGTAAAACTGATAAATTTAGTTTACAAACTAGGTTGGCGTTGGTACCGGTAAGAAATCTAACTAAGATAGGACGGTAGGAGCACTACAGTATGGCCAAGAGAAAAAATATAACTGAACTAACACGAAAAGTAAATCCCAGTAAAACTAGCTTCTGCCTTGCCTCAACAAAAAAATATAAAAACTAACAAGCAATGACAGCGCTGACCAAAACTGCGAATATTAAGTCTCTGAGACAAAGGCGATAACGCGTCCGTCGCGGTAGCGATTATGATTCATGACACATGAAAGGAAAAGGCAATAAAAGTGACCAAGGCGTCAATGATAAATAGGTTAACTGGACACCACGAAATCTTATAGGCTTGTTTAGGCATTCTTTGCTTTGCAAGCTACGACTTAAAAAGACCACATGTAAAGAGCACAAAGGTTTTATAGGAATAGATTAATTGTCTAACAATTATGTGTTTATGCATCAACAATGGCGATTTCATGCATAATAAGTGCTATTTCCTTCTCAATTACCGCACACATTTTTACCATTGCAACTATTAGAGAAGTTTAAAATCAAATAAAACTGCGTATAAAAGTTAAATAGCAACTCAAAAATTCAAAAAAATACAAAAAAAATCTAAATTTGTTTGTTTTTGTAAGGACATTTTTGATGAAGACAATTTTGACAAGTTTTGACTTTATGCAAAATTTTGACTTTATTTTGACTTATAAAATCTAGCAAAACAGACTCCTGAACACCTGAAACGAACGATAGTACACGTTTAATCATGTAACAAGGTCCTGAAAAATTTTGACTTTATTGACTTTAGCGGGCCCTACACATAAGTTAAATAGATCACTAATAATTGGAGAGATGATTGGACAAGCCAGTTTAATAAATTTAATGTCAATGTCCCCTGATAAAGTCGCTTTTTTAATTTTTAACGTCTTTATTATTGCTTCGACTTCTTCTAAATTGGTCGGAGAGAGAAAAAATGAGTGAGAGCAGTAATCTTGACTATTATGCGAGTGATTAATACTGGGCACGGTAATTTTTTTGCAAGATTTTCCCCGATATTTACGAAGTAATTATTGAGAAGCACGGCTGATTGCATTTCAGAGTTAGAATTTTCAATCGATGTGGTCGTAAAAAAAAGTAAAATTTTCGCTTTGTCATTTGGATATCAGACTACCGCAACTGCGTGGGGGAATAGTGCTGCTGCACGCGACTAACCAAGAGTGGCTGAACTCTTACGACTCCCCCTTGATTGAACCTGCATAACCAGTAAAAACGGGGGATAGGGGGGCGAGGCATCCGACCCTCGTTTTCGAGTGGGGCAAAAGCATTGGTTTCGTCCAGCCGCCACAATTTTATTTCGCGTATTTTACAAAAATTTCATTTAAACACCACACGCCCGGCTGCCCGCTTTATGACAGTCCTGGGCTACGTAGATTCTGACAATATGGTTTGGAGGCGTCGATAGTTTGATTCCACCAGTCAATGTGTTGTTATGGTTCGTGTTTAGTCGTAATTATTCATTGTTCAGTCACCCTTGGCGTCCACCTGCAGTGCATGGGGCAACGTTAATCTCTAATTCTAGGCGCACAACGTCCCCTCCGGGGGCGCTGCGTTGGGTGAGACGAGTCCTTTTTGATGAGGCCAAAAGGCCGAAACCTGGGTCTAGGGATGGTCCCGCCTATTTCGCTATACTAACGTTGTTCGGATCGTGACTCTTCGTAAAACTAATTTTTTCCCGGAGGTATGTTGCGTCGTGTCTGGTTTCTGTGGGTTTCAAACCCGGGTCTTTCGAGCTGCTTTTCCGTGCATGCCGAGACATGCTGTCGTGTAATCACCTACTGCCATGAATGCCTTAAAAAACCACATTTAGTATATAATCATTGGAAGGTTTCTTTTCTAATTAGCTTTTGTGTGATCAATTTCATGTAAGGATACCAGTTTTAGTTCATAATTACACGGTTAGCAGTTACGTCAAAGGGAATCCTGGTTCAAAAGTAAACGGTAAGTAAGTCTTGGGTTTTGTGTTGGATTGTTTGGGTTTGTTGCGTATACAGTCCAATGTTGGATATCGGGCTAGCCAGGAGCCACGTAAAGTATCTTACACTTGGCAAGAGCCCTAGTGATGATAATGCATCTTCATTACCCCTATTTGAGGGATGGTTCCACCTTTTTTTCTATACTAATGTTGTTTGGATCGTGACTCTTTGAAAAACTAAAAAAAATACATACATATATTGCTGATGTCCAAGGATGCTGAAAGAAAGTTTGCAAGTCGTCGAATTAACCGGTTGTAAGTTCAAGTGCGATAAATTCGTACGACTTGCATTTGTTCATGTGCTTCACTCTTCAGGCTAGTCCTTAGCTTGATGATATGTGCGAGACTTTGTATTTATTTTATTTTCTTTGTAGATAATATTTTCACAAATTAGAATTACTACAATGCACACTAAATTAGCCTACCGCAATCCATAATATTCAGCCAAAGCAATGCCTGACTGAATACAATTATACAACTAATACAGCGCAGAGTTTCGGAAAATTTGCACATTTATAGCTAAACAACGGTAAATAAACTACCTATAAAGAGTGCAAAAAAATTAAAAAATGACTTGCAGCCTCACCAGCAAATTCAGCAGCAGTGACTGATCACAGGTATGATGATCTTTGAGCCGCCGACAACCCAAAACTGCCTTTTACTTTGCTGGTTAACGCTATCAATCCAGTGCACAGTCATGTCAAGATAAGACCTGCAAAACAACAGTTATGACACATTGGTGAAAAATAGACGATAGATTGATTTGAATTAATTTCGGTACATTTCTCAAAGATAAAACGAACAAAATACACATTGACGTTCAATCTGCAACAGAACTGTAATACTTGATGGTTGTTCTTTCCCGGACCATCGATGCTAATGTGAGACTGTGCTTGAAATCAATGGTACTGCCATTTTGAAATTAATGTATGAAGTGGGTAGAGCTACTTCTGGCATCCTCTAATTCTCCCTTAAACATCATTGTTTATTGTTTTAGTGTTTTATTTTATAAATCGCTATAGAAAATAATTGCCACTGCAGTAGTTAACAAGTTGCTGCCTTATCCAAACAAAACGTTGTAAACTAATGGCCACGAAGCAACATATGAGCGCAAATTTGCCCAAGTTGGTCCTGGTTCACACCGATTATACTGGCTGAAATCCTAATGTAACATTTTCGCCAAAAAAAACACACGTGGATTTTATGCGGCGTTGCCTCATGATTTGAACCAAGAAAGTTCAATCAACTGTAGGCTATTACCATGTTTATCCTCCATTCACGAGAAAGCGAATTGTATCGCTATGTTTTTGGACGGTAAGTCCGCACTCGCTTGGGAGTTGCCATTTCCGGGTCACCTGTCTTCCACATAAAGGTGGGGCGTCCCGTTAAGTGCCTTGCCCAAGGACACAACAAGCGAGCTTGCCGGCTTGTTCTCCACAACCTCCCATAAATGCCGAGCGCCAAGCAGGGAAGCTGTAGATACCATTTTTCTAAGTCTTTCGGTATGACTCGACAAGGGGATTGAACCCCAGGTCTACCGACTGCGAAGCGGACGCTCTAACCACTACGCCATCGCGTCGGTTCGCAAACTTTTTGCTTGGCGGACCCCCAGAATATGTGATATTTGCCTTGTCACTGGTCTCATTTACGATAATGATATTAGTAACTGCCGAAAATGCTCTCGCACTCACATAGGTGGAAATGTCCTCCAAAAAAACCAAAAAAGGTTCATCGCCTGAATTGTTGCCACGATTGTGTCACCCGAGGTCTAATTCATTGTCAGACTGGAGTAAATTTCCAGAAATCTTTTCGCGGACCCCCTGGACCGTCGTCACCGACCCCCAATGGTCTGCGGACCCCAGTTTGGGAACCCCTGCTGTAAGCTACAAAAGGAGATAACAATTCTATTGTTCGGTTTTAATCACAATCTTATCACATCAGAGCTGTCTGTGATTTAATCCCTCAAATCAATAGTACTGTACTGGCTAATCTCTAAAATCAATAGTACTTTACTATCTACTCCCGAAAATCATTACCCCTAAAATACTATCTAAGTACAGTACTATTGATAAGAGGGGTTAGATCACGGACAGCCTTTATGCAAAAAGAAAATCATACAAATGAAGCTGTTCGAAAATTACAACAGTCCTTCTTGCATTATGTTCAAACAAAAGGTAACTAATGGATAGAATAGAATAGAATAAATAGAATCGAATCGAATAGAATAAATAGAATAGAATAGAATAAATAGAATCAACACCGCAGAGAGTTTTTTAGCATTATCACTGGGTGGGCAATTGGCCACTTAGTGAACTTATTTTTGGAGCATTTCGTGGGCAACATTCGTAGCTTGTTTGATAAATCAAAATAAACTTACAATTTTTCAAGTGAATTTATGAAATGGAACACACCGTCGATAATTAATAAATTTTTGGACAACATGGTACATCTGACCTTACCTCAGTGCCCTAAAGTTGACCACCTGTTGTTAGCCGCTCATGTCATAATCATTTATAAATCGACCACAATGTATTAGTAAACAAAATTCATAAAATTGGGATATTTTTTTATTCGTTTTTTTGTCTTATTATAAAATTGCCCACCTGGTGAAATTTAGTTGAAAAATGCTTTACAACACAGCACGCAATTTGACTTTTAAATTCGCATAATTAGGAATCGCTGATAATGACAATTACTTACATTTATGGTTTAACCAAAACGAAACAGTCATTTTTGCGATACCTGTTTCTGCATGACCGTGCATCTGCTGTGGTGGCGACTGCAACAGCATCTTTCAGCGCAAGCTTTAATTGATGCTTTTTCTACGTAAACCTTGGAAAAATACTTTTAAAATAGGTTTATGGCGAGCATCACAGAATATTTAATATACCAAGGGGTAAAAACAATCAAATTTCATCAATTGGTGTCATAGGCTAAACTTTTATCTTTAACATGCATTGTTCTATGTTATTTTATAACCTTCCACACTCTTTAGAAACAACCCTACGTTTAGCAATGAGTGTCAGGTAAATTTAAGTTTGTACCCAAAAGGTATGAGCACTTAATCATTGCAGCAATAAAAGCATGCTTATTATAAATGCGTCGTGTTAATGTTTTTCTTCAAATCTCTTTCGCAGATGGATCACAATACTTTATCACATCCCTGAAACTTTCGGATTCAACCACATCAAGCGGAATTATATTTGAAACAAGGTGGTCCAGTAACTGAAAACAGGACTGCAGTAAACAAACCAAACACACAGCCCATAAAAGTGAAGCATTTAGGCAGTGACTATTTTGATGTCGCAGGCATTTTAACTGGGTGAAACTACTGTATGCCGCGGTACGATTTCAACTCTTGGAAATTAGGGTTTCCAATTTCCCGGTTCTGAAAAAAATCCGAGTATTCGGGTAATGTCTGACCTAATCCCGGAAAAAAACCGGGAATGCATAAAATGCAAATAACAAATCGTAAATGCTTTAAGTTTGCTTTAATTGTTTTTCATATAATGATTGCGTAAAAAACTCAGTGCACTTATAGATTTGTCACTTATTCGTGACCGTAGTTTAGTGGCAAACAATCCTGCAGCAGAAAATGTTCGTTTTGCTTCAACTGACCTTGGTGGGATGGTCAATAAGGCTTTGAATAACTGCTCCAATTTTCTTGGTCTTTTTTCGGTAGCTTCTAGTAGTTTCATTTTCTGCTTGATTACAGTTTGAAGTTGGTTAACTTGACCACTATCATCAACAAACCTCTTCAACTGAGTGGGAGTGTAGTTTGTGGAATGCTCAATGTGCATCTGAAGTCTTTGGAAAAGACTATCTTGTTCCTGGCTTTCGTTAGTATTGTAAGCCAACTTTTTATCTTCGCTCTCATTCTGACCTTTTCCTTCATTACTGTCGTTTTCTCAAAATAGACGACAAAATAAAGTGGGAGCAGTTTTTACTTTAGATTGGTTAGTACGTTCCAAAACTAAAAGGCACTGCAACTGAATTTCAGCTATTTGCTCTTGTGCAATGACTGTAATAAACTGGCTCACACCTGTTATCCTTTAGTCAACACCAAACAGTTCAACAGTCGAGGCATCGAGTATTGTGTCGTCACTGTTGGAACAGGCACGATCAATTTGATTTAGGCACAAGTATCGTGAGGATACTAGCCCACAAAACCGGGAATTTTTCCTCAAAAAAACAGTAACGGAAAAGCTAAAAAGTTGCAAAACCCCGGGAATTCCCAAAACCGGGATCCCGGTTCGCACACCCTATTGGAAACTACCTAATGCCGCTGAATGCTTCTGATTGGTCGAATTGTATGACCTATCAAGAACGAAAGTTTTGATTGTTTTGTGACTGGTTGATGTTTAAGACTTTTTGAAATAATAGTGATCTTTGTGTACACTCTTCTCGCAATTCTAATATCCAACCATAACCTTTATAGCCAACGCTCTGACCAATACACTACAGCGACGCTGAGTCATTCGTGTCAGATATGCTTATTTAAAAATAGAAAATCATCAACGGCAAAATAGGTTTCAAAGGTAAAATGCTGTCAACGTCAAAACAGCCGTTTCCAAATATTTAAGAGTGAATGACTAAACAACGAAAAAAGTAAGCTAAATCATGTCTTTGTCCAACAGCAATTTCCACTTACCTTGTCTTTATATTTGTTTTGAGAAAAACTTCCCAGAGTAAATGATTGATCTAAACTGAGCTGCTTTTGCGGTGGGCCAACCATTTTTGTTTGAGCAGGAAACTTTTCACATGCTTTTTGTGACCCCTGTGTCAACTACTTTGTACTTTTTAAATGCTCAAGAAAAGCAGCATAAAAGCTTGCATGAGCACTCCTGTGATGCATCTTTAGATTGTTGCAAGAGCGACGATTTACAGGCAGTGTTTGGGATATTGCAAAGCATGCCAAACATTGGTAAATCACATTTGTGTCATTTTTTTCTCCAATGAATTTGAAGGACTTTTTTAGGTGAGGCCAGAGATCAACATTATTTTGTGTTTCTTCCTTTTCTTCTGTCTTTACGGAAACGACTGTTTCATCATCAGAAGAAGAATGTATTTCAACTGCACAATTATCATTAGCCACTTCAATTAAATTTTCACTTTTATTTTTCTAGCTAGATAACACTAGGCGACAAATTTTTGTTTGCCTCTTTTTTTAGTGTATCTTTATGTTTTTGGGGTCGCTGATGCCAATTTTAATGTTAGTTTTTGCATAGTGTCAACGGTTTTGAAAATATTTGGGACTGAAAGCGAAAGTCAACCGGACCTCGGTCACTTTCTAATCCTATTCAAATAAGGTCTCTGTGCCTGCCCTTAAATCTGGCTTCAAATTAGCATGCAGAAATCCAGTGTATTATAAATCAACAAACTAATATGAAACTAGGCCTAAACAGCGGCTAAATACAGTCCGCTAGCCCGATCCGAGCTAGCAGGTCGACTTCCTAAAATAAAACACAAATCAACTGAAAAAACAATGGCGGCTAACACTAATTCTTGTCTGGCGCGGGTAATACATTATATCCAACGTAATCTACTAGAGAGAGCTAATTACTGACCAAGTCGAAATTACAGCGCGAAAGAATGCTAACGCTACATGCTATTATATCAAAAACTACTGTTACTATCTAAGCTACTAAAAAGATACACGAGGTCTAAATCTAAAGAAAACCAGAAGTCGTGCTTGATCATCCGATCTAACCTAAATAAACGAGTTGAAGACAATGGATATGACGTAATGTATCTAGGTCACAAAAAAAGAAAATGGAGAAAAAAGATACCGCGCCGAGCGCCGCGGGAAAGGCAAGAGAAGAGAATGCGGCTATCGCTTACAGTCCCCCCAAATTATGGAACGAGTCTAAGAGAGACATAATTTAACACAAAAAAATGATAGCCGCGAAGAAATTAAAGAAATATTACACACATTAGGCCTATTACAATCTTCGCTATAAGCTCCGCTCATCGATTGATTGTTCATCTGGAGGTATTGAAGTCATCATTGTTGTTGACATCATCATCGGTATAGCAGTTATTGTCCGTTCTCGGTTCAGTAACACGTTCGATGAGAACTAGTTTACGAACATCTCGTTCTCGAATCCGACCATCAGACATGCGAACGGTTGCAGAGCGTACTTTCCCATCAGGACATTGCTTCAGGTCCACCGCTAAAGCATATGGATGACGGCCAACTGGTGGGGTAGCAGGATCAATTAGAAGAACAAGATCGCCTTTCTGAAAGTTGCGTTCAACATTTCTCCATTTTTGGCGCTCTTGGAGAGAGTAGAGATAGCGGTTGGTCCATCTTTGCTACCATTCTTGAGCGAGACGGCGAGTGTATTGATGTCCACGGCGTAGCTTGTCTCGAATATTAGTAGTCTCGTTTGGAAGAAGATCACTGTCGGAGGGATCCAGTAATTAAGTCAATCGGTGTTAGTGCCTTGACGTCATCTTGGTTGCCGACGAATTTTCCCATCGGTCTACAGTTCATTATATATTCAGCTTGGCGGCAAATGGTCATCAATTCAAAATCGGATGGTAGGCGCGCTTGATTATCAGCGCCCAAAATTCCTTCACAAACTTCTTTAAAGGTTCGGATTTGCCGCTCCACCGTTCCCTGATGGTGGGAGCTGGCAGGTGTTGAGAACTCCCAGGTAATTGCTGTGCTTGACAGTGAGTCACGCAGTTTCATCGATTCCCAAGTCGTTTGGGCTGACTCGGGATTGAGAATATTGTTAGCTCCAATGAATGTCGTTGCACAGTCGCTGCGAATATGTTGCGTCTTGTTTGCTGTAAGGCAAAGAAATCGTTGTAAGCAGTTCAGAAACGATGTAGTGCTCAGAGATTCCACCAATTCGATGCGGACCGCTGATGTCGCGTTGCATACGAACACACAAATCCATCTTTTCTCTTTGTTACGCCCTCGTTTGACTTCAAAGGGTCCGGTGTAATCGATAGACACTGAGCTAAAGACTGGTTGTTGTGACGTCACTCGATAATTTGGTAGAGGAGACATCAGCTGTTCAGCTCTGCTTTTACGTAACAGCTTGCAGGTAAAGCAGGAATTCAGATAGGTTCGCACTGTCCTTATTCCACCAATAGGTCTTACGCCCATGTCCGAGTTAAGCGAAGCTAGGACCCATTCAGCAGATCGGTGAGCGAGTTTTTCATGTCGCCCTAAAATAAGCAGTCTAGTAACATTGTGTTCGATAGGCAATAAGGCGGGATGCTTTGCTTCATCTGATAAGTCCGTGGAATAGTCTAACCTTCCACCAACCCGCAGAATTCCATCACAATCTACATACGGCACCAGACCTCTCAGAGAGGTCATTGTCGTGTTTCGTTTTTCAGGTAATCGATCAAGAGCGTCTTCAAATGATATGTTCTCGTGTTGCATCAGGGCAATGAATTCGCCCAGTCCATCGTGCTGTGCAGCCCGTATAAGAATGCGCAGAGTGTTCTTCGGATTATCTACAAGTTCTTTTTGCTTCGCATTATTTTCTTGGGGGTCGGTTCCCTGTAGACGTCCTTTCCATCTATAGTAGCATTTGATTACCCTATTGAGGATTCGAAAAGCTCTTTGCATTTTGTTTGTCTTGCTCAGTGTGTGCTCCATAAATCCAGTCTCGGCACAATTTGGCGGTTTGGACTGTGTCGCGCTCATGACCTCTGCAGTACATATCTTCTCGATTGTAGATAAATCGACTTCGTCAATTGCCGCAGGACAGCGAAGAAAACAAGGTCCCCCCGTCTAGAGGTCCCATTTCTCTTTATTATTGAGGCGACATCCTCTTGTAGCCACATCAGCAGGGTTCTGGTCGGTAGGAACATAACGAGGCACTTTTCCATTGGTCCGCTTGAGAATTAGATCAACTCGATTCCTCTCGAAGACTCGTAACTCCAAAGTCTTTGACGAACACCATTTTATGACAGTCTGCGAATCCGTCCACATCTCATAGCGCTCAATAGGAAGGGACGTCGATTCAAGGGATTCTTTGAGTAGCCTTGTACCAATGTCAAGGGCAATAAACTCCTTTCGGGGAATGGACCCGCGAGCTACTTCGTAACTCGATAGAACAGATGTCTTTGCGGCAATGAGGCTAACATGGCAATCGTTGTCTGTATGCGAGCGAAGATATACCGCAGCAGCTGCTACATCCTTGCTGCTGTCAGAAAACATATGAAATTCATGCTTCCAATCTTTTGAAAGATCCGCCGGAACCCGTCTTCGCAGTATAGGCACCGAGGCTAGATTCTCAAGAGCAGCAATGCACCTTCACCATTCGTCTGCTAGATCATCTGCTAGAACCTCATCCCAATCAGTTGCACGTCGCATAATCTTGAAGCAGCATACATTCATGCGAATGTAAAGTGGTGCCCACATGGACAGTGGGTCGAAGATCCGGTGGTTGTGACTCAACACAAGTCTCATCGTTAGCGGCTTGGAGCCGTTGATTTCCCAGTTTGGTTTCTTAAGGAACAGTTCATCAGTATTGGTATTCCACACCAATCCAAGTGCTTTTTGTACTCCATCACTGCAAGCTCCAGAGCTACAATCTCTAGAGGAGATTTCTCGAACAGCAGATGCAACGTTATCATCATCTAGGTCTTGTAAGATGTCTTTGTGGTTTGAGTTCCACTTCTTCAATGTAAAGCTAGTAGATTGTAGTAAGTCTGTCATTTCCTGCACAACTTTACGACCCTCCTTTACATCATTGACCCCAGTAATTAGGTCGTCCACAAACATATCTCGTTTTACCCTTTAGACAGCATCTTCACTCACATTGGGTATGTTCTTTTCGGCAGTATAGTGAAGAGCATAGCCTGCCATACTTGGTATGCATTTTAAGCCATATGGTGCCACTTGAAATTGAAACGTAGCAACGTCTCCTTGCATGTTCGGTTGGTCGAACCACAAAACACGAAGCACGTCCCGATCCTCAGGATGAATTCTAATCTGAAAAAACATGTTGGCAATATCGCTTGCTAGGCCGTACTTTTTTTCCCCGAATCGCTGTAGAATGGATGGCAGGGATTGCATGAATATTGGTCCTCTTGCCAGTAGCTGATTCAGTGAAACACCTCCAAACTCACGTGCTGCATCGAACACCACCCTGAACTTGGCTTGAGAAGTATTGAAATGAAGAATGTAGTTCACTGGGTGAGATTGCTTGGTAGATTTCCCTTCAGCACCTTTATTCGGTAGCCGTAGCAGATGCCCTTCGTCAATGGCTGCTTGCATCTTTTCACAGTATTTGGCCATAATTTCCGGTTGTGATTGCAGCTTTTTCCGCAATCTCAGAAGCGATGTCTTGGCTTGAGTATAGTTGTTTGACAATGTTCCAGGGTCGGATGACCATGGTAGCTTGACTTGAAGATGTGTTCTGCCATCCTCCACTGAAACCTTTTCTACAATCGTGTCATAAAATGCCGAAATTGTTTCGTCTTCTATGCTCATTGAAAGTTTTTCGTCATTTACGGAAGAATGTAAAGGATTTTTTTCCAGCTCCTTAATGTCATGCAGTCTATCACAACGTGAGAGCATCAACTTTGAGGTTTCAGGGCAGCAAGTCGATATAGTGCAAGCACCATTAGCACTTATTTTCCATTGTTCTTGTCCTCGTTCTGCTAGCATTGCAGGCTGGATAGCTGCAGCCACTTGGTTAGTTCCATTGTTGGAGTGAGTCTTTGCACTTAACCAGAATCGTCCAAGGGGAATATCGAGCGCTTTGTGTAGGCCGATTGGCATCACAGACAGAGGCGAACACTTAAACAACGGAAAGAATAGATGCTTCCAGGTCAAATCACTCCCAAGTATCATATTGATTCTCCTGGGTAGGGTAGAATCCTTTCGTTCTTCTAAGTACTGAGAAAATGGAAGCTTTTGGTCGATGAAGTGCGTATCATTCAGCATAAATGCGCTTTGGTTTGTTTCCTCAATCTCCAGGTCTTTGCGCATTACCTCACAGCTGATCAACGCGCCGTTAAACATTTTGTAGAGTTGAGAGCTGTCGGGCAACCATCCTTCGTGGAGCTGTTCTCCCAATTCACGGGAACACAGGGTTCGTGTAGCGCCGGTATCGATGGCAGCATAGAAAGGAATTCTTCCACAGACATATCCAGTATGATCTCGCTTTATGGCCGTCAACAGCATTAGTCCAATTTGTTCGGGCACGTCTTCCTGGTGACGAACCATCCCGACGGTGTCTGTGTGATCCCCCGTATTTTCATAACGTGTCATGTCCCTGATAGCAGGTTTGTTAGTTGCTGCGGGCTTTACATTGCTCTTTTGCTGTAAATCGTCATCGTGCAGCAAGTCATGATTATTCCGTCCACACTTATCACAGGTGTGGCTTTCTTTGCAGTTCCGGGTTCTATGGTTTTTTCCCAAGCAACTAAAACACAACCACGTTTCTTGATAAATACCCATCGTTCACTAACCTTCATGCCAAGGAATTTTCTGCATTCGACTAAGGAGTGGGTGTTGACTTCCGGATGCAAGAGACATTCTTTCACACACTTTTCTTTCACTCCACGTTGCACGTAACAAGTGTCATCTGATCTCTCATTGGTCGCTACGTGAGGAGTTGAACAATTAACCTGGCGGGTATTGGCTGACCATGAAGGCTTAGGTTGTCTTAAAGTCCCAGGCTTTCCTACTTCCTCTGTCTTCATTGTGTGCAGAGTGTCGATATACGCTATTTCCCTGGTGAGAAAGAGTATGAAATTTCCATACGTCCATTGATCGGGCAGTAAAAAGGATTCAAGCTTATTTCTTAGTTTATCACTCAGAGAGCTGTACAATGTTCCCATCAGGTGCGGTTTTTGTAAAGCCGTACCCATGTTGAGCGAATCCGCAATCCCCTGTACATTACGCATGTCAGCACGCAGTTCTAGAAGCACTTTCCGGTCGTGGTCCACAGATTTAGCTGGTCGTTTTATTTGTCGCATGGCGTCCTCCAAAATTACCTCTTTTCGACCGTAGACCTCTTCTAAGGTGTCCCATACTATGTCGCAAGCTCTCCCTGCATCAAAAACAGAAAATGCATTACGAATGTACCTTCTTGCCTGGCCAGTGACGGTTGTTTCGATCCACTTCAAAAGCAGGTCAGGTCGAGTTTTCCTCAGCTGACGGTGGCGTAATAGAAACCGATGCCGATATGCTGGATACTCTGAGGTGTCGTTTCCTGAGTAGCGTAATCCTCCAGTGGTTTCTTCCAACAGAGCTCTTTCGAGAGATAAGGAAATTACTTCAAGACCCATTTCATGTTCGACTCTTTGTCGTGAGTCGGTATGGCCTTGCTCTTGGTCACAAGTACGTTTTCTGATTGGATCTTCAGGCCGAGAATGTAAAAAACCAGCTTCTGGTCCAGTGGAGTCAATGTTTCTAGGGTTAGGCCTATGCCTAAGAGCGGGCAATTGAATGCATGCCTCTTCGAGTTTGGGTTTCATGGCATGCTGCGCTGGCAATGCAGATTCCCTAAACCATAAATGTTGCCCCCCTGGAGTCTTCTTGGCTGGAGGTCCACCCGTGGACTTGCTATTTCCAGCAACAGCCAATTGTTGGTACGCGTCGTGCGCACGATTAAAATCGACGACGTCGAGAATGCTGGTGGCATCCTCAGCAATGTTCTTGTACGCATCAATTTCTATCTGTTTCTTCAGCAAGGTGATTTCACCCCTTCTCTTTTCCAATTCTGCGTTATTTCTCTTTTCTTGAATATCCATTTCTTTTTCCTGTAGAGTCAGCTCCATAAGCTGATTTTGGGCTTTCAGATTCCTTATTTCGTGTTGTTGCTCTTCAATAATTTGAAGAGACTTGGAGGAGTGCTTAATCCCAACTGAGAGAGTGAATCGTGAAGTGTACTGACCGTCCCACTTGTTTGGTCGTCAGGATCTTTCAACGCTCTGTTGTAGTAGCGTTTCAGCTTTTCCCTTTCGTCAAAAGGGTAGTTGGCAATCAAACGTTGAACTTTATCGCGTGCCAGCGACTTGGGGTTGCTCTCAATCCAGTCGTGTAGAGTAGCACTGTAGATGGTGTGTGCCTTCAACCCGTAATTCAAAGTGTCAGTGAGTACACTCTCTTCGACGTTATGTTGGGACAAGCTATATTCTTTCATCACTGATGTGATGAGCTTTAACTGCAAGGCACACCGCGACAGAGATCGGTGGTTCAGCAAACTTACTGACGTTGGGTCGTCTACCCAGTCCAATCGCACATCACTTAGGACATCTTCGTCTACTGCAGCTTCGTCAGGTTGGCACCCACCTCGTACCCCAAGGTTTTCAGTAACAACAGACTCAGAATGATGCTTCCGTACCTCGGAACTCTCCTGAAGATTCTCCATTGCTCATAAACTTGTACCCCAAATTCGGCAAGGAAAAAATCAAAGCGATTGTCAGCTTGTTTGAACTCCAAAACTGGGCTACCACCCTAGCAGATTTTCATCAAAGTTGAGCACAGAAAATCCTCAAATTCTTCTAGCTCGGATTGAAAGCGAAAGTCAACCGGACCTCGGTCGCTTTCTGGTTCTATTCAAATAAGGTCTCTGTGCCTGCCCTCAAATCTGGCTTCAAATTAGCATGCAATAAATTTACTATGCCACCTCTTACTCTCGTTACCATGCCACGTGAGATTTATGGGTACTGTATACAGTACTGTCGATAAAAACAGCCTTGTTACGTGTACAAGAGTGTACAAAAATAGAACGTGGCATACAGGCATCCTTGTTACGTAGGGTTGCCAACTTTGACAAATTTCAATAAAGGACACTGTGACTAGAGTTGCCAACCGTCCAGTGTTTTAAAGGACAATCCTCAATTGGAGACCCTCTGTTCTTGTCCGGGTGGGTAATCAGGTGTTGACCTTTTTTTTTTTTTTGGAGGCCACCATGTAAAAATACTGCACGCGGACATGGTGGCCTCCAAAAAAAAAAACGTCAACACCCGGTTTTCCATGGGTTGTGCTACACAACCACGATTGGACTGTACTTTTGCAAAATTTTTCCGCTCTTGCAGTAAATTTTTTTCAGCTCCAGAAATAAAGGACAATTCTAAGTTTGATAGAGGACAAGGACGGGGGGTTCAAATAAAGGACTGTCCTTTGAAATAAAGGACGGTTGGCAACCCTATTGTTACGTGACAATGTACATACAGTACACTGTATGCCATGTGCTGCTTTTGTACACTGCTACAGTACAGTAGCCTACGGTACATTTTTGAAGTCTAAATTTTGTTCCAAATTTTATCCAAAATGTCATCTCAAAAGCGCAAGCTAACTGACTTTACGTTGAAGGAGAAGAAGGAGATCATCGATGCTGCGAAGAAGGAGCCAAATCAGTCCAAACTGGCAAGGGAGATGAGCAAGAAATGGGGCATCGAAGTTAAGAGAACCACAGTGAAGGGAATTCTCAGCAAGAAGGATGCAATCGAGGCGGCCATCAGAGCTGGAATTCCATCAAAACGCAAGAAGCTGAAGCCGGCTAAGAAATGAAATGTCAGGGGCTAGGATCGCCTAGAAAATGAAATACACGAGATCAAGGGCGTAGCCAGAAAAAAATTGAGAGGGGGGCCAAATTTTGCAACTTTTAATGTGACGTCATTTACTTATAACGGCATATTCACGTAATATCTATGAAAATATAAATTTTACAGAATTTCTGCCTAGTTGCAAACTGACCGCTAAATTATGCAAAATTTCTAGTGCTTTCTTTGAAAAGGTCAATTAGGGATGATTTTTGATAAGACAATCGTCACACAATACATTGTTGAGCCAGACACACTCATCTGTCATCTTATAAACGCATTCGCCATTTTACTGGTTGTTGAGAATTAAATAGCGATAAGATAAGAGGTACTCGTACAGTGCGTACAGTAGTATACGTTACCTGATCCGCAAGTGCTCAGCACATGCAAGAATGTCGAAATCAAAGTTGAACAAGTTTTACTTCCAGTTGATCACGCTCAGAAATCAATTCGTCGTCGCTTTTCGCCAGCCATGGTTGCCAATATTCGATTGGACTTCTCCTCATCTACTCTTTCGTGATGGCAGTAAAGCCCGCTCAAATCAGACAAGCGATCCGAGGTCATAGGTGAACGTAACCAAGTTTCGACTCGCCTCATACACAAAAATGACCGTTCAGCCTCAACGGTTGTTGTGGGGAGTGTCAAGATAATCTGTATGACGTTGCGCACACTTGGATAAGCTTGGGCGCTCTGAAAAAGCTCGGGCAAGCTTTCCTGGTTTACTTGAGGGGTGAGAGAACTTCTCCACAACTTTACTTCATTTACGAGGTTGTCCAAGGAATATAAGCTCTCAATGTCAATGATGTTGGTCGGATTGTTCGGAGGCAAGATAAAGAGCAACGCGAAAAAAAAGGCTTATCATTAAAACGTTCTCGAAGAGAGCTGCTTAGATCATCAATGTACGGGAGGAATACCGAACGTTGATAATATTGTGAGGCCGATTCTGCTTCAACGTTGTCGCGATGAACTTGGATTCCAACAACCCGAGGCACTGAAAGCTCTTTCGTGCCAACTGCTGCACAAGCTTCATCATAAATACTAGATGCAACGGTGTTGAAGTCCATCCGGTCATGATCGAGGACGCTCTGAAGAGAAGCAATAAAACTTTTCACAGAAGGTACGCTGACTCCAACAGACTGAAGCTTTCGCGCTAGTGGTTCCATAAGTGCTGAGTACCGCCCAATCAAATATATGGCGTATGTTACACCAGGCTTTTCGAGAGCAGCTTTCAAGGAAAGAGCTTTCGCTTGTGTCCTCCATCAATGAAGCAAGAGCGTCAAGTATAAACTTGTAGTTAGCTTTAAATATCCGGATGCTCTTGTATTTTTGTGACCACCTGGTAGGAAAGAATCAAGGAATATTGACTCCTACATTTGAGCGCCTTTTAGGGCTTTCCCGAAAGAAACGAATAGTTTCCCTGATGATGTCGCAGGTGCTTCTAACAATAGAAACTCTACTCTGGTCATTAATGACCAAGTTCAAACATTGTGCAGCACAATGCACAAATATTGCTGGGGGGTACTTTTTGCGAATGCGTTTTTGAACTCCACTCACATGACCTGTCACAGTTGATGTACCTTGTCTAACAAGCTTTTGAAGATTAACGCCTATTCTGGAGAGGTGAGCCAGAACAGCTGCAGAAATAGATTTCACGGAAACTGAAGATATTTCAACAAATCCTGTAAAACTCTCGTTCACTTTTTCACCTTTGGTATATCTTAAGACAATGCTAAGTTGTTTTTTTCCCGAAATATCGCAGGATTCATTGACAACAACAGATACAAAACTTCTATTGGCCTCTGCAACGAGCTCTTGGACCACCATGGTGCTCGCAATCCCAAGAATCTCGATTTGAATGGTTGGACTGGTATACTTAGCATTTCCAGCCATCTGAGCAAAGTGTTTCTTCAAAGCTTCGTCCCCAACATCCATGCGGAATTGAAGAAGCTTCATAAAATTTCCCTTGTCTGCGGAATGCCCACGCAAAGGAATATTGTTAGAAGCACAGTTTTGACGATAGAAGTCAAATTTTTTTTTTTTTCTGCTGTTCGCTTGTCTCTTCCAGCCTCTATGCAAGTGTATATATCTTTGGCACTTTCCATGGAGCTAATAAAATTCTTCGCTGCCAATGTTGCTTCTCTGTGGTAAGCGGCATCCCTGTGAGAAAGAGCCTTTTCGATAAATTTCTTGAAATCTATGCAAGGTCTTTTCAGGAAAGCAGCGTTTGCAAGACTGCCATGTGTCAGATGCGCTTGCATCAAGATGCATGTTTTGCATAAACCACCACTACCAGAGAGTTGCGTATAAACAAGCCAATTGGAAAACCTATCATCTTGAAGCCACGACTTCAGAAACTTCAGAGCCGTACCTCCATCCCAAGGAAGAGGAGGAGTAAATCAACCAACCAACGTCTTTGTAGTAGTCCGCACCGCAACAAAACAAGAAAGCGCTCAGCGACAAGCTTATTTCTTGCCATTAACATAACTTGAAATATCCATTCATCGCTCGACTTCGACATAGAAGAAAAACTTTGGCGATATTTAGTGTGTAAAACCTACACATCTTGTTTGATAACCTATGAAAGTTTAAAAACTTAAAAAGCCACGCCCGACCCATCCCCTAGCTAAAAGTTAACAATAAACTCTAATGCACCAGCAGAGGCGCAAAAAAATTTATGTTTTTGTTTTTTTGATACTTTGTAATTTTGATACTTTGTAATTTTGATGTTTTGTAATTTGACTTAAAATTCAGGGGGGCCATGGCCCCTTTGGCCCCCCCTGGCTACGCCTATGACGAGATTCGCCGAAAGAACATGCGACAGCTGACGATTCTTCAGAGTTTTGGCCTGAGTTAGATAACTTGGGGAATACGTTACGTGTACTTTACATACACTGTAGTCGTTTATCGTTTTGTTCGTTGCGTTTATTGTTTCGTCAATACTGTAGCAAACTCTTGTTACTATGCTACTCTTGCTACTATGCCACTTTACCTCGGTCCCAATGGGTGGCATAATATCGAGATTTGACTGTAATAATACAACTTTAGCCTTAAGTGACATCTATATTACTGTGTTCCCTCGCTACTTCGTGGTTCAAGTTTCACGGCTTCTGTGCATCGCGGTATTTAAAAAAAATTTTTTTTGATTGGCTGCGTATCACATCGCTGCTTGTCTGCGCATAATCACGCCATTCTCGTTCACCTTGTTAACTGTGTCTCATGTATCTTAGGGTTGTTAGTGTTGTACTGTACATTATTTGTGATTGCAGTATTGTACTTTTAACCTTTACAATGACAGTATCGGATTGTGTTCAGAATAAACAAAACAAAAAACATTTTTAATTTTCCGTGTTCTTTATCCTTCAGTTTTCAGAAGAGTAAGCGTTCATGAATACTGATGTGCATAAATATGTGTCGAAAAGTAAGCGTTCATGTACTGTATACCTGTATTAGCCCAAAGGCGCCGGGAATTCAATAGTACCGCCACTTTGCGGCTTTTCAATTATCACGATGGGGTCCGGAACGCATCAGCCGCGATAAGCGGGCAACAGTGTACTTTTCAATCTTGTGGTATTTCACTTATGACATTTTTTTTTATTGCTTTCATCACTCTCTAGATGGTGCTAGAGAAGTAAATTAGCCAATTGTCACTTACTATCACGTGATTGGACACAATTTTGGCTGGTTTTGGATGCACCTGTCTGAGCTGGTCCAGTGCCAGCAGTTTAGAGTTGGTTTATGGGAGGTGGATTGTTGAATCTGGTACCAATGCTGTACTTAGTTTAGCAGTTAGACAAATCGCGAGTTAGGCCTACTGCAGTGAAGTTGCTTATTTTAGAAATACGCTATATTTTATTCGTTTTTGCAGGTTGAATTTAATGCTATTAATATTTTCAATACTTCAGTAAATATGAGTGTTAAGACCTTGCAAAATCTCTTCTGACTGTTTCTGCTATTTTTGTGGCTATTACATTAGTCCACAGCAAAAGAAGCACAAAGTTATACCAGAAACCAAATTCTTCATAGCCTATGACTTGAGACATATTTTGGCATGAAGATGGGTGACCAAGATAAATCTTGGACCCCACATTTTGCTGTGGAAGTTGCAGATCTACATTAGAAGGAAAAATGCGCGGAAGTCGTAAATGTATGCCATTTGCCATTTCTCGAATCTGGAAAGAACCTACCAATCATCATGATGACTGCTATTTTTGCATGGTGGACATTTCCAAATACAAAAAGACAAAGAACAGGAAAAAGATTGTTTATCCAAGTATACCTTCGTCTATTGCGCCTGTCAACCATGGCCCAGAATTGCCTATTCCTTAACCTCCAACAACGCATGCTATATCATCAACCTCATCGGAAGATGACGATGCTGAATTTGAAGTTGACGCTTAGTGTTCCAGCAAAGATTCTCATTTTCCGAATCAAAATGAATTGAATGATCTAACTAGAAACCTGGTTCTTACAAAGGCAAAAGCAGAGACACTTTCTTCTCGTCTTAAGATATGGAATTTGCTTGCTCCTTCCTGCAAGATTTCCAAGCCAAGAAAACGACATGTGACCTTTGCAAATTTCTATGCAATGTCCTTTGATTCTGATCATCCTTTACTTTGTTATTGTTCTGATATACATGGCTTATTTCAAGAAATTGGTATTGCATGCTCAGCTTCGGATTGGCGTTTAGTCATTGACAGTTCTAAACGAAGCTTGAAAGCAGTCCTTCTACATAATGGTAATGTGCATCCATCCATTCCAATAGCGCATTTTGTTCAGATGAAGGAAGATCGTGAATCCGTAAAAATATTATTGGAATTAATTCAATACAATAATCACAATTGGGACGTATGTGGAGGTTTTAAAATGATCGCATTTCTTTTGAGATTGCAAGGAGGTTATACAAAGCACTCTTGTTTTTTTTGTTTGTGGAATAGTAAAACGAATGAGCAACATTACTTGGTCAAAAACTGGCCAGCTAGCAAAGATCTCACACCAGGCTCCCACAATGTTCTAAACTCATCTCTTACTGAAAAGAGCAAAATTTTACTTCCTCCAATGCATATTAAACTCGGACTGGCCAAGCAGTTTGTTAAGGCTTTGAAACCGACAAGCCGTGCCTTTCGCCATATTAGACAGATGTTCCCAAGCATATCTGAAGCAAAGTTGAAGGAGGTATATTTGTGGGACCACAAATAAGAACAATGCTGGCATCTGAAGAGCTGGAGGAACAACTGTCTGATTTGGAGAGAAATGCTTGGCAAGCTTTTAGAATGATTGTGGAAGAATTTCTTGGAAATCATCGAAGAGACGACTATGCAATGGTAGTGTCAAATTTGATTGAAAGTTATGAAAAGTTTGGTTGCCGCAAGTTGCATTTTTTGCATTCTCACTTGGATATTTTTCGGGATAATTTGGGGAATGTAAAAGAAGAGTATCGTAAAAAGGTTTCATCAAAACATCCAGATGATGGAAAAGCGCTATCAAGGGAGGTGGAACGAAGCCATGATGGGAGACTATGTATGAAATTTGATTATTTGATGCGGAAATGTAACGCCACATACAAGCAAAAAAGTTATTCAAAAGTCCATTTTTGATTAAAATGTTTTATGGTTTATTTGCAATGTCCTTAACTGTGCTTTTTTCAATTGCTCATATGTGATTTTTTTTAATTTTGCTTAATTACAAATCCATTATGTGTATTGCACAAACTTGCAATCATAATTTCATAAAATTTTAAATAGCGGCAAAATCATTGACATTACGAAATTTTTAATGCCATTTTTGAAATCAGCGCCCCAAAAAACACAAAAAGACATCATAATATTATGATAAACACAATTTGTCAAAAAATTTATTGTCGTGTGTAATGAAAGCAGATTAAGTTAGTCTTACCGAAAAAATATTAACATGACATTTTTACTTGCAGCTGAAAATCGAAGACTTATAGTAGCTGACTCGGGGAATTTATTTCATTGACATAACATATACAAAATCTGTTGGCCTGTTGCTAGTTCATTAATAAGATAAAACTGACTTTTGTGAAGCACACTATTTATTCTGTATCCGCTCTTCCGCACCATGATATACTGGTAGTAATTAGCGCTCTTTACTGCTACACACAAAAACCGCACTAAATATGTAAAATAAATTTTTTGATTTAAGTCCAGCAGCTCAGTGTTATTTTATGCCTACCAACTCGGAAGTACAACGACTGGCAAAGAAAAACTAGCCTCATCCCGCTGTTACAAACTTCTGAAATTAAATGACTGCTTCGCTGCTCTGAACTTTACACGCATGTTGAGGGCTCAGAAAGCACTAGAGCGAAACATTAATTTTTAACAAGGGACTAATTTAGCGCTAGCGGCAACAAATTTTGAAAAAAACTGGCGCTTCTTCCGCTAACGCTATTTTCCAAAACAAAATAACGCTCGCTATTGTTGTCTCTAGTTCATGATAGCAATAGCGGCCGATAGTGCACACCTCTGAAAGTACCTTTAAAAAAGCCTGTAAAAAACGTATGGTTGTCACAGAATGCTGAAGCTGCGTTTCTACAACCACAGCAGATTGCACCATCTTAAAAAACAAAGCTTTTATCGATATTGTCAACCTTGCTCGTGCAAAGCCTACAGTCTCGATACTTTTCAAACGCACCTAGTACAGCAGCAAAGACGAAACTGCGGAGCATTATTGGCTGTAAATATCACATGCCAGCGGCACCACCAGATACGAGTAAATCGTGGTTGAACTTTTATTGACTTTATCATAATTTTGTTGAACACCTTTAAGTTACTCACAGCATCATAAATCATATTGGTATTGCGAAAACGTGCAAAATTATAAACACGATCACAATTATAATGAAGTTGCAATAACAGATATCAATCCAATATACAACTTTGCTGAATATGAACCATGACATTTAGAAGTAAAAAATAGAACTTTTTGGGCCGAAAAGAACAAAATACTCCCCCTTAAATAAGGGATTTACCAAAAATGTTGTAAAAGCAAATGGAACAAGCGCTTTTTGAGTAAAAAATTGAATGAATGCAAAATATTAGTCTACAACACATGACTGAAACTGCTGGTCACGTGGTCGAGCTTCAGATTGGAGTGCCACACGCACTTTCTATTTTCGCAATTATACAGTTTTTTCAACTCTCAGATCGATCGACGACGACTGAACAAATAACACAATTCTATAACAATATATACAAGATTCAGCAACAAGTTATTCATCTGTGGGCTCTCAAGGAACATGCGCGATTATCTGAATGTTTTTATTTGCTGCGACAAGTCTGTTGGTTCCAGCGCTGTAATAGCACAATGTGGCATGGCAGAGAGAAAATGTCCTGCATTTAAATTGTCCGTTTTCTTGTGCTGTTGTTTGACGATTCTCCCACGTAGAAAGTGGGTACGGAATGAAACAGCTACTACGGTTTATACACGGAAAATTAAATTAGACTCAGAGGAGAGTGGAAATTCACATCGAACCATGTTATCAACGTAAACCGTACACTGGTAGTCCCCCCACCATCAACAAGGCAGACTAATATTGGTGGGGACCCAAACACCCTCCTATACATGCTGGGTGACAGACGCTTCACTATTTTAACTCGGTGAAGCACAAAGTTCTCTTCGATCCCACGAGTTTTCATCATCGCTAATATCAGGTGTTTTAAGACCTAAAATAAACATTTAAGTAAGATTTAACTAACACGATTAAATTCAATAAAAACATAGTAACCTATTTTGGCAGAACTGATTACCTATCCCTGTCGGACAACCATATAAAATTGACTGATAAAAGAAATAGCCAACAGCAAAGCCTGACAAACTGGCTTTTTGATAATTACGGTTTTCACGATTACTGTTAAAAGAAATAGCTACTATTAATAATATCCATCTATAGATCTAATCCTAGTTATTTAGCAGACATACCATTAGAGCTCGAAGGCATCAACAATGTAGGATCTGTAGGAAATTGATCGGAGGGCTGCAAAACAAAACCTGTTGTGACAAATGAAGACTCCAATCTTTTAGTAAAAACAAAAAACTTAAAAGCTGATCAAAATCAAGATCGTTAGGTCGTTTCAATAACTTTCTATTGTATTGAGAAACCGAATGCTAACAAAATAGTAACGTATTTGATGCAAAGTATATAAAATATTACCTGTAGAAAGAAGCCTGGGTACATCTTTTCTAATAAATCTTCGACGTTTGAGCTGCCACAAGGCTTGTTAATCAGTGATTCATCGTCAAAGTCTGAAGGAAATAGTTTAAAGTTGAAGCATATTTTCCATTCACAGATTCAATAAAAAATGGTTTACAAAAATCTTAACGTTTCGAGACAACTCATTGCATTATCAAATTCGCTCAACCCATAACAATCGAATCCACAGGAGAAACCATTTACATGTTGCATTTCTATTCACTAACACTCTGCCTTGCTCGCTGATTCACCAATATAAGATCAGTGACACAGCAAAAGCTTTCTGAACATGTTGTTGTGTAGCTAGGTTTACCACTCCACCCCTCATAGAGGTGGAGCAATAAAACGAATGTCTCTGTAGGTCAACAGTAACAAAATGTTTAGCACACTTTAGCTTTTGGTTTAATTTTGAAGCAATTTGAATTGCCCGAAGTAGATCATGTGCACTTTTAACGCATCAGAGCTGCAATTCTGGGCGGCACCAAATGATTCCACCATAAAAAAAGTTCATTAAAAACATTACGGGTCGTAGCTGCCTATTTCAAAAACCATTTTAAAATCAATAAATTGCAATCACGCTTACTAGACACCAACATATTTCGTAATTCTTTGACTTACCGTTGATAAAAGCACGTGTTTTGAAGTCATTGGGTGAAGGATTAGTCAGGGCATCTTGATCGCACTTCTGGGAATAAAATACACTCATTACAAAATCGGTTTCCAACAGGAAAAGAATTCGTGCCTCTGCGATAGAGGGAGGAATTTTCCCGTTTCAGGGTTTAAAAGTTAACATTTTTACATTGATTGATTTTATAGCATTCAATAGATTTCTTTCAGGAATATTTGACGCATTCGCTTACCTTAGTTGATTTGCAATGTAACGCCATTAATGTATACTCACGCACACGCGCGCGCACGCACATTTTATTCTACACACGTTCCACAGTTTGTTTCACGTGGTTGTACAAGGGTAAGGTAGACAAATACCTTTCTGGTTTTTGTTTTGTTAAAAAAAGGGAATTACAGGTTTCAAAAACGTGCAAAAGCATTGCATTGAAAAAGGTTGGGAGCCACTGTATGAAACCTTGAAGCTTCTCAGCGTCTAGTCAGATGTTAAAATTACACATAACTAATGGTCGTCGCTATTTCTCATCACAAAATAACTGGCGCAATGGAGCAACCAATGACCCCATACCTCGCAAGGGGTCGGGTTATCAACAACAACATGGAGTAACCATCGAATTCAATTCCCTTGTCGAGTCATACTAAAGACTTTCAAAGCGGTAATCACAACTTTCTTGCTTGGGTGCTCAGAACGAAAGAAATAGTGTAAAGAAAAAACCGACAAGTTCTCTTGTCCTGTCCTTGGAAGATATACTTAGCCGGATTCCTCCACCTTGGCTTTGGAGACAGGAGGTGGAGTTCAGGAGTCTATCAGTCGCAATGACTCATTCCAATAAAAAAAGTGGTCGACGACAGACCCACACCACATCGAGAGGACCTTACAAAATACGGGGCAGCGCAAAACAATGCTTAAGCCAATTGCTAAATCTACACACAATACTTGGAAAATAAAATTAATTACTTGATCAAATTTAGCAGGTGACTTGCAACCAATAATATCCAGAAGATCTACACAGAAATACAAAAGTTGTAGTTTACTTCCAAGTACAAAAAATATTCAAAAAATAACTAAATGTGCTTTCTGAGATGTGGAATCGGATTTTCGATTAAACATGGTTGATAATAAACTTCTACGGCATACCAGGCGGCTTCAAACAGCAAGGACCTGTTGCTAATCCAGTCAGTCCTCATCGCACATTCGCTCAACTTGCTTTGTGCAAAAGAAAAAACTTAGCATAACTGCAAGGTAAGGGGCATCAAACAGGTTGCCCAGAGGCTCTTGGTTAAATTTCCACCGAAATCGTTTTTACAGTAGCTTTACGTGCCCTTCATGGTAAATGTCACGAATAATAATTGTCATTGCTTTGAAACTGTTATGGGACTTCAATCTATATTTAGCCCAACTTGTTTGCGACATTTTAATATTGTGACGTAACATTCGGCAGTGGTGAAAATGGTAAATGCATATTGATGACATCACAGTGATTCCTATTGCTTTTTTCTGAAGTCTTCAAGAGAATATAAGACATCTAAGAACGTACTTCGCTTAATGCAATTATCACCGAAAATCTTGAGAGAACGAAAAAGAAACAAACAAGATTATGTTGATGCGTAGATCTGCGTTTGTTCATTCGACGAAAAGTTGTTTGTGGTCAAAAAGCCGTAAAGATCAAAATGGAATTAATAGCTGTCCTGGTAATGCAGCTGAAGTTAGGCTAATCTGTGCATACAATTCTTAGTTTCGGACAAGCGGTGTTGAGCATAAAACGTCTGATCCGAATTAGCAAGATCTCTGTAAAGTTACAGTCAGACAAATTGTTTGAGCGATACATTACGTCGCCTAAATTGTAAAATATTATTATCGAGAAAAATAGAACCAAAATTCCATTGCGCGACAGAGCACACAAGCAGAGTCGTAACGAGTCCAGCAGTTGAAAAACGCGAGTCTAGCACTTCATTTTCACAAGTGAATTCAACTCCTCTGAAAACCGGACTTTGAGTCATTACAACCCTGGTATTCTCAGTAAACCTAACTCTATGGTAGGCCCAATGACTTACGGTACCAGCCTGGCAAAGCATAAGCTGACATGTCTATCAATCTTTTTGGCAAAGCAGGCCGCATGTCTATCGATAGCGAACTTTCTGTTATGGTAATTGTTAACACTAACGCGATTACATAAACTATTTTGCTTTTGCAACATTATCTTTTTCCTGAGCTTCTTCGACCATGTCTATGTGGTAAATTAATGCAACGACAGCCTAATATCAAATAAGATGATTATGAAACAAAAAAGCACTTCGTTATTAACACCACGTGGGCGTGATAGCATGTCAAAAAAAATACCTTTGACCCTTGACTACACCATTACGCGCCTAGGTCTATTTCAGACTAGCTGATATATATGTGCATAGCTTATATACTTTTTTGGTTGACCATCGCTTGGCTCTACTTAAACCAATCAACAATTCCAAGCTATCAAAATAACCAGCTAGTCCGAAACTACTCTATCAGAGATGAAAAATTCAGCCTAAAATCTCTAATGGAACAGTAAAACTTTTTTTTTGTAAAATTGTAAGGACAGTAGAATATGAGTTTTATTTTTCCAGAACTCCTGTATTTATGCCTGACATGCAGAAATTTTTATTTTTTGAACTATTTAATTTGTATTTATCTTTTCTCGCTAATTTTTTTATTTACTTATTTTGATCACATCTTTCAAAATTTCCTCTCATAAATTTTAGGGACGAAACTTTCTCCATAGTGGAAGCCGTGGTGCAAGGCGACAGAAGTTTACTTTAAAATTTATACTTCCAAAAATTTTTAAAAGATCACAATGGTCTAGGCTTTTATAAAATACGAGTGAGTGACTAAGTTTATTTTCGTGCGTGGGTTTCGGGAAAAAGAAATCTTGATGTACTGACTTGAACAATTTTTTCTAAGTCGAGGCCCAGTCAATTACTGTAAGAGTGGACTCAGATCATTACAACTACGAACATAAGCGACCTCAATTAGTAATCGTGCGTAATACAGTGATCCCTCGCTATATCGCGCTTCACCTATCGCGGCTTCGCGGAATTTTTTACAGTGCTTTTTTTACAGTGAATCCTGATTGGCTCAGGGGCTTTACTGTTGTCTAGAAGTGAAAAAAGTTGAGTGAAAAAAGTTGATATATACGTTAATGTTTCTATTTCTTAAACACATTTTGGGCCTGAAAAGAGGTTTTGTTTTTTGTTTCATTCTGCAGTACAGTATTGCATTGTAAAATAACAGTAAAAAATAAAGCTGAGTACTTCGCGGATTTCACCAATCGCGGGTTATTTTTGGAACGTATCCCCCGCGATAAACGAGGGTTCACTGTATACATAACAGAAAAAGCTTTTTTAGTCGTAATTTTTCTGAAAACTACGCGAGCGACCATAATCAATAGGAAAACCTCCAAAGCATTGGCATCATGCACACAGATTACAGCAATAAGATTAAATAAAATAGACGCAAAAAACGACATCGAGAAGGAAACAGAAATGGGCATTGATCAACGGTACCAGAACGACACCCGAAAAATTGATGAATCAAGGTGCTCGAGGTAAATCATCAAAAATCTTACGAAGTTTGTAGCAAGCAGTTACTGGGTTTTACGACCGGCATTGCTCAACTACCAGGTTTTATACAATTTTTCTTAATTTTCTGCCACTCTCGAAGCATTTAATTATGCCCTAGCGCTTTACTTAAGTTCTGATCATGTTCGACGATATATAATACATATGAAATCAGACCAAGACTCTCCTGGCTGCCCCCAAGTTCTCGAACTTGATCCCCATATTAGGATATGTTCGAGTCAAATAGAGAAAAGTTTTGCCAATAAGTTTGGCAATTTTCTTGTAAGCATTTCTTTGTGAAGGCTTCCCAAAAAACGCCGAGTAAAAAAACTGGCGTTAGAATCTTACTCACTCCTGAGTAAGGTTACCAAAAAAGTGGTAACTGTACAAGCTAAGAATTAATGGGCAGAGCCAAAGATTTTACCTTAGCGATCGCACTGGACATGACTAATTTTCGAAACTTATCGCCACACTTCAATTAAAGGGAAGAACCGAAACTTGAGGAACGTGGTAAAAAGGACAATAGGCCATGCAAAAAGATAACAAACATCCACCGCTTTCCCCCAATAAAAAACAGCCTAAGCATGCAATACTTTGCGAATCTCCAAATAACCTTAATATTGATCACGAACAGCCATATTAATATAGGCCAATTTATACTGTTCTCAAAAATTTCTTTCTAGCTAAAGCAGGCTAAACCAAAATATTTTACCATGACGTAACCGATTAGACCCTGTCGGGCGACGCCCACTAGTATAAAACATAACTTAAAAGGGCATTGTCGTTTTTACCAGAAAATTATTACAGCTAATCGGCGTGCTTCAGTGACTGATAGATTTACAACGGTGGTTTCTGGTTACAACGCTCCGTTATTTTAAGTCTTAGTCTACACCCCAAAGCATTTGGAGAAATTGAAGGTTCGAATCCAAATCATCTCGACTTGAAATCTCCTTCTCTTTATACTCTTATATGTTTAAGGCGAGATTCTCAACCAGTGCTTAGAGTTCCTACCAAATGATCGAGCCAATCAATCTCTTTTTTATCTTTTAAGATTTATTTTATACAATGCAGATGCATATCATTTCTCACCGATGTCAGGCGAATCCGATTCTGCAGGTTCCTGGGTAATCTAAATAATAAAAACATGTAGAGCAGACAGTGCTAAGAAAAGCATGATCACTGATGAAGCTTAAGATCACTACTATAAGTTGTTTACCTGCTGGGTTGATAATTGTGTATCATGCAAAGAAGAAGAGAAACATCGGTGAGGATGCTCTACAAAAAAAAGACATCGATTAAATTTAACTTTTTCAGCCAAACAACAAAACCCAACAATATATCCATCCATATATGCCAGCACCAATAATAAGCGCTATCGTTGCAATGAAACACTTCAGAGTAAGCATCTTGATATTACCCTTCAAAAGAGCAATTTTCTTTGAACAGTTATAGGGTTTACGGTAGAAGTTTCGTTCAACTTTTTGGTGTTACCGCAAACATCGCTGCCATCCCGTAATATTGAAAACGTTTTCGAGCCGAGTAGAATAATGCCATTATGAGCGGCTGCATCATTATGAATGACATTATATGAGCTGAATCGACCAAACGATTATAGGTTCGACACTCACAATGACTGCTCTCAGTGTGACCACACACAGCCTTGCTTTAAACAGATTGAGATTTATAAAACTCAGAGGTAGATTTACTCTCTAGATATATTAATATGTGATATGGATAAATGGCAAACATTTCTAGAAAAACTAGGCATACCACTAATCATGCTGATTCAGCAAGTGCTTGTAGCGTACGCTACAGCAAACAGTACATTTTACGAGATATTAACAAGTACATTCAATTTATATTAAACGCAGATGCATTCAAGTTATTTTGTTTGCCTAGCATTGTAATATTCAACCGGGGAGGAATTCCTACATTTTAGAATTTACAAGCTACAGATTTACGGTTGCGAATATAAAGCACTTGATTATTGCAAGCATTTCCTCTTTGTTTGGTGTTGCTTTCTAGCATAGCGATAGAGCTTTGCATTTGTAATGATATATCAAAACAAAAATTGTAGCTTATTTTTGTCCATTCGTTTAAGGACCACAAGTTATATTTCACTTTATTATTTGTAAAGAAATCGAAAGAAAACAATGCAGTTGGGATCCAGCAGCCTATCCTTATCAATTGCAAGTATCCAGCAAACAAACACATCAACGGGCACCCGTTATTAGGGTGAAGGCTAATTTGGTTTAATCTTCCCTTTGCTCTCAACTTCAATGCCGGGCTAGACGTAATTTAGCAAGCTCTAAAGTTGACCGTAAGACATACGGGTCTAAGTTGGCCTGCCTGCACTTTCCAGAAGTCAAGTTCAAAGTTGGCTATTTGATAATGTGAAAAACTACGGGGAGAAACAAAACGAGTTCGAACAAATGAAAAGCAATCTAACAGAAGACTAATTGTCAGAGTTATTCGATGACTCTGAGAATCAGGTGAGCAAAAGCATGTGAAGTTTTGAAGTAGAACTGAAATTCTGTCATGGAAAACATGCGTATACCTATCCTCTTAACAAAGTATCCCTGATAAAGATCTCAAGTTTTTAATAAATCAACTAAGTGCCAGTAAAATGATATTAATATCTACCATCCAAATATTTCATCAGAAAAAACAGCAAAACCTAGCAATAAAAAGAAAGTGACGACTGAGGACCAGCCATAAGATTCAAAAAAAGGGGATGACCATGATAAAATGGGTAGGGCAGAACAATATGTAACAATTGATAACGAAGAAATAGAACAGTCAATAGAAAAAGAAAAAGTTTCCTTGTACAGAGTTTTTCGCAATTGTTCAAACAAATAATCACGCACAAATCAAGGATCTTAAATTATATAATAATGATAAATATATTTATTGAAAGGTAAAGAGTAATATTGTAGAATCTGCAATCATTTATCCTCAAATCTAAGGTAAAATGTCAAGAAAAGTTTTAGGATTGCGTGCTCCCGATATCGACCATTTACTCGAAGACATTCTTGAACAAGGCGTGCAAAAAGTTCATAACACGCTAACATTTCGATAATACCATGCTTGGAAATGGCAATCCATGTGCACTTTTCCGAATCCAAAGGCCGTCCCACAATTCTGTGAGAGCTTTCACTTCCTCAAATACCCAGTTTTTAGAGTTAACGCGACTGTTCAAGAGGAAGTGGGCTTTAGCTAAAATCCAGACATAATTCAACGATTTCTGGTCATCGTCAATCGTTTCCAAAAACCACAGGCACGTGACTATCTTTTTTCCACACAAGTCTCTGTCAAATGATGCTTTACTTAAATCCGGTAGGGATAAAGCTCCAGTTCCTTAACCAGAGCGCACTGTACAGAAGACACAGAGCCGCAAGGTTCTTGGCTCCTGCATTGCAGAGAATTAATTGCTCGGACTGCGGCCGACTGACTTGTGAACCCTTGTGTCATTATTGGGGGTTCGAATTGTTATTGGAGGCCGAAAAAGCGAGGAGCCCGTAACCCAGCAATCTTTGCATGTATGGTAAGCTTCAAAGATTTGATTAACTTGAAAATCTGCACTTGCTAGAAAATGTGTTGAAGCTGAAAATTTGTCCGAAACAGACCAGCATGTTCGTGCTACTGTGCACAGTACATGCCAGCAATAACATTTTTATAAATAGTGGTCAGTACTCAGTTCTTTTAACAAATCGCAAAACATTAACATTGTGATCAATTTTAAAGCTTTATCATCATGACATTTACTACATACGCTAAAATTTGTGGCAAATTGCCTGTAACACACCACTGATGTTACTGCAGAACAACTCAGGCACGTCGCCAGCAAGAAGCAAATGCGTACACAAACGAAGGGGCCAAAATCTTCAAAATATTCCCTTTTAATGGATAAAAGCAAAATGAAGTCTTGCAGATTTATCGAGAGAGAACCTCGAGTCGGCAAAATGTGGACAAACATACTATTTACGCCATTAAAATAAAAATCTAATAAATGTCATAATATTGCCTAAATTGTGCAGTTTTGCCTATTTTGTGTAAAATTGACTTTGAAAACACCGTTTTTTCTAAATAATTCGTTGTGTGTTGCAGATATTAATTTATAATGTAGATCAATGCGCTTCAACCCTTTTGGAGAGAAACCCTATGTTTGGTTTGCGAATGTCGTGGAACCCCATTACATAAAAATTAAAAAAACGAGTAAAACAAGAAAGTCTTTTTGCTAACGTATAAACTCGATATATTTACAGATGACTGGGTTCACTGTTCCTACACACATCCAAAAACATTGTTTAAATATTTAAATCTAAACTCAAGGAACCCCTGCGGAACCTTTAAAACTCATGGAACATCTGAGATTGTTCATAAAAACCCTGGGGTTCCGCCAAACCCCAGTTAAAGACCTCTGATGTAGATCGCATATCGACTCTTACGGTCATGCTGGTACAAATTGGTTAGCTTATTAAGTATGATGGTATAGATAAACTTGCAACAAATCCGTTAGATGCCGCGTGAAAATGACGTAACAATGAAAAAATAACGTCATTTTTAGTTCAGCGACGAAAATCCGTGCAAAAAAAAGGACCAGAAAGTGTTTTTCCTCAAAAAAGTCGCCAACAAAGAAGACACCGAATGTATATCGTAATTATACTCAGAAAAAAACAGCAAAATTACATTTCTCCTATTTATCATGCTCAGTAAGAATAGAATTACTCGTAAGCTGCAGCTGGATTATACACAATATTAACTATGAATACATAAATCACTCTGAAACTCACCTGATGAAACTTGATCATTTTGTGTGCCGCCATTATGAGTGTTCGGAAGATTGGGTGCACCGATGTTTTCAGATACTAAACGATTAAGTGTACCACTAATTTGAGACATTGGAAGGTTAGGCATATCTTTTTGAGATATTGGAACACTTGATGTACCTCCGTTTTGAGTCATTGGAACATTAAGTATACTACCATTTTGAGAAACTGAAACATTAGGTGCATCACCATTTTGAGACAAGGGAAGATTAGCTATACCATCATTTTGAGAAATTGGAAGATTAGGTGTACCACCATTTTGAGGCATTGAAAGATTAGATGTACCACCATTTTGAGCCATTTGAGCATTAGGTGCACTACCATTTCGAGATATTGGAACATTAGATGCCGATTTATTCTCAATCATAAAAAGATTCTGTGTAGCATCTTTCCAAGATAAAGGAAAATTTGGTGAACATCTATTCTGAGACACTGGAATAATAGGTGAAGCACCATTCTGAGATAGTGAACAATTTGGTGCACATCTTTTGTGAGACATTAAAATAGTGGGTGAAGCACCGTTCTGATATATTGAACAATTCAGTTCACATCGGTACTGAGGCACTAAATGATCGGATGCAACATCATTTTGAAATACTGAACGATTTGGTGAACATTTATTCTGAGACATTGAAAATTTTGAACATTTATTCTGAAACATTGGAACATTAGGTGAAGCACCATTCTCAGATATTGGATTATTTGGTGAACATCTATTCTGAGATATTGGAATATCAAGTAAAGCACCATTCTGAGACGTTGAAAGATTGAATAGATCTGGATTGGGTGCAGCACAATTTTGAGACAATGGAATATCGGATGCACCACCATTCTGAGACACTGTTGAATTGCAAGAGCTACTGTTTTGTGACATTGGAACATTAGGTGCCCCACCTTTTCGAGAGCTTGGAAGAGGAAATACATTTCCATTCTGAAATATTTCATGATTGGGTACAACCCTGTTTTGAGGCACCGAATGATTGGAAGCAATCCTATTCCCAGAGGTTTCACAATTAAATGCACTGCTATTCTGCGATACTGGCACTTGACTGCTGCGTCCTCTTCCATTTTGAGACAGTTTTCTTTTCTTTGCAGTTGGTTCAACAGGTGAAAGAGAATCTGAAAGGAAACCATGATTGAACTCATCATCAAACGGAATCAAAATAGAACAGCAAGAGCAAAAAATTCAATTATATTAGCATGTTATTTAGTACTTGCTTATTGTCTAGTGTACATCAGTAATTCTTAAACTGACTTGTTGTCAGACTCGCTAATTTAATGTTACAATACAAGCTTTAACACATTTGTCCATTTTAACGTAAATTTAAAAGTGATGTTATTTGGCAACATGACAAGTTGCATTTTGCACTGTTAATTTTAGCTCGATTTTATGACCTTTTTTCCAGCTTTTTGTAGGTTTAGACGGGCTGATTCGGCGCATGTCTTCCACCTCACATAACACACTCGCTTTCGAGCCAAACTTTTTGCTCAAGCAAAGCAGCACTTTAAGTTCCGGATGCTCTATCTGACAAGTATCAGTGGTGCTTTTATGGAGTGGTAAACTTTAGACCTTTCGTTCCTAAGTCAAAAACGATTTACACCCCACTACGCCGGCTTACACCATTGCTAAGCATAGCGTCACAATATAACACAATGTGCTCACCGGTACTCAGATTAGCAAGAGATGTAGATCTGAATACTAGAAAACCCCATTGCTTTACCATAACGCCACAAAAACTCGATAACCTCATAAAAAAATTTTTTTTAATTTAAATCAAAGAAATGCTGACACATAATGTTAAAAAAAACAACAGCTTAGTGTGACGTTACTACA
Source organism: Trididemnum clinides (assembly GCA_963675345.1). Classification (NCBI taxonomy): domain Eukaryota; kingdom Metazoa; phylum Chordata; class Ascidiacea; order Aplousobranchia; family Didemnidae; genus Trididemnum; species Trididemnum clinides. The sequence goes on from OY776288.1 coordinate 36,048,652, forward strand.
ATTTCAATTGTTTTTTTTTCATCAGAAGCATGGTGATATCTTTTAATAAAGACTTTTCCTACAGTACACCAGCTTCATGAATTGACTAATGCAGCTTGCTTGAATACAAAAACTCCCCTACGTTAAAGTGAACAGAATGTAGATAATATTTTTAGGGTCGATGTCACTGTCCCGCTAGGTTTCGAGCCAATTTTGTAGTTTCAAAAAAGCTAAAAATTACTGACATAACCTGCAACAGACCAGATTGATCTCTATAAATAAAACAAAAACAGATTAATAAATTATTGCATTGCTTTACATGCGAAGAATGGCTCCGCATCTAGAATATTATACTTTACTAATACTAGCAATGTAAATATTCGCATGTGACAAAGTAAACACTTTTTCTCACCTGTTTTATGGGATTTCCTAAAGACATCATAAAGATCAGAGCTGACTTTATCCGAAGGCCGATAAAGTTGAATCTAAAAACAAAATTAGTATACAGTATGCAACACATACAAAGCTCTTTTATATTTAGTGGTCAGTGAGAGATATGTTGAAATCATGAAGGGAATAGTGATATCCGACAAGAAAGTGCTATATCATATTAAGAACAATTAGAGAACGATCTTTATAACGTAAGAGCATTGAATGCTAGTGGTGTGAGTGAAGCAATGGTGATATCAAATACAAGAGTTGTATAAAATGTAGAGAATAGTTGTATAAAATGAGAATAAACATAACAACTTGTTATATCAGACTTTAGTAAGACCATAAAAGACTTTTATTGGAAGACAAAAAACAAGTCTATCGAAGTTGCGTGATATTGTGACAGACGTTTGAGGGAAATAAAGTGACGATTGAGAGAAAACTTGAGAGTAACGTTAAAAAACAATAGCTAAAAACTAAAGAATAGGTTGAGTTTACAAGATACTATGGATAGAGTGGCAAAAGCGGATGGAGTGCGATGGTATGGACATATTTTGAAAAAGGACGGTGCGTTGAAAAAAGCGTTAAAATTTTTAAGTGTAGGAAGAGATTAATGGCGAACCAAGATGACAAAAAGAAAATCAAAAAAAATCACAAGAAACAGTATATCGTCGTTGGGCAGGTGCAACCTCATTTTTACGGTTGTTAGGAAGATGAGGTAAATACAGCCACCACTGATAAAGGAAAGAAACCTTATTAAAAAAAAATTTGTCATAAATCATCTTAACTGAATATATTAATAATAATCATTTTCTATCTAACCAAATCTAAATATTTTTTCAAGTAATAATTTAAAAAATTAAATTAAAAATAGTCTTTTTGTCATGCCTTTTTCCTTTAAAGAACAAACGGTTGTGAAGGTCAAGACAAATCGATTAAAACCCGTGACCAGTAATGCATGAAAAACTTGGTAATCATGGGTTAGGGTTAGGTCTAATCATGGGTCACAGATGCGCTTTAAAAAGTGTAATTTTTAGGTTGGTATGTCCAGTTTGACTTGTATAGCAGGCAATCATCTGATAAAAGATTATACATGATGATATATTTTTTAAATTGTACAATGTTCAGTGTCATTTTAGATACAAAACAATTCCATAAGGTGCTTTGAGTGCAATGAATGAAGTCTGCTAGGCATAAAACCTACGTTATACTACGAAGACGTTGGCCAGGCTTGGCTGAGTTCCGTCTTTTTGTCGCAAATATAGAATAGTTTACTAAAACAAATTTGAATTCTACCAATACCACCTTAATATCAGAGTTACTCTGACAAGAAAATTAATAATCATATTATCTACCAATAACCACCACTTTCTCCACCCCACTTTCTACCTCTAGATCTTACAAATTACAACAGTCAACAGAAGAACTAAGAGTGAGGTTCAAACTCACGTCCAGACCAACCATGAACAATGATCGTTAACTAACAGGTTTAGAGCATGACTAAAATAAAGTCGCCGCATTTACCACATCTGCCATTCCAGCTTCACGGTTGACAATGCTAATTCGGCTACTTTAAACAGCGCGACTGAGGGTGTTTTTAAAAAACATCATAATGATCAGTCTACACTAGCCTGGAGTTGGATACACTGTTGAAGTGGTAAGAGAAGTACATGGCCTAATACAAAAGCGTAAAATTCAAAATGTAAACACAGTTTCGTACGAAGCTTAAAGCTAAAACCACGCTACGAGCATTGGCAGCACTGCACAATAAGCATATTGAAGAACTAACCTTCAAATCAGTAGTATCATCAATCCTTTCGTTACGAAAAGTGTATTTTGGTGTTTCTACCATGAGTAATTTTTCCGTAAGCACTTCGTCGATAACGGCTTTCGCGATCTTGAAAAAGTTTTCACTCGAAGCATCTTTACGAAGGAAATACACTTCTATATCCTCTAAAGTAAAAATAATTTTCCGGTTATACATTGCACTATATTGAAAGTGTTCACGGGTTCAATACACGTGGTTCAAAAATCAAAACTTTGCCAAGATCCAACGAATTGGCTAGGAAAAAACAACTATAGTCCGTCCACATACACTCAGACCACGGCTACGATGGGTCACTTACTTTTTTACCGAGTCACGAAAAAAAGCAGCCGAAGTTGAAGCTTTTGTAGCCTCGTTGAAAAGTTGGCCTCGCAAGCGAGAAGCTGTTAAATGTCGGGCTAGCAAGGTTTCTGACGGTAAGCCTGTAGGTTTTTTGCTGACGCTAAAAAAACTTGCTTGGAAGTTGCTGGTGAGCCTGACGATCAGTTACAGCAGTTATTTGTTTTAGATAATGCTTTTAGTGACGAATAAAATCAGTAAACTGCTAAGCAACCTATGCTAAATTAGAGAGGTGTCTAGAAAAAGGTTTTGAAAAGTCGCACAGAACTTTTAAAGAGTGCTGACGCCATACGTTGATTTAAATTTTTTGGAATGATTTGGCGCTTAATTTAGCTTGATAGAATATCCTAGACCAGCGTTTCTAAAACTGTGATCCGCAGGCTTCCTAAAAGTGTTCCGCCAAATAATAAACATGACGTGAGTCATCACGAACATCAATTCTACTGCTGGCTTCGTGCTTTGTGAAGTTTCAAACTCACGACCTTTTGTTCTGAAGTGTTTTGTAAAGTTCAAAGTTTGCACCTTTAACTACGGACAATAAATAACTTCCTTAGTAGTTCGAGATGTATTTGATTTCGCTGTTTATCATAATTATTGTCAGGTAACCACAACCATGGAAATACGGAGCCAAACTCAACTTATCGGTGGGCTAGTATATGTTTAAGTCTTATGCCAAAAGTAACTTATTGCCACATGCCTAAATAAGAACGCAAACTGGCCAGTAAAGCTATTTTTCAAAACTATCGTAACCGCGGCTAAAGCATTCACGTAAAAGGAATACTCATAACCCACCACCTCATGAAAATGCTACAAAAGCAGACGTTTAGCGAGAGACCACACATGAGCGAGATACATGTGTAAAACCACTATTTATGCCATTAAAATTAGATAAATAACATCCACTTTATTTAACGCTAAAAATTTTGCATAGGTAAACATAAATGCCACAATACCACAGAATACTCAATTTCGTACTTTTCTTAACTTTGTTGCATATCAACCAAACTCTGTTTTCATCAGCGATACCATTTAGAATGATCAGATCGTCTGCAAAAATATTTCTATTAATTTTATACGGCGTTCTCTTAATGTTAGTAGTAAAAAAAAGCACTAAAGAACTCAACTGCAAATGAAGCCTCAGACATAACAAAGGGCTTTATATTTAAATTAGGAGAAAAATTATAAGACTAGTGTTTTCGAAAGAGAGGTGGTCACAGGTTCTACTGAACCTAACTCAAAAAGTTCGCTTTTGGCATTTTTAGGATGAACTGGCTAAAGCAAGCTGATTTAGATATTCCGTTATTCAGTTATTCGTGACAATTTTATAATAGCAGTAGGCTTTTTCGATATTACTTTGCAGCAACCTAGACTGGGTCTTCTTTGCAATATTTGCAAAAACAAAGACCAAACATATCCGTTACATACTAGTTCAGCATTTTTAAACCACAAGTAGCGTAGACCTAACGGGTGCATAGAGAGTATATTGTGCGTATAGAAAAGTCGACAATACAAAGATAATCTTTTACCTCTAAATAAGGTCTTGAAATTGAACAAGTACAAAACAATTACTTTTAGATTGTCGTATATAAATGCATCATTATGGTTCACATCCAACGGTTTGAGGTCGTAGAAAAAAGATTGTGAAACGGATGTACTAGTTCAATTAACTAAGCCAGCGGCTCCCAATCTTTTTTTCTATCGGCGCCCTTTAAAAATTATGAACACTTGCGGCGCCAAGGCAGGTCCAAAATTTGGCCAATTTGAAGTTGTATGTCGTTTCTATTTTTTTTGTGATCAATCCTTTGAAACCGTTGTAGTAATAATAGTGACGGGCCGCCATAGCGTAGTAATTATAGTAGCCCCTGTGGTGTAGTGATAATTCTTAAGGGCTTCGGATCGAAAGGCCTGCAGCTCAAAATCAATAAAAGCACCGTTGATATCCCCCTGAAAGGGCATCCGGAATTTGAAGTGCTACGACGCTCCAGCAAAAAAGTCGGATTCGAAAGCGAGTGTGTAGTGGTAGACATACTTTGAATCAGCACGTCTGAGCCTGCGAAACGGGAAAAAATGACGTAAAATCGACTTTTTAGTTCTTTGAAAATGTTTGCTTTACGCTAACTCGTGGCTCAGATCGTATTTCGATATTAAATTCGCCCAATGAGAGGTTACAACTATTTTTGTTCAATTTATTGGGCATCCCTGGCAAAGTCGCGCGTCGAACACTTCGAGAACCGCTAATTTTAACATTTCTTGGACTGTACGCAACAAGTTGCAATCTCGTTACAGCTCACAAAACCTTAATATACAGGGTGTCCCAAAAGTCTTGGGCACATTTTGACGTTGAATATGTCAAAAACTATTAAGGAAATAACAATGCATCTGATATATTCTGAAAGCTTGCAGTCTCAAGTTTTTTATAGAATGTTCAAAGATGTTCAATGTGAACACCGTTAGTCATACGCCACACATCAAGCCGATAGTCAAATTCCTGCTAAAATGCGTTCCAGCACTGTGTTGTCTATGGTTGCAAGTTGCAACAACTTCCGTTATTCGGCCTTAAGATCAGCTACATCTTTTGGAAGGGGTAGGCGCATAGACCAGTGCATTCACGAAACCCACAAAAAGAAGTCGCAAGGTGTGACATCTAGAGACCTAGGATATCAGGGCAAGAGAACGCGATCATCAAGTGTCGCTGAATCAGTTTTTGAAAATTCAAGGACACAAAACGTTTTTTTTGGTTGAGTGAAAGCCATTGGTGGATCTAGGTTATTTTAGTTATTTAAGCTACATGAAAATATATGAAAAAATTATCAGCATGACAAAAAAAACTCATTGAATTTAATATTAAAATGACAACAGTTTCATTCAACTACCATTCATATATCAGCAGGAATGAGGACTTGAAATGTGCCCAAGACTTTTGGAACACCCTGTATTACAGTATTAATAATAGTTACTTGGTTGTGATAGTTGAGAGATTCGTTCAGATGTTACGGAGCCACAATTGATATAACGACCTTCATTCGACAACCATACTGTGCATTTAAGGTAAACATCTGACTGACGAGTATAAGTAGCTTCCTTTTGAATTTCATCGTCATTGCATTCATCTGAAACAAATCCACAGTAAAATACAACAACGAAAAACAATACAGTATACGCTATACATCGGTGATGAAACAAAAGAATAGACATTGCAACAAATTATAACCGATAAGAAATGGAGAAATCTGTAGCTAGTAGTCGGTAACAAGAGATAATACCACAATGGGTTTATCGATATTTTTCTGTAAAAATATGTAAGTACACATGTAATCGCACAACCATAAATAGCGAAATGCAATCGGCCTAACTTTTCCCCTAGCCTAATTCAATTAAACTGATGACGTGAACCTGGATTGCTGTTCACGCCATACCTTCATCCCAAGGAAGAAGAGGGGCAAAGCACCACCACCAACAACAACAACTACAAATACAATCGGCGAGTTACCAACAGTCGCTCATACCATACGCCAGGGGAGCAACAGAGCAACTTTCGGCATATCTAATTCGATGAAGCACAAAGTAGGTCAGAATATTTCCATTTTGATGCAAAGTAATTAGCACTACAGACGCTTCTATTAATAGCAGATTCAGGATATTTACATATTCCTTCATTTTAAAAGAAACCAAGTAAAAACTACAGTGCTATAGTTACCAGTTAAGTTTTGCCGACAGTCTCTAACGAATTTTTCAACTTCACTCCTTTTACGTTTGAATATTCGAATTCCTTCCAATCTGCAAAACACAAACCTTTTGTAATTGATACTAGACCTGAGCGTCGAACCATTTAAAATATCGCTCCAGTTCGGCTTCGGTTTCAGTAAATCTCATTTTTATCGGCTCAGGTTCAACGCTTCATAAAAATTATGGTTAAGTTCAGTTTGAGATCATTGTGCCAAACCTTATAAGTTCGAATTCGGTTTGAGTCCAAGAATAAAAAACATTTAAAACTGTTTTGGGGTCGATTTTTTCGCCTGTATTTGCTGCATATTTCGACGGTTTTTGTTTTCGTTGCATTTCATTTTTTTCGTGCCTTGTATTAATATACAAACTAGCCGGCTCTGCCAGCGTCGCCCGCAGGACCTCCGATCAGTAACCACCTGTCTTTCAAGTTTATCAAGTCCCTAGCAACGTCTTATTTGCCATTTTTTCACCATAGACGTCCTTAAAACTTAAACCAACGTATACCCATAAACTTGAGTATGTGCTTGAATTAAAAGAATATCAAAGTTGTGGAGGGTGCCAAAGTGATTGATACGTTTCTCAGCAAAAAAACCAGAGCCAGTATACTGATGTACATATTTTAATTAGGACGTTTCGCTAAACACTGCTAGCATTGTCAACCAAAATAATGCAACTCTTTTGTTGTTGCACTAATTTGGTTGACTATTTTGGTTGACTAGCAGTGTTTAGCGAAACGTCCCAATTAAAATATGTACAGCAGTATACTGGCTCTGTTTTTTTTGCTGAGAATCGTCAAAAGATCCCAATCGTTTGCGCCTATGATTGATACGTATTTCAGGATTCAGCGATTATATATTATGCCAACTACTTTTGACTTTTTCGTAACTGTAGGGTATCAGCCAACGTATCTGACTGGGTGCATGTTGCTTGGTCCTGGCATAAATACAGCCAGGCAAAGAGCAAACTAACACAAAATAAAACACATGCAGTTAAGTTATTACGATAGCAGAGCACCGATCAGTAATGTCAAGGTTAAGAATATTAGTTCAGCCGGCTTCATACAACTGATATTTGTGAGTACAGTGATAAAAAATTTTATGTGTAGTTGTTATTTCCAATTCTAGTTCCTAAATCAAAAGTAACGTTTTTTTTTAAAGGAAATTGATTTAGTCTTAAAAAAACATCATAGGGGGTTGCGCATAGCCACTATATTTCTCCAAAAATTTCTCGAGTTCCTGGTTACATCTTGCTAACCCTGTTTGATGCTTAGCAACTGCTGGACTTGCTCACAATTGAAAAAATCAAAGACTTAAAAAAGTTTATCCCTAGATTTTATGAAGTGCGAGGAAGCACAACTTCAAAGTTGTGAGGTAGGGGTCAGGGGCGCCAAATTAATTGATGTATGTATCTTCAGGAATAACTTCATAAAATTTTAGGACCACTATTTATGACTTCTATGATCTCTCGTAGCGAAAGACTGTGTTAATCATACCACAAGCATAATGACATCGTAGAGCGAGTAGAAGGAAGCAGAAAAAAGCAACAACATCATTAAAAAGCTTAGAAAAAGAATCTGTTACTGCATCGTCAATCCGCCATAAATTGTTCCAAGAGTTGTTTTTATGAAGAGTAACTCGCTAATAAGTCCCAAAAAATCTTTTTAATTGCGTTTCTATGATCAGTACTTTTTGAGTAAATCAAAAAATTTTTACAATTAATCGTTAATTCTGGCGTCCTGCGAAATCCTAAAGTAAAATTTGTTGAAGTTGGTACGTTAGGTACTGACTTACGTTTGAGCTAAAAACCGCATTCATACAGCAAAAAATGCAAACTTTAAAAGTTATTTTTGATTGTGACGTCATCAACCCCCTTATGGCCCTCACGTCGGGGCGGTGATCAATCGTGACAAGTTTGATGCTCGTACCTCTCGTAGTTTCGGAGGAACGAGCAAACACACACAGAATTGCATTTGTATAGCACAGATTGTTGCTAGAAAATTTAGTTGGTGGAAAAAATATAACCTGAATTCAACCATAGTTTGACAGGAGTGATGACCGCCAAAAGTAGGTGATTTATTACTTTACAACGCAATAGTTTCAAGAACACAGCAACACTTTTTAATGGCATTGTTCAAATTACATAAAATTTGTTAACACGAAATTCATTAAATCCACAAAGCAGAAATTAATGGTAAAAGACATAATGGTGAAAGACTAGTACAAAAGTCTTTATTTGTTGAAAACTTTTGCAAGTTATATCTAACATCGAAACGCGAGTGGAATGGTAATATAAATGCACCAACTCCGCTTTGTGTAGTAAGGTATAAGATTTAATGGAAACAACTGCGAGTAAATAAGAAAAAACTCTTAACCGCAAAATATCAATTTGATTTTCCTTTCTTGCATTGACTGAAAGTAAAATTTTGATTACTTATTATATTACCAAAATTGCACGTTTCGATATCGGGAAGTCTGAACAACTACATATGCACTTAGGACTGCCAGTTTTCTAAATGCGTCTCCGAAACTAGCGGAACCGTTTAAATAATATTGCTCCGATTAAAGCTCTGCAAAATTCATTTTTACAAGTTTAGTGGCGTTCAGCATTGCTTTATAAAAATTCTGTTTCAGGTTCGATTGGGGTTCAATGGCACCAAATTTAAGAGGTTTGGATTCAGGAAAAATGAGCAATTCGATGCACTGTATTAGACAGCAAGAAAATAAACACTTGGCATTGAAATCATATCATATAATCATAAAAGATGATTAATATAAACACTATGAAATCGGAAACTACGAGTATTCATGAATAATCACAGCATTACACTAACTGCTAAAACAAAAAGGTTAAGAATTGGTAAACATGCTGGGACTAGAAGAAATCATGGATGGATACCCGAGCGCAAACGGAGCGTGATGCTATCGAAACGCCCTAAAGAGGGATAGTGATGATGAGTTGAGAGAAAAGCAATAGATTTTAAAACGTTTCAAATACAAAAGAACCAAAGATGATTGAAAAAAAACTAGAAAAAATTAGCAAAGTTTTCAACAAAATGAAATGATGCAACGTTGTTTTCATGATTACATAAAAGACGAATTTAACGTCAGCATTGAGCAGGTTTTGTCTTTCTTTCAATCGTTCTCAACTTTGCTATATTTAGTCTAAGTTTATCGTAGGCGGTATTCTCTGCTTTTAAATGACAAGCTTTCTAGGGAAACTTGTGGACGCATGCGAATGTCATGAGACTTCGGTGTGATAGCGAGTGAGAGATCACATGCGTGCGCACGGCTGTAGACACCACAGTTACCACTATCTCAGAAGCAACTGGTTGCACTTGTCAGCATATTACTAGTAACTTTATTTATTCAATTGATTAAGTGCTTTACGTAAAACTTACGGAACAATCCAGTCAGAATTTCTATCCACATGAAATCCAATGCTCTTGGTCCTTTCTGGCTGATGCTTTCCGTCTACAACAATTAAATTTGGATGGGGCATCTCATTACCATTTTTGAAGTAGATCAACTCCATATCTATTTTTCCACTGACTTGAAATTCATGAGGATGTTTTATCTGAAAGTCAGAAATTAATTTAAGTTTCGATTGCCATAGTCACACTGATATTTTCTTTTTGCTGTTATTTACCAAGCTTTTACAATGCCGAACTTGGTAGGTTAAGTCTTTGTATTGTAGAGGAATTTACATTTAGCGTAAAGAGCATATACAAGGTGTCCATGTATTAAGGCAACCAACTTTCCGGTTAAATTAAGTGCATTAAAATTTACTTTTTTTCATAAAGCATTTTACCATTTTAAAACTTGAACTCTGTACTATTTTTTCAGATATATGAAATTTTTCTAAAATTAGTATTACGATGGCTGTAGATCGAAAAACAGTTTTCAAGCTTCACAAAATTGATGGAACTAAAATCAAAATTGCAAAACGGCTGAAAATGAATCGTTCAACAGTTTGGAAAATAGTTAAGAAGTTTAAGGAGACTGGCAATACCATCGATAGAGAAGGGCGAGAAAGAAAACGAACTATCCGCACCTCTCAACTCATCAAAAACACGAGGGAAAACCTGCGACGAAATCCTCGCCTTTTTTGCACAGCATCATAAAGGTGACGTAGAACCTCAGTCAAGATGGAATGAAATGAACCTGTGCTTATTTTTACAACTCTGACAAATTCTTGTACCGTTAAACATAGATCTCCCATAAACAGCGATCTCCCATGTAATTTAATTCCTGACAACAGATTCCAGTGGTTAAGAGATCTCATCTTATTAAAAGGTCTTGAGTGAGGTTTAACTGTCTTTGTACGATGTGTAAGATGTAAGATGCTGTTGCACAACAATGCGCAGATAGCATCTGATACCTAGCCCAGAGTCCAATTGCAGTGCTAAGGAACACACTACTGACCTTGTCTCTTTGACCAGCCCCTTTTACCAGCTCCCCAGATGAAATACATAACTAGGCAAATTTAGATGACAACTAAACACCCTGGTTACTAAACTTCTATCCTAAAATATAGCACAAAAGAATTCATATAGCCCAGGGGGATAAAAGGATAGAACCTCGGCCTTGGATAAAAACAAACAATATCACGTTTGGGAGAACCAAGACAGGAAAAAGCAGCACTTTGACAAGAAAAAGTCTGAACAAAAGCATGGAATGGAAAACCTAAACGTGATCTTAAAAAAGGATAACCAAGACCAGCTTCCTCCAAAAAAAATTGGTCTAACCACCTGATTTAGAGTATCAAAAAAATTGGCTTTTATTAGTACCGGTAATTTTTTCTGAGCTACATCACTCAATAGTACTAGAGGTGCAATACGTTCTCCAAGGATGTTAATGAAAAAGTACAAAGGCTGCATCGAGTTTTCATAGAGTGGAAAACAGCATGTGACCCAAGCAATTGAGCACCATCAAAATATAATACTGCCTATGAAAATTGAGCAGTGAGAAAAAGTAAGTCATATTCAAGACAAATATATGGATATTAGTGAAATCTGCTTTAAAACAACAAACGTTTAGAACCCCGTAGTCAGAGAAGGGCAGTCAGTACCTTGAAAGTATCGCAGTGTCACACTCTGTACATGGCTTAAACTTTTACAAAAAATACGGTTTTGCAGATTGAAAATTTAGGAAATCATGAAATGTCATATGATGCATGGGTAGCAGCTTATTCCAAAATATTTTGAAAGGAATCTACAATTTATGAATGGGGGGTGGCAGGTGAGGGGTAACATAAATTATTAATTCAGTAATCTTTTAAGTATCTGGATTTTTTCTAAAAACGAGCAATTCTTGAGTAAAATTTAATAAAGAACACCTTTTTTAGTTGATGTATGCATACTAAGCTGACATTTTTGGGCATGGCACAATGTCCAGCTTTATAAATACACAAGTGGAAAATAAAGTCAATTAATCTATTATTCATCATATGGCGACTTATTTTCGTAAGAGCTGTTACATGATTATGATAGCAAAATAACATTGTATTATTAAGTGATGGGACGAGTACTCGGAACCAAGAGTCGAAAATATTGAAACTTTTTCTGGTATCGGAATCAGAGAATTTTAATCAAATTTCCAATTCTAAAAACGATTCTTTGGAATTTGTATGTTTGCAACTTAGATTACAATTTAAGCATATTTTTTTTCTGAACATTTACCCTTTTCATTTCATTTTATTATATAAGAAACTTTTTTTCATTTTTGCTATAGCAAAACCATTCATGTTCCTTCTGAATGCATAATTACTAAAAGTACTTGTCCAAAAAGTATTTGTTTCTTAAACCAGCTTCAGGGTCTAAAAATTATCACGAATTTATTGCATGTATCGGAATCGGAATTTTAATGAGATATTGAGACTCATATAGGAATTGCTATAGAATTTGGTATTGTCCCATCATTAGTATTATTACAGGCCAAGGAAAAGGCTTGCAAAAAGTCTTAGACATGTACCATAGAAAGGTTGGAGGTTAATATTTTATCAAGCAGCCTCATATTAAGCCTCATATTAAGTTAATGAACTTTCTTTAAAATTAAGTTTAACTACTCGTGATAGGACGTTGGTTTCTTTTCATCATAAAAAATGTCCAAAGGAGTCAAGATTTTACCAAAAAACATCACGTAATTTTTGAACTACTTCAAGACAGTTGAATTATTAATAAATTGCCTAGGCCAGGGTGGTCCAAACCCAGGCCTGCGGGCCACATTATCTGTGGCCCGTGGAACATTTGCTAGTATAGATAACAATTGCTGGTATAGGGTAACCAAAAATCACATTTCGGATATGTTTTGTCCTAAAACTAAACAGAAAAAACTTTTGACATTGGCGATTGTTACATCACTGACGTCTTTGTATTGACTAGCATTATGGCTAGGCAAGGCGAGACAGTCAGTAGACAGAAGTGATTGGTAGATTAGTTGAATAGTGTGCTTCGCTAGCCTATATTGTTAAGTAACTTAAGTCAGTTATTCGATTGTAAATATAGTAAATTCAAATTGTCTTTCTGCAGTGATCTGTAAGTCTTTTGTAAACATGAGTGCAAAAAGAAAGCTGACAAATTCTAACAGATTTTTTAACTCTATATGGGAGGAAAAGTACTTGTTTGTGGAAAACAAGAGTAAGCCACAATGCTTGGTATGTCTGCAATTGGTGTCGGTACCAGAAGAATACAATGTAAAACGGCATTACGAAACACACCATAAAAATCCGTACGAAAAATACGAGGGAGCTGCAAGGGAAGCTGTTGTAAAAGACCTGAAAAGTAAATATGATAAACAAATGAGTTGTATGACTAACTTCACCAAAACCACTTTTTCTGACCAGAAGGCGTCTTATGAAGTTGCTCTGATACTAGCGAAAAATGGAAAAGCCTTCAGAGAAGGAGAAATCGTAAAGGAGTGCTCAATGAAGATGGCCCTTGCCTTTGGTGACAAGAAAATGGCAAAACATTTTGAAACTGTGCCTCTTTCCCATCAAACCGTTGCAAGAAGGGTAATGGAAATAAGTGAACATGTGTCTGAAAAAGTAAAAGGTATTGTTCAGCAGTGTAAATATTATTAGCTAGCTTTGGACGAAAGCACGGATGTTTGTGATGTCAATAAGCTTCTAATTTGTATCTGCACTATCGATGAAAATTTTACATTTCATGAAGAATTACTTCAGGCAGTTCCACTTCATGGCACAGCAAAAGGTTCAGACATTTATAACAGTCTTGTATCTGTCGCCAATGCATATGGTGGTTTTGAAAAGTGCTCCAGTGTTGTGACAGATGGCGCTCCGACGATGGTTGGACGAAAAACTGGACTGGTTGGTCTGTTAAAAAGTAATGGTGTGAATTGCCCAACATTGCACTGTATTATCCACCAAGAAGTATTGTGCACAAAGGCCTTGCAAATGAGTGACATTATGAGTAGCGTAATGGCAATAGTGAACATTATCAGAGGTGGAAATAAAGCCCAAAGGCATAGAAAATTTGTCCAGTTTCTGAATGATTTGGATGCGAAATATGACGATGTGCCACTGTATTCAAAAGTTCGATAGCTGAGTGCAGGAAACACTTTACAGCATTTCTTCTCTTTGCGTAAAGAAATCTATTTTTTCTGCGAGATGAAGTTGAAGGAATGGAAAAGTATGAAATCCTTTTGAGCGATGAAAAGTTTATTGCTTCCTTGGCCTTTGTTACAGATTTTACAAGTCAACTAAATATTTTGAACAAAAAGCTTCAACAAAAAGATCAAAACATATGTATACTTTTTGGACATATTGAAGCTTTTCGAAGGAAGCTGAAGCTACTTAAGGCTGACTTACAAAAAAATGTTGTTACTCACTTTGCATCTTGTCAAGAATTACTCGAAGAGGGAAAAACTGTAGTTTTCTGCTTTTGCAGATATGCTTGATAACGTGAGCAATGAATTCGATGACAGATTTGCTGAATTTAAAGCGATGAAAGAACAAATTGAACTCTTTATTAACCCCATGGAAATAGAAATCGAAACTCAGGCAACTAAATTTCAGTTGGAATTATGTGATTTGCAATCAGATCCCTTTCTCCAGTCAAAAAAGAATGAGAGAAATAAAGCATTTTGGAAGCTTGTGAGCAATGAGCAGTTTCCAAAGTTGAGAGATTTTGCTTTGAGAATGTTATCGATGTTTGGAAGCACCTACATCTGTGAAAGTACTTTCTCCGTTATGAAAAGACTGAAATCTCATACAAGAAACAGGTTGGGAGACGAAACATTGGATGCCTGCTTGCGACTGTCAATGACTACTATAAATGTTGATATAGAAAGATTGATCAATGATAAAAAATGATCAAATGTGTTTGTACTGTACAATAAAAGTTTTTGTGTTACATTGAGCTGTTTACCTATTCTTAGCACTAATTTGGCCCGCGAACAATACAAAAATAATACTGTGGCCCCAGATGCCTGCAGCCTTGGACCACCCTGGCCTAGGCTTTATTGTCATCTATTCTTTCTAAGGTGCTTTTGTTTAACTGTCTAAAAAGTAGCCAGCTCCATGCTCAGCATCACACTAAATACTACTGTTATGGCAACTTTCCGTTTTAAATATGTAAGATTTTTCGTCAAGTTCAACATTGAGCTGACTATAGAGATATTTATTTCATCAGGCAGGCCAATTTCATTCATCTATAGCAGAAAAGAGTATGTGGATCATGTAAAATAAAAGAAATAGGTTTTTTAAAGAGCCAGTATGATCCAAAAAAACAAAAATGTATAGCAATATTAGTTTATTTCCAAAAAATATCGTGGGTACCAGTACAATAAAAATAGTACAATTCTACACTATGGTACAATTATACCTCAGACAGACCACCTCCACCTGTAGTGAAATACAGTAATAGCCATAGCTAGTTTTTGCTAAATGAATCACAACACATAGACCTGCTGTGGCACTTGTGCCAGTACTGTTAAAACGTACATATTTACTGCTCAAAATAAGATCATCAACTTATCAGCAAGTCTTGAAGTTGCATTTCTGCTTAGCATCTCTCCATATTTTGGCTTTGCTAAGGAGATAAATAGGTCTACTCTCGCAATAATGATGTGAAAATGCACATACTTGCAACTTAGGATAAGACTTTTTCGTTTGTGCACATGCGTTTCTGCCCAGCAACTCTCCATGTTTCTTGCCTTCACTAAGGTAGCGGCTTTTATATTTTTCAACAGGCTGTTCCACAAATGCAAGACTCTGAAAAAAAATTACTATGTTAATATCAGATGCCAGGAAAAATAATTTAGTAAGTGATAGAGGAGTAAAAACTTTTTATGATTTGAAAAAAATCAGTTAAGGTTTTTCAGGAAAGTAGCAAAATTTAAAAGCCAAATACAAAACCCAAAATAGAGTACAATTAGTTTCCTAAAATAAATATTGGTGCATCGCTACAGGCAAGACTAATGGCATGAATATAGGAATACCCTGAAAATAATTTTACACTGATATTCCCTTTATGTAGTCACAGCTGACTATCACAGTCTGGGGGACTTTAACGGACATGTTGGGAGATGGATTGATGCTTATGAGGGTGTGCATGGTGGGTATAGAATTGGCAAAAGAAATGTCAGATCAAATTTTGCAACCATGAAAGATGCCGCATGAAATTGATCAAACAAATCTTGCAGCATTTTTCACAGAGCAATATGTGCTCCCACTGCACTGTAATTGGCGTCTGTCTTTCAAGAATGCCAAATCTTTTTGCCAAAGACGAATTTTTGTCACTTGATTTTTCAACTAACACTATGCTTAATCGAATAAACAGTTTTTATTTCTATGCAATTAAACAGATTATGCAATAAGACGGTATGTGATTAACTGGAATATTTTCTTAGACAAAGATAGGCTATGGTTTGGGATTTACAATTCTTATGCAATAAAACATATTACAGTGAAATCCGGTTAATTGCATAGCCAATTTGACAGACCTTTTTATGCAATTAAGCGAATTATGCGTTTATGCGGAAGTGCTAAGTTCAATTGACCAGCAACGAGCGTCACGCTAAAAAACGTCTAAACATCAGACTTCAAAGCAAGCGCAATGCGATCATCCTACTCTTACTCAAAAACTAAACAAAACACACAAATTAAGGCTTAAATGATAGCCATGTGTTTTTGTTCATAATCGCTAATTGTCTTTGAAGAACAATAATCAAATCAGACACTGTGTTGTTTTTGATCTCTAATCAGTAGCGGCCTTTGATTTTATGATATTGGCGATCGGCGCGTTCGTTTGCAAATTGAAACAGTTCGTTTTTGTTCAGAATTTAAAAGTCATGCTTTTGTCGCTAAAATTTTGCATAATTTTATTTAGTAATCGAATAAATGCCGTTGAATTCTATGCAATTAAGCAGATTATGCAATAAACCAGTATGCGATTAACCGAAATTTTTCTTGAACAAATGACTGACTGTGGTTTGGGATTTATGATCTTTATGCGATAAAACGGATTATGCAATTATCCGGTATGCAATTAACCGGATTCGACTGTATGTGGTTATCTGATATGCAATTAACCGGATTCGTCTGTAATTTCTAAAATAATCTTGCATTATATCCATTAAGCCTTTACTATGATTGCTAACTGACAACTTGTTTGATGTTTAACCAATCCCATTTACATTGTTTGCTTTCAACTGTTTGCAGCTACATCACTTTCTATCAAAATACAACACTTACAACAAATAATTGTATAAATCTGATAGTTTGTGTATTTGTGAATTACTGTATTTTTCAAACCATAGGGCACAGTATCAACAATCGTCTTCTAATGCAATTATTTTCATACATAAGGTACTAGAGACAATAAGGTGCATTTAATAAAACAAAAACTTGACACAATTTATCGGTACTGTGCTAGGCACATGTTGCAATACATGCATGATGCATGTGTGTGTCTACACATGTAAAGTGAAGAGAAAAATACATTAGTGAAGAAAACAAGAATAGGTAAAGAGAAAAAACACACTTGCAAAAGGAATGTGAGTAAGGAATTTGATCGCCAGAAAGAAGTTTGCTCTCAAGAAAGAACAAGCTGAGGTAGGTACAATTGCGTTGATAGGGCTTATTGAGGAATAAAATCTGTTCAGAGCTTGGTGACAACGCATAACCTGTTCTACACATTAGATGCACCAAACTATAAGGTGCACATTTTATTTTTCAAAAAATTACAGGATAATAAGTGCACCTTATGGTCCAAAAAATAAGATATGTAATGTGTATCCTAGTTTTCACATTTTATGTGAAAAGCTGAACATCATTCATTTGAAACCAAGCTATATCAAATAATTGATCAATTGGTAAAATGCACCTCTCAAAAACATGTTCGAGCTTGTACCAGTGAAAAAGATATACAACCAATAAATTATTGCTAATAGTTCAGTAAACACCGAGTCAGTTTCAATAGGCTGATAGATGTCATTGTTGTTTAAGTTTAAAACCAACCGGTTTCAAACACATGCAAAATCATTTCCCAATCATTGGACCAAATGGTGTGGTGGTGCTGCTGCTGCTGCTTCTGTTACATCTTACAGACAATTTGGAACAGATTACCTTTTTTCTGCTAACTAATATCATTTAGTCAATCAGTTTCAGCAATTGCCTAATGCTACACAGCATGACAAAAAATGCATCAAAATCACTTGAGTGTGACAAAAAATGAATCAAAAATAACTAATATTTCAAAAAATACTGAGCCAATCTCAATGATTTTTTTAAAGGTGATCAGAATAAAAACCTCTGACATAAAATACGTTCAGGTCCATAACTCCACATTTTGATCAACAACTTTTAAACAAAGTAATCCATTATTTTGTTAAAAAATTGCCAAAATTGTTTATCGAAAACTTGCAATAATTGCTCAGAAATTGATTGAATTAATTTTTAAGCACATTTTTGGAATCAGCACACAAAAAAACTACAGAAAATAAGTCACATAACACAAAAAAATAGAGAAAAGTCAGGAATTTGACCACTCTAATCTACAGTTGAGTGATTACAATAACAGCACTGCCGTCAGTAATGACATGGTTAAGAATATCAAATCAGCCAGCTGCACCACCTTTACCCAATTGCAAATGTAATTGCTTTAACATTTAGACAGTATGTAGCTCAATACTAATATTGTGGTGCAAATAATAAGATAGAATCATCTTTTCTTGCTCTTCTTGTAAAGGATGACCAACTTTTTTGCTTGAAGTAGGCTACTTTTTTTAATTTTTGGAAACTTCAATTTTTGATGAATCTTTTTAAGAGCTGTGCTTTTGAGGAGAAATAGTCAAAATGTGTCAAAGAACTCAGCTTTTCTAAAAATTGCAATTTTGTGAAGTCCAAGGAACTTTAAGGTTTGAGTGTTTTGGATTGGCAGGCAACATTTTAAGAGGTTTAAAGACTTTATTTTTCGATAAATCATTTTGTGAATTTAAATAGATAATGCCAATAAATGATATTTGCAAGTGTAAACGGTCCAAATGTACCAAATAACTAACTTTGTCTAACAACTGAAAGTTTCTATGGTCTAGTAGGAAAACTGTTCAACTAAAAATGGAAAATGATGTAAGGCAACTAATTTTTATCAGCCATTATAAACTAATTCTTAGCCCTAACGAATTGGAGTTACATGTTGCTGGAAAGCAAATTTTCTCAGCTTTCAAATGACACTATGTGTTAATACCTTTTCATAACATTTATAAGTCAAAATTACCTGATATTACTCAGCTCACCACTTTTTGGAAAAATAAAAAGTTACAGTGGAGGTCTTAAAGTTCGATTTGTTGAATTTTTTAGTATAAAAACTAACACTAAAGGTACATGCCATATATTATCAGAATTGCTCTGAAATACCCTTCAGTTTGTTAAAAAGGGTTAAAAAATCAAGAAAACACATTTTATAATTAATTGTTTATGATGTCATGTGAGATCCTGAAGAAGTGAAATTTGTTAGTAAGTCAAGTACTGGCTTGTGTTAAAGCTAAGAACCATTTTCTTCAGTCAAAAAATGCCATTTAAAAATAATCTTTGACTATAGCATTATAATGTCACCCACCCCTTATGGCACTCACTCCAAGGTGGCGATCAATCATGTTAGGCTTCATGTTCATACCTCCAGTAGTTTAGGTGGAAACAAAAAACACACATAGATAGAATTGCACTTTACAGCCTTGTAGTACCAGTATAAATTACTAATCATTTGTAATGTTTCATGGACCACATTGACATGTTTCACAGACAACCACTCACAAGTTGGGATGCTAACGCTTAAACTGGATGAATTAGACCTTGAATTACATATGAGCCAAAACACATATTTAAAAAGGCATTGTGAAATGAGAACCTCACTGAAGGTTTTCTTTTTTAAATAAATTCGCCAACGATGGGAGCATTGTAAAAAACTTAAGACAGAACAGCATTTTTTAGTAGTGAATAAATAACTTAAACTCATAAAAACATAATTTCATACCTTTCCTCCATGCATAATTGCTTCTATGCTATAAATAAGACAAACAGTTACTCACATCAAACAAAATAAACCTATAATGATCTTCAAAAGCAATAAAAATAAATGCTAAAAAGTATAGAGAATATAAGTATTATTTCATTTATTATGTATATAGATTATTGTTAGAAAGTGGCTATTTTGACGTGGATGACATTTTACCCTTGGAGACTACTTTGCCATTGTAATTCATTTGTGTTTGTATTGCCATAATTGCTATAAATCTGCCAGTGACGTTGTGGTGCATGGATAGTGCACTGATCTTGAAATACAATGGCTGCAAGTTGGAATCTTGGCTGGCAGGGCACTGAAATGCAGTGTACACTGGAGGGGAAGGCACAGTATGCCAATGTGTATGGTAGTTTATATTGGATGGGAGTGTACAGGGTGGGGGAGTGGACACTGGAAATGTAAAATTTTTTAATCAGCTATTAAAATTGACCAATCACAAATAACCAAAAGTCACGTGTTCAATATGTAATCAGGATTGACCAATCACAAATAACTCACAGCAAAATAGCCTGCAAGGGTAAAATGCCGTCAATGGCAAAATACCCACTGCCTTATTGTTATGCTTTAGAGGTCCAGCCAAACAAATATTTTGGTCACACATAAAAAACTTGTATTTAAAATTGCTTTAGTCTGTTCATGGTGTCAGCAGAAGCCATTTCTGCTTGAAGTAGGCTAATCAAATACTGGCATTTGAATGCATTTTAATATCAGAAGTTGACTGCACAGGCAAGTCAATTGTGAAAACATGCAAGTTGATAAATGGATATCTAACTTTCTATTTGTGGTTTGCAGTCAATACTACAGCCCTAAGCCATATTAACCAAGCAGAAAGAAGTAAGGCAAAATTCTTTCCCAAGAACCCAATAAAAAACAAACTCTTCTAAGGACACAATAATTTTCTTTCATTGTGAATTTGTATAAATCTGAATTACTGCATTTTAGTGCTGTCCTGACTCTCAAGGATCAGGGCTGCAC
Source organism: Trididemnum clinides (assembly GCA_963675345.1). Lineage (NCBI taxonomy): Eukaryota > Metazoa > Chordata > Ascidiacea > Aplousobranchia > Didemnidae > Trididemnum > Trididemnum clinides. Next base: position 36,069,465 of record OY776288.1, read on the forward strand.
TGCTAATTCTGAACATGCCAGTAATCCAAACTCTTAGCATCAATTTTCTGTCACTGCTTAGGATAGCAAGCTTCTCAGCCTAGCACAGGTTACATATTGCTTCTGCAATGATAGAATGATGCTACAGTAACATGTAACCAGTGCCTGCCTGAGAAGCTTGCTATCCTAAGCAGTGACAGAAAATTGATGCTTTAACAAATGATCTGAAATAAAGGGGAAATGCTGTCACAAGCAGAAATGTAAATTTAAAAGTATCAAATTGAACAATTTACTGTAAGTTGCTGTGCTTGGTTCTATTACTTTTGCTGTGTCTTTCACCTACTCTTTTACAACTAATCATTCACCTCTATTCAAAATAAGTATCTACTTGTTTCCATTATTATGACAAAGGCAGTGGCATCAACAAATTTTTTGCCAACACTGATACTAACACCTTTTTCTTTAAATTATTCAAGCTACCACACTGGTGCCAACATTGGCACCAACACCCTCTTAAAATGCCGACACCTTCCGACATCAACGCCACACCCTTGATTGCCAGTATGACTCCCATACCAACCTTCATAGTTCTTAGTCACCCAGATAAGATTGCTGTACACAGGAAAACCAGCAAAATAGGCTATTTATCAGTACTGGACTTTTTCCTTGGTTTGATAGGTCTTAATTGGCTACTCTATTACTTCTACTTATTCCCTTTAAACAACTGTAAGTGATTCTGCTTTTTAGTTTGTTTTGGGTTCATTTTCTGTTTTTGTTTTGCAGAAATATTTGATAAGCTTTAACGGCAAGGCAGGATGTATTATTTATGCTAATAAAAATATGAAACATAAACTGTTGTTATTGAGAATTCTTTAAATATTTTACAGGGTGTATTATATTTATCAGAATCAATTTATATATTTTAGAGTCACCCCCATTTTAACTTAAACTAAGAATATAAACTGATTACTTTGACTGTACTTAACTACAATAAGAATTTATTGATAAACCTACATGTTACCGGTAACTACTGGTACCAGTAACTGATTTATGTCAATTTAGCGGTTTTATATTGAAAGTTACCATATCTGCATATAGTCTAACTTCAAAGTGTGCAATCATTCTTGTGCCACAAGAATTTTGAAACACGCTGAAATCATCCGTATTTATACAACAGGGGTAGAATTAAAATTTGCACTACACTAGGGAGACGAAAAATCGCACCAATGGCACCAGTGCGAACAAAAACCGCACCAGGGCGATTTCAAATTGTACTGGTGTGGTGCAATAATTTGATTTAAACTCGTCTCTATTTATTAGCATCACCTTGAGCCAATTGCGTCATTGGTCACATGAACACCACAAACTTTACCTTAAAATTCCCCGAAAAACTTTACCTTGGCAAAAAAAAAAAAACCTGAGCAAAGTTGCCAAGTTGATTTTAGTGTAAGATTGATTGATTCCATGCGTTTATTTCAACACTAGTTAGCGTCTCCCGGCAGGAGCCCTTCATCAGCAACGTCTGGGTTTGGCTGCACTTTAGTGAGAACAGCAGCACGCGGCAATATTATTTAGCCTCATTTTCATGACGAAGATAAATAGTAAAGCCTATTTCTGATATCTGTAAATGTTAGAATATTGGTATCGGTACTAAACGCTAAACTTCATTAAACAGTAAGGTGATCTGGATATGGGGCAAAGACAAATGTAATAAAATCCCAAGTTTAAAAAAAGATCAAAATTAAACAAAAATCAAACCAATTTGCAAAACTGGATTAAGAGAAAACGTTTACCATGACAATGATGGTAAATAGCCTTGCCACCTGCTGCTGTTCTTACTAGAGTGCAGCCAAACCCAGTCGTGGCTGATAAAGGGATTCTGCCGGGAGACGCTGGCTAGTGTTGAAATAAACCGTAGCGTGTCGCGCCTCGCACCTCATCGAGCTGCCATGCCAAATATCTTTTTGTCTTTTTTTTTGTTAGTTTGCTTTCGGCGGCTTAGCACCTTGCTCCCGCTGATATGTGTGATTCTAGTTGTTTACTGTGAGAGCTGCGTTTGCTAGTTTGCAACTTCGTGCGTCCCCAGTTTGACGCTCAGCTAGTGCACCGTTGCTGCTTTATCCTACGATTTTACTGATGAAGTATTATTTGCTGACGAAGTATCTACCGTCAGGTTTGTAGGCTCTCGGCTATCTCCGTTAAAGTATATCGTGCTCCTGTAGTGCGCACGCCTGGCGATGTAACCTCACGCCAGGAATCTAAACCGCATGGCTTTCCGGAAATCTAGCTGTGGTCGTATTCGTTTATTATTACTGCTTGTGTCTAAAATCACACACATTTATTTTTCTTTTATTATTAGGCCTAGATATGTTTCTGCTTTTTCATAGTAGCTCGTTGGTCGGACTGCCTTTCCCGCCATTAGGTTGTTCATCCGTTGTTTTCGTTCATGTGACGTGTGCAGTGCCCTGGTTACATAGACGTGTGCAGCGACCTAATTCGTGGTGACGCGTGCAGTATTTTGTGACCGACAATGTGGTCGGAGATTTTTTGACCGAACATGTGGTCGGATATTTTGTGCCTTCTTTCTTCGTCGATCCCTGAGGCGGACGGACGTGTTCTGGTTGTCTGTCATTTCTTTTTCGTTGTTGATCATCGTGGCACAAGGACGTGATTTTTGATTTTCTGCCACAGCTGCGTGAATTGATGGAATAAAATATTACTATCGTGATTTTTTCCTTCTGACTGCAGTAGTTCCTAGCACAGTGATTCCCAACCTTTACACCTTGGAGGAACCCCTGTAATAATTTTTCATATTCCAAGGAACCCCTATATATAGTATTCTAATTTATATATTATTTTTACGAAAAGTACTTGAGCAATATAATTCATATAAAATCTAATATTACATCAAATGAGAGTTCACACTAATAAGTCAGTAATGTTATGACTTAACTTCAGTGTGACACTTGGGCTTGTTTCTCTCTGCGTATCTGTGAAATTCTTGGCCGAATTTTTGACAGACACACGCGCAGTTCTTCCTCGACAGACAGAAGACGATTTCTTGATTTGCTTTTAATGATGGTCAGGCATGAGAATGCTTGTTCACAGAGGTAAGAAGTTGAAAACTGGAGTAAAACATTCAGTGCTTTTACTGAGATGACAGGGTACTCTCGCTTTGCTGAAATCCAAAACTTGTCAAATAGTACTTCATTAAATTTCATTTTCAAGGTTCGATCGCACTGTAATTCACTTAGTTCTTCTTCTTCTTGCAGACTAAGTAAGTTTTCTGTACTTGGTGAGAACTCAGTGAAGGGGTTTCTCACCCAGTCATACATATCTGATGACAAGGAGGGGAAATACTTATGAAGCTTTTCTGACAGTGATCCCAAATGACTTGTAATTAATGGGATGACATATTCATATTTAGTCTGAGTTTGAACTTGAAGTAGGAGTGGAAACATTTCGACGTTTCCTCTTGAAAGGTGCTTTTTCCAAACAGCGAGTTTATTCTTAAATGCAAGAAGTTTGTCTGTGGAAGTCAGAATGTTTTCCTTTGCACCCTGCATGCTGGTGTTCAAGTTATTTAAATGCTGATAAATATCTGCTAAATATGCTAATTTCATTTGCCAGTTTGTAGATTCAAGACACTCACAGAAACTGGCTTTATTATTCTCTTTGAAGAAAAGCAGCAGTTCCTGTCGCAGCTCAAATGCCCTTGACAAAACTTTACCTCTCGATAGCCATTGAGCCTCTGTGTGCAGGAGAAGCGTCACGTGGTCTTTTTGCATGTTTTCACACAACCTTGCAAGCATGCGAGACTTCAGAGGGCGCTGCTTTATAAAGTTGACCATGTTCACAGTTATATCAAGAACTTGTTTTAAATCATTCCTAATACTTTTTGAAACCAGAACTTCTCGGTGGAGAAAACAGTGAGTTGTTATGACTTCAAAGTTTTTTTCTTTCATGCGTGATACAAAGCCTTGTACTGAACCAATCATTGAGGGAGCACCATCAGTGCAGATTCCAACGCACTGGTACCATGACAAATTATAAGATTCCAGGTAAGAAGACAAGATGTTGAAAATGTCGTGGCCTTTGGTAGTTTCTGGCAGTTCTTTACAGCATAAAAAATTTTCTATTATTTCACCTTCATTTTCAAACCGTACAAATGCCAGCAGCTGAGCTTTACCAGTTATATCAGTTGTCTCAACTACTTGGAGAGCAAAGTTGTTATTCTGCAGTATTTCTGACAAAATACCAGAAATATTGTTGGACAGGTCATCCACACGCCTACTAATTGTATTATTAGAAACAGGAACCTTGCTTACTTCACATTCAGCTTCTTCACCTAGCATTGTTCTCACAATTATTTTACAAGCAGGCATTATTAGACTTTCTGCGATAGTGTGACTTTTCATTTTCTTGGCAACTAGCTCAGCCACTAAATAGCTTGCTTCTTGGGCCTTATCACTGATGGTTACCTTCCTTTTAAAAACTTTTCTTTGTTTCTGCTGTGAATCCAAGAGTCTTCGAAAATAATCCACGGTTTTGTTTGACAAGTGGCTGTGATTAGTACTGAAGTGTCGCCAGAGACGTAGCAGCCGCCCCCCAAACCCCCCAATTGGGGGGGCCCAGGCCAACTTTGGGGGCCCAAGTTAGTCTGAAATTGCTTTTTGGCTACGTGACTATTTTCAGTTCAGCAGACTTGTTTACAACCGATTTAAACTGTAGGAAGAAATTGGCTTGTGACATCATAAGTGAATGCAACGTCATTTTATCTCGCAGAATCTAGAATATTTCGATTGATTTTCTGGTAGAATCTTGAATATTCGATTGACGTAACAATGCCGTTGTTACGCAACAATCATAGAATGGTCTGGAATTCTGTTTGGCTATAAATACCGGGACAATATATATGCACTGCAGAGTGCAGATAAAGTATTTTATTGACATTGTATAGAATGAAACGTTCAAAAAGTGGTGCTCAAAAGAGAAAAGAAGCAGCCACTGCTCGAGATGCTGTAGCGAAATTGCCCAAGATGACAGATTTTTTCAAGATTACTGAGCAGAGTAGACCTGGCACTAGTACCGAGAGGGATGAAGAAAACTATAGTGTACAAGAAAAAGAAGACTATGACGATCAGCATCAAAGTGATTGTGAATTTCCAGAAAATGTAAGTTGTGATTTACCTGCCAATACGCAACCTTCAATATCAAAAATATCTGAATCTCAATTTACCCCTATCCCTGATGACCCATGTAAATGGCCTGAAAGTATTTCTGATGCTCAACGATGTGATATAGTAAAGCGTGGACCACATCAACTAATAATGAATTTTCCATATAATAACACAACTCCAAGGCGACGTTTTTCCTCCAACCATTATAAACGTGTGTTACCTAATGGTGAAAGTGTTTCACGGTCGTGGCTAGTTTATTCTGGGGAATCAGATCAAGTTTTTTGCTTTTGTTGTAAGCCAGTGGTTCTCAAACTTTTTTCGATGCGACGCATTTAAAAATGCTTACGAGACTTTGCGACGCACCAAACAGCATCCTAAGATTTAGTTTGCTGTACTGCAAAATAAATGTGACCCATAATCCACACAAATAAGTGTTCTTATGCTCCCGAGATTTTGGATGGTCTATCATCTTCAATCGTAAAATTACGCTCTTCTAAGTTTGTAACTCATCGTTTCTGTTTTCGTCCAACATACAACTGAATGCTTTATTTTTCATACATTTTTCGTCATTTAAGTTAAACTTCTGCAATTTTATTCATGAATCACAAGTCAACAATTGCAACAGTGTATTGAAAACACTATTGTGAAAATATAATTGATTATGAATGTCAGAAGAAAGTAAAAATGGAATCTACGATCAGAGTTCTTTTGACGCAATAAAACCTAGATTTAATGACACAAAACCAAATTATCCCGCGACGCCCTTGGAAAATTGAAACGACGCACCAGGGCGTCGCGACGCACAGTTTGAGAACCACGGTTGTAAGCTATTTGGAAAAACACTAAGCCCCTTTTGTAGTGGTATAAATACATGGGAGGGTTTTTCGAAAAAACTGAAAGACCATGAAAACGGCATTTCCCACCAAGAATGCTGCAGTCAATGGATGTTGTTGCTAGCTGAAGGGATAAGAAATTCATCCACTATCGACAAACGCGAGATGAATATTTTTTTCAATGAAAGACGTTTTTGGAGAAATGTTTTAGAGAGACTTATCGACATTGCCTTGTTTCTTATCGACAGTTCGGAAAGGAATCTTGCTTTTAGAGGATCTCAAGAAGTCTTAGGATCTCCTCACAATGGAAATTTTCTGGGTATATTTGAGCTTTTGGCAAGAAGAGATCCGATCCTAAAAGAGCTTCAAGACAGAATCAAGAATAAAAACACTAAAGATCACTATTTGAGTCCTACCATACAAAATGAACTAATTGAATTGCTAGCGACAGAAGTTGAAAAAGAAAATTTACAGCAATTGAAATTGGCAAAATATTTTTCTATAATTTTGGACTGCACTCCAGATATGTCACATCATGAACAAATGTCTGTCATTCTCCGTTATGTACTATGTAATGAAGAAGCTGCTGTTGTTAAAGAAACATTTTTTGGCTACTTGAGAATAAGTGACAGTACTGGGAAAGGCTTGTTGAACGCTTTCTTAGAAAAAGCGACCGAACTGCAACTCGAATTGTCCGATTGTCGAGGTCAGTCATATGATAATGGTGCTAACATGAAAGGAAAACATTCTGGGGTCCAAGCAAGAATGCTAGACATCAATCCCAAAGCTGTTTACGTGCCCTGTGCAAACCATACCCTTAACTTAGTTGTTGTTGACAGTGCTAATTGATCGACGGAAGCATTGACGTTTTTTGGAGTACTTACAAGATTGTATGTGCTGTTTTCTTCCTCTGCTCAGCGTTGGGAAATTTTGAAGAAACATGTGGAGCTGTCCATAAAGTCACAATCTGATACTCGTTGGGAAAGCAGAATTAAATGCATCAAACCTCTTCGATACAATTTAAAAGAGGTGTTGCTGGCACTGAAAGACTTGGAAGCCATTTCCATAGAAAGAAAAGATGGAAGAGCTGCCTCAGAAACAAAATCGTTGATAGCTCATTTATCAAAATGGAGTTTTCTTTTGTCGGTGTTTATTTGGTATGATATCCTATTCCAAGTCAATAAAGCAAGCAAGATTCTTCAATCGTATGGAGTCTCCCTTCATACAATGGAAACGGAAATCCAAGCAACTGAAAAGTTTTTGCAACACTATTGCACAACGGGTTATGACAGTGCCGCAACATCTGCTGCTGAAATAGCACAGGAATTGGATATTGATCCTTCTTTTCCTCCGTCAAGAAGTGGAAAGAAAAGAAGATTGTTTGATTACCAAGGTGAAGAGGAACAACGAGCTACTCCTGAACTGAAATTTAAAAGCAACTTTTTCTATCCATTAGTAGACCAGGCTATTATGTCAATAAAGGAGCGCTTTAATTTGTTACGTGAGGTTTCTTCCGCCTTTTCGTTTTTGTACACACGAGACAAACTTTTGCTTGTGCAACAAGAAAATGCTCTTCTTACTTGCTGTAAAGAGTTCCAAAAAAAGTTCGGTGACATTGATTCTGATGAAATGAGCGCTGAGCTACAGCGGTTTGTTTTAATTTTACAAAAAAAACGCAATCTCAAAACGGCTCAAGACTTTCTGAACTATCTTCTAAAGACTCATTTATTTGAATTGTATCCGAATGTGTACATCGCACTTCGAATCTTACTAACTTGCCCCGTGACTGTTGCCAGCGCTGAAAGAAGCTTCAGCAAATTGAAACTGATCAAAACTTTTAATAGAACGTCTATGACAGACAGTAGACTATCTTCATTAGCCATGTTGTCAATCGAAAATGACTGCGCCCGATCTCTTGATTATGACAATGTCATAACAGCATTTGCGAACAAAAAGGTTCGCTCCAGACTATTTAAATGATACTGTGTTTTTATAACTTTTTCATGTTTTTCAGTGTCATTGCTTTCGTTTCGCAGTGTCTGCATAAATGTCCTACTGAACTCTGGCATCGGTGCCGAATTTTTTATGACTTGCACCTTCGGTATCGGCATGCTTTATTCTGACATTAGCCTGTTTACTTATGTACAAATTGTGGTGTATTTTCTTAATGCAGCTTTTCAATTTTACACCTCTAAAGTGATATGACCTGTGTGCAGGGGCTCTTGCGCTTACTTTGGGGGGGGGGGGGGGCCCGAAGTTGGAGTGCTACGGGACTGAGTGTCGCTTTAACTTGGCTGGGACCATAGCTGCGTTAGCGAGCTTTTTTCCACAAACAATACACAAGGGAAGTGGACACTTTTCTTCTCCAGTCCATGTAAAGCCAATGGCCAGATAACTGTCATTGTAAAGGCGATTTTTTTTAACATCGCTCACTTTTCCTTTACTCGTACTTGGCTGTGGTATTTGTGACTCATCGTCACTGTCCTCCTCTCCACTGCCATGCTTTCTTTTCAAATATTTCAACATGCCGCAGTCTTCTAAATCAGTATCAAACTAATATTAACTGGTGAGATTAATTAACACAACTTTTCACTCGGTTGCGCTGCTCAAAACTGACTGAAGGAAGAGGTGTGAACGGCTGGGCTGGGGGTCGTGACACGTATGATACTCGTACCGGGTTGCGTCACCCTCCTACCGACCCGTCACCAAACTAGCGGAGTAGGAATGAAGGGCGTATCCCGCACCGGTAATAACACTTTTTTTTCCCTTAATTCTATGCATAGCATTTGCTCTCATTACTAGTATATACATTGTACTGACTGACACGTACGAGTATGTTGGTGTCTGGAGACTGTTTGTGACGTGTTGTTGAGTAGGAGTTACGAATTATGAATTAAGATCACTGTCATATTGTAATAGCACATAATTATTTTACAGTTTCTCGCGGAACCCCTGGTGATGGTCGGCGGAACCCCAGGGTTCCGCGGAACCCCGGTTGGGAATCACTGTCCTAGCAGTTGGGGTTCAGTCAGCACGCTCTGCTCAAGGAACTTATTTCCTACAAAACGCAATAAATCAATCAAACTTACATCAAAATCAACATGGCAACACCATGAAGCTAATGTTTTTTTCACTGAGGTAAGAGCAATGGTAGAGTCTAAAACCATAATTTTATCCGAAGTAGAATGGGGTATTCCCCTAATTTATATAAACATAACGTTTAGGCAGTGGCTATTTTGCCCTTGGAATCTATTTTGCCGTATAATCATTCACGTGTGTTTATATAGCCAAATTTGCTACTACTACACCAGTGACACTGTGGTGTAGTGGATAGAGCGCTGGTCTTGAGATACCATGGTTGTGGGTTTGAATCTCAGCTGGCAGGGCTTTAAAAGAAAGACAGTGTACACTGAAGGGGCAGGCCTGGTATGCAAATGTATGGGGCAGTGTACACTGGAAGCGAGTGTACACGATGGGGAATAGAGACCTGGGAGTGCAAAATTTTTTTAATTGGTTTTTAAAATTGACCGGTCAGAAACGACCAAAAGTCACATGTTTAGTACGTCATTAAGATTGACCAATCACAAATAACTCACGACAAAATAGTCTCTGTGGGTAAATTGCCGTCGACGGCAAAATAGCCACTGCCTAACGTTTATAATCCGTGACGACGCAAGAACTGATGCACATTTTTGCTTCTGCCAGCCTGTAACTAGTCAAGTACCGGTACAGTTGTATAACCGAGCGAGGGCAGGGTTATTTGGAACATATTTTTGAGAATTGAAATTAGTGTTTTTACAGCTAACGAAGTAGCTGATTGCATTAAGTTAGACATGCTGCTGCATATGGTTCACTACCGATATCTACATGTAGTAGGCCTACTATTTGACAGGAGTCCATTGCTGTCTTTGATTACGCAGGTCACTGTATGTGCTATAGTTTTGTTGGTGGTACTGGTATGTGCAGTTTGAAATGAAGGAATATGTAAATATCTTGAATCTGCTCTCAATAGAAGCGTCAATAGTGTTAATTATTTTGCATCAAAATGGAAATATTCTGATCTACTTTGTGCTTCATCGAATAAGATGCGAAAAGTTGCTTTGTGCTTCATCGAATTAGATATGCCGAAAGTTGCTTTGTTACTCCCCTAGCGTATAGTATGAGCGACTGTTGGTAACTCGCCGATTGCATTTGTTGTTGTTGTTGTTTACCTGACCCCTTCCTTGGGATGGAGGCATGGCAGAAGACCATGGAGCCCCAGAAGCCAGGCAACTGCCCAAGGTCTGGACCAGAGGTTGTAGAGAGAAAGAGAATCGCCAAAGAGCGAGTGGCGCAAAGAGTCCGTAGCTGGACAGTGCAGAGTGAGATGAGAGAGAGAGAGAGAATTTATTTGATTTGCTTTGCGCACCGACACAACAATCAGATCAATAATACACAAAAAAATCACTAGTAGCAAAAGCCAGGGAACATCGAGGAACTTTTCGGTTATCGAGTCGAGATACTCCCTGATCTCAGCAGATTGAGATATAAGCGAAATCTATTAAGTGACACTTATAATTTGAGTACATTATGTAAAAAAGAGTTGAGTTCAAGTTTTTATCAAATGATAAAAAGAAATAAAAAAAGGAAACGGAACAAACAATAACAATAAATGTTTTTTACACAATCAAAAGCTTTTGCAAACGTTAGTATTCATTTAATAATTTTAGTTTATACGCTTTTTTAAAAGAAATCCAGTGCATGCTCTTTAATTCGGATTCGAGGTTACCCCACAGCTTTGAACCTCTGTAAGAAAATAGTTTTTGGCTAAATAATTTATTTATTCGGGGGCGGTAGTAAGCAGTCGAATTAATTAATCTCGTTTCATGTTGATGAATGGTATTTAACTTACGAAAAGAATGATAGAAGTTTTTGGGCAATTGATTATGATGGAGTAGATACATAAATTTAGCTAACTCAAGTTGATATATGTCTTCTACTTTTAACACTTGAAGTTCTTTATACATTTGTGAAGTTGGCGTATATAAGTTACGAAACAATATTATTCTCAAAATTTTATTAAGCCTTACTCGAATTATTTCTTGTAAAGTTTTATTTGCTGTTGCCCACGCAGTAATTCCATATTGAATTCTGCTGTATACAAGACTATAGTATAGCATGCAAAGGGTTTCTCTTGAAAAAAAATTGCGCAATCTGTAAAAGAGTCCTGTGCATCTGCCAAGCTGCGTGGACAAATAATTTATTTGCGACGTCCATTTGAGATTATCGTCAATGAATAACCCAAGGTATTTGACAGTATGCGTTTATTAATAGTAATACCGTTAAGAGCTATTTTAAAATTGCATTGGCAAGTTTTAAGGGGTTGCTTGTTTATTAACATGTAGTTAGTTTTTGAAAAATTTAGTGAAAGCTTATTTTGACAGAGCCAAGAGTTAACTTTTTTGAGTTCTATTAGAACTTTGTGTTCCAGGTTTTTCACATTGTTATCAGCCATCATCAAGCAGGTGTCATCGGCAAATAATGTGGTGTCAAAATTGGAAATCAACGAAATGTCATTAATGTATAACAAAAAAAGTAGCGGCCCAAGGCAAGATCCCTGGGGTACCCCACATGATACTTTGGTATATGAGGACATAAATTTACGTACATTAGTATATTGATATCTGTTTTTCAAGTAGCTGATTAATAAATCCAGAGGTTTACCACGAATTCCAAAGTTACGATACAATTTATCTAAAAGGATGTCATGATCAACCGTATCAAAAGCCTTTGATAAATCCAAAAACAAACAGCATGTATATAAATTTTGATCAATATTGTTTATAAACTTGTGATATATTGAGTTGATTGCAAGTATAGTTAAAGAATTTTTCCGAAAGCCAAACTGATTTTCACAGAGCAGTTCATTTTTTTCAATAAAATTAATCATGAGAGAGTAAATTAATTTTTCTAAAATTTTATCTAATTGTGATAAAATTGATATGGGACGATAATTAGAAGCTTGTTTACGATCACCCTTTTTAAAAATTGGAATAACTTCAGCAATTTTCAAGCAGTTTGAGTAGACGCTTTTACTAAAGCAATCGTTTATCAATTTGCAAAGAAAAGGAGATATTACTGATTTACTAATTTTTATAAATTTAGTTTCGGCGTCTGTATACCTGGTTGCTTTTGAATCTTTAAACGAGTCGATAACATTATTTATTTCGTTCGGATACGTTGGAGTTAAGAAAAAAGAATTGGTCACGCCTGTCGGCGCTGTTGCATTCGTATCCGTGTCAACTTCGGGAATGGTTTCAGCCATTTTTTTCCCTATGTTGGCAAAGTATTCATTGAGATTTTCAGAAATAGCAGCAGGATTAGTTATCACCTCACCTGTTTTAGTGTTGAGTTGGTTGATGTGAACTTGTTGTGAAGGTTTTAAGTTTACTAATTCATTCACTATTTTCCAAGTTTTACCACTATTACTTTTGTTCTCAATTATTAATTCATTGTAGTATTTTTGTTTCGCTTTTTCAATCGTTCGATTTAAAACATTACTATACGTTTTATGGTTTTTGTATTTTGTTTCATCATATGTTTTACAAATCGATTTGTACAACTTATGTTTGGTTTTAATTGAACAGAGAAGACTAGAGGATAACCTGGTTTAGTCTTTAGTTTCCTTTCTTTCCTGGTAGCTAATTTACGCGGGGCGTGTTTATTTACCACACTCGTAAAAGTGTTAATAAATTGTTCGAATTGATTATGGATTGTAGAGTCAAATAACGATAAAGATGCATTTAGAGTTTGATTTAAGTCTTCGATAAAGTGTTCAGCTTTAAAATTTTTCATATCTCGTTTCCACACTTGGCGAGCGTTATTTTTGAAATGCTTTACAGAAGGAATTAAAGCGAAAACAGGATAGTGATCAGAAATGTCGCTAATTGCTATGCCTGGCATAAGCTGGTTATTTAGGTTGTTGGAATAGATATGGTCCAATAATGACTTTGAATTTTTGCTTACTCTTGTTGGTTGATTTATTAGACACTTTACCGCGCTGCCTATTAAATCATCCGCATATGTTTTGATGCGATTGTTAGATTTTATTTTAATTAGGTCAATGTTGAAGTCTCGTAACACGTAGAATTCAGATTTTTTAGAATTAAGTTCATGAAAGATGTTCGTCAATGCTCTGGAAAATAGATCAATTTGCTTCACTGTTTGGACAGGATGGCGGTAGACAACGCCTACAATTAGTTTTTTTGTTAATTTCTATTTCTATCCATAAACTTTCAACCGAAGGCAAATCAATGTTAATAGTAGGTTTCAAATTATAAGAAATAGAACTTTTTACATAAATTCCAACACCGCCAGCAGACGTATGACTATTACGGTAAATAAATTGATAGCCATCTAGTTCAATATTACTGTGAATCATATTTTCTTTAAGTTTGGTCTCAGATACTGCTACTACATCAGGTTTACGGTCTAAATCAGTAAGGCAGTGCGATAATTTGTCAATATTTTTTTGTAAACTTCTCACATTAAAGTGAATCATGAACAAGTGATTAGATATATTTTTTGAGCAAAGCAAATTATTAATTGAGCTATGATCGTCATAGTAATCACTTGGTATAGAAAATAAATCGTTATAATCTAGTTCTGCATCTATATCAGATAAATTATTTGATACGTTTGGATTTTCAGTTTCAATGGTGTTAACAATGGTGCTGGCACAACTGAAAATTTGTGGCAAACCTGGGCTTTGATTGACAAGTGTTTGATTGCAGCAAAGCGAGTTTGAAGAATTCTTGTAAGTGCTATTTACAAAAAATTTATCGTAATCAACACAGTTTCTGTAACCTAAACTGTTGTTGCATTGATTGACACCTGTTTTGCAACTGTTAGTTACAGAGGCGTAATTTTGATTTGATTTACAGTTTCCACTACTATTATCAGTAACATCATAAAAGGTCACGTCGTTTTCGTTGTCAGCATGGAATTTATCAGTAGGCAATCTGATAAGCTTTTCAGCAGCTGCATTGCACTCATGGTTGTTGTCAAAGATTGCGCAATGATGCACAGGTCCATTATCATCATCAACACAGTCATTTTTTAATTTAAAAGAGGCCATAATTTAACAGAAAAAAAGAGAGGTGTCCTGAGATGAGTGTCAGCAGGCACTGCAGGAAGGATTTTTGATTCTTCCAATCCTAGAGAGATAAGAACTTAACAGAAGGCTGTGCCCATTGCAGCATAGACGAGAGAGAACACAGCGAGTGTGGCAAGGGAGCACAAGTTCCTTGGCGGAAAATGAGAGAACCTGTGTGTCAATAAATTTTGATGAGGCAGTACACCTCCATTCTGAGAAAAGAGAAGAGTGAAAACGAGAGATAAGCGGAGAGAGACTACAAGGGATTTCGGAGGGCGCAAGTAGCGTTCTACGTTTGGCCAGCTGATCAGCTGCGTCGTTTCCCCGAAGAAACGAGTCTCCAGAGACCCATTGTAGCCTGATAGAACAGGAGGAGAGAGAAGACAGTTCCTGCCAAATCTGCCACAGAGTTTGAGGTAAAAGGAAAGATGGAGGAGAGGACAGAGTAGCGAGGATAGAAGGAGAAGGAGAAGAGAAGAGAAATGGCAGACTTGTTGGTGCTGCCGAGACCAGCAAAGAGCGTGCAGAATGGCGCAGGCTTTAGTGGAAAAACTTGAGCATACTGGGCCTGCTGAAAAGGAAAGAGTGGCCTCAGTGCCACAGAGAGAGCAGGTGGCAAGTACGCCGGAGCCGCTTTTATCAAGAGGAGAAGGAACAGAGCTATCAGTCTAGAGTACCAGATCATGAGGGAGGAGAGAGTCAAGGTAGGTGAGAGCCGCAACTTGGCGAGCGAGAAGGGATCAAAGCGGGTGCATGAAGAGGAAAGGATGGACTTAACAGTGAAGGGAGACAGATTTCAAGGAGGAAAGGAAGGGCAAGCAAGAAGAACTTCTGTAGGGGAAGTAGAAGGAGGTATGAGCGAGTGAGTTGACGCAAAAGCTCTCCAGGACGATCTGCAGAGTCTTGGTTTCACTCTTAGTCTGGCCAAACCTGAAATAGGAAAGGAGGTTGTGAGACGAAGAGCCTGCTTATAAAATGAAAGAGTGAAATTAGTCAGGGTGACTCATCGGGGAGGAGAAGAAGTGGGATAGGGGAGGATGAGAGGCAGCCGGTGATGGCACAACTAGCTGCTCGTTGGAGGCGTTCCAATTTGGTGAAATTGGTAGCGCTTAAGAAAGGAAATCATTTAGGTAAAACATAAGTGAGAAGGGGCCCAAAAAAAAGCTTTATACAGAAAAGAGAGGGATTTCTTAGAGCGGCCCCATGAAGAAGCAGAGATACAGCGTAAGGCCTTGAGACGTGGGAAGAATTTGGTCTTCAACGAAGATACATGTGTAGAAAAAGAAAAAGTGCGATCGAAGGTGACCCCAAGAAAGGTTGGAGTCGGGTTGAAATGGAAGTGGGAGCCGAGTAAGAGGAATTCAGGCTGGTAGTTAGCTTGCTGGGGATCCACTGAGAAGAACAAGGCCTTACATTTGCTCGGATTGAGAGGAAGACACCAGTACTCAGACCAGCGATCCAATCAAAGTAGAGCTCCTTGTGTGGCTTCCACCACAGTGGTGACCGAGGGGGAGGAGGCCCAAATGGCCAGATTGTCAGCATAAAGAGAGCAGCTGACGGAAGAAGGCAGAGAGGCCGGAAGATCATTGATAAAAAGAGAGAAAAGTACAGGGCCGAGATTGGATCCTTGCAGAACACCTCAACGGACTCGAAAGGAACGAATTTTGTGATTTTGAAAGACCACGCAAGCGCACCTATCAGAAAGAAAAGATTGAGTCCAATGAGCAAAGCAAAGAGGGAGGCCAACCGAAATAAGTATGTGGAAAAGGGCGGGATGCCAGACAGAGTCAAAAGCTCTCGAGGAGTCAATAGTAGACAGGATCGTCCGAGAGCCCGGCCTGAGTTTGTTAAACCCATTTGAAATGGACTGAGAAAGGAACAGAATTTGATTGAGTGGAGACCGTTCAGGGCAGAAACCGGCCTGGTGGGGAGAAAGAATGGAATTAGATTCCAGAAAGACGGGATAGAATGATGCGTTCAAAAAGCATTGAGACACAGGAGATGAGAGAGATAGGCTGGAAGAAAGCAGGAGAGTCGAGAGGCTTTCCCATCTTGTGTATGGAAATACTAAAAGATGTCTTCCAGATGGAAGGAAAGGAATGTGAAGACCTGGAGAGATTGAAGATGTGAAGAAGTAAATCCATGCTAGAGTGAGGAAGATGCTTTAGCATAGGATAGGCAACTTTGTCTGGCCCAGTGGCAGTGGATGAGGAAAGGTTGGAGGCAGTCGCAAGAAGTTCAGTGGGGGAGAAAGGAGAGCAGAAGGACGAGTGAGACTTCTCTGGGCATGTGGCTCGGCGGAGCTCAGAAAGATAGCCTCTGGCTCTGCTACGCAGGGTCTTTGGCTGGGAAACGGAAAAGTGAGATCTCAGGTAAGCGGCATAAACCAAAGCCGATTCCTTACGAGAAGAACAGTTTGGGAAATTAGGAGAGGAGGAAGACGAGGAAGGAGAGCCAGCGATAGAGCAAAGAAGAGAGTATACAGTTTTGGGGTTTGATTTGGGTGAAAGAGAAGAGCAAATCTGGCGATCTTCATTACTTCTGTGAGCGGCAGCGAAAGCCTTACGTCTTTCACTAACCGCACTTTCCACCTCAGCAGACTACCAGGCTTTAGGATGGCCTTTGATAAGGCCTGAAGGAATGGAAGATTTGGCCGCATTCAGTGCCAGAGAGGTAAAAAGAGCAGCAGCAGTAGTAGAAGGACAAGTATTCCTCTGCTGAAGGACAGTGGGAGTAAAAGTAGGAGGCAAAGTCATCCCAGCGAGTTTTCTGAAAGTTGAAGGAAGGAGGACGCTTGTTGGGGCAAAAAACTGAAGAAAGAGGGACAGAAAAAAGAATTGGTAGGTGGTCAGAACCCAGGTCCTGAAGCACCTCCCAGGAGCAAGAAAGGGCTAGAGAGGAAGGAGCAAAGGACATGTCAGGGGAGGAGCGACTGCCAGTGGAGCGATGTAGAAGGGTGGGTGTGTCTGGGTCATGGAGGGGGACGAGGTCAGAGGAAATGACCCAGTTGAATACTTCCTCCTTGCAGGAGGCGGAAGTACCTCTTGAGTCCCAGAAGGGGTGATGGCAATTGAAGTCCACCAGAATGAAGAGGAGGGAAGAATGTAGGAAGAAAAGGAATCGGTTCTGCCATCCGTCGGAGAGGAGCAAATAGGGAGGCATACACATTAAGAAATAACTGCGAGGAGGAGTTGTTAAGAGAGATGTTGACCCCTACATAATCAGAGTAGGGAACAAGCGAAGAAAGAGAGGAGGTAGAAAGCTCAGAGAAGGATAAGCCCTGCCTGACGAAAATGACAACGCTGCTGCTAGCGTGCGTGGCATCAGGAGAGAGAATGCCAGACCCAAAGTGGGTGCGATCAGAACACAGAACAGAGAATCCAGGAATCCGGAAAGAGGAAGATGAGTTAAGATTGGATTCCTGGATACAGATAAGGTCGACAGGATGGGTCGAAAGAAAGTGAAGTAGTTCAGTGCTTCTGACTGGAACACCTCCAGCATTCCATTGGAGAACCCAGAGAGAGACAGGGGGGAGAGAGGAGGCAGGAGGCGTAGAAGGACAGCCAGGAGCAAGGGACAGTGGTGAGGGAGCAGAGGGAGAAGATACAGAATGGGCCGACGGGGGATAAGAGGTTTGAAGACGAGGGTAGGGCGAGAGTGCAGTATTTGCAGACGAAGAGCTAGATTGTACAGTGGAGGTACATGTACATGTCGGAGGAGTTCGAGGAGAGAGTCACAGTGTTACGAGTGGGGACACAGCAGGGGGAAGCTCCAGGAGTGAGAGCTATCAAGAGCTCTGAGTTTGTAGAGGAAAAGTTGTGAGCACCTTAGATGGACCCATTTGGAGCAGGTGCAGCATTGCACTGACTAGCCTCGCCAGGTCACATTTCCAGCGCACACAGAGCAGGAAAGATGGGGCCAGGGCTTGGATGAACGTTACCGCTCATCAGGAGAAGGAGAAGAATGAGGAGACGAAGAAGGGCAAGAGAAGGGCTGAAGAAAAGAGCAAGAGAAAGCAGACGACCGATTTTAAGGAATCTGTACGCTGCCCTTCTGCAGTTGTTCAGGGGGCAGCATAGCGAAAAAATGAAGACGAGTGCCTGGGGTACCTGGGACCCTCGGGAAGGCCACAGCCATTTCGACCCAACCCAAACGGGGTCGGGAACCGCGTCACCACGTTGAGGCGGCTGTTGATTGGTGCAGTCGATTGCATTGCGCTGTTATGGTTGTGCGATTACATGTGTACTTACATATTTTTACAGAAAAATATCGATAAATCGATGCTGGTATTATTTCTTGTTACCGACTACTAGTTATAGATTTCTCCATTTCTTATCGGTTATAATTTGTTGCAATGTCCATTCTTTTGTTTCATCACCGATATATAGCGTATACTGTATTGTTTATCGTTGTTGGATTTTGCTGTGGATTTGTTTCAGATGAATGCAATGACGATGAAATTCAAAAGGAAGCTAATTATGCTACTCAGTCAGATGTTTACCTTAAATGCACAGTATGGTTGTCGAATGAAGGTCAGGATGTCTATTATGGCTCAGTAACATCTGAACGAATCTCTCAACTATCACAACCAAGTAACTATTATTAATACTGTAATATATTAAGGTTTTGTGAGCTGCAACGAGATTGCAGCTTGTTGCGTACAGTCCAAGAAAATGTTAAAATTAGCGGTTCTCGAAGTGTTCGACGCGCGACTTTGCCAGGGATGCTCAATAAATTGAACAAAAATAGTTGTAACCTCTCATTGGGTGAATTTAATATCGAAATACGATCTGAGCCACGAGTTAGCGTAAAGCAAAGGTTTTCAAAGAACTAAAAAGTCGATTTTACGTCATTTTTTTCCCGTTTCGCAGGCTCAGACGTGCTGATTCAAAGTATGTCTACCACTACACACTCGCTTTCGAATCCGACTTTTTTGCTGGAGCGTCGTAGCACTTCAAATTCCGGATGCCCTTTCAAGGGGATATCAATGGTGCTTTTATTGATTTTGAGCTGCAGGCCTTTCGATCCGAAGCCCTTAAGAATTATCACTACACCACAGGGGCTACTATAATTACTACGCTATGGCGGCCCGTCACTATTATTACTACAACAGTTTCAAAGGATTGATCACAAAAAAATAGAAACGACATACAACTTCAAATTGGCCAAATTTTGGACCTGCCTTGACGCCGCAAGTGTTCATAGTTTTTAAAGGGCGCCGATAGAAAAAAAGATTGGGAGCCGCTGGCTTAGTTAATTGAACTAGTACATCCGTTTCACAATCTTATTTCTACGACCTCAAACCGTTGGATGTGAACCATAATGATGCATTTAAATACGACGATCTAAAAGTAATTGTTTTGTACTTCTTCTTCAATTTCAAGACCTTATTTAGAGGTAAAAGATTATCTTTGTATTGTCGGCTTTTCTATATGTACAATATACTTTCTATGCACCCGTTAGGTCTACGCTACTTATGGTTTAAAAATGCTGAACTAGTATGTAACGGATATGTTTGTTCTTTGTTTTTGCAAATATTGCAAAGAAGACCCAGTCTAGGTTGCTGCAAAGTAATATCGAAAAAGCCTACTGCTATTATAAAATTGTCACGAATAACTGAATAACGGAATATCTAAATCAGCTTGCTTTAGCCAGTTCATCCTAAAAATGCCAAAAGCGAACTTTTTGAGTTAGGGTCAGTAGAACCTGTGACCACCTCTCTTTCGAAAACACTAGTCTTATAATTTTTCACCTAATTTAAATATAAAACTTTTTGTTATGTTTGAGGCTTCATTTGCGGTTGAGTTCTGTAGTGCTTTTTTTCACTATTAACATTAAGAGAACGCCGTATAAAATTAATAGAAATATTTTTGCAGACGATCTGATCATTCTAAATGGTATCGCTGATGAAAACAGAGTTTGGTTGATATGCAACAAAGTTAAGAAAAGTACGAAATTGAGTATTCTGTGGTATTGTGGCATTTATGTTTACCTATGCAAAATTTTTAGCGTTAAATAAAGTGGATGTTATTTATCTAATTTTAATGGCATAAATAGTGGTTTTACACATGTATCTCGCTCATGTGTGGTCTCTCGCTAAACGTCTGCTTTTGTAGCATTTTCATGAGGTGGTGGGTTATGAGTATTCCTTTTACGTGAATGCTTTAGCCGCGGTTACGATAGTTTTGAAAAATAGCTTTACTGGCCAGTTTGCGTTCTTATTTAGGCATGTGGCAATAAGTTACTTTTGGCATAAGACTTAAACATATACTAGCCCACCGATAAGTTGAGTTTGGCTCCGTATTTCCATGGTTGTGCTTACCTTACAATAATTATGATAAACAGCGAAATCAAATACATCTCGAACAACTAAGCAAGTTATTTATTGTGCGTAGTTAAAGGTGCAAACTTTGAACTTTACCTGTGCGTTAAGATATTACGTAAGAACAGAACGTTTTTTTGTTTATGGTAATCGCTCAAGTTCTAATCTTCGAAATCTACTATCCGTTGTCAAGAGGGGTGTCAGTCGTTCGACTGAAATGTAGTAAACGTTAAACATTTCAGAATAAACCGTCCTGAGTTTAAAACTTCATAAAACACGAAGCCAGCAGTAGAATTGATGTTTATTATGACTCAGGTCCTGTTTGTTGTTCGGCGGAACACTTTTAGGAAGCCCGCGGAACACAGTTTTAGAAACGCTGGTCTAGGATATTCTATCAAGCTAAATTAAGCGCCAAATCATTCCAAAAAATTTAAATCAACGTATGGTGTCAGTACCCTCTGAAAGTTCTGTGCGACTTTTCAAAACCTTTTTCTAGACACCTCTCTAATTTGTCTAGGTTTCATAGCAGTTTACTTATTTTACTGGTCACTGAAAGCATTATCTAAAAATCGTCCCTTTCCGAGACAAAAAGATCCCAAATCGTGGTTTTAAGTAAGGAAGGCTACTCAGAGCAAGAAATCAGTGCAAAGATTCGTTGGAGCAAGTCCGCTGGGCATATCGCAGTTGCAAATTTCAATAGTTATGGGAGTTACAAAGACTTGAGTAGAAGTGGGAAGCCAATGAAAACATCCCCCGAGATGATCTGATGATGAAGCGAATCGCTGTATGCTCCCCAACAAGTTCTTTGGAGAAAAATCGTGCAGCGCTGCTTGGAAATGGGGCAGATGTTTACATTGCCACAGTTTCTCGGCGTTTGAGATTTCAGTTTGGTCTTAAATCATATAAACCAGCTCGCAAAGTTATTGGGGAGCGTACAGCAATTCGTTTCATCATCAGATCATCTCGGGGGATGTTTTCATTGGCCTCCCACTTCTACTCAAGTCTTTGTAACTCCCATAATTATTGAAATTTGCAACTGCGATATGCCCAGCGGACTTGCTGCAACGAATCTTTGCACTGATTTCTTGCTCTGAGTAGCCTTCCTTACTTAAATCCACGATTTGGGATCTTTTTGTCTCGGAAAGGGACGATTTTTTGCCCATTTTCAAGATCTGAAACAGCAGTCTATACACAACCAATTACGCTGTAAAATCAAGTGAAATGAACTTAGCAGGTTCTCAATGAAAGCAAACCATATGTTGGTGATGGACAGGTGGCTGATGCAATGTCAGTAGGATGTCGTGCCATATAAAACTGCATAGTACAATCACAATGAATAAATCTACAAATACCTTAAATCTGAAAGACTAGTCCTAAGCTTTTGCGTGTGTGTGTATGTGTGTGTGTGTGTGTGTGTGTGTGTGTGTAGTAATCCAAATTTATTATAACTGAATGTGATGAGATTCAATGCCATGCAATGATTTTGTATAAAGCAAAAACATTTACTAATAAACTGCATTTTAAAAATAGGATCTTTTTGTGCTCGGAGTAAGCACCAGAAATTAGAAAAAACGTATGACATCGATTGTGCACATTATCAAAAGAAAAAATCAATTTCATTTTGATGGTTTTAGGCCTGTAACGGCTACTACTTTTTCTGATAATTCTGTATATGGCAGTGATATCGCATCCACCGTGCCTAGGGGTTTTAGTTTTCGACGAACCTACAATTATCTCTCTGGGTTAGGATAAAAATGAAGTGCGGATAGCTTGGTAATTTTTGAGATAAAATGTTTCCTATGCGGGTTTTTGCTTGTCGCAAATGTCTTCCAATAGCATTCTGCTTTCCGAAGATAATTTTAGGTAGGCTACTTATAATAAATGAGTACCTATTTGAAATACTATTTCGTGTAACGTAGTTTAAAGCTGCTTATAGAAGCTTCAGTCATAAAATAATGGTTCACAAGCTGCACATATTTCTACCACGGAAGTGCCTTTACTTCCTTCTAGCAGCAGCAAACAACGTATGACGCAATGTGTGATGCCATAATCCATTCCCCTAAACACAATCACACCGGGTCGTTTGTGCTTGCGTAATTTTTGTTGTAACTAGCCGATTGCTCTTGAATGAGGTTCTGGTTTTGATTGAAGTTAGTTCAAGAACTGTGTAACTATACAATTAGCCGGTATTTCCCCATGTCTCCTGTTAATATGATCGAAGTCTTTTGATGTGCATTCACACGTTTGATTTCCCTCAACTTGCTCTCATCTAACAACGATGTTGTTTATCCACTCTTTTTTCTAGCTGTGTCATTAAAGCTTGTTCGCTTTCACTTAGTTCAAGGCTGGGCCTACTCAATTCAAGGCTGGGCATACTCCATTCAAGGCTGGGCATACTCAATTCAAGGCTGGGCCTAATCAATTCAAGCTGGGCCTACTCAATTCAAGGCTGGGGATACTCCATTCAAGGCTGGGCATACTCAATTCAAGGCTGGGCCTAATCAATTCAAGGCCAGGTGTACTCAATTCAAGGCTGAGCATACTCTGTGTAAGTATTTGGCAACTGATGAATAAAATCCTGGTTTTGTTCTTTTTCGTAACTATTCACACCGTAATTAGCTGTTAACTTATCTCATTTCCCACTACACGCTACCATCACTTTGTTACTGAATTGCGAGTCTAATTTTAGTTCTTTGTTAACTACACAAAACTAAAAATTCTATTTTTGCTATATTATGCCAGGACTGATATTGTTACTATGCATTATGACAAAACAATTCAAATATATCAGTTTCCTTACCGAAAACAATTCAAACAAGCAATATTTGAAATGTTTTCGGTGAGGAAGGTTAAACATATTTCTGAAAAAAACGATCGCTTGTGGTTAGGCGAACAAAGCTCATAACGTCGTAGTTTTTTTCATCATAAGCAATTTTTTAATATCCCCTGAAAGATTTTTCAACCATGTTTTTACGGTCAGTACTATTTTTGCAAAAAAAGGTTCACTATGACGTCATCCGGAGAGATGCACTTTTTGCAAGTTGCGTTTGAGTCAGATACTGCTTTCGTTTAACCCCTAAATCACTTTCTTACGTCAAGAGATTAGGATTTCGGAAAGTTAATGTTGGATCCCTTGTGACATTTACCCCTAAGAAGTAAGAAGTTATCAATTGTGCCAAGTTTCATGTTTTTTCGCTCAGCAGTTTTGGAGAATGTAAATCGTACGTACAGACATAACTGCGCTTCATGCGTTAAATCGCGTAGTCAGCGTCCAATGACGTAATTGCAATGTATGTCTATCACCTGCTTTTGCGCGAGGTTTTAATAGAAAGCGAGCCTTAAAATTTTTGCTACCTTTATCAAAGAATACATACAGGTAACTTGAAAAGCCACACAAAGCTAAATTGCATTCTGAGATCCAAAACACTTTCATTGTGTTGCTGTGGCCTGGTTTCGTTTAGAAGCCAACCTTGCTATTTTCTTGAATATTATGTGATCATTTTGACAAGTTGTGTGGAAATGAATTAGAAACAAAACCATTATTTAATCATTAACAAACGAGTAAACAACGATTCGTTATTACCGCGAATCACCTCATTTATATCGTTGTTATTCCTACTTATACGTCATTTATTTGCATTTAGCTGCACTTAAATGATTCTATCGTAACTACTTTCTTTTTGACTTGTGTGTTTCTCGATAGCCTTCACAGCATGTTTTCTTGACTACTTTACTCATAATTTCAATCGATAATTTTATTGACGGATATAAACTGACGAGGTTGCTTCCATGGAAAAGCAAAATAATACAATTTTGTTGGGATACTACCTGCATTATGAAAATACCTCTTACATTGATTGCATTTTTGCGCTTCGCCGAAAATTATGTCTTTGAGAGTTGAGCCAAAAATTAAGTAGCATAGATTAGTGATTAGTGAAATTAGTGATTAGCAGCATAGATTAATGAAAAAGAGATATTTTTGCATGTAGTTGACCAGCGAACCTAGGTCTAATTACGTGTTCAAAATTAAACATGGTTATTTTGGAGTGATTTGCTGACTTCTACCCCTTACCGATACATAGAAGACCAAGCGATAATCTTTAAATCGGACCCAACTTATCCATGAGTGACAGACGGCAATTCATTTTCTAGATAAAGGATATTGTAGCAAAATGATGACATTCTCATGGAAAAAGAAATGTGGCCAGTTTTGCGCTTTTTTGAAACCAAGTTCATCACGTTTTAGCGCAATGCGTGGGCATTAGTTCTTAAAATGATTGTTCCTTTGGCAACCTAAAAATCGATTTTGTAGAACTCCCGTACCTGTCTGCTCATTTATAGAGAAAATTCAAGTTGCAGTCGAGCTGCCTATCATAGATGCAGCAGCTGTTTGTGAGGTTAATTATTAACTGCTAGAAGGAGCTGAAGTTTTCGTCTGTTACCAACTATGCATTATTAAAATATACGCACTTCCACTTCCTGGCTGCTATTAAAATAGAAATGAATCCGCTTTCATACATCAGAACGACATCACACACGTTGCGGCTTATAGCAGAATAACTCGGTGTCGACATTGTTTTAAATATAGAATATTAATTTGACTGCCGAATCGTAAAGCTGTTTCGAGAAGAATGGGCGACATCTTTCTAAAATGGGTAAAATCTCGTTTTTTCGTTCATATTAATAAATATATGCTGAGATGTCGGCTGTTGTGCTGAACTTCCTTCGATATTAGAGAAGGAATCTGTGCTTTAATATTCTGTAGTTATACAAAGAAACGCGAAAATGAAGTTTTTTAATTGCTAGCATTTGGAAACTTCTAAGCAGAATTATTAATATTCTATAAGAGAGCAGCAAAGTGTGAAACATATATTTTTGTCTCAGGCCGGTCGTTTCATTGTAAGACCTGGAAAGGATGAAGATCGACCTTATTCTATGACTGTATATGCTGGGAAAATTTTCAATCTCATTATCAGGCTTTGTGGTGATGGCAGATATGCCCTGGGAAAATACAAGGTGAGGCATAGATTAAAATCGATTTTTATTTACCAGTATTGGTAAAAGAAATGTAGCTTTATAAGTTTAATTACCGAGCTGGGCTGTGGCTGACCGTTCTTAGTTGCTGATGCAGTAAAACGTGCACCAGCAAGCACCTAATTCGCGAGCAGGATTCCTATGCAAGCTTCCCCTGATAACCCTCGACATTTAGTCTTGAAAATTAGTTTTATTGATGTATTCAAAACGAATGGACTTTTTACGTCCATGTCAAGAGTTGCATTTCTTGCTGCGTCTTGTCCTAGCGAGTAGTTTCTTTTAAAACCCAAGAAATATATCCCGGAATGTCGATTTCGCATAAAATGTTTTATCGCGTTCTACGTATGGTCATTCAATGATGCATCTCATTGTAAGATGGGCCAATGATATCGTGACCTCGCTCTCAAAATTATTGCAGTGTTGTCAAGCCTATTCCCACGTAGTCAGTATCAACTTCATGATCTAGTTGTTCCATTAAACAGATGTGACGTCATATATGATGCTATCATGGGGTTGCATGCCATCTCAATATATAGTTCAAAGGGAAAGTTTATATAATAGCTTTCATTTGACGGGTGCAATTAGCCTAATTGATAGAAGCGTTGGAGTTTTGCTGGCGCCCTAGCGTGGGGGTGCTCGTCAGAGCGCAAACCTCAAGGTTCAAAACTTCATATAAGCGTCATCATTATCCGTCAGGAAAAGCATTTGGAATTGAAGTATTGGCGTGATAACACAAATCAAATCCTAATAAAAAGGCAATTGTTTTGTCGAGGACAAACACAGCTGCGTTAGCAACAGCTAACCTCATATCGAGTAGGAAAACGAGGTTAAACAAAATTGCCAAATTACTGCTGAAGAAAAAAATTATGTTTGTAGGATAACGAGGATAATTTTTCGTCGGTGATTGAACTCGTTCAGTATCACATGGAGAAGCCCCTTGTGCTGGCGAATGGGCTGGGATCAGTCAAGTTGATTGGCCCTCCTTGATAAAGTAGTTGATATATTTTGTAAATAATGGCTGACATAAGCCCAGTAAAAACCGAAAGCACGTCAGCTATCTTGGTTGAACTTTGTCGAAAGTTATCGCTTACTGAATCCAAATATTTTTGTTTTCAACACTGAAGTTGTATGTTTGTAATCATGTTTCTGCTGTTTGCTCGTTACTTTTGTGCTGCTCCATATGCCTGTGAAAATCTGTAAACCATTTATTAGATGTAGTCACTGCACTGACAATCAAAACTATGGCAATAAATTTAATTCTTCAATTTTACGTATAGCGTTTTGCGTGGAAAATGGCTTCTCGAATAAAAGTCTCTAGAATTGACAGAATTGAGGATTCATGCAACGCCTACAGTGATCCGATCCAGGGCACGCCTCATCCCGCCCCGCCCGGCTACGAATGCGCCGCTCGTTCTCACTCCTTTTCTCTATGCGACCTCTGGTTCAGGCCATGGAAAATTGTACGATTTATATGGCTCTATGGTATTGCGCCGTGCCCACACCCATCAATTGCAATCGCGTGGTGGTGGTGTAAGAGCCCGCCGTAAGTCGGTAATTTTGCAAATACTAAGTCACAAGTTTCTTGCATGCATTTATTTTTCATGCGATTTCGCCTTCTCTTCAATTTAAAACTTAATTTTTCCTACTGCTCTTCTCCTCAATAATACCGTTTCTTTTCACCAACTACCTGCAACTTTTTTTGTTTTCTAGTCAAAATTTTACACGGCTGATTGAAATGCTGTTATCAACTCGGCCACTCTTTTGTTTTCTGGCTTCTCATCTCTGCTGGATCTCACATGGCTACTGTCAATATTTCTGCTTTCACTGTTACGCATTTAAAGTTGTTATGCTTGTACTGGAGTCCCCAGCTCTTCCTGGAGTTGATTTTTCGATATTTTCCTACTTTTCGAGGGTTTCAGGTTTTCATCCATAAGGTGGAAAAATCTTGCGACTCTTGTCATGCCTTTGCCTCTCAAAGCCGTTGTATCTGTTGTTGTTGTTGTTGTTGTTACCCGACCCCTTCCGAGAGACGGGGTCATGGCGGAAGACGATGGAGCCCCAGAAGCCGGGCAACTCCCCAGGGCCTAGACCAGAGGTCGTAGAGAGACAGAGAGTCGCCAAAGAGTGAGCAGCGCAAAGATTCCGTAGCTGGACAGTGCAGAAAGAGATGAAAGGTGTCCGTAGATGCTGCATGAAAAAATTTTGATTCTGCCAATCCTAGAGAGATAGCAGTAAGCTGTGTCCGTTGCCGCGAAGACGAGAGAAAACACATCAAGCGTGACGAGGGAGCTCAAGTTCCTCGATGGAACCTGTGTGTCGAAGAATTTAGATGAGACACTACGCCTCCAGTTCGAGAAAAGAGAAGAGTGGATGCGAGAGATAAGGGGAAAGAGACTACAAGGGATTGCAGAGGGCAAGAGTAGCGCTCCCTGTCTGACCAACTTAGCAGCCGTGTCGTTAACCAAGAGAAACGAGTGTCCGGTCCAGGGACCCATTGTAGTCTGATAGAACAAAAAGAGAGAGAATACAGTTCCTGCCAGATCTGCCAGAGAGTTTCAGGTAAAAGGAAAGATGAGGAGAGGACAAGATGGCGAGAGTCAGATAGGAGGAAAAGAGAAGTGGCAGACTTGTTAATGCTGGCGAGACCAGCAAAGAGCTTGCAGAATGGCGCCGGCTTTAGCGGAAAAACTTGAGCATATTGGGTCCGATGAAAAAGAAAAAGTGGCCTCTGTGCCACGGAGAGAGTTGGCAAGTACGCCAGAGCCGCCCTTGCCAAAATGAAAAGGAACAGAGCCGTCTGTCTAAAGTACCAGATCGTATGATGAGAGAGAGTCAAGGTGAGCGAGAGCATGAAGAAGAAAGGGTGGAATCCACAGTGAAGAAAGACAGGTTCCAAGGAAGTGAGGGAGGGCAAGCAAGAAGAGCCTCCGTAGGAGAAGTAGAAGGAAGCATGAGCGGGTGAGTGGACGCAAAAGCTCTCCAAACAAATCTGCAGAGTCTTAGTTTCACTCCAAGTCTGGCCAAACCTGAAATGGAAAAGGAAGTTGGGAGACAAAGTGCCCGTTCATAAGATGACGAAGCGAAATGAGTCAGAGTAACTCGTAGGGGAGGTAAAGAAGCCTCAGAGAGCAGATGTGGGATAGGGGAGAACGAGAGGCAGCGGGAGATGGCACGACTAGCCGCTCGGTGGAGGCGTTCCAATTTGGTAATATTGGTAACGCTTAGAAAAGGAAGCTATCCTGGTAAAACATAAGTAAAACGGGGCCGAAGAAAAGCTTTACACAGAAGAAAGGGGAGCCCCATGAAAAAGCAGAAATACAGCGTAAGGCCTTGAGACGAGGAAAGAACTTAGCCTTCAGCGAAGATTCGTGTCTAGAAAAGGAAAGAGTGCGGTCGAAGGTGACCACAAGAAAGGTTGGAGTGGGATTGAAATGGAGGCGGGAGTTGAATAAGAGCAGATTGTGCTGGAGGTAAGCTTGATGGCAACCCATTGAGAAAAAAGAGGCCTCACATTTGCAAGAATTGAGAAAAAGACCAGTAACCAGATCAGCGCTCCAGTCGGAACAGTACTCTTTGTGTGACCTCCACCGCAGTAAGGACCGAGGGGACGAGGACCAAATGGCCCGATCGTCAGCATAAAGAAAGCAGCTGAGGGAAAAAGGCTGAGAAGCAGGGAGATTGTTGATGAAGAAAGAGATAAGTGCAGGGCCAAGAACAGATCCTTGTGGAACATTTGGACGGACTCAAAAAGAACGACTTTTGTGATTTTGAAAAACCGCACAAGCAAGCTTATCAGAAAGGAAAGGTTGAGTCTACCGATCAAAGCAAGGAGGGAGGCCAGCCGAAATGAGTTTGTAGAAAAGAGCGGAATGGCTGACAAAGTCAAAAGCTTTAGAAAGGTCTATAGTGGCGAGAATCGTCGGAGAGCTCGGTTTGAGTTTGTTAAACCCATTCGAAATGAACTGAGAAAGGAACAGAATTCGATCTAGAGTAAACCGCCGTCCAGAGCAGAAATCGGCTCGGCGGGTAGAGAGAATGAAGTTAGACTTCAAAAAGAAGGGTAAATGCGATAGATAAATGCGTTCAAAAAGATTTGAGACGTAGGAGGTAAGAGAGATAGCCGGAAGGAATGAGAAGAGTCGAGAGGATTTCCCATTTTATGAATGGAAATAATGCAAGATGTCTTCCAGATGGAAGGAAAAGAATGTTAAGACCAGGAAAAATTGAGAATCTATCGGAGAAAATCCATGCCAGAGCGAAGAAGATACTTTAGCATGGGATAGGCGTCATTGTCTGGGCCGGTGGCAGTAGACGAAGAAAGGCTTGTGGTAGCTACAAGAAATTCAGCGAGGGAGATAGGAGAGCATAAGGAGGAATAAGACTCCTCAGGGTACGTGGTTCGGCGGAGCTCGGAAAAGATAGCCTCTGGCTCTACTACGCAGGGCCTATGGCTGGGAGACAAACAGTAGGATCTCAGGTAATCGGCGAAGACCGAAGCTGACTCCCTGGGAGAGGAACAGTTGGGGAGGTTAGGAGAGGAGGAAGATGAGGTAGATGAGCCAGTGACAGAACCAAAGAGAGAGTATACAGATTTAGGGTTAGATTTACGTGAGAGAGAAGATCAAGTTGTCTGCAATGCCTTAGCCTTGGCGATGACAGACGAGGCAGGTAGCGAAGCGAAGAGGTAAGCCTGACGATCTTTATCGGTTCTATGAGCGTCAGCGAAAGCCTTACGTCTTTCACTAACCGCTTCTTCCACTTCATTCGACCATCAGGCTTGAGATTGGCGTTTGATGCGGCCAAAAGGAATGGAAGATTTGGCCGAATTTAATGTCAGAGAAGAGAGTAGCAGCAGAGGAAAGAAAAATAGACAAGTATTCCCCTGCAGAAGGACAGTGAGAGTCGTGTTAATAAGTAAAGTCATCCCAACGACCTCGCTGAAAATTGAAGAAAGGGGGACTTTTGTTGTGGCGAAAGATCGAAGAAAGAGGGACGGTAAGTAGAATTGGTAGATGATCAGAACGCAGGTCCTGAAGCACCTCCCAGGAGAAAGAAAAGGCGTGAAAGAAGGGAGCAAAAGAAATGTCAGAGGAAGAGCGACTGCCGAAAAATCGATTGATAAGAATAGGTGTGTCAGGGTCATTGAGGGGAAGGAGGTCAGAGGAGATAACCCAATCGAACACTTTGTCCCCACAGGGGCCAAAAGTACCTTTTTAGTCCCAAAGGGGGTGATTGCAGTTGAAGTCCCCCAGAATAAAAAGGGAAGGATGGGGTAGAAAAGCAGTCGGTTCTGCCATCCGTCGGAGAAGAGCGAATAGAGGGAGCAATAGGAGCGAGAAGAAGTTGACTCTTACATAATCATAGTAGGGGTCAGGCGAAGAAAGAGAGGAGGTAAAAAGTTCTGAGATGAAAATGATAACGCCGTCGCTAGCGTGCGTGGCATCGGGAGAGAGAATGCCAGACCGGAGTGGGTGCGATCAGATCGCAGAGCAGAGAATGCAGGAATCTGGAAAGAGGAAGATAAATAAAAGTTGGATTCCGGGATACAGATAAGGTCAACAGGATAAGACGAAATAAAGTGTAGTAGTTAAATGTTCCTGGCACGAAGACCTCCAGCATTCAATTGACGAACCCTGAGGGAGTCAAGGGGGAGGAAGAGGAAGTAAGAGGTATAGAAAAAGAGTCAGGAACATGAGGATGTGGGGAGGATGCAGAGAGAGAAAAAACAAAATGGGCGGAAGAAGGATGAGCAGTGTGAAGGCGAGGGCGGGACGGGAGAGCTGCATTAGCGGAGGGGGTCAGATGGGCCAAATAGCACAGTGGAGGCATACAAGCTGGAGGAATCCGAAGAGGAAGTCAGAGTGTTGGTAGGTGCGGGACCTCCAGAAGAAGCAGGGACACAACAGAGAGGGCAGCTCCAGGAGTGAGAGCTGCCAAGAGTTCGGCATCTAGAAAAGAAGTGAGCACCTTAAATGGATCAATTTTCACGTTCAGGCCGCTGTTGATTGTTGCAGACAATTGAAACTCGGTGCAACTAATGCACTTACAGTAACAGACACTTACTCCACAAAGAAGACTGGTAGGTGGAGACTGAAAAGTAATTTGCCCTGCTTCTTAATTTTTTTTTGCTACGATATTTATTTTGATGAAAAAAACTTAAGCCTGTTCTGCGTCATTGCGCAAGTCCGAAAAAAATCGATCGACTCAGCGGCGTGCTTCAGGGAAGATAAAAAGCCATGCTTCTCCAGAGCAAAAAGCCGCAATCTACAAAATAGACTTGCGGCTTTTGATCTCGAATTCCATCACTAGTATTAATATTGAGCTGAATAAAATATTTTCTCTCTTCCCCCAAAGAAAATTTCTAAATATGTCACTCGATCGAACAGTTTTTAGCTGATCATCTAGAGCGAGGGTGGCCAAACTGTGGCTCACGAGCTGCATGCGCCTCTTTGGGTTCTGGACTGCGGCTCTTTTGACTAATCTTTAGTGTGCAGTAATGGAGTGTAGGTATGTATGAAGTGTGGTGCAGCACGTGCATCATACTGACTTTGAAAAGGATTCCCGAAAAAAACTGGGCTTCATTTTGCCGATGGCTTTTCATTATAATAAAAGGTGCTCTCCAAAAAAAGGTCATCGCCCTCTGTTTCGACGGAAGACGCGTCTTTGCAGTATACAGTCGCATTGCTGCTCTTGTATTGATGGCTTCTATGGGTTGTCGCTCTTTCGTACAGCAAGGTTGGCCACTCCTGATCTAGAAAATAGCTTAGTCACGCGGAGAGATTTTATTCACGGTAACGCATTGTGATATGCCGCGCAGTGCTCTACGGTAGGGGTGGGTAATCTTTTTTGCCAGCGGGCCAATTTTAGACTTCTTAAATATTTTGCCGGCAGGTCAGAATTTGTAATGTTGTTTCTACGAGCAATTCACTTTCCAAGCAGTAGCTGGTGGCAAGTTCATCCAAAGTGGCAAAATGGTGGTAAAGACCTTTTTATGGAGATCAATGCTTTCAAAGCAATATTTATATCTAATTTTCGTGTGTAGACCTGTTTTGTTGTAAAGGTTGCTTTTTTCCGACATGTAAGTGATAGATTTGATTTCCAAGGTCACTAAACTTGACGACGCGAGCCCCAGGTTGCACACCCCTGCTCTAGGAGCAAACTACTTATTTGTAGGGCCCAATTTTTCTACCGCTGTTTTAACAGCGCGGCATTTGCCATTCAATCTAATAGTCAACGCTGAACGGTAGTCGTTTGCTCGAAAAACTACAATTAACGACTGTAATTTAGGGTTCAATTATTGTCATGCAAACTCTAGTTGAGACTCAACGTATTCAGGCACCGTCGGCATGGACCTATTTTCAGAGAGGACACGACCTCCTTAAGTTTTAAACGAGGAGGAACCCTAAAAATCCAGGAAATAAAATAGAGAAATCGACATTGCCATTTGGTTGCCTCAGCATGGTGTAGGCCTACCAACGTTTTTACCTGGCTTGCTTCATAAACTAAATTGTAAATATTTATAATCTAGCAATCGTATGTTTTTGGAAAATTTCGTTGTTGACAAAACGCCTGCAAGCAAAGTGTGTCATCTGCAAAATTTCTTTAGCAAACTAGGTCTCGCCCCATCGGTGACTTAAATACGATACCCGATTTGCATAACAAAAAAATTCTGCGTTGAAAAGCTTGGTCTTATCAATGATCATCTTAAAAATAATTTCTATGCACGTTGGCGAACTTAGTGTTGAGTTAAACACAGTCAAACATTTGAGTTAAACATACACTCCAGTAGATTATTTTAAAGAGATAGCCTAAAAATCATTTATTCGCTCTAATTTTTGTAAAACGCCAAATTTTTCATGTAATTATTTCATATGGAAGCGCCCTCGCAAATTTTTTGAAATCAAGGTTTGTTTCCCAGTCCGGTAAACTCTATTCATCTTGTCACAATTACAAAACGAGCTGCCGTACAACCTGCCGTCTCGCCAGTTGTTTTTCAAGCACGTTGAAACAAACGAAAAATAGATTTACTTTGCACTCAGTGCACATCATGTTTCATGTAAAGAACAACAGAGCACAGATACACAATAATCCTTTCTATTTTCAGAGTTGGAGCCAAGTTTTTCTTGGGCTTAATAAACTGACAGATAAGAACAGAATAATTCCGAGGTTTGTGGTCAAAATCTGGTGAGACAAGTCCTGCAATTTAATCCGAGTACTGTTCAAAGACTGTATCGTGTCGTGTTGTGGCAATTACCAATAAACTTGTCAGTGCCCAATTTGTTTTCGACTTCTAGTATGACATCAACCAGTTCTATATTGAGCATCCGACAAGGGTGTGGATGTCAGAATAGGTGCTGTGGCACGAGGTCAACTCCCAAGTCCATTGCCACCATCTCATAGGCATGTAAATTATGAACAGCACTGTCTGGCATTTGGTAACTGATCTTTTTAAAAATTTGACACAGGAACTCCACTGAGTGCAGATAAAATGCTTAGTACTGTTTGCTTTAGCTGAGAAAGATTTTCTCTGCATTTGCTACTGACAGATAAAGCTGGAAGTTTTATGTATTTTCCGTCAATGGAATCTCCTGAACGCAATATCCTCCAGCACCTTGGACTTAAGAGCCATCTGTATATTATGTTATCACAGATTTCTATGATTTCGTCAAAAAGACAGCTTAAAGATAAGGCAAGAATAGCTTTTGAGATCTTCGGATGCTTTTTTTATCAGTGTCTGTATCCAGATCAATTATTTCATTGTTTTCATTGTGGTATTTTTAGTTACCCCGTTTGAACATCGTTCTGCCGGTTTCAATTACTGCAGCTTTTGCGTATGCTTTTGAACAATGATATTTACTAAGGTATCAACTGTTCTGTAAAACTCTGATTTGATAATTTTAGCACTTTGTCTGATGTGCTGATACTGTGGGAAGCAGATCTTTGGTATTTGCAATAATTTCAATAAATAGCCGTTTTTGTCCTCTTGGGGATGTGCTGGGTTGATATCTTCTTTAGCAGGTATGCCAACATCAGCTAATCTGTTGGCAAGGCCAACTGTTCTTCTTTTTCGGCTGCATCTTTTTTTTCTGCAGCTGCGCCATTTTCTGCTGTATCTTAATGCGTACACCCGCAACTAACTAAAAGGAGGAGAAGAATCCACGAAAGCTTGAAGTAAGGGAGAAACACTGCAGAAAGCAAGCAATCCATGCTTTTAACACAATGTTGAAATATTTTTTTCAAGCCATCCAGAATGGCGTAAAGCAGGGGCTTGCATACAGCTAAGTCACCAACTTCCTGGATGTCGGTCAACTTTTGGCACATACAAGCACAGTTGGAAGCAGAATACCAGAGCAAGCTTTGTCTTCGCTTTGGAGAATATCTAGTGACTGGTATAAAGATTTTATCACTGTCGAGTATTCGAATGCAACGTCAGCTGCAATATATGCAAAAATGATTGAGGAGAGGTAAAAAGTTTGAACCACAAGCTAACTTTCAATGAAAGCAGCATGCCACCCCTCAAAAACAATGAGTATTTTGCAATTGAAAAGCGTGCCAAACAAAGCATAAAAATCATGAACTTACCACGAGAAAAAGCTGGAAGATTAAAAGTGTTGCAAAGCCAATCGAGTGCAGTACATTTTTCACGATTTTTGAAACAAATGTCACAAATAATTGGGGTCCGAAAAAAAGCAGATTCGCGCAAAAAGGGTCCGCAAAGCAGCAGATTCACAAAAAAGAGGTCCTCAAAGCAAAAAGTTTGGGAACCTCTGGTCTACTCTATACTTACTGACGAAGCTTTGTGCTAGTCTCACATCTAGTAATAATTTAACCAAAATTAAAGTTTAAGAAACTAGAAAGTTATTAAATGAAATTTTTACCTGAACGCCTTAGCAAAGTTTGAACCATTATCCGCAATTTCCATACACACTTTGCCATCAATCTCAAACACCCAGTGAATTTTTTATGTTGTATTGGTGAGAACATCATATGTGTGACGACCTTTGTGCCACCGACAACCCAAAACTGCCTTTTTTCTTTGCAGGTTAATGCTATCAATCCAGTGCACAGTCATGTCAAGATTAGACCTGTGAAACAACAGTTATAACACATTAGTGCAAAATAAACTGTAGATTGATTTGAATTAATTTTCGTTACATTTCTCAACGATAAAACAAACAAAATACACATTGACGTTCAATCTGCAACACAAATATAATACTTGATGGTGGTTCTTTCCCGGGCCGTCGATGCTAATGTAAGACTGTGCTTGAAATCAATGGTACTGCCATTTTGAAATTAATGTATGAAGTGGGTAAAGCTACTTTTAGCATTCTCTAATTCTCCCTTAAACACTGTTGTTTATTGTTTTAGTGTTTTATTTTATAAATCGCTGCAGAAAATAATTGCCACTGCAGTAGCTAACGAGTTGCAGCCTCATCCAAACACAACGTTGTAAACTAATGGCCACGAAGAAACACATGAGCACAAACTTATCTAAGCTGGTTCAGGCTCACATAGATTGTAGTGGCTGAAATCCTAATATAACATATGCGCCAAAAAAATACATGTGGATTTTATGCGGCGTTGCCTCATGGTTCTAACCAAGAAAGTCCAATGAACTGTAGGCCAGAGGTTCCCAAACTTTTAGCTTGGCGGATCCCTTTTTTGCGATTGTGTTTCTTAGCGGACTCCTAGAATATGTGATATTTGCATTGTCACTGGTCTCACTTACGAAAATGATATTAGTAACTGCCGAAAATGCTTTCCCACTCACACAGGTGGAGGTGTCCTCCAAAAAAAACAAAAAAAGATCATCGCCTGAATTGTTGCCACGATTCTGTCACCCGAGGTCTAATTCAGGCTGGGGTAAATTTTCAGAAATCTCTTCGCTGACCCCCTGGACAGTCGTCACCTACCCCCAACGGTCCACAGATCCCAGTTTGGGAGTCCCTGTTGTAAGCTACAAAAGGAGATAACAATTCTATTGTTCGGTTTTAATCACAATCTTATCACATCAGAGCTGTCTGTGATTTAATCCCTCAAATCAATAGTACTGTACTGGCTAATCTTTAAAATAAATAGTACCGTACTTTACTATCTACTCCCGAAAATCATTACCCCTTAAATACTACGTAAGTACAGTGCTATTGATATGATGGGTTAGATCACGGACAGCCATTATATTAAAAGAAAATCATACAGATGAGGCTGTTCGAAAATCACAACAGTCCTTCTTGCATTGTGTTCAAACAAAAGGCAGCTAATGGATAGAATAGAATAGAATAAATAGAATCAACACCGCAGAGAGTTTTTTAGCATTATCACTGGGTGGGCAATTGGCCACTTAGTAAAGTTTTTTTTGGAGCATTTCGTGGGTAACATTCGCAGCTTGTTTGATAAATCAAAATAAACTTACAACTTTTCAAGTGAATTAATGAAATGGAACATACCGTAGATAATTAATAAATTTTCCGCCAACATGGTACATCTGACCTTACCTCAGTGCCCTAAAGTTGACCATCTGTTGTTAGCCGCTCATGTCATAATCATTTATAAATCGACCACAATGTATTGGTAAACAAAATTCATAAAATTGGGACTCTATTTATTCGTTTTTTGTCTTTTTTTAAAATTGCCCACCCGGTGAAATTTAGTTGAAAAATGCTTTGCAACACAGCAAGCAATTTGACTTTTAAATTCGCATAATTAGAAATCGCTGATAATGACAATTATTTGCATTTATGATTTAACCAAAACGAAACAGTCATTTTTGCGATACCTGTTTCTGCATGACCGTGCATCTGCTGTGGTGGCCACTGCAACAGCATCTTTCAGCGCAAGCTTTAGTTGATGCTTTTTTTATGTAAACCTTGGAAAAATACTTTTAAAATAGGTTTATGGCGAGCATCACAGAATATTTAATATACCAAGGGGTAAAAACAATCAAACTTCTTCAAATTGGTGTCATTGGCTAAACTTTTATCTTTAACATGCATTGTTCTATGTTATTTTATAACCTTCCACACTCTTTAGAAACAACCCTACGTTTAGCAATGAGTGTCAGGTAAATTTAAGTTTGTACCCAAAAAGTATGAGAAATATAAAATCTCTTTCGCAGATGGAGCACAATACTTTATCAAGCCCTTGAAACTTTCGGATTCTACCACATCCAGCGGAATTGTATTTGAAACAAGGTGGTCCAGTAACTGAAAACAGGACTGCAGTAAACAAACCAAACACACAGCCCATAAAAGTGAAACATTTAGGCAGTGACTATTTTGATGTCGCAGGCATTTTAACTGTGTGAAACTACTGTATGCCGCGGTACGATTTCAACTCATGGAAATTAGGGTTTCCAATTTCCCGGTTCTGAAAAAAATCCGGGTATTCGAGTAATGTCTGACCTAATCCCGGAAAAAAAACGGAAATGCATAAAATGCAAACAACAAATCGTAAATGCTTTAAGTTTGCTTTAATTATTTTTCATATAATGACTGCGTAAATAACTCAGTGCACTAACAGATTTGTCACTTAGTCGTGACCGTAGTTTAGTGGCAAACAATCCTGCAGCAGAAAATGTTCGTTTTGCTTCAACTGACCTTGGTGGGATGGTCAATAAGGCTTTGAATAACTGCTCCAATTTTCTTGGTCTTTTTTCGGTAGCTTATAGTAGTTTCATTTTCTGCTTGATTACAGTTTGAAGTTGGTTAACTTGACTACTATCATCAACAAACCTCTTCAACTGAGTGGGAGTGTAGTTTGTGGAATGCTCAATGTGCATCTGAAGTCTTTGGAAAAGACTGTCTTGTTCCTGGCTTTCGTTAGTATTGTAAGCCAGGGGTAGGCAAGCTTTTGCTAACTGTGTGCCGACTTAAGTTTTGAAATCGTTCAGTGTGCCAACCTCATACATTTTAATACATTACTATACAATAAACCAGACATAGTCCATATATAGGGTTACCATATGTAGAAAAGCAAAATGCCGGACAATGGATGGCAACCTTGCACCAGGCTAATTTTATGGGCTTTTGAACTATTGTCAACACAAAATCGGGACGCCCAAAGGGGTGGTCTCCAAAAAAAAAAAGGTCATCTTCTGAATCGCAGCGGGTTTGGTGTCATGCATTGGCCCAAAAATGCAAAAGTTTCTGCAATCACACAGGTGCTGACCTTTTTTTTTTTTTGGAGATCTTCCCTTTTTTTCGAAATTTTTACAGTTTGACCCCAAAATGATTGTCATTACTGTCATTCTGTCCTACTTGAGCAACACTAAAGTTTGCCAGCCTTTGATCTAAGTCCTCTGGTTGACTGAAGCAAAAAGCGGGATTTTCGATCAAAAAGTCGGGACAAGCTCTGAAAAAGCGGGACGTATGGTAACCCTATCCATAGGTGGCATTACTATCTAATATTGTGTACGAATTCAATCGGAACTACTGGGCTATTTTTTATAGACCGAGTAGCTCCGATTGGTGCAACTTCCGTGTGAATAATAAAAACATTTTGTGCAACTTGGGAAGGCTCTGCGTGCCATTGGAAATTGCTTGGCGTGCCAAGTGTGGCACGCGTGCCGTAGGTTGCCGACCCCTGTTGTAAGCCAACTTTATATCTTCGCTCTCATTCTGACCTTTTCCTTCATTACTGTCGTTTTCTCAAAATAGACGACAAAATAAAGTGGGAGCAGTTTTTACTTTAGATTGGTTACTACGTTCCCAAACTAAAAGGCACTGCAACTGAATTTCAGCTATTTGCTCTTGTGCAATGACTGTAATAAACTGGCTCACACCTGTTATCCTTTAGTCAACACCAAACAGTTCAACAGTCGAGGCATCGAGTATTGTGTCATCACTGTTGGAACAGGCACGATCAATTTGATTTAGGCACAAGTATCGTGAGGATACTAGCTCACAAAACCGGGAATTTTTCCTCAAAAAAAACAGTAACGGAAAAGCTAAAAAGTTGCAAAACCCCTGGAATTCCCGAAACCGGGATCCCGGTTCGCAAACCCTATTGCAAACTACCTTATGCCGCTGATTGGTCGAATTGTATGACCTATCAAAAACGAAAGTTTTGATTGTTTTCTGACTGGTTAATGTTTAAGACTTTTTGGAAATAATAGTGATCTTTGTGTACACTCTTCTCGCAATTCTAATATCCAATCATAATGTTTATAGCCTACGCTCTGACCAATACACTACAGCGACGCTGAGCTATTGGTGTCAGATATGCTTATTTAAAAATAGAAAATCATCAACGGCAAAATAGGTTTCAAAGGTAAAATGCTGTCAACGTCAAAACAGCCGTTTCCAAATATTTAAGAGTGAATGACTAAACAACGAAAAAAGTAAGCTAAATTATGTATTTGTCTAACAGTAATTTCCACTTACCTTGTCTTGATATTTGTTTTGAGAAAAACTTCCCAGAGTAAATGATTGATCTAAACGGAGTTGCTTTTGCGGCGGGTCAGCCATTTTTGTTTGAGCAGGAAACTTTTCACATGCTTTATGTGACCCCTGTGTCAACTACTTCGCACTTTTTAAATGCTCAAGAAAAGCAGCATAAAAGCTTGCATGAGCACTCCTGTGATGCACCTTTAGATTGTTGTAAGAGCGACGATTTACAGGCAGTGTTTTGGACATTGCAAGACATGCCAAACATTGGTAAATCACATTTGTGTCATTTTTTTCTCCAATGAATTTGAAGGACTTTTTTAGGTGAGGCCAGAGATCAACATTATTTTGTGTTTCTTCCTTTTCTTCTGTCCTTACGGAAACGACTATTTCATCATCAGGAGAAGAATGTATTTCAACTGCACAATTATCATTTGCCACTTCAGTTAAATTTTCACTTTTATTTTTCTAGCTAGATAACACTAGGCGACAAATTTTTGTTTGCCTCCTTTTTTTAGTGTATCTTTATGTTTTTGGGGTCGCTGATGCCAATTTTAATGTTAGTTTTTGCATAGTGTCAACAGTTTTGAAAATATTTGAGACTGAAAGCGAAAGTCAACCGGACCTCGGTCACTTTCTAATCCTATTCAAATAAGGTCTCTGTGCCTGCCCTCAAATCTGGCTTCAAATTAGCATGCAGAAATCCAGTGTATTATAAATCAACAAACTAATATGAAACTAGGCCTAAACAGCGGCTAAAAACAGTCCGCTAGCCCGATCCGAGCTAGCAGGTCGACTTCCTAAAATAAAACACAAATCACAAATCAACTGAAAAAACAATGGCGGCTAACACTAATTCTTGCCTGGCGCGGGTAATACATTATATCCAACGTAATCTACTAGAGAGAGCTAATTACTGACCAAGTCGAAATTACAGCGCGAAAGAATGCTAACGTTACGTGCTATTATATCAAAAAACTACTGTTACTATCTGAGCTACTAAAAAGATACACGAGGTCTAAATCTAAAGAAAACCAGAAATCGTGCTTGATCATCCGATCTAACCTAAATAAGTTGAAGACAATGGACATGACGTAATGTATCTAGGTCACAAAAAAAAAATGGAGAAAAAAGATCCCGCGCCGAGCGCCGCGGGAACGGCAAGAGAAGAGAATGCGGCTATCGCTTACAGTCCCCCCAAATTATGGAACGAATCTAAGAGAGACATAATTTAACACAAAAAAATGATAGCCGCGAAGAAATTAAAGAAATATTACACACATTAGGCCTATTACAATCTTCGCTATAAGCTCCGCTCATCGATTGATTGTTCATCTGGTGGTATTGAAGTCATCATTGTTGTTGACATCATCATCGGTATAGCAGTTATTGTCCGTTCTCGGTTCAGTAACAGGCTCGATGAGAACTAGTTTGCGGACATCTCGTTCTCGAATCCGACCATCAGACATGCGAACGGTTGCAGAGCGTACTTTCCCATCAGGACATTGCTTCAGGTCCACCACTAAAGCATATGGATGACGGCCAACTGGTGGGGTAGCAGGATCAATTAGAAGAACAAGATCGCCTTTCTGAAAGTTGCGCTCAACATTTCTCCATTTTTGGCGCTCTTGGAGAGAGTAGAGATAGCGGTTGGTCCATCTTTGCCACCATTCTTGAGCGAGACGGCGAGTGTATTGATGTCCACGGCGTAGCTTGTCTCGAATATTAGTAGTCTCGTTTGGAAGAAGATCACTGTCGGAGGGATCCAGGTATCCAGTAATTAAGTCAATCGGTCTTAGTACCTTGACGTCATCTTGGTTGCCGACGAATTTTCCCATCGGTCTACAGTTCATTATATATTCAGCTTGGCGACAAATGGTCATCAATTCAAAATCGGATGGTAGGCGCGCTTGATTATCAGTGCCCAAAATTCCTTCACAAACTTCTTTAAAGGTTCGGATTTGCCGCTCCATCGTTCCCTGATGGTGGGAGCTGGCAGGTGTTGAGAACTCCCAGGTAATTGCTGTGCTTGACAGTGAGTCACGCAGTTTCATCGATTCCCAAGTCGTTTGGGCTGACTCGGGATTGAGAATATTGATAGCTCCAATGAATGTCGTTGCACAGTCGCTGCGAATATGTTGTGTCTTGTTTGCTGTAAGGCAAAGAAATCGTTGTAAGCAGTTCAGAAACGATGTAGTGCTCAGAGATTCCACCAATTCGATGCGGACCGCTGATGTCGCGTTGCATACAAACACACAAATCCATCTTTTCTCTTTGTTACGCCCTCGTTTGACTTCAAAGGGTCCGGTGTAATCGATAGACACTGAGCTGAAGACTGGTTGTTGTGACGTCACTCGATAATTTGGTAGAGGAGACATCAGTTGTTCAGCTCTGCTTTTATGTAACAGCTTGCAGGTAAAGCAGGAATTCAGATAGGTTCGCACTGTCCTTATTCCACCAATAGGTCTTACGCCCATGTCCGAGTTAAGCGAAGCTAGGACCCATTCAGCAGATCGGTGAGCGAGTTTTTCATGTCGCCCTAAAATAAGCAGTCTAGTAACATTGTGTTCGATAGGGAATAAGGCGGGATGCTTTGCTTCATCTGATAAGTCCGTGGAATAGTCTAACCTTCCACCAACCCGCAGAATTCCATCACAATCTACATACGGCACCAGACCTCTCAGAGAGGTCATTGTCGCGTTTCGTTTTTCAGGTAATCGATCAAGAGCGTCTTCAAATGATATGTTCTCGTGTTGCATCAGAGCAATGAATTCGCCCAGTCTATCGTGCTGTGCAGCCCGTATAAGAATGCGAAGAGTGTTCTTCGGATTATCTACAGTACAAGTTCTTTTTGCTTCGCATTATTTTCTTGAGGGTCGGTTCCCTGTAGACGTCCTTTCCATCTATAGTAGCATTTGATTACCCTATTGAGGATTCGAAAAGCTCTTTGCATTTTGTTTGTCTTGCTCAGTGTGTGCTCCATAAATCCAGTCTCGGAACAATTTGGCGGTTTGGACTGTGTCGCGCTCATGACCTCTGCAGTACATATCTTCTCGATTGTAGATAAATCGACTTCGTCAATTGCCGCAGGACAGCGAAGAAAACAAGGTCCCCCCGTCTAGAGGTCCCATTTCTCTTTATTATTGAGGCGACATCCCCTTGTAGCCACATCAGCAGGGTTCTGGTCGGTAGGAACATAACGAGGCACTTTCCCATTGGTCCGCTTGAGAATTAGATCAACTCGATTCCTCTCGAAGACTCGTAACTCCAAAGTCTTTGACGAACACCATTTTATGACAGTCTGCGAATCCGTCCACATCTCATAGCGCTCAATAGGAAGGGACATCGATTCAAGGGATTCTTTGACTAGCCTTGTACCAATGTCAAGGGAAATAAGCTCCTTTCGGGGAATGGACCCGACAGAACAGATGTCTTTGCAGCGATGAGGCTAACATGGCAATCGTTGTCTGTATGCGAGCGAAGATATACCGCAGCAGCTGCTACATCCTTGCTGCTGTCAGAAAACATATGAAATTCATGCTTCGAATCTTTTAAAAGACCCGCCGGAACCCGTCTTCGCAGTATAGGCACCGAGGCTAGATTCTCAAGAGCAGTAATGTACTTTCGCCATTCGTCTGCTAGATCATCTGCTAGAACCTCATCCCAATCAGTTGTACGTCGCATAATCTTGGAGCAGCATACATTCATGCGAATGTAAAGTGGTGCCCACATGGACAGTGGGTCGAAGATCCGGTGGTTGTGACTCAACACAAGTCTCATCGTTAGCGGCTTGGAGCCGTTGATTTCCCAGTTTGGTTTCTTAAGGAACACTTCATCAGTATTGGTATTCCACACCAATCCAAGTGCTTTTTGTACTCCATCACTGCAAGCTCCAGAGCTACAATCTCTAGAGGAAATTTTTCGAACAGCAGATGCAACGTTGTCATCATCTAGGTCTTGTAAGATGTCTTTGTGTTTTGAGTTCCACTTCTTCAATGTAAAGCTAGCAGATTGTAGTAAGTCTGTCATTTCCTGCACAACTTTACGACCCTCTTTTACGTCATTGACCCCAGTAATTAGGTCGTCCACAAACAAATCTCGTTTTACTCTTTTGACAGCATCTTCACTCACATTGGGTATGTTCTTTTCGGCAGTATAGTGAAGAGCATAGCCTGCCATACTTGGTATGCATTTTAAGCC
The DNA here is from genome assembly GCA_963675345.1 of Trididemnum clinides. Lineage (NCBI taxonomy): Eukaryota > Metazoa > Chordata > Ascidiacea > Aplousobranchia > Didemnidae > Trididemnum > Trididemnum clinides. The sequence goes on from OY776288.1 coordinate 36,113,534, forward strand.
ATATGGTGCCACTTGAAATTGAAACGTAGCAACGTCTCCTTGCATGTTCGGTTGGTCGAACCACAAAACACGAAGCACGTCCCGATCCTCAGGATGAATTCTAATCTGAAAAAACATGTTGGCAAAATCGCTTGCTAGGCCGTACTTTTTTTCCCCGAATCGCTGTAGAATGGATGGCAGGGATTGCATGAATATTGGTCCTCTTGCCAGTAGCTGATTCAGTGAAACACCTCCAAACTCACGTGCTGCATCGAACACCACCCTAAATTTGGCTTGAGAAGTATTGAAATGAAGAATGTAGTTCACTGGGTGAGATTGCTTGGTAGATTTCCCTTCAGCACCTTTATTCGGTAGCCGTAGCAGATGCCCTTCGTCAATGGCTGCTTGCATCTTTTCACAGTATTTGGCCATAATTTCCGGTTGTGATTGCAGCTTTTTCCGCAATCTCAGAAGCGATGTCTTGGCTTGAGTATAGTTGTTTGACAACGTTTCAGGGTCGGATGACCATGGTAGCTTGACTTGAAGATGTGTTCTGCCATCCTCCACTGAAACCTTTTCTACAGTCGTGTCATAAAATGCCGAAATTGTCTCGTCTTCTATGCTCATTGAAAGTTTTTCGTCATTTACGGAAGAATGTAGAGGATTTTTTTCCAGCTCCTTAATGTCATGCAGTCTATCACAACGTGAGAGCCTCAACTTTGAGGTTTCAGGGCAGCAAGTCGATATAGTGCAAGCGCAATCAGCACTTATTTTCCATTGTTCTTGTCCTCGTTCTGCTAGCATTGCAGGCTGGATAGCTGCAGCCACTTGGTTAGTTCCATTGTGGGAGTGAGTCTTTGCACTTAACCAGAATCGTCCAAGGGGAATATCGAGCGCTTTGTGTAGGCCGATTGGCATCCAGACAGAGGCGAACACTTAAACAACGGAAAGAATAGATGCTTCCAGGCCAAATCACTCCCAAGTATCATATCGATTCTCCTGGGTAGGGTAGAATCCTTTCGTTCTTCCAAGTACTGAGAAAATGGAAGCTTTTGGTCGATGAAGTGCGTATCATTCAGCATAAATGCGCTTTGGTTTGTTTCCTCAATCTCCAGGTCTTTGCGCATTACCTCACAGCTGATCAACGCGCCGTTAAACATTTTGTAGAGTTGAGAGCTGTCGGGCAACCATCCTTCGTGGAGCTGTTCTCCCAATTCACGGGAACACAGGGTTCGTGTAGCACCGGTATCGATGGCAGCATAGAAAGGAATTCTTCCACAGACATATCCAGTATAATCTCGCTTTATGGCCGTCAACAGCATTAGTCCAATTTGCTCGGGCACTTCTTCCTGGTGACGAACCATCCCGACGGTGTTTGTTTGATCCCCCGTATTTTCATGACGTGTCATGTCCCTGATAGCAGGTTTGTTAGTTGCTGCGGGCTTTACATTGCTCTTTTGCTGTAAATCGTCATCGTGCACCAAGTCATGATGATTCCGTCCACACTTATCACAGGTGTGGCTTTCTTTGCAGTTCCGGGTTCTATGGTTTTTTCCCAAGCAACTAAAACACAAACCACGTTCTTTGATAAATACCCATCGTTCACTAACCTTCATGCCAAGGAATTTTCTGCATTCGACCAAGGCTATGTTTCTCAAACTTTTGTACACCAGGGCGCACCTATGAAACAACCAAAACTTTGAGGCGCACCATTGTTATTTATATAGCAAAATTAGTGATGAACTTTACAAATAGGAAAATTATAAAGAATTTACTGGAAATAACCATTTTTATTATAGAACAATACATTTTACATTCAAATATCTTAATGGGAAACATGCGATTGGTGAGATTCTGCAATTTTGTGAATGTTTGCCCTTATATGTGATAAACATACTCTCATCTCTTCATCTATGCATTTAAGATTTGATCTATTTTTACATTTAATGTTAGTTAGCACAGAAAATCCTTGTTCACAGAGATACGATGTGGAAAACTGCAATAAAACAGTCAAAGCTTTCCTAGCTATTGAAGGGTATTATTCTTTGATTGAAATCCAAAACTGCTCGATGGATGTCTCTTTATGCTTGATCTTTAAGCCTCGATCAGTAGATATAGTAGCCAGCTCCTCCTCTTCTATTAACGAAAATCCAGCATCATAAGTTGAAATGTCAATAAAAGGGTTGCGAATCCAATCGTATTGCTCGATATTTATTGATGGAAAATAATAATCCATTTTATCTTCCAAAATCGTTAAATGATCCACAATTAATGGGATTAAACCATCTGAATTGTCTTTTCCAACCAAAGGGAACATTTCTAAACACCCTGAGCCGGCTTTTCTTTTCCAAATAGCTAGTTTTTTCTGGAATGCTTTAATTTTGTCGATAGATGAGAGAAGATTTTCATTCCCATTTTGCATGGACAAATTCAGATTATTAAAATGCTGAAACATATCAGTCAGATATCTCAGCTTTGAAATCCAAAACTCATTTTTCAAGAGTCCACAAAATTTACTTTTGTTTTCTTTCTCAAAAAATGCCAATAGTTCTTGATGAAGTTCAAGCACATGACAAAGCACCCTACCTCTTGATAACTGTTGTGGCCCCTGCTTAAAATATAGACTTTGATTGATTTTATACTTGGCAACACTTTTGTCATGTAAACTGTACAGGCTAAAGCTTAATAATGTGATTTTGTAAAAAGCTGATAAGTTGCAAGGTAGCCTATTATAAAGTTTTGCTGTTACATAATGCTAATTACTGTTATTGTGTTTTGCTTTCTATTCTATTTGAATAAGTAAACTGATAAAGATAAATTTGTGTAATCTTTTTGAGTTAAATTAAGTTATAAATGCAACAAAGATCAACTGGCGACGAGGATGAGCAACAAAGAACTAATCGAATTGCTGAAAGCACAGATGGAACAACAAAGGGTCCAAATAGAACAACAACAAGCTTAAATGGAACAGCAAAAGTTTCAGCTTGAGCAACAAAATGAACAAGGTAGGCAACAAATGCAAGTTTTTTGGAAGCACTTCGAAATATTGGTAACTGTCAGGTACCAGCATCAAATCAAGAAGCAGCCTCTCCAAATGCATTTGCTGTGCCAAGTTTTAGTCCATTTGATCCAACTTCCGAGTTGTGGACTGATTACCATTCAAGGTTCTTAACTTTTATTGGGGCACATTCTGTTCCAGAAAACAAGGTTGCCCAAGTTTTTCTCACAAACCAGTCGACTGTTGTGTACAAGTTGTTGCAAAATCTAGCAGCACAACAACAGCCACCTGTGGAAATTAATACACTTCCAATGGAAACTATTGTTACCTTTATGTCAGAACAGTACGACCCCAAACGATTTGTTGTACGTGAGAGATATAAGTTATGGAGTGACATGCAACGTAAACCAGGTGAATCAATTCAAGAACTAGCAGCTAGAATTCGCCAGGATGCTATCACCTGTGATTTTTCGACTATAAAAGATCCTCAAGATGAAGCAATGTGCACTCGATTTATCTGCTCGGTAAATAATGAAGCAGTTCTAAAAGCTGTTTTCAAAGAACAAGGTCAGGATCTGACATTTGCAAAAGCAATTCAAATTGCTATTCAGACTGAAGATGCTGCTAAAGTAGCAAAAAAGACAGCCTACAATGCCAAGTCAAACTTGTTTAATACTGTTAATGCTGTCAAACCTTTCAAGTTTGAGCAATCACGCAGAAATGCCAGCATGGGTCAATCAAAGACTAGCTCCAGACCCAATAATGCTCAAAGTTTTAGCTCAAATGCCATTGGTTCTCCTTGTGGACGATGTGGAAAGAAGGGACACACTGGCAAAGATTGTTATTTCAAAGAAGCAATTTGCCATTACTGTAATAAAAAAGGTCATACTCAAACTGTATGTTTCAAAAGGAAAAGAGACACTTCAGTAAAAAGTATTTCTGTACCCAAGACCTTACAGACTATTAAAAGTATTGTCAGCATTCCTTGATTGGAATGCAAAGTAAAAGTTGAAAATAAGCAGTTCACATTTGAAGTTGACACTGGGGCAAGTGATAATTTTATGAGTGAAAGTTACTGGTTATCCCTGGGAAGGCCTGACTTTCAACCAGTTAGTGAAAGTTTTCTGTCTGCATCTGGGCATGATCTTCCAGTGCTTGGAATCTACACAGCCAATTCAGGGAAGCTGCTGGAACAAAGAAAATCGGTTGACAAAGGTGAGCAATTACAATTTGTTGTGACTACAATTCCCCATCTTAATTTATTAGGCAGAGACAGTATTGCTAGACTGGGAATTTCTGTTGATTCTATGATGAACAAAAGCTTATGTAACGATATGAAAGAAACGGTTCATCAAGTATCTAATTATGTTAAGCATGACATGACATTGCAATCAGCTTGTGAACAAATGTGTCAGAACTTTCCAGATGTCTTTAAGCCAGAACTCGGTTGTCTTAAAGATTTTGAGCTTGATATCCGATTTAAAAATGACACCAGGCCCATTTTTTGTAAGCCACGACCAGTACCTTTTGCATTGCAAAACGAGCTGGCACAAGCTTATGAAGCTGGTATTAAAAAAGGAGTGTGGAAGATGACACAGTTTAATGACTACGGGACTCCAATAGTGCCTGTTCGAAAAAATAAACTACCAGGGCAAGAAAGTGCTGGTATTCGTGTCTGTGGGGATTACTCAGTCACCGTTAACCCACAGCTGGAGACCCACCGACAACCACTTCCTTTACCTGAAGAACTGATGCACAAATTGGGTGGAGGTTACGGTTTTACCAAAATCGACCTTGCAGATGCATACAATCAAATACCCTTGAGTAAAGAAAGTCAAAAGAAACTGGCTTTAAGTACACATAAAGGTGTTCTTTTACAAATGAGACTTCCGTTTGGTATTAGTTCAGCCCCTGGCTATTTTCAGGAAATCATGTTCCAATTGACAAACGATTTAAAAGGTGTTACTGTGTATTTGGACGATATTCTTGTAAGTGGAGCCACGGCAGAAGATCACCTACAAAATCTTCGGGCACTGTTACAACGATTGCAAGACAAAGGCTTACGTTGCCGCCTAGAAAAATGTATTTTTGCACAACCCAGTGTTGAGTATCTTGGGCATCAATTGTCTCAATCCGGCATTTCTAAAAGCACAAAAGTGGATGCAGTACTTGAAATGCCACCACCTAAAGACGTTCCCAGTCTTCGCTCTTTTCTGGGTTCTGTCCAGTTTTACAGTAAATTCCTGCCTAATTTATCAACAATCACTGAACCACTTCACAAGTTAACGAGGAAAGGAGTTAATTGGGAATGGAATTATGAGCAGAAGACTAGTTTTGACACTTTAAAAGAGATGCTTTCTAGTAATTCTGTTTTAGCCCACTTTGATCCATCTCTTCCTTTGGGCATTTCATGCGACGCTTCAAATGTTGGTATTGGCGCAGTATTATTTCATCGCTTTCCAGATGGTAGTGAACGACCTGTGGCCAATGCGTCAAAAACTTTAACAGATGCTCAAAGAAAATATAGTCAAATCCAAAAAGAAGCACTTTCAATTGTTTTTGCTCTGCAGAAATTTCACCAGTATTTGTATGGACGTCGATTTATTTTGGTTGCGGACCATAAACCGTTACTGGCCCTTTTTGGACCTCATAAAGCCACGCCAGCTTTAGCTGCAAATCGTTTGGCTCGATGGACTCTCATGTTGAGTCAATACGAGTATACAGAAAACAGAAAAACCGCAGCGCACGGAAACGCAGATGCCTTAAGTCGACTTCCAGTGCAACCAGATGATGAATTTGACAAAGAAGAGGAGGAAGACAATACACATGTGGTAAATGCAATCAACGCAGTTAGCTTACAGTTAAAAGCTACTGACCCTGAGCTGTTGGCGAAAGAATCCGCCAAATATCCAGTTATTTCTACGGTAGTGAGATATGTTTAAGACGGCTGGATTGACGAGAAGGATACCTCCGCAAACGAACATTACTCAATTGATGACTTCAAAAAAATTGCAACTTCCCTGTCAACATCATGCGGATGTTTGCTCTATGGAGCACGGCTAGTTATACCTCATAGCCTTCAACAACAAGTATTAAAGTTGTTACACTTGGGACATTTTGGTATTCAGCGCATGAAGCAGTTGGCACGCACTGCAGTGTATTGGCCCAGAATTGATTACGACATAGTCGACACCTGTCACAAATGTTATTCCTGTGCCCAGCATCAAAATGATCCTCCAAAGCAGCTAAATCATCCGTGGATGCTACCGGAACGTCCATGGAGCAGGGTTCACATTGACCATGCTATTAATTTTATGGTGAGGAACTGGTTATTGTTAACGGATGCTTTTTCAAAATATCCATGCATTCACCCAACAGCGTCCCTGAGCACCAAAGCGACAATTGATATTCTGGAAATGGAATTTGCTCATTTTGGTTACCCGCACACCGTGGTATCAGACAATGCAGCCACTTTTAAGTCTGATGAATTTCAGAACTGGTGCAGGGAAAGAGGAATCATTCACCTGACCGGAGCACCATACCATCCAGCAACTAATGGCGCTGTTGAAAGACTCGTGCAAACATTTAAGAAAGCTTTAAAAAAGTCTGAATTACCCCCACTGAAGGCCTTGCAAGAGTTTCTGATGCTATATCGGCGAACACCGTTACCTTGTGGATATTCGCCAAGTGAATTATTGATGGGGCGTCAAATTCGTGCTAAAATTGACACGTTTATGCCTTCACCGGCACACATCTTGCAAAGACGTCAGCGTGTAAAACAACAAGAGACTCACAAGCATGAGACAATGGAGTTTAAAATTGGTACACCATGCTACGCAAGGAAATATTCCCAAAACACGGAAGAAGAAAAATGGGTGCCAGGAGTAATCGTAAAAGTTTATGGAAGCCGCAGTTTTAATGTCAAAATCCTTTCAAATGGCAAAGTTTGGAGAAGGCATCTCGAACAATTGCGACCTCGCTATACGGCAGACTCACTTCAAGAAGGAAACACTTCTAATTCTGATGAGCTGTCAAGCGATCTGACAAACAACAATTCCAGAGCAGATTTAAATTCTGATGCCACTATTCAAACACCTAGGCGCTCGAATCGACGACGCCAACCACGAACTGTATATGACTATTGACTATATTGAATATTTCAGAAATTGAACGGGGAGGTGTTGTGGCCCCTGCTTAAAATATAGACTTTGATTGATTTTATACTTGGCAACACTTTTGTCATGTAAACTGTACAGGCTAAAGCTTAATAATGTGATTTTGTAAAAAGCTGATAAGTTGCAAGGTAGCCTATTATAAAGTTTTGCTGTTACATAATGCTAATTACTGTTATTGTGTTTTGCTTTCTATTCTATTTGAATAAGTAAACTGATAAAGGTAAATTTGTGTAATCTTTTTGAGTTAAATTAAGTTATAAATGCAACAATAACCATCTTACTTCTGTATGCAATAGTAAGCGTGTGTGCTGTGAATCCATGTTTTCACAAAGTAGCTCAAATACACAAGCTTTTACTGGTCTAGTCTTAATAAAATTCACCATTTCCACAACTTGATCAAAAACTTCTTTCAATTTAGTACCCAGTGTTTTTGCCATCAGGACCTCTCTATGCAAGAAACAATGAGTTGTTATGATGTTGGGATGTTGTTGCTTCATAAACGATGAAAGACCTTTAATAGAACCCACCATTGATGGGGCTCCATCAGTACAAACCCCAACACACGACTTCCAGGATAAATTCCATTTCTTAAAATAGTCATTTAATATATGAAAAATATCTTCACCTCTAGTAGTGGTAGGCATTTCTTTGCAACAAAGATACTGATTTACTATATTGTCTGCATCAATAAAGCGAATAAAGGCGAGTAGTGCTTTATTGGTTATGTCGGTTGATTCATCAACTTGGAGAGCAAAGTATGAATCCTGAAGTTTATTAATGCAAACATTTTCTTCAATATTGTTAGACAGTTCCAGAATGCGCCTATGAACAGTATCATTTGATAAAGGAATTTTACTTATTTGTTTTTCTGCATCGTCTCTTAAATTCGCATAATTAGAAATTGCTGATAATGACAATTACTTACATTTATGATTTAACCAAAACGAAACAGTCATTTTTGCGATACCTGTTTCTGCATGACCGTGCATCTGCTGTGGTGGCGACTGCAACAGCATCTTTCAGCGCAAGCTTTAGTTGATGCTTTTTCTATGTAAACCTTGGAAAAATACTTTTAAAATAGGTTTATGGCGAGCATCACAGAATATTTAATATACCAAGGGGTAAAAATAATCAAACTTCTTCAAATTGGTGTCATTGGCTAAACTTTTATCTTTAACATGCATTGTTCTATGTTATTTTATAACTTTCCACACTCTTTAGAAACAACCCTACGTTTAGCAATGAGTGTCAGGTAAATTTAAGTTTGTACCCAAAAAGTATGAGCATTTAATCATTGCAGCAATAAAAGCATGCTTATTATAAATGCGTCGTGTTAATGTTCTTCTTGAAATCCCTTTCGCAGATGGAGCACAATACTTTATCAAGCCCTTGAAACTTTCGGATTCTACCACATCCAGCGGAATTGTATTTGAAACAAGGTGGTCCAGTAACTGAAAACAGGACTTCAGTAAACAAACCAAACACACAGCCCATAAAAGTGAAACATTTAGGCAGTGACTATTTTGACCTCGCGGCCATTTTGACTCTGAGAAACTACTATATGCCGCGGTATGATTTCAACTCTTGGAAACTACCTAATGCCGCTGAATGCTTGTGATTGGTCGAATTGTATGACCTATCAAAAACGTAACTTTTGACTGTTTCTGACTGGTTAATGTTTAAGACTTTTTGGAAATAATAGTGATCTTTGTGTACACTCTTCTCGCAATTCTAATATCCAATCATAATGTTTATAGCCTACGCTCTGACCAATACACTACAGCGACGCTGAGCTATTGGTGTCAGATATGCTTATTTAAAAATAGAAAATCATCAACGGCAAAACAGGTTTCAAAGGTAAAATGCTGTCAACGTCAAAACAGCCGTTTCCAAATATTTAAGAGTGAATGACTAAACAACGAAAAAAGTAAGCTAAATTATGTATTTGTCCAACAGCAATTTCCACTTACCTTGTCTTGATATTTGTTTTGAGAAAAACTTCCCAGAGTAAATGATTGATCTAAACGGAGCTGCTTTTGCGGCGGGCCAACCATTTATGTTTGGCCAAGAAACTTTTCACATGCTTTATGTGACCCCTGTGTCAACTACTTTGCACTTTTTAAATGCTCAAGAAAAGCAGCATAAAAGCTTGCATGAGCACTCCTGTGATGCACCTTTAGATTGTTGCAAGAGCGACGATTTACAGGCAGTGTTTTGGATATTGGAAGGCATGCCAAACATTGGTAAATCACATTTGTGTCATTTTTTTCTCCAATGAATTTGAAGCGCTTTTTTAGATGAGGCTAGGAATCAACATTATTTTGTGTTTCTTCCTTTTCTTCTGTCCTTACGGAAACGACTATTTCATCATCAGAAGAAGAATGTATATCAACTGCACGATTATCATTAGCCATTTCAGTCAAATTTTCAGTTTTATTTTTCTACCTAAATAATTTAATGTAAGCAGATAATTAGGTTAATCTTACCCCAAAAATATTAACATGACATTTTTACTTGCAGCTAAAAATGGAACACTTGCAGTAGCTGACTCGGGGAATTCGTTTCATTGACATAACATATACAAAATCTGTTGGCCTGTTGCTAGTTCATTAACAAGATAAAACTGACTTTTGTGAAGCACACCATTTATTCCGTATCTAAAAAATAATTTTTTAATTTAAGTCCAGTAGCTCAGTGTTATTTTATGGCTATGTTACACTACATTTTATGCAATACTTTTTAGTCTGAGGTTACTCTCCAACTCGGAAGTACAACGACTGGCAAAGAAAAACTAGCCTCATCCCGCTGTTACAAACTTCTGAAATTAAATGACTGCTTCGCTGCTCTGAACTTTACACACATGTTGAGGGCTCAGAAAGCACTAGAGCGAAACATTAATTTTTAACAAGGGACTAATTTAGCGCCAGCCGCAACAAATTTTGAAAAAACTAGCGCTTCTTCCGCTAACGCTATTTTCCAAAACAAAATAACGCTCACTATTGTTGTCGCTAGTTCATGATAGCAATAGCGGCCGATAGTGCACACCTCTGAAAGTACCTTTAAAAAAGCCTGTAAAAAACGTATGGTTGTCACAGAATGCTGAAGCTACGTTTTTACAACCACAGCACATTGCACCATCTTAAAAAACAAAACTTTTATCGAATTGTCAACCTTGCTCGTGCAAAGCCTACAGTCCCGATACTTTTCAAACGCACCTAGTACAGCAGCAAAGACGAAACTGCGGAGCATTATTGGCCGTGCTGTAAATATTACACGCCAGCGGCACCACCAGATACGAGTAAATCGTGGTTGAACTTTTATTGACTTTATCATAATTTTGTTGAACACCTTTAAGTTACTCACAGCATCATAAATCATATTGGTATTGCGAAAACGTGCAAAATTATAAACACGATCACAATTATAATGAAGTTGCAATAACAGATATCAATCCAATATACAACTTTGCTAAATATGAACCATGACATTTAGAAGTAAAACATAGAGCTTTTTGGGCCGAAAAGAACAAAATACTCCCCCTTAAATAAGGGATTTACCAAAAATGTTGTAGAAGCAAATGGAACAAGCGCTTTTTGAGTAAAAAATTGAATGAATGCAGAATATTAGTTTACAACACATGACTGAAACTGCTGGTCACGTGGTCGAGCTTCAGATTGGAGTGCCACACGCACTTTCTACTTTCGCAATTATTCAGTTTTTTCAACTCTCAGATCGATCGACGACGACTGAACAAATAACACAATTCTATAACAATATATACAAGATTCAGCAACAAGTTATTGATCTGTGGGCTCTCAAGGAGCATGCGCGATTATCTGAATGTCTTTATTTGCTACGACAAGTCTGTTGGTTCCAGCGCTGTAATAGCACAATGTGGCATGGCAGAGAGAAAATGTCCTGCATCTAAATTGTCCGTTCTCTTGTGCTGTTGTTTGACGATTCTCCCACGTAGAGAGTGGGCACGGAATGAAACAGCTACTACGGTTTATACACGGAAAATTAAATTAGACTCCGAGGAGAGTGGAAATTCACATCGAACCATGTTATCAACATAAACCGTACACTGGTAGTCCCACCACCATCAACAAGGCAGACTAATATTGGTGGGGATCCAAACACCCTCTTATACATGCTGAGTGACAGTAGCTTCACTATTTTAACTCGGTGAAGCACAAAGTTCTCTTCAATCCCACGAGTTTCTCTTCAATCCCACGAGTCCCACAAGTCGCTAATATCAGATGTTTTAAGACCTAAAATAAACATTTAAGTAAGATTTAACTAACACGATTAAATTCAATAAAAACATAGTAACCTATTTTGGCAGAACTGATTACCTATCCCTGTCGGACAACAATATCAAATTGACTGATAAAAGAAATAGCCAACAGCAAAGCCTGACACACTGGCTTTTTGATAATTACGGTTTTCACGATTACTGTTAAAAGAAATAGCTACTATTAATAATATCCATCTATAGATCTAATCCTTGTTATTCAGCAGACATACCATTAGAGCTCGAAGGCGAAGGCATCAATAATGTAGGATCTAGGAAATTGATCGGAGGGCTGCAAAACAAAACCAATTGTAACAAATGAAGACTCCAATCTTCTGGTAAAAACAAAAAAATTAAAAGCTCATCAAAATCAAGATCGTTAGGCAGCTTTAATAACTTTCTATTGTATTGAGAAAACAAATGCTAACAAAATAGTAACGTATTTGATGCCAAGTATATAAAATATCACCTGTACAAACAAGCCTGGGATATCTCTTCTAGAAAATCTTCAACGGATTTGACGTTTGAGCTGCCACAAGACTTGTTAATCAGTAATTCATCGTCAAAGTCTGAAGAAAATAGTTTAAAGTTGAAGCATATGTTTCCATTCACAGATTCAATAAAAAATGGTTTAAAAAATCTTAACGTTTCGAGACAACTCATTGCATTATCAAATTCGCTCAACCCATAACAATCGAATCCACAGGAGAAACCATTTACATGTTGCATTTCTATTCACTAACACTCTGCCTTGCTCGCTGATTCACCAATATAAGATCAGTGCCGCAGCAAAGCTTTCTGAACATGTTGTTGTGTAGCTAGGTTTACCACTCCACCCCTCATAGAGGTGGAGCAATAAAACGAATGTCTCTGTAGATCAACAGTAACAAAATGTTTAGCACACTTTAGCTTTTGGTTTAATTTTGAAGCAATTTGAATTGCCCGAAGTAGATCATGTGCACTTTTAACGCATCAGAGCTGCTATTCTGGGCAGCACCAAATGATTCCACCATAAAAAAAGTTCATTAAAAACATTACGGGTCGTAGCTGCCTATTTCAAAAACCATTTTAAAATCAATAAATTGCAATCACGCTTACTAGACACCAACATATTTCGTAATTCTTTGACTTACCGTTGGTAAAAGCACGTGTTTTGAAGTCATTGAGTGAAGGATTAGTCAGGGCATCTTGATCGCACTTCTGGAAATAAAATACACTCATTACAAAATCGGTTTCCAACAGGAAAAGAATTCGTGCCTCTGCGATAGAGGGAGGAATTTTCCCGTTTCAGGGTTTAAAAGTTAACATTTTTACATTGATTGATTTTATAGCATTCAATAGATTTCTTTCAGGAATATTTGACGCATTCGCTTACCTTAGTTGATTTGCAATGTAACGCCATTAATGTATACTCACGCACACGCGCGCGCGCGCACGCACATTTTATTCTACATACGTTCCACAGTTTGTTTCACGTGGTTGTGCAAGGGTAAGGTACACAAATACCTTTCTGGTTTTTGTTTTGTTAAAAAAAGGAAATTACAGGTTTCAAAAACGTGCAAAAGCATTGCATTGAAAAAGGTTGGGAGCCACTGTATGAAACCTTGAAGCTTCTCAGCGTCTAGTCAGATGTTAAAATTACACATAATTAATGGTCGTCGCTATTTCTCATCACAAAACAACTGGCGCGATGGAGCAACCAATGCCCCCATACCTCGCATGGGGTCGGGTTATCAACAACATGGAGTAACTATCGAATTCAATTCCCTTGTCGAGTCATACTAAAGACTTTCAAAGCGGTAATCACAACTTTCTTGCTTGGGTGCTCAGAACGAAAAAAAAGTGTAAAGAAAAAACCGACAATTCTCTTGTCCTGTCCTTGGAAAATATACTTAGCCGGATTCCTCCACCTTGGGTTTGGAGACAGGAGGTGGAGTTCAGGAGTCTATCAGTCGCAATGACTCATTCCAATAAAAAAAGTGGTCGACAACAGACCCACACCACATCGAGAGGACCTTACAAAATACGGGGCGGCGCAAAGCAATGCTTAAGCCAATTGCTAAATCTACACACAATACTTGGAAAATAAAATTAATTACTTGATCAAATTTAGCAGGTGAATTGCAACCAATATCCAGAATATCTACACAGAAATACAAAAGTTGTAGTTTACTTTCAAGTACAAAAAATATTCAAAAAATAACTAAATGTGCTTTCTGAGATGTGGAATCGGATTTTCGATTAAACATGGTTGATAATAAACTTCTACGGCATACCAGTCGGCTTCAAACAGCAAGGACCCGTTGCTAATTCAGTCAGTCCTCATCGCACATTCGTTCAACTTGCTTTGTGCAAAAAAAAACTTAGCATAACTGCAAGGTAAGGGGCATCAAACAGGTTGCCCAAAGGCTCTTGGTTAAATTTCCACCAAAATCGATTTTACAGTAGCTTTACGTGCTCTCCATGGTAAATGTCACGAATAATAATTGTCATTGCTTTGAAAACTGTTATGGGACTTCAATCTATATTTAGCCCAACTTGTTTGCGACATTTTAATATCGTGACGTAACATTGCGGCAGTGGTGAAAATGGTAAATGCATATTGATGACATCACAGTGATTCCTATTGCTTTTTTCTGAAGTCTTCAAGAGAATATAAGACATCTAAGAACGTACTTCGCTTAATGCAATTATCACCGAAAATCTTGAGAGAACGAAAAAGAAACAAACAAGATTATGTTGATGCGTAGATCTGCGTTTGTTCATTCGACGAAAAGTTGTTTGTGGTCAAAAAGCCGTAAAGATCAAAATGGAATTAATAGCTGTCCTGGTAATGCAGCTGAAGTTAGGCTAATCTGTGCATACAATTCTTAGTTTCGGACAAGCGGTGTTGAGCATAAAACGTCTGATCCGAATTAGCAAGATCTCTGTAAAGTTACAGTCCGACAAATTGTTTGAGCGATACATTACGTCGCCTAAATTGTAAAATATTATTATCGAGAAAAATAGAACCAAAATTCCATTGCGCGACAGAGCACACAAGCAGAGTCGTAACGAGTCCAGCAGTTGAAAAACGCGAGTCTAGCACTTCATTTTCACAAGTGAATTCAACTCCTCTGAAAACCGGACTTTGAGTCATTACAACCCTGGTATTCTCAGTAAACCTAACTCTATGGTAGGCCCAATGACTTACGGTACCAGCCTGGCAAAGCATAAGCTGACATGTCTATCAATCTTTTTGGCAAAGCAGGCCGCACGTCTATCGATAGCGAACTTTCTGTTATGGTAATTGTTAAGGCTAACGCGATTGCATAAACTGTTTTGCTTTTGCAACATTATCTTTTTCCTGAGCTTCTTCGACCATGTCTATGTGGTAAATTAATGCAACGACAGCCTAATATCTAACAAGATGATTATGAAACAAAAAAGCCTTTCGTTATTAACACCACGTGGGCGTGATAGCATGTGAAAAAAAAATACCTTTGACCCTTGACTACACCATTACTCGCCTAGGTCTATTTCAGACTAGCTGATATATATGTGCATAGCTTATATACTTTTTTGGTTGACCATCGCTTGGCTCTACTTAAACCAATCCACAATTCCAAGCTATCAAAATAACCAGCTAGTCCGAAACTACTCTATCAGAGATGAAAAATTCAGCCTAAAATCTCTAATGGAACAGTAAAACTTTTTTTTGTAAAATTGTAAGGACAGTAGAATATGAGTTTTATTTTTCCAGAACTCCTGTATTTATGCCTGACATGCAGAAATTTTTATTTTCTGAACTATTTAATTTGTATTTATCTTTTCTCGCTAACTTTTTTATTTACTTATTTTGATCACTTCTTTCAAAATTTCCTCTCATAAATTTTAGGGCCAAATTTCCTCAAACGAAGAAACTTTCTCCATAGTGGAAGCCGTGGTGCAAGGTGACAGAAGTTTACTTTAAAATTTATACTTCAAAAAATTTTTAAAAGTTCACAATGGTCTAGGCTTTTATAAAATACGAGAAAGTGACTAAGTTTATTTTCGTGTGTGGGTTTCGGCAAAAAGAAATCTTGATGTACTGACTTGAACAATTTTTTCTAAGTCGAGGCCCAGCCAATTACTGCAAGAGTGGACTCAGATCATTACAACTACGAACATAAGCGACCTCAATTAGTAATCGTGCGTATCACAGTGATCCTTCGCTATATCGCGCTTCACCTATCGCGGCTTCGCTGCTTCGCGGAATTTTTTACAGTGCTTTTTTTACAGTGAATCCTGATTGGCTCAGGGGATTTACTGTTGTCTAGAAGTGAAAAAAGTTGAAAAAAGTGAAAAAAGTTGATATATACGTTAATATTTCCATTTCTTAAACACATTTTGGGCCTGAAAAGAGGTTTTGTTTTTTGTTTCATTCTGCAGTACAGTATTAAATTGTAAAATAACAGTAAAAAATAAAGCTGACTACTTTGCGGATTTCACCTATCGCGGGTTATTTTTGGAACGTATCCCCCGCGATAAACGAGGGTTCACTGTATACATAACAGAAAAAGCTTTTTTAGTCGTAATTTTTCTGAAAACTACGCGAGCGACCATAATCAATAGGAAAACCTCCAAAGCATTGGCATCATGCACACAGATTACAGCAATAAGATTAAATAAAATAGACGCAAAAAAGCAACATCGAGAAGGAAACAGAAATGGGCATTGATCAACGGTACCAGAACGACACCCGAAAAATTGATGAATCAAGGTGCTCAAGGTAAATCATCAAAAATCTTACGAAGTTTGTAGCAAGCAGTTACTGGGTTTTACGACCGGCATTGCTCTGCAACTTCGAGGTTTTATACAATTTTTCTTAATTTTCTGCCACTCTCGAAGCATTAAATTATGCCCTAGCGCTTTACTTAAGTTCTGATCATGTTCGACGATATATAATACATATGAAATCAGACCAAGGCTGTCCTGGCTACCAACAAGTTCTCGAACTTGATCCCCATATTAGGATATGTTCGAGTCAAATAGAGAAAAGTTTTGCCAATAAGTTTGGCAATTTTCTTGTAAGCATTTCTTTGTGAAGGCTTTCCGAAAAACGCCGAGTGAAAAACTGGCGTTAGAATCTTACTCACTCCTGAGTAAGGATACCAAGAAAGTGGAAACTGTACAAGCTAAGAATTGATGGGCAAAGCCAAAGATTTTACCTCAGCGATCGCACTGGACATGACTAATTTTCGAAACTTATCGCCACACTTCAATCAAAGGGAAGGACCGAAACTTGAGGAACGTGGTAAAAAGGACAATAGGCCATGCAAAAAGTTAACAAATATCCACCGCTTTCCCCCCCAAAAAACAGCCTAAGCATGCAATACTTAGCGAATCTCCAAATAACCTTAATATTGATGATGAACAGCCATATTAATATAGGCCAATTTATACTGTTCTCAAAAATTTCTTTCCAGCTAAAGCAGGCTAAACCAAAATATTTTACCATGACGTAACCGATTAGACCCTGTCGGGCGACGCCCACTAGTATAAAACATAACTCAAAAGGGCATTGTTGTTTTTACCAGAAAATTATTACAGCTAATCGGCGTGCTTCAGTGGCTGATAGGTTTACAACGGTGGTTTCTGGTTACAACGCTCCGTTATTTTAAGTCTTAGTCTACACCCCAAAGCATTTGGAGAAATTGAAGGTTCGAATCCAAATCATCTCGATTTGAAATCTCCTTCTCTCTATACTCTTATATGTTTAAAGGCGAGATTCTCAACCAGTGCTTGGAGTTCCTACCAAATGATCGAGCCAATCATCTATTTTTTATCTTTTAAGATTTATTTTATACAATGCAGATGCATATCATTTCTCACCGATGTCAGGCGAATCCGATTCTGCAGGTTGCTGGGTAATCTAAATAATAAAAACATGTAGAGCAGACAGTGCTAAGAAAAGCATGATCACTGATGAAGCTTAAGATCACTACTATAAATTGTTTACCTGCTGTGTTGATAGTTGTGTATCATGCAAAGAAGAAGAGAAACATCGGTGAGGATGCTCTACAAAAAAAAGACATCGATTAAATTTAACTTTTTCAGCCAAACAACACAACCCAACAATATATCCAGCCATATATGCCAGCACCAATAATAAACGCTATCGTTGCAATGAAACACTTCAGAGTAAGCATCTTGATATTACCCTTCAAAAGAGCAATTTTCTTTGAACAGTTATAGGGTTTACGGTAGAAGTTTCGTTCAACTTTTTGGTGTTACCGCAAACATCGCTGCCATCCCGCAATATTGAAAACGTTTTCGAGCCGAGTAGAATAATGCCATTATGAGCGGCTGCATCATTATGAATGTCACTATATGAGCGGCTGCGACCAAACGATTTTAGGTTCGACACTCACGATGACTGCTCTCAGTGTGACCACACATAGCCTTGCTTAAAACAGATTGAGATTTATAAAACTCAGAGGTAGATTTACTATCTAGATATATTAATATGTGATATGGATAAATGGCAAACATTTCTAGAAAAACTAGGCATACCACTAGTCATGCTGATTCAGCAAATGCTTGTAGCGTACGCTACAGCAAACAGTACACTTTAGGAGATATTAACAAGTACATTCAATCTATATTAAACGCAGATGCATTCAAGTTATTTTGTTTGCCTAGCATTGTAATATTCAACCGGGGAGGAATTCCTACATTTTAGAATTTACAAGCTACAGATTTGCGAATATAAAGCACTTGTTTCAGGATTATTGCAGGCATTTCCTCTTTGTTTGGTGTTGCTTTCTAGCATAGTGATAGAGCTTTGCGTTTGTAATGATATATCAAAACAAAAATTTTAGCTTATCTTTGCCCATTTGTTTGAGGAGCACAAGTTATATTTCACTTTATTATTTGTAAAGAAATCAAAAGAAAACAATGCAGTTGGGATCCACCAGCCTATACTTATTAATTGCAAGTATCCAGCAAACAAACACATCAAAGGGCAACCGTTATTAGGGTGAAGGCTAATTTGATTTAATCTTCCCTTTGCATTCAACTTCAATGCCGGGCTAGACATAATTTAGCAAGCTCTAAAGTTGACCGGTAACATTGTAGCTAAAAGTAGGAACAATAATTGATCAACGACTGCTGGAATTGTGATTGAACGCCTGAACTTTTGACGTAACTTACAGGGTTAAAACTTGTACCAACAGGACCGCTAGGATCATTTTCCTATCTGCTCGCGAAACCTTATATATTGCCAACTGCACCACAAGATGAGTTACTTTGAAGGAGCTATTTTTAAGCCAATTCTAGATAAAATAAATAAAACTACACAATATAAGCAATATCATGGTATCGATTTGACTCTTCGTTTCAATTGCGCAACTAGTATATTCGGCCACATTTTGCAGATGCGTAGTCAAAATTCCCCCTCCAATTGCAAATAGGCAAAAAATCTGCAACAGTTGATTTAATTCCGCAAAAGGTTTAAAAATTTTAGCCCTTTGTTTACTGGGCTCAAGCAGTTGCTTCTGGCCGACGTGCTTAAGTTGTTAAGTATGCACCTAACAAGGAGCAATTATGCGAATCAGTGCGTTCACATAAAAACGACCAATCGTTTTTATTTTCCTTACATCAGAAGAAGTAACATAACAACTGCGACGTTAAATTGTTGTGACTGAATGGTTTCAGCACTAGTTTTAGGGTATGTTGCGCAGCACCACTGACAGCTATTTAAGATCAAAGCTTATTTGACTAAGTGCAATCCTCTATTTTGTTGGCGTTAGAAAGTGTTACAATAGCTCAAATAACTCAATACGTCGCACAATAATGCAAATGCGGGATGACGCTGGCAGCAAAGTCAAACTTTTATTCCACTAACTGCATTAAAGAAAGTCTGTTAAAGGTTTTTTCGTCTTACTTCTATTACCATTTCGCATTCAAATATATTTGTACCATAACAATCTTCTACACGTGTATAAAGTGTACTTTGATGAGCTGTTAGCCAAACAAAGCTTATATCTTACCTACCGCACTTAAAGTTACAATAATGTTATTCAAGTATAACTGAAGAGTTTAATATAGGTTAATAGACATAAAAGTAGCCTACTTGAAAATTAAAACTATCACTTATGACCGCTACAAGATGGTCTGAAAGTTTTATTAAAGCTGCAAAGATGAGACAAAATGTACGTCCCACAAATTAAAAAGTCCTGAAACATTGCTACTTCAAAATGAATCCTTATCAGCGAACAAATACCAAATTTACGTCAAAATCCGCATAACGTCATGATATACGAAATGAAATAGCAGCAGATGTAAGACATACGGGTCTAAGTTGGCCTGCCTGCACTTTCCAAAAGTCAAGTTCAAAGTTGGCTATTTGATAATGTGAAAAAACTACTGGGAGAAACAAAACGAGTTCGAAGAAATGAAAAGCAATCTACCAGAAGACTAATTGTCAGAGTTATTCGATGACTCTGCGAGCAAAAGCATGTGAAGTTTTGAAGTAGAACTGCAATACTGTCAAGGAAAACATGCGTATACCTATCCTCCTAACAAAGTATCCCTGATAAAGAATTCGAGTTTTTAATAAATCAACTAAGTGCCAGTAAAATGATATTAATATCTAACATTGAAATATCTCATCAGAAAAAACAGCAAAACCTAGCAATAAAAAGAAAGTGACGACTGAGGACCAGCCATAAGGTTCCAAAAAAGGGGATGACCATGATAATATGGGTAGGGCAGAACAATATGTAACAATTGATAACGAAGAAATAGAACAGTCAATAGAAAAAGAGTTTCCTTGTACAGAGTGTTTCGCAATTGTTTAAACAAATAATCACGCACAAATCAAGGATCTTAAATTATATAATAATGATGAATATATTTATTAAAAGGTAAAGAGTAATATTGTAGAATCTGCAACCATTTATCTTCAAATCTGAAGTAAAATGTCAAGAAAAGTTTTAGGATTGCGTGCTCCCGATATCGACCATTTACTCGAAGACATTCTTGAACAAGGCGTGCAAAAAGTTCATAACACGCTAACATTTCGATAATACCATGCTTGGAAATGGCAATCCATGTGCACTTTTTCCAATCCAAAGGCCGTCCCAGAAAGTTTTCACTTCCCCAAATACCCATCTTTTAGAGTTAACGCGACTGTTCCAAGAGGAAGTGGGCTTTTAACTAAAATTCAGACATAATTCAACGATTTCTCGTCATCGTCAATCGTTTCCAAAAACCACAGGCACGTGGCTATCTTTTTTTCCACACAAGTCTCTGTCAAATGATGCTTTCTTTAAATCCGGTAGGGATAAAGCTCCAGTTCCTTAACCAGAGCGCACTGTACAGAAGACACAGAGCCGCAAGGTTCTTGGCTCCTGCATTGCAGAGAATTAATTGCTCGGACTCCGGCCGACTGACTTGTGAACCCTTGTCTCATTATTGGGGGTTCGGATTGTTATTGGAGGCCGAAAAAGCGAGGAGCCCGTAACCCAGCAATCTTTGCATGTATGGTAAGCTTCAAAGATTTGATTAACTTGAAAATCTGCACTTGCTAGAAAATGTGTTGAAGCTGAAAATTTGTCCGAAACAGACCAGCATGGTCGCGCTACTGTGCACAGTACATGCCAGCAATAACATTTTTATAAATAGTGGTCAGTACTCAGTTCTTTTAACAAATCGCAAAACATTAACATTGTGATCAATTTTAAAGCTTTATCATCATGACATTTACTACATACGCTAAAATTTGTGGCAAATTGCCTGTAACACACCACTGATGTTACTGCAGAACAACTCAGGCACGTCGCCAGCAAGAAGCAAATGCGTACACAAACGAAGGGGCCAAAGTCTTCAAAATATTCCCTTTTAATGGATAAAAGCAAAATGAAGTCTTGCAGATTTATCGAGAGAGAACCTCGAGTCGGCAAAATGTGGACAAACATACTATTTACGCCATTAAAATAAAAATCTAATAAATGTCATAATATTGCCTAAATTGTGCAGTTTTGCCTATTTTGTGTAAAATTGACTTTAAAACACCGTTTTTTTCTAAATAACTTATTGTGTGTTGCAGATATTAATTTATAATGTAGATCAATGCGTTTCAACCCTTTTGGTGAGGAACCTTATATTTGGTTTGCAAACGTCGTGGAACCCCATTACATAAAAATTAAAAAAACGAGTAAAACAAGAAAGTCTTTTTGCTAACGTATAAACTCGATATATTTACAGATGACTGGGTTCACTGTTCCTACACACATCCAAAAACATTGTTTAAATATTTAAATCTAAACTCAAGGAACCCTGGGGTTCCGCCAAACCCCAGTTAAAGAGCTCTGATGTAGATCGCATATCGACTCTTACGGTCATGCTGGTACAAATTGGTTAGCTTATTAAGTATGATGGTATAGCCAAACTTGCAACAAATCCGCTAGATGCCGCGTGAAAATGACGTAACAATGAAAAAATAACGTCATTTTTAGTTCAGCGACGAAAATCCGTGCAAAAAAAAAGACCAGAAAGTATTTTTCCTTAAAAAAGTCGCCAACAAACAAGACACCGAATGTATATCGTAATTATACTCAGAAAAAACCAGCAAAATTACATTTCTCCTATTTTTCATGCTCAGTAAGTATAGAATTACTCGTAAGCTGCACCTGGATTATACACAACATTAAGTGTTAATACATAAATCACTCTGAAACTCACCTGATGAAACTTGATCATTTCGTGTGTCGTCATTTTGAGTGTTCGGAAGATTGGGTGCACCGATGTTTTCAGATACTAAACGATTAAGTGTACCATTAATTTGAAACATTGGAAGGTTAGGTATATCTTTTTGAGACATTGGAACACTTGATGTACCCCCGTTTTGAGTCATTGGAACATTAGGTATACTACCATTTTGAGAAACTGAAACATTAGGTGCATCACCATTTTGAGACAATGGAAGATTAGCTATACCATCATTTTGAGACATTGGAAGATTAGGTGTACCACCATTTTGAGACATTGGAAGATTAGGGGTACCACCATTTTGAGACATTGGAAGATTAGGGGTACCACCATTTTGAGACATTGAATAATTAGATGTACCACCATTTTGAGCCATTGGAGCATTAGGTGTACCACCATTCCGAGACACTGGAACATTAGATGCCAATTTATTCTCAATCATAGGAAGATTCTGTGCAGCATCTTTCCGAGATAAAGAAAAATTTGGTGAACATCTATTCTGAGACATTGGAACATTAGGTGAAGCACCATTCTCAGATATAGGACTATTTGGTGAACATCTATTCTGAGATATTGGAATATCAAGTAAACCACTATTCTGAAACATTGAAAGATTGAATAGATCTGGATTGGGTGCAGCACAATTTTGAGACAATGGAATATCGGATGCACCACCATTTTGAGACGCTGTTGAATTGCAAGAGCTACTGTTTTGTGACATTGGAACATTAGGTGCCCCACCTTTTCGAGAGCTTGGAAGAGGAAATGCATTTCCCTTCTGAAATATTTCATGATTTGGTACAACCCCGTTTTGAGGCACCGAATGATCGGAAGCAATCCTATTCCCAGAGGTTGGACAATTAAATGCACTGCTATTCTGCGATACTGGCACTTGACTGCTGCGTCCTCTTCCATTTTGAGACAGTTTTCTTTTCTTTGCAATTGGTTCAACAGGTGAAACAGAATCTGAAAGAAAACCATGATTGAGCTCATCATCAAACGGAATTAAAATTAGAACAGCAAGAGCGAAAAATTCAATTATATTAGCATGTTATTTAGTACTTGCTCATTGTCTAGTGTACATCAGTAATTCTTAAACTGACTTGTTGTCAGTCTCGTTAATTTAATGTTACAATACAAGCTTTAACACATTTGTTCATTTTAACGTAAATTTAAAAGTGATGCTATTTGGCGACATGACAAGTTGCATTTTGCACTGTTAATTTTAGCTCGGTTTTATGACCTGTTTCCAGCTTTTTGTAGGTTTAGACGGGCTGATTCGGCGAATGTCTTCTACATCACATAACACGCTCGCTTTCGAGCCAAAGATGCTCTATCTGACAAGTATCAGTGGTGCTTTTATGGAGTGGTAAACTTTAGACCTTTCGTTCCAAAGTAAAAAACGATTCACACTCCACTCCGCTGGCTTACGCCATTGCTAAGCACAGCGTCACAATATAACACAATGTGCTCACCGGTACTCAGATTAGCAAGAGATGTAGATCTGAATACTAGTAACCCCATTGCTTTACCATAACGCTACAAAAACTCGATAACCTCATAAAAAAATTTTAATTTAATTTAAATCAAAGAAATGCTGACACATAGTGTTAAAAAAACAACAGCTTAATGTGACGTTACTACAATTTCAATTGTTTTTTTCATCAGAAGCTTAGTGATATCTTTTAATAAAACCTTTAAAAAAAGAAAAGAAATTAAGGAATCCAATCCTACAGTGCACCAGCTTCGTGAATTGACTAATGCAGTTTGCTTGAATACAAAAACTCCCCTACGTTAAAGTGAACAGAATATAGATAATATTTTTAGGGTCGATGTCACTGTCCCGCTAGGTTTCGAGCCAATTTTGTAGTTTCAAAAAAGCTAAAAATGACTGACATAACCTGCAACAGACCAGATTGATCTCTATAAATAAAACAAAAACAGATTAATAAATTATTGCATTGCTTTACATGCGAAGAATGGCTCCGCATCTAGAATATTATACTTTACTAATACTAGCAATGTAAATATTCGTATGCGACAAAGCAAACACTTTTTCTCACCTCTTTTATGGGATTTCTTAAAAACATCATATAGATCAGAGCTGACTTTATCCGAAGGCCGATAAAGTTGAATCTAAAAACAAAATTAGTATACAGTATGCAACACATATAAAGCTCTTTTATATTTAGTGGTCAGTGAGAAATGTGTTGAAATCATGAAAGGAATAGTGACAGCAGACAAGAAAGTGCCATATCATATAAAGAAAAATTAGAGAACGATCTTTATAACGTAAGAGCATTGAATGCTAGTGGTATGAGTGAAACAATGGTGATACCAAATACAAGAGTTGCATAAAATGTAGAGAACGTAACAGCTTGTTATATCAGACTTTAGTAAGACTATGAAAGACTTCTATTGGAAGATAAAAAACAAGTCTGTCGAAGTTGCGTGATGTTGTGACAGACGTTTGAGGGAAAAATTGAGAGTAACGTTAAAAAAGAATGGCTAAAAACTAAAAAATAGGTTGAGTTTACAAGATACTACGGATAGAGTGGCAAAAGCGAATGGAGTGCGATGGTATGGACATATTTTGAAAAAGAACGGTGCGTTGAAAAAAGCGTTAAAATTTTTAAGTGTCGGAAGAGATTAATGGCGAACCAAGATGACAAAAAAAAATCAAAAAAATCACAAGAAACAGTATATCGTCGTTGGGCAGGTGCAACCTCATTTTTACGGTTGTTAGGAAGATCAGGTAAATACAGCCACCTCTGATAAAGGAAAGAAATCTTATTAAAAAATTTTTGTCAGCATTCATCATCTTAACTGAATATATTGATAATCATTATCTATCTAACCTAATCTAAATATTACTATAAAGTAATAATTCAAAAAATTAAATCAAAAATAGTCTTTTTGTCATGCCTTTTTCCTTTAAAGAACAAACGTTTGCGAAGGTCAAGATAAATGAATTAAAAACCGTGACCAATAATGCATGACGGACTTGGTAATCACGGCTACAGATGCGCTTTATAGTGTAATTTTTAAGTTGGTATGTCCAGTTTGACTTGTATAGCAGGCAATAATCTGATAAAAGATTACACACAATGATATATTTTTAAAAATTGTACAATGTTTAGTGTCATTTTAGATATAAAACAATTCTATAAGGTGCCTTGAGTGCAATAAATGAAGTCTGCTAGGCATAAAACCTACGTTATACTACGAAGACGTTGGCCAGGCTTGGCTGAGTTCCGTCTTTTTGTCTCAAATATAGAATAGTTTACTAAAACAAATTTGAATTCTACCAATACCACCTTAATGTCAGAGTTACTCTGACAAGAAGATTAATAATCATATTATCTACCAATAACCACCACTTTCTCTACCCCACTTTCTACCTCTAGATCTTACAAATTACAACAGTCAAAAGAAGAACTAAGAGTGAGGTTCAAACTCACGTCCAGACCAACCATGAACAATGATCGTTAACTAACAGGTTTAGAGCATGACTAAAATAAAGTCGACGCATTTACCACATCTGCCATTCCAGCTTCACGGTTGACAATGCTAATTCGGCTACTTTAAACAGCGCGACTGAGGGTGTTTTTAAAAAACATCATAATGATCAGCCTACACTAGCCTGGAGTTGGATACACTGTTGAAGTGGTAAGAGAAGTACATGGCCTAATACAAAAGCGTAAAATTCAAAATGTAAACACAGTTTCGTACGAAGCTTAAAGCTAAAACCACGCTACGAGCATTGGCAGCACTGCACAATAAGCATATTGAAGAACTAACCTTCAAATCAGTAGTATCATCAATCCTTTCGTTACGAAAAGTGTATTTTGGTGTTTCTACCATGAGTAATTTTTCCGTAAGCACTTCGTCAATAACGGCTTTCGCGATCCTGAAAAAGTTTTCACTCGAAGCATCTTTACGAAGGAAATACACTTCTATATCCCCTAAAGTAAAAATAATTTCCCGGTTATACATTGCACTATATTGAAAGTGTTCACGGGTTCAATATACGTGGTTCAAAAATCAAAACTTTGCCAAGATCCAACGAATTGGCTAGGAAAAAACAACTATAGTCCGTCCACATACACTCAGACCACGGCTACGATGGGTCACTTACTTTTTTACCGAGTCACGAAAAAAGCAGCCGAAGTTGAAGCTTTTGTAGCCAAGTTGAAAAGTTGGCCTCGCAAGCGAGAAGCTGTTAAATGTCGGGCTAGCAAGGTTTCTGACGGTAAGCCTGTAGGTTTTTTGCTAACGCTACAAAAAATTTGCTTGGGAATTGTTGGTGAGCGTGGCCATCAGTTACAGCAGTTATTTGTTTTAGATAATGCTTTTAGTGACGAATAAAATCAGTAAACTGCTAAGCAACCTATGCTAAATTAGAGAGGTGTCTAGAAAAAGGTTTTGAAAAGTCGCACAGAACTTTTAAAGAGTGCTGACGCCATACGTTGATTTAAATTTTTTGGAATGATTTGGCGCTTAATTTAGCTTGATAGAATATCCTAGACCAGCGTTTCTAAAACTGTGATCCGCGGGCTTCCTAAAAGTGTTCCGCCAAATAATAAACATGACGTGAGTCATCACGAACATCAATTCTACTGCTGGCTTCGTGCTTTGTGAAGTTTCAAACTCACGACCTTTTGTTCTGAAGTGTTTTGTAAAGTTCAAAGTTTGCACCTTTAACTACGGACAATAAATAACTTCCTTAGTAGTTCGAGATGTATTTGATTTCGCTGTTTATCATAATTATTGTCAGGTAACCACAACCATGGAAATACGGAGCCAAACTCAACTTATCGGTGGGCTAGTATATGTTTAAGTCTTATGCCAAAAGTAACTTATTGCCACATGCCTAAATAAGAATGCAAACTGGCCAGTAAAGCTATTTTTCAAAACTATCGTAACCGCGGCTAAAGCATTCACGTAAAAGGAATACTCATAACCCACCACCTCATGAAAATGCTACAAAAGCAGACGTTTAGCGAGAGACCACACATGAGCGAGATACATGTGTAAAACCACTATTTATGCCATTAAAATTAGATAAATAACATCCACTTTATTTAACGCTAAAAATTTTGCATAGGTAAACATAAATGCCACAATACCACAGAATACTCAATTTCGTACTTTTCTTAACTTTGTTGCATATCAACCAAACTCTGTTTTCATCAGCGATACCATTTAGAATGATCAGATCGTCTGCAAAAATATTTCTATTAATTTTATACGGCGTTCTCTTAATGTTAGTAGTAAAAAAAAGCACTAAAGAACTCAACTGCAAATGAAGCCTCAGACATAACAAAGGGCTTTATATTTAAATTAGGAGAAAAATTATAAGACTAGTGTTTTCGAAAGAGAGGTGGTCACAGGTTCTACTGAACCTAACTCAAAAAGTTCGCTTTTGGCATTTTTAGGATGAACTGGCTAAAGCAAGCTGATTTAGATATTCAGTTATTCTTGACAATTTTATAATAGCAGTAGGATTTTTTGATATGGCACAGTTTTACGGATTATCTGAAGTAAATAACACCATATAATAGAGATCAATGACTGAAAATTAGCTGAGCTAAAGCTCCATTTTCAACATCACTGGCTAGTCTAACTGACTTTCAACCATTCAACTTGACCGCAGGATTGCTTTGCGCTAACAGGCATTTAGCGCAAATTGAAGGTCAAAAATACAAAAATGAAACAATTAATAAACACAAATTACTTTGTAGCAACCTAGACTGGGTCTTCTTTGCAATATTTGCAAAAACAAAGACCAAACATATCCGTTACATACTAGTTCAGCATTTTTAAACCACAAGTAGCGTAGACCTAACGGGTGCATAGAGAGTATATTGTGCGTATAGAAAAGTCGACAATATAAAGATAATCTTTTACCTCTAAATAAGGTCTTGAAATTGAACAAGTACAAAACAATTACTTTTAGATTGTCGTATATAAATGCATCATTATGGTTCACATCCAACGGTTTGAGGTCGTAGAAAAAAGATTGTGAAACGGATGTACTAGTTCAATTAACTAAGCCAGCGCTCCCAATCTTTTTTTCTATCGGCGCCCTTTAAAAATTATGAACACTTGCGGCGCCAAGGCAGGTCCAAAATTTGGCCAATTTGAAGTTGTATGTCGTTTCTATTTTTTTTGTGATCAATCCTTTGAAACCGTTGTAGTAATAATAGTGACGGGCCATCATAGCGTAGTAATTATAGTAGCCCCTGTGGTGTAGTGATAATTCTTAAGGGCTTCGGATCGAAAGGCCTGCAGCTCAAAATCAATAAAAGCACCATTGATATCCGCCTGAAAGGGCATCCGGAATTTGAAGTGCTACGACGCTCCAGCAAAAAAGTCGGATTCGAAAGCGAGTGTGTAGTGGTAGACATACTTTGAATCACCACGTCTGAGCCTGCGAAACGGGAAAAAATGACGTAAAATCGACTTTTTAGTTCTTTGAAAATGTTTGCTTTACGCTAACTCGTGGCTCAGATCGTATTTCGATATTAAATTCGCCCAATGAGAGGTTACAACTATTTTTGTTCAATTTATTGGGCATCCCTGGCAAAGTCGCGCGTCGAACACTTCGAGAACCGCTAATTTTAACATTTCTTGGACTGTACGCAACAAGTTGCAATCTCGTTACAGCTCACAAAACCTTAATATACAGGGTGTCCCAAAAGTCTTGGGCACATTTTGACGTTGAATATGTCAAAAACTATTAAGGAAATAACAATGCATCTGATATATTCTGAAAGCTTGCAGTCTCAAGTTTTTTATAGAATGTTCAAAGATGTTCAATGTGAACACCGTTAGTCATACGCCACACATCAAGCCGATAGTCAAATTCCTGCTAAAATGCGTTCCAGCACTGTGTTGTCTATGGTTGCAAGTTGCAACAACTTCCGTTATTCGGCCTTAAGATCAGCTACATCTTTTGGAAGGGGTAGGCGCATAAACCAGTGCATTCACGAAACCCACAAAAAGAAGTCGCAAGGTGTGACATCTAGAGACCTAGGATATCAGGGCAAGAGAACGCGATCATCAAGTGTCGCTGAATCAGTTTTTGAAAATTCAAGGACACAAAACGTTTTTTTTGGTTGAGTGAAAGCCATTGGTGGATCTAGGTTATTTTAGTTATTTAAGCTACATAAAAATATATGAAAAAATTATCAGCATGACAAAAAAAACTCATTGAATTTAATATTAAAATGACAACAGTTTCATTCAACTACCATTCATATATCAGCAGGAATGAGGACTTGAAATGTGCCCAAGACTTTTGGAACACCCTGTATTACAGTATTAATAATAGTTACTTGGTTGTGATAGTTGAGAGATTCGTTCAGATGTTACGGAGCCACAATTGATATAACGACCTTCATTCGACAACCATACTGTGCATTTAAGGTAAACATCTGACTGACGAGTATAAGTAGCTTCCTTTTGAATTTCATCGTCATTGCATTCATCTGAAACAAATCCACAGTAAAATACAACAACGAAAAACAATACAGTATACGCTATATATCGGTGATGAAACAAAAGAATGGACATTGCAACAAATTATAACCGATAAGAAATGGAGAAATCTGTAGCTAGTAGTCGGTAACAAGAGATAATACCACCATGGGTTTATCGATATTTTTCTGTAAAAATATGTAAGTACACATGTAATCGCACAACCATAAATAGCGAAATGCAATCGGCCTAACTTTTCCCCTAGCCTAATTCAATTAAACTGATGACGTGAACCTGGATTGCTGTTCACGCCATACCTTCATCCCAAGGAAGAAGAGGGGCAAAGCACCACCACCACCAACAACAACTACAAATGCAATCGGCGAGTTACCAACAATCGCTCATACCATACGCTAGGGGAGCAACAGAGCAACTTTCGGCATATCTAATTCGATGAAGCACAAAGTAGGTCAGAATATTTCCATTTTGATGCAAAGTAATTAGCACTACAGACGCTTCTATTAATAGCAGATTCAGGATATTTACATATTCCTTCATTTTAAAAGAAACCAAGTAAAAACTACAGTGCTATAGTTACCAGTTAAGTTTTGCCGACAGTCTCTAACGAATTTTTCAACTTCACTCCTTTTACGTTTGAACATTCGAATTCCTTCCAATCTGCAAAACACAAACCTTTTGTAATTGATACTAGACCTGAGCGTCGAACCATTTAAAATATCGCTCCAGTTCGGCTTCGGTTTCAGTAAATCTCATTTTTATCGGCTCAGGTTCAACGCTTCATAAAAATTATGGTTAAGTTCAGTTTGAGATCATTGTGCCAAACCTTATAAGTTCGAATTCGGTTTGAGTCCAAGAATAAAAAACATTTAAAACTGTTTTGGGGTCGATTTTTTCGCCTGTATTTGCTGCATATTTCGACGGTTTTTGTTTTCGTTGCATTTCATTTTTTTCGTGCCTTGTATTAATATACAAACTAGCCGGCTCTGCCAGCGTCGCCCGCAGGACCTCCGATCAGTAACCACCTGTCTTTCAAGTTTATCAAGTCCCTAGCAACGTCTTATTTGCCATTTTTTCACCATAGACGTCCTTAAAACTTAAACCAACGTATACCCATAAACTTGAGTATGTGCTTGAATTAAAAAAATATCAAAGTTGTGGAGGGTGCCAAAGTGATTGATACGTTTCTCAGCAAAAAAACCAGAGCCAGTATACTGATGTACATATTTTAATTAGGACGTTTCGCTAAACACTGCTAGCATTGTCAACCAAAATAATGCAACTCTTTTGTTGTTGCACTATTTTGGTTGACAATACTAGCAGTGTTTAGCGAAACGTCCCAATTAAAATATGTACAGCAGTATACTGGCTCTGTTTTTTTTGCTGAGAATCGTCAAAAGATCCCAATCGTTTGCGCCTATGATTGATACGTATTTCAGGATTCAGCGATTATATATTATGCCAACTACTTTTGACTTTTTCGTAACTGTAGGGTATCAGCCAACGTATCTGACTGGGTGCATGTTGCTTGGTCCTGGCATAAATACAGCCAGGCAAAGAGCAAACTAACATAAAATAAAACACATGCAGTTAAGTTATTACGATAGCAGAGCACCGATCAGTAATGTCAAGGTTAATATTGGTTCAGCCGGCTTCATACAACTGATATTTGTGAGTACAGTGATAAAAAATTTTATGTGTAGTTGTTATTTCCAATTCTAGTTCCTAAATCAAAAGTAACGTTTTTTTTAAAGGAAATTGATTTAGTCTTAAAAAAACATCATAGGGGGTTGCGCATAGCCACTATATTTCTCCAAAAATTTCTCGAGTTCCTGGTTACATCTTGCTAACCCTGTTTGATGCTTAGCAACTGCTGGACTTGCTCACAATTGAAAAAATCAAAGACTTAAAAAAGTTTATCCCTAGATTTTATGAAGTGCGAGGAAGCACAACTTCAAAGTTGTGAGGTAGGGGTCAGGGGCGCCAAATTAATTGATGTATGTATCTTCAGGAATAACTTCATAAAATTTTAGGACCACTATTTATGACTTCTATGATCTCTCGTAGCGAAAGACTGTGTTAATCATACCACAAGCATAATGACATCTTAGAGCAAGTAGAAGGAAGCAGAAAAAAGCAACAACATCATTAAAAAGCTTAGAAAAAGAATCGGTTACTGCATCGTCGATCCGCCATAAATTGTTCCAAGAGTTGTTTTTATGAAGAGTAACTTGCTAATAAGTCCTAAAAAATCTTTTTAATTGCGTTTCTATGATCAGTACTTTTTGAGTAAATCAAAAATTTTTTACAATTAATCGATAATTCTGGCGTCCTGCGAAATCCTGAAGTAAAATTTGTTGAAGTTGGTACGTTAGGTACTGACTTACTTTTGAGCTAAAAACCGCATTCATACAGCAAAAAATGCAAACTTTAAAAGTTATTTTTGATTGTGACGTCATCAACCCCCTTATGGCCCTCACGCCGGGGCGGTGATCAATCGTGACAAGTTTAATGCTCGTACCTCTCGTAGTTTCGGAGGAATGAGGAAACACACACAGAATTGCATTTGTATAGCACAGATTGTTGCTAGAAAATTTAGTTGGTGGAAAAAATATAACCTGAATTCAACCATAGTTTGACAGGAGTGATGACCGCCAAAAGTAGGTGATTTATTACTTTACAACGCAATAGTTTCAAGAACACCGCAACACTTTTTAATAGCACTGTTCAAATTACATAAAATTTGTTAACACGAAATTCATTAAATCCACAAAGCAGAAATTAATGGTAAAAGACATAATGGTGAAAGACTAGTACAAAAGTCTTTATTTGTTGAAAACTTTTGCAAGTTATATCTAACATCGAAACGCAAGTGGAATGGTAATATAAATGCACCAACTCCGCTTTGTGTAGTAAGGTATAAGATTTAATGGAAACAACTGCGAGTAAATAAGAAAAAACTCTTAACCGCAAAATATCAATTTGATTTTCCTTTCTTGCATTGACTGAAAGTAAAATTTTGATTACTTATTATATTACCAAAATTGCACGTTTCGATATCGGGAAAAGTCTGAACAACTACATATGCACTTAGGACTGCCAGTTTTCTAAATGCGTCTCCGAAACTAGCGGAACCGTTTAAATAATATTGCTCCGATTAAAGCTCTGCAAAATTCATTTTTACAAGTTTAGTGGCGTTCAGCATTGCTTTATAAAAATTCTGTTTCAGGTTCGATTGGGGTTCAATGGCACCAAATTTAAGAGGTTTGGATTCAGGAAAAATGAGCAATTCGATGCACTGTATTAGACAGCAAGAAAATAAACACTTGGCATTGAAATTATATCATATAATCATAAAAGATGATTAATATAAACACTATGAAATCGGAAACTACGAGTATTCATGAATAATCACAGCATTACACTAACTGCTAAAACAAAAAGGTTAAGAATTGGTAAACATGCTGGGACTAGAAGAAATCATGGATGGATACCCGAGCGCAAACGGAGCGTAATGCTATCGAAATGCCCTGAAGAGGGATAGTGATGATGAGTTGAGAAAATAGATTTTAAAACGTTTCAAATACAAAAGAACCAAAGATGGTTGAAAAAAAACTAGAAAAAATTAGCAAAGTTTTCAACAAAATGAAATGATGCAACGTTGTTTTCATGATTACATAGAAGACGAATTTAACCGTCAGCATTGACCAGGTTTTGTCTTTCTTTCAATCGTTCTCAACTTTGCTATATTTAGTCTAAGTTTATCGTAGGCGGTATTCTCTGCTTTTAAATGACAAGCTTTCTAGGGAAACTTGTGGACGCATGCAAATGTCATGAGACCTCGGTGTGATAGCGAGTGAGAGATCACATGCGTGCGCACGGCTGTAGACACCACAGTTACCACTATCTCAGAAGCAACTGGTTGCACTTGTCAGCATATTACTAGTAACTTTATTTATTCAATTGATTAAGTGCTTTACGTAAAACTTACGGAACAATCCAGTCAGAATTTCTATCCACATGAAATCCAATGCTCTTGGTCCTTTCTGGCTGATGCTTTCCGTCTACAACAATTAAATTTGGATGGGGCATCTCATTACCATTTTTGAAGTAAATGAACTGCACATCTATTTTTCCACTGACTTGAAATTCATGAGGATGTTTTATCTGAAAGTCAGCAATTAATTTAAGTTTCGATTGCCATAGTCACACTGATATTTTCTTTTTGCTGTTATTTACCAAGCTTTTACAATGCCAAACTTGGTAGGTTAAGTCTTTGTATTGTAGAGGAATTTACATTTAGCGTAAAGAGCATATACAAGGTGTCCATGTATTAAGGCAACCAACTTTCCGGTTAAATTAAGTGCATTAAAATTTACTTTTTTTCATAAAACATTTTACCATTTTAAAACTTGAACTCTGTACTTTTTTTTCAGATATATGAAATTTTTCTAAAATTAGTATTACGATGGCTGTAGATCGAAAAACAGTTTTCAAGCTTCACAAAATTGATGGAACTAAAATCAAAATTGCAAAACGACTGAAAATGAATCGTTCAACAGTTTGGAAAATAGTTAAGAAGTTTAAGGAGACTGGCAATACCATCGATAGAGAAGGGCGAGAAAGAAAACCAACTATCCGCACCTCTCAACTCATCAAAAACACGAGGGAAAACCTACGACGAAATCCTCGCCTTTTTTGCACAGCATCATAAAGGTGACGTAGAACCTCAGTCAAGATGGAATGAAATGAACCTGTGCTTATTTTTACAACTCTGACAATTTCTTGTACCGTTAAACAGCGATCTCCCATACTTTTCGATGAGCCTTATCAATTACCTCTCTTCATCTCGCGAATGGTTTCCCTGAGCATGGCTCATCCTCTGCTGCCATTCGGCCATCTTCATAGCGGCTTAACCACTACTTCATCCCAATTAGGCTAAAGACCTCTTATCCAAAAAACTAGCTGAATGAGCAAAATATATCCATGTGGAGCAAACGAATGATTGCAAATTCATTGATTTGCATGAAACGTGGTAATTGAGCAGACGCAAGATAACCGAAGATCGAAAGAGTGCCTTCTAGTATGGAAACACGTCAGATATGAAAAAAATGGACTAACAAAACAGACAAAATAGCAATGCCAGATGAATAATAAGCCACGTGGAGTTAGCAAAGAGTTTTATAATTTGAAGTCATGTTATATGCCATTGGTGGAAGAGAGACAACAATGACAGCTAGTACACAAGTATGTTGGATAAAATTTAGAGATTATGAAGAGTTCCTTATGGACAACACAGCAGTCACCTGCCTTCTGTTTCCTGTAAGTTATTGACAAGTGCATAAAACTGGGCAACCAGCTAAATTTAAGAGCACACAATTTTTCAATCACACGACCGTACTCACCAAGGAAAAATACCATTGCTTTCGCCAAAGAGCCAAATTTTGTGCCTTATGATACCAGGTAAATCAGAAAACATTGCTCAAGGTGTTTAAAAAAACACCTATTACTGTTTTAAAAGCATGTGCTTTGACATAAAGTTGGTGTGTGCCCAAACAAATCGTCAATTTACCAAAAATAGTTGACATAAAAGGAACAATGTCACCTCAACTCTACAACCTTTGACTCAATCCTGTATTGACTTTTTTACTAACTCAGTAAAATCAGCTTAGTAGACTGAGATATTGGTTTTAAGATTTCCTTAAACTTTTGATTTTTATTGACTCTCCTAAATCAAACTTTTTTTTCTCAATATTCTTCTAAATTTATTTGTACATCATCAGTTAAAAATTGCAGTTAATATCAGTTTAGGTAATTAAGATGTAAATACTAGCTGAAAATCATATCATCATAGATTGTCATAATTTCGCTCAAACTTTCTGCTGTTGTTGTTGGCAGACCTCTGAAATAAGAGCATTGCAGGAGGCCAAAGAGCTCCAAGGGCTGAGCAGCTACGCATGACCTGAACCAGAGATTGTATAAAAAAAAGAGTTGCTAAAAATGTGTGGCGCAAAGAATCCACAGTAGGACAGACAAAATGAAAGGAAAGGTACCCAGAGTCGGGAGGGTGCAGAAACTGCAGAAAAAAAATCTCAATTTTGAAGCAATGATTGTTCAAAAAGCGCTGTGGCCTTGCACAAAAGAAAGAGAAGATACAACAAGAGCAACAAAGAAGAACAAGTTTTGACTAAGGGAACATGTACATTAAAAAATTTATAAATGATAGTACACCTCCACTCTGAACAAAAAATCAATATGAGAGGACACAAGTGACTGTGGATGGATGAGGTAGTGCGCCCTCTTGGCTAGTTTGTTTGCCATAACAACTACCTAGAAGAAATGAATGAGCAAAGACTCAAAGCAGCCAAAAAGAGAGACAAGCACAGCAAGGACAGAGTAGGAGTCAGAAAGAAGAAGGAAGATGAAGGAGAAACTTGTCTGTGCTGATAAGACCAGCTCAAAGCTTGCAGAAGAGCATAGTCTTTAGCAGAAAAACTGGAGCAAACTAAGGCTGCCAAAAAGAAAAGGGTGACTTCAGTTGGCAAGAAGACTTGATCCTCTTTTGTCAAGAGAAGCAGGAACACAGCCATAAGCTCAAATTACAGTGTTGTACGCCCATGATGGGGAAGAAACACCAGTAAAGCGCCACTGGCTCTGATCTAATTGTTGACCACAGGTAGACATGGCAATGACCCACAAAAAACGCGGATGTCCCATTGAACAAAATCTTCGAGACGAGCTGCCTGCGAGCTACCCCTGTAGGGCAACTTCTAATCTGCTGAGCTGTGCCGCAACACTGCACAGCAAGTCTAGCAGGTCGGGTAGTAGTGCAGCTTGACACCCGTTTGCATAAAACAACAATATGCTGTAAAATAACATTTACAGCAAGACAGCAAAGAAAACATTAGTGCTATATGATGGGGTGAGCATCAATGAAACTCAGGGCTGGAAAATCTCCCTCCCAGACTATGTAATTTTATTCCTGACAACGGATTCCAGTGGTTAAGAGATCTCATCTTATTAAAAAGTCTTGAGTGAGGTTTAACTCTCTTTGTACGATGTGTAAGATGTAAGATGCTGTTGCACAACAATGCGCAGATAGCATCTGTTACCTAGCCCAGAGTCCAATTGCAGTGCTAAGGAACACACCGCTGGCCTTGTCTCTTTGACCAGCCCCTTCTACCAGCTCCCCAAATGAAATACATAACTAGGCAAATTTAGATGACAACTCAACACCCTGGTCACTAAACTTCTATCCTGAAATATAGCACAAAAGAATTCATATAGCCCAGGGGGATAAAAGGATAGAACCTCGGCCTTGGATAAAAACAAACCATATCAGGTTTAGGAGAACCAAGACAGGAAAAAGCAGCACTTTGACAAGAAAAAGTCTGAACAAAAGCATGGAATGGAAAACCTAAACGTGATCTTAAAAAAGGATAACCAAGCCCAGCTTCCTCCAAAAAAAATTGGTCTAACTACCTGATTTAGAGTATCAAAAAAATTGGCTTTTATTAGTACTGGTAATTTTTTCTGAGCTACATCACTCAATAGTACTAGAGGTGCAATACGTTCTCCAAGGATGTTAATGAAAAAGTACAAAGGCTGCATCGAGTTTTCATAGAGTGGAAAACAGCATGTGACCCAAGCAATTGAGCACCATCAAAATATAATACTACCTATGAAAATTGAGCAGTGAGAAAAAGTAGGTCATATTCAAGACAAACGTATGAATATTAGTGAAATCTGCTTTAAAACAACAAACATTTAGAACCCCGTAGTCAGAGAAGGGCAGTCAGCACCTTGAAAGTATCACAGTATGAGCACTCTGTACATGGCAAAATATAAGTACTGCAATACTCCAGGCAATACTTTTACGAAAAATATGGTTTTGCAGATTGAAAATTTAAAGAATCATGAAATGTCATATTATGCATGGGTAGCTTATTTCAAAATATTTTGAAAGGAATCTACAATTTATGAAAGGGGGATGGCAGGTGAGGGATAACATAAATTATTAATTCAGTAATCTTTTAAGGATCTGGATTTTTTCTAAAAACGAGCAATTCTTGAAAAAAATTTAATAAAGACCACTTTTTTTTAATTGATGTATGCATACTAAGCTGACATTTTTGGGCATGGCACAATTTCCAGCTTCATAAATACCCAAGTGGTAAATAAAGTCAATTAATCTATTTATCAAATGACGACTTATTTTGGTAAGAGCTGTCACATGATTATAGTAGCAAAATACCATTGTATCATTTAGTGATGAGACGAGTACTCAGAATGGAGAATCGAAAATATCAAAACTTTTTCTGGTATCAGAATCGGAGAATTTTAATTGAATTTCCGATTCCAAAAACGATTCTTTGGAATTTGTATGTTTGCAACTTAAATTACAATTTAAGCATATTTTTTTTCTGAACATTTACCCTTTTCATTTCATTTTATTACATAACTTTGTTTTCTTTTTTGCTATAACAAAACCATTTATGTTCCTTTTGAATGCATAATTACTAAAAGTACTTTGTCCAAAAAGTATTTGTTTCTTAACTCTTTCGCTCCCGCGTTGGCAAGCATACCAGCAAAATAGAACACAGGCTTTCCCTCAAACTTTTTCAAATTGAGTTACAAAATTAGTTCACTAAAAATAGATTTGTGACTTTATTTCTCATCCGATTTTCATGAAATTTTCAAAAGATCACGCCTAATTCTTCAGGCATCAGAACATGTACAATTTGTGCCCTAATTCTTCGATTTTTATTCCCAAAAAGGGCTAAAAAGACCAAGAACCCAGTTGCAGACGACAAAAATTGTAAAATTTTCAGCAGACACGTGCAAAAGCCAACTACCGTGAATTCAAATCAAGATACCATGTTTACCACGAAACCAAACCCTTTATGATTTACACAGTGTGAAAACTACTCTTTTGGGGCATCACTTGACAAAATTTTAAGTAATAATAATAAAATTTACCTATTCAAATTTTCAAATTTTTAAGGGGTCTCAAAACCACCCCAAACAAATTCGTATGGTAAGTGGTAAAAAGTAGATTAGGTGCATAAAAAATATCATATGTTGCTAAATATCGGTCTCATTTGGAAGCTTAGGAAATTTGCTTTCCAGCAATATATAACTTTAAATAGTTTAGACCAGGGTGGTCCAAAACGTGGCCCGCGGGCCACACTGTAGTCGCTTAATATTTTACTGCAACCTTATTTTCCAAAGATATAACAATTTCAAAATACCTTGTACATATTTAAGATAAACTGCATATAATTAAGCACCTTTGAGGCCTGGTAAATACCCTTACATTTCTAATCTAATCGGTCTAAAAAAGAAGTTGGACCACCCTGGTTTAGACTAAGCGATATATTATATTTACTGATCAAAAATGAGTACTGTACATCATGTCAGTTCAAAACCCCCAAAATTTTTTGACTTACCTTCACTAAATTACAATTTTTAGAAAAACTACACCCTATAAAAAGATAAAATAAATTGCAAATATTTCACCACTAAAGTTGTCATTTTGTATCAAGTTTCCCAGGATAAAGAAACTGAAATACAAGTTTAAAAGCTAGCAGAAGTTTGGCTTCTCTAAATCAATGTTTGCTGTATCCCCCTTGTTTCTCAACAAATGGGAGGGGTGTAAATAAGTGCTGTTTCATTGCTAGTAACAACATATTGTATTTAAACTTGATATTTTCTGAATCTTCAAGAAAATCCCTGATCAGAAATACTTAATGTTACATGGTTTAGGCTAACTTCTAGCAGATAATAATTGATCATATTTTTGATACTACATTTAACTAACAAAATTTAGTACCGCTTAACAAAAAGGTCATGGGCCTCAGAAAGTAGCAAATTGTAAAAAACCTAGGTTTTTTGGTAAGTTTTGACTGATGAACCTTAAAAGTTTAATTCCTTAGCATCATCTAGCGACCATTTATATAAAAATTGGTAAAAAAATAAAATCTGTAATGATTTTTGAGGTAAGAGTACTTTAACTTCGAAGACAACTCAGCACCAGATGGGGGGGGGGGGCGCTAATTTGCATATTCAAACAAAAAAAATTTTTGTTTATATTTGAAAGTTATTTGAAATCCTCATGACAGAGATTTCAACAATATATTACACTTGATGTAGAAGTAAACAGATGAGTAATGATTTACAAACAAACTTGGGGTATTTTATGATGATTAATTATGATTGATTATAACAAATTATGCCAGTTTTTCGCAATGCACGCGGGAGCGAAAGAGTTAAACCAGCTTCAGGGTCTAAAAAGTATCACTAATTTATTGCATGCATCGGAACCGGAATTTTAATGAGGTATCAGGACTCGTATAGGAATCATTATAGAATTTGGTATTGTCCCATCAATAGTATTATTACAGGCTAAGGAAAAGGCTTGCAAAAAGTCTTAGACATGTACCATAAAAAGGTTGGAGATTAATATTTTATCAAGCAGTCTCATATTAAGTGTAGTAAACTTTCTTTAAAATTTAGTTAACTACTCGTGTTAGGACGTCGGTTTCTTTTCATCATAAAAAGAATGTCCAAAGGAGTCAAGATTTTACTGAAAAACATCACGTAATTTTTGAACTACTTCAAGACAGTTGAATCATTAATAAATTGTCTAGGCTTTATTGTCGTCTATTCTTTCTAAGGCGCTTTTGTTTAACTGTCTAAAAAGTAGCCAGCTCTATGCTCAGCATCACACTAAAGACTGCTGCTATGGAAACTTCCCGCTTTAAATCTGCATTTTTTGTCAAGCTCAACATTGAGCTGACTGTAGAGATTTTTATTTCATCAGGTAGGCCAACTTCATTCATCTATAGCAGAAAAGAATACCGTATTTGCGGGTGTATAAGTCGACCTTTTTCGATCAAAAATTGACCTCAACTTATACATCGAGTCATGAAATTCAACTTTGTATTATCATAAAATCGTAAATTTCCGTCGAATTTTAGGGGGTCGACTTATACAACGAGTCGACTTATACACCGGCAAATACGGTATGTGGATCGCGTAAAATTAAAAAAAACAGGTGTTTTTAAAGAGCCGGTATGATTCAAAAATACAAAAATGTATAACGATATTAGTTTATTTCCAAAAAATACCGTGGGTACCAGTACAATGAAAATATCGCAATTCTGCGCTATGGTACAATTGTACCTCGGTACAGACCACCTCCACCTGTAGTGTAATACAATAATAGCCATAGCTAGTTTTTGCTAAATGAATCACAACACATACACCTGTTGTGGCACTTGTGCCAGTACTGTTAAAACGTACATATTTACTGCTCAAAATAAGATTATCAAATTATCAACAAGTTTTGAAGCTCCATTTTTGCTTAGCATCTCTCGATGTTTTGGCTTTGCTAAAGAGGTAAATAGGTCAACTCTCGCAATAGTGATGTGAAAATGCACATACTTGCAATTTAGGATAAGACTTCTTCAGTCGTCCACAAGTGTTTCTGCCCAGCAACTCTCCATGTTTCTTGCCTTCACTAAGATAGCGACTTTTATATTTTCCAACTGGCTGTTCTGCAAATTTAGGTAATGAAAAATCAAGACTCTGAAAAAAATTACTATGTTAATATCAGATGCCAGGAAAAATAACTTTGTAAGTGATAGAGGAGTAAAAACTTTTTATGATTTGAAAAAAATCAGTTAAGGTTTTTCAGAAAAGTAGCAAGATTTAAAAGCCAAATACAAAACCCAAAATGGAGTACGAGTTCATTAGTTTCCAAAAATAAGTAATGGTGCATCACTACAAGCAAGATTAATGGCATAAATATAAAAATACCCTGAAAATAATTTCACGCTTATATTCCTTTTATGTACAGTCAGAGCTGACTAATGTTTCACTATTAATAATAAAAGCACTATCCATAGAACCAAACTATTTTCAACTATAAAGAACCAAGGTTGACAAGCACAAAATAAAACATTAAATAAGCTAGAAGGCAGTGATGGGACAATTAACTGAAATCGGTATT
Source organism: Trididemnum clinides (assembly GCA_963675345.1). Taxonomy (NCBI): domain Eukaryota; kingdom Metazoa; phylum Chordata; class Ascidiacea; order Aplousobranchia; family Didemnidae; genus Trididemnum; species Trididemnum clinides. The sequence goes on from OY776288.1 coordinate 36,155,227, forward strand.
GAGAATTAAAAGAATTGAGTGTTTTTCATGACCTGTAATAAGTATGAAAATCTGTAAAAAATGCTTCAAATTTCTGATTCCAAAAAAATTCTTTTATTAGCAAGATTAGGAGCAACTTGAAGCTTTAACAAAAAATTTATCTAATTGCACTGCATCTCTTGCTTTAAAAATATGGTACCATTAACAATCTCTATGATGTCACTATTGGGATAATTGTGTATTGCCATTTGAAATTTTAATGTAAAGCCTTCAGCAAAATTCTATATGTAATGAGGCTTTGCAGAATCTTTTGTCAAACTTTCATCAAACTGCATTAAAAAACTGTTCTCAAATCATAGGTTGCAGTCAGCAATACATTTTATTTTTAATAAAAACTTCACTGTACTTGATAAAGAATCAGAATCAACTTCAAGAACCCTATCGAAATTGAGAGTTTTAGTTGGTATCAACATCAGAATCAGAATTATAAAAAAATTGGTATTGTCCATCACTATAGAAGGAGTCATTAGGCAATAGAACAATCTTTTTCCAAGAGAAACATTACCACAATGCAAATTGAGAGTTTTAGTTGGTATCAACATCAGAATCAGAATGGGGTAAATCCAGCCATCTCGGTTAAGGGGACAACACCAAATAAAAATGAATAACTACTACTACAAATGGAAACTTTTATTACAAGTAATTGAAAAGCAAAATATTAACAGTTTATTGATTCCCATGGCCAGCTCTGCCAGCATCGCCCCATCAGTAACGTCAAGGTCAACAATATTAATTCAGCTGGCTTTACCTAATCGATAGTTGCAAAAGCAGTAATAAAAAGCTTATTGTTGTTGCACAGCCAAATCTCATTCTGAAACAAAAATATCATTTTTTGAAATGCAATGGATAAAACAAACATCAGGGTGGTTGCGCAGGGCCACTGCATGTCTCCCAAGTTTATCAAGTCTCTAGCAACGTCTTATTTGCCCTATTTTCACCATAGATGTCCTTACAACTTAAACCAACGTATACCCATAAACTTGAGTAAGTGCTTAAATTGAAAAAATATCAAAGTTGTGGAAGGGTGCCAAAGTGATTGATACGTATTTCAGGATTCAGCTATTACATATTATGCCAACTACTTTTGACTTTTTCGTAACTGTAGGGGTATTTGTATCAGCCAATGCATCTGACTGGGTGCATGTTGCTTGGTCCTGGCATAAATACAGCCAGGCAAAGAGCAAACTAACACAAAATAAAACACATGCAGTTAAGTTATTACAATAGTAGGGTGCCGATCAGTAATGTCAAGGTTAAGAATATTAGTTCAGCCGGCTTCATACAACTGATATTTGTGAGTACAGTGATAAAAAATTTTATGTGTAGTTGCCATTTCCAATTCTAGATCCTAAATCAGAAGTAACGTTTTTTCAAAGGAAATTGATTTAGCCTTAAAAAACATCATAGGGGGTTGCGCATAGCCACTATATTTCTCCAAAAATTTCTCGAGTTCCTGGTTGCATCTTGCTAACCCTGTTTGATGCTTAGCAACTGGACTTGCTCACAACTGAAATTAATTATCAACGATCCAAAAAAGTTTATCCGTTGATTTTATGAAGTGCGAGGAAGCATAATTTTAAAGTTGTAGGATCAGGGTGTCCCAGGCCCCCCAAGCATTTTTAGAAATAACCTATTAAACATCAGGATCACTATTTACGACTTCTTTGTAATTGTATGCTTATTTATTGTATGACCTAAAGCCTCCATCTGCACATTACAGTAAACGGAGTGCCCACATCCCCAACTATTCTTTGATTTTTTGTGCTTTATGTGACTTGTTCTCTGTAGTTTTTTTGTGTGCTGATTCCAAAAATGTGCTTAAAAAAGGGATCCAATCAATTTCTGAGATATTACTGCAAGTTTTTGATCAACAATTTTGGCAAATTTTTAATAAAATAATGGACTACTTTGTTTAAAAATTGTTGATCGAAATGTGGAGTTATGGACTTGAACGTATTTTATTGTGATCACTTTTAAAAAAATCATTGAAATTGACTCAGTATTTTTTGAGACATTAGTTATTTATTGATTCATTTTTGTCACACTCAAGCGATTTGGATGCATTTTTTGTTATGCTGTGTAGCATACGATCATACAATATAGTCAATTGTCATATCCGGATAATGAAAAAGTCCAAATAGCACAAATGTATTTACATAAAGCAAATATGAATATATATACTTTATATAAAAAATGTATCATTTATAAAGTGACATAATTTTCCTTTTACTCATGTTGTGTTTTTGTACAAAACTGCAGAATGGTTCAGATATCTGACAAAACAATGTGTTTACGAGTGTAGGTAGCCACCTACCTTGCATTTCTGGCAGCACACAAGGCACATACTGTTTGAATTCATTTATCAGCCGTATGAATTCACTGGCCAGATAAACTGAAATCAGAAAAAATGAGGGTCGATTGTATTTACAAACATTACATTCCGCAAAGCTTTAGGAATGAGGAATCTTCACTTTTTTTCAAACTCATAGGCATAGAGCCAACTTTCTTTTCTGTTTCTGTGAGTGAAAAGCAAGATGACGATTCTGACAGCAAATTAAACAAGAATGTTTCATCACTGCAAGTTGTAAATTTTCTTCTTTGTGTGGAGGAGCATCCATTTGCTGTCACCATCAGATGCTGGCTGTTGTGGCATTAAGCCAGCATGGAGTATCGTCATCCAAAACCGTCAGACCAGTCATCCCTTAAGGTACATGATGTATCAGTTACACTGAGATAACATGAACTGCAGTTTGATTGGTGGCACCACACTCACAATTAGACAAGAGAGTAAAACCCCAATTGTACATGGACAAATGAAAATGCCCAATGCCAATCTGCAGGTGATTGAGCTTAACCCAAGATGTTCTGGGCAAGCCTATTTTAAGGGGCCTAGAACTGGCCCCGCAAATGAAAACACTGTGTATGAATGTACTTTTAAGAGTACTCTGTTTACACATGTAAAGTTAAGAGAAAAATACATTTGTGAAGGAAACAAGAACAGGTGAAGAAAAAAACACACTCATAAAAAAAATGTGAGTAAGTAATTTGATCGCAAAAAAGAAAGAAGTTTGCTCTCTAAAAAGAACAAGTTGAGGTAGGTACAATTGCATTGGTAGGGCCTATTGCAGCATAAAATTTGTTCAGAGCTTGGTGGCAACGTGCAACCTGATCTACACATTAGACGCACTGGACCATAGGGCACACGTTTCATTTTTGAGAAAATTACAGGATTACAAGTGCGCCTTATAGTCCAAAAAATAAGATATGTAAAGTGTATATCAGTTTTCACATTTTATATGAAAAGCTGAACACCATTCATTTGAAACAAAGCTATATCAAATAATTGATCAATTGGTGAAATGCACCTCTCAAAAAAATGTTCAAGCTTGTACCAGCATAGAAAGATATATAACCAATAAATTTTTGTTAATAGTTCAGTAAACACGGAATCAGTTTCAATAGGCTGATAGATGTCATTGTTATTTAAGTTTAAAACCAACCGGTTTCAAAAACACATAAAAAATCATTTTCCAATCATTGGACCAAATGGTGTGGTGGTGCTGCTGCTGTTGCATCTTACAGACAATTTGGAACAGATTACCTTTTTTCTGCTAACTAATATCATTTAGTGAATCAGTTTCAGCAATTGTGTAATGCTACTTAGCATGACAAAAAATGCATAAAAATTACTTGAGTGTGACAAAAATGAATCAATAAATAACTAATGTCTCAAAAAATACTGAGTCAATCTCAATGATTTTTTTAAAAGTGATCACAATAAAAACCTCTCACATAAAATACGTTTAGGTCCATAACTCCACATTTCGATCAACAATTTTTAAACAAAGTAGTCCATTATTTCGTTAAAAATTTGCCAAAATTGTTGATCAAAAACTTGCAATAATATCTCAGAAATTGATTGGATCCCTTTTTTAAGCACATTTTTGGAATCAGCACACAAAAAAACTACAGAGAACAAGTCACATTCCACAAAAAAACAGAGAAAAGTCAGGAATCTGGCCACTTTAATCTACAGTTGAGTGATCACAATAGCAGCACTGCCATCAGAATATCAAATCAGCCAGGTGCGTCACCTTTACCCAATTCCAAATGCAATTGCTTTAACATTTAGACAGTATGTAGCTCAATACTAATTTTGTGGTACAAAAAATAAGATAGGATCATCTTTTCTTTCCTCTTCTTATAAAGGATGACCAACTCTTTTGCTTGAAGTAGGCTACTTTTTAAAATTTTGGAGACTTCAATTTTTGATAAATCTTTTAAAGAACCATGCTCTTGAGGAGGAATAATCAAAATGTCTCAAAGAACTCAGCTTTTCTAGAAATTGCAATTTTGTGAAGTCCAAGCAACCAAAGGTTTGAGTGTTTATTGACTGGCAGGCTACGTTTCAAGAGGTTTGAAAACTTCATTTTTTGATAAATCGTTTTGTGAATTTAAATAGATAATGCAAATAAACGATATTTGCAAGTGTAAACAGTCCAAACGTACCAAAGAACTAACTTTGTCTAACAATTGCAAGTTTCTATGGTCTAGTAGGAAAACTGTTTCACTAAAAATGGAAAATAATGTATGGCAACTAATTTTTATCAGCCATTATAAACTAATTCTTAGACCTAACTAATTGGAGTTACCTGTTGCTGGAAAGCAAATTTTCTCACCTTTTGAATGACACTAAGTGTTAGTACCTTATCATAACATTTATAAATTGAAATTACCTGATATTACTCAGCTCACCACTTTTTGGAAAAATAAAAAGTTACAGTGGAGGTCATTAAGTTCAAGTTGTTTAATTTTTTAGTATAAAAACTAACACTAAAGGTACATGTCAGATATTATCAGAATTGCTCTGAAATACCCTTCAGTTTGTTAAAAAGGGTTAAAAACTGAAGAAAACACATTTTATAATTAATTGTTTATGACGTCATGTGAGGTCCTCAAGCAGTGAAATTTGTTGGTAAGTCAAGTACTGGCTTTTGTTCAAGCTAAGAGCCATTTTCCTCAGTCAAAAAATGCCATTAAAAATTAATCTTTGATTATAACATTATGATAATGTCACACACCCCTTATGACACTCACTCCAAGGTGGCAATCAATTGTGTTAGACTTCATGTTTATACATCCAGTAGTTTTGGTGGAAACAAAAGACACACATAGACAGAATTGCACTTTACAGCCTTGTAGTACCAGTATAGATTACTAGTCATTTGTAACGTTTCATGGATTATCTTGGCATGTTTCACAGACAACCACTCACAAGTTCACAAGTTAGGATGCTAAGGCTTAAACTGGATGAAATAGACCTTGAACTACATACGAGCCATAACACATATTTAAAAAGGCATTGTGAAATGAGAACCTCACTAAAGTCTTTCTTTTTTAAATAAATTTGCCAATGATGGGAGCATTGTAAAAAACTTAAGACAGAACAGCATTTTTCAGTAGTGAATAAATAACTTAAACCCAAAAAAATATAATTTCATACCTTTCTTTCATCCATAATTGCTTATAAAATGCTTCTATGCTACAAACAAGACAGACAGTTACTCACATCAAACAAAATAAACCTATAATCATCTTCAAAAGCAATAAAAAGATATGCTAAAAAGTATAGAGAATATAGGTATTATTTCATTTATTTATGTATATAGATTATTGTTAGAAAGTGGCTATTTGACGTTGACCGCATTTTACCTGGGTAGACTATTTTGCCATAATAATTCAAGTGTGTTTGTATTGCAATAATTGCTATCATTCTGCCAGTGACGTTGTGGTGTATGAATAGTGCACTGATCTTGAAATACAATGGCTGCGAGTTGGAATCTTGGCTGGCAGGGCACTGATAGAAAGGCAGTGTACACTGGAGGGGAAGGCCCAGTAAGTGAATGAACAGGGTAGTGTACATTGGGAGGGAGTGTACAGGATGGGGGAGTGGACACTGGGGGTGTAAATTTTTTTAATCAGTTATTAAAATTGACCAATCAGAAACAACCAAAAGTCACGTGTTCAATATGTAATTGGGATTGACTAATCACAAATAACTCACAGCAAAATAGCCTGCAAGGGTAAAATGCCATCGATATCAAAATAGCCACTGCCTTATTGTTATGCTTTAGCAGTCCAGCCAAACAAATATTTTGGTCACGCATAAAAATCTTGTATTTAAAAATGCTTTAGTCTGTCCATAGTGTTTGCAGAAGCCATTTCTGTTTGAAGTAGGCTTGTCAACTACTGTCATTTGAATGCATTTAATACCAAAAGTTGACTGCATAGGCAAGTCAATTGTGAGAATATGCAAGTTGATAAATGAATATTCAACTTTCTATTTGTGGTTTGCAATCAATGCTACAGCCCTAAGCCATATTAACCAAGCAGGAAAAAGTAAGGTAAACTTCTTTTCTAAGAACACAATACAGAACAAACTCTTCTAAGTACACAATAATTTTCTTTCATTTTGAATTTGTATAAATCTGAATTTCTGCATTTTAGTACTGTCCTGACTCTCAGGAGTTAGGGCTGTACTGCTAATTCTGAATATGCCAGTAACAAAAACTCTTAGCATCAATTTTTTGTCACTGCTTAGGATAGCAAGCTTCTCAGCCAGGCACAGTTACATTTACTGCTTCCACAATGATAGAATGATGCTGCAGTAACATGTAAGCAGTGCCTGGCTGAGAAGCTTGCTATCATAAGCAGTGACAGAAAATTGATGTTTTAACAAACGATCTGAAATAGTGGGCAAATGCTGGCACAAGAAGAAATTTATATCAAAAAGTATTAGATTGAACAATTTATTGTAGGTTGCTGTGCTTGGTTCTATTACTTTTGCTGTTTTTTTCATCTCCACTTTTATAACATATCATTTACCTCTATTCCAAAATAGGTATCTACCTGTTTCTATCATTATGTCATTATGACCAAGGCAGTGGCATTGACAAAATTTTTGCCGACACTGATACTGGGCTCGTTTTTCAAAACTTGCCAGCACCAACATCTTTCTCTTTAAATTATTCAAGCTACCGTGCTGGTACCAACATTGGCACCAACACCCTCTTAAAATGCCGACACCTTCCGACATCAACGCCACAGCCTTGATTATGATTCTCATACCAACCATTGAAATCATGGTATTATAAGCACTACCTGTTAATTACGTTTTTGTCACATGAACAAAAAGCTAAAAAAATTTACCTCTAAACTTTCCCAAAACACTTTGGCGGTTATCTTGGCAAAAAAAACACGGTCATTCTGGCAGAATAATTCCCCGATTTAAAAAACACCAAAAAAAAGAACGCGTGAAACTCACGTGACCAACCAATTCGCGTAGAAACACATTAAAAGAAACTTAAAACAAAAGGATAAAAGAAAGAAACTCTATTAACAAAGCAAAATCTTACCATTTCGGACGACTTGATGTAGTCACGAATTAAAGGTCTTTCCGCACGTTTGTTCCTCTCAAATCATGTATTTTTGGAGAGCTCATTAAATTCCCTATCATTTTTACGATGTGTGGTGAGGAACATCGGTTGCTTTTGTACAACAGAATGACAGTGAAATGGAGCAAATATTAGGTCCCCCTCCAAAACTTGAAATGTCAAACCACTTCAAACAACTTAATGTAGTCACGAATTAAAGGTCTTTCCGCACGTTTGTTCCTCTCAAATCACATATTTTTGGAGAGCTCATTAAATTTCCAATCAGTTTCACGATGTGTGGTGAGGAACACCGGTTGCTTTCGTACAACAAAATGACAGTGAAATAGAGCAAATATTAGGACCCTCCTCCGAATTTTTCAACAAACAGCAGATAGGATTAGAGCAAAACAAGTCAACTAAACCTCACACATCTTCCCTACATGAATTTGATTTGTCATCACGTGCATTCATTCTGGCATTATTTTTAGTTGAAAAATCATTAACTGTTTCTGAGACCAATACCTTGTCTACTACTTGCTGGAAGCATCTTCGCGAATACATACGACGGTCTAAATCTTATTCAAAACGGCAATCACAAAAGATTTCTCGAAAATGGGTTAACGAAATCACTTTTCGAGCACAAGTTGAAGCTTATTACGTTCATCTCACAAAAACAGACTATAAAGTTATCAGTAGGGCCCGCTAAAATCAATGACGTCAAAATTTTTTCAGGACCTTGTTACATGATCAAACGTGTACTAACGTTCGTTTCAGGTCTTCAGGAGTCTGTTTTGCTAGATTTTATAAACCAAAATAAAGTCAAAATTTTGCATAAAGTCAAAACTTGTCAAAATTGTCTTTATCAAAAACTTCCTTACAAAAACGAACAAATTTAAATTTTTTTTATACGCAGTTTTATTTGATTTTAAACTTCTGAAATATTAAAATTGCAATGGTAAAAATGCGTGCGGTAATTGAGAAGGAAATAGCACTTACTATGCATCAAATCGTCATTGTTGATGCATAAACACATAATTGTTAAACAATTAATCTATTCCTATGAAACCTTTGCGCTCTTTACACGTGGTCTTTTTAAGTCGTAGCTTGCAAAGCAAAGAATGCCTAAACAAGCCAAATCTTCTACTGCGAAAGTTAGGCAAATTTTCCAGGAATATCTGGATGAGTTTTCGGCAACTCCTGCCCGCGACTTGCGATGCAACCTTTGCGACGTGTTAGTCAAATGCGACAAAAAGTTTTTTGTGGAAAGCCACTGAAAAAGTAAGCAACATCAAAGATAATTGGAGACAAAGAGCAAATCCCAAAGTAAGCAAACCTTTTTACAACTCGATCAAGTAAACTTCAAGGAACAGGTTGTCTCTTCATTCTTAGCTGCAGATATCCCACTTCACAAACTGAACCATCCTTCTTTGACGTCTCTGTTTGCTACAATGGGAAAAGTATTGCCTTCGGAGACTGCAGCCCGGGCATGTGTTGCTAAATTGGCATCCCAAAAAGAAGAACAAATTCAAGAATTACTTCGTGACAAAAAAATTTTTTAAATTGTGGATGAAGCAGAGATTGCTAAACAAAAGTATATTAGTGTGCTTGTGGGCAGCGTAGATGCCCCAAATCAGACATTCCTCGTTGATTGCCATCCACTTGACAGCGGTAGCAATGTTAATAGCAATATTATTCTGCACACTGTGGATGACATATTGCGACAACTTGAAATAAAACGCGAGAATTTTTCATTGTTCTTGACTGATGCTGTTCGGTACATGCCTTTGGCTGGAAAGATAGTAAAGGAATTATACCCTTCTTTGATGCATGTCACCTGCGTTGCGCACTTATTAAATAACTGCGCTATGCATGTGCGTGCTCATTTTAAAAATATTGATGAAATAATAACAACGATCAAGGCAGCAACAATCAAAAACAAAGATCGCAACAAAAATTTTCATGATGCTGGTCTGCTATCTCTTCCTGACCCTGTAGTTACAAGATGGGCAACTTGGCTTAGAGCTGCCTTATATTACAGTGAGAACCTTCCTGCTGTTCGTACCATTGTCAACAATTGGACAAGTGCAGGCCTCTTAGTCAGCAGAGCAAAAGACGCTATCAATGCGGAAGATTTGGTGCCGGATTTGGTTAAAATAAATCAATACCGGACTCTAGCAGCCAACATAAAGTTCTTAGAAGGAAGTGACTGCACGATAACCGAAGCATACGGACTGCTGAAGAATATGCAATTCGATGATGATCCGTGCGCAATTAAGAATTACATTAAAAAACAACTATCCAACTCTAATTTAGAAACAATAATAAACTGCACCAACTTGACAATTGACCCAACAAGCTACGCACTATTGCAAAAAGCCCAGCCAACCTCTGCTGCTGTTGAGAGGTCCGTTTTCTATGCTCAGTAATTTACTGAGAAGACAGAAATTTTGATGTCAAGAACGTAAAAAATATATGATGCTGCATTACAATAAAAAGTTCTGGTAATTATACTGTGTGGCTTTCGTTAAAAACATCATAGACAGACTGTTGATGTACAGTACAGTTGCGATAAGAACGCATTTTTTGTATTACACACTAATCGATACCGGTACACACAATGGCTTGTTATCCAAGGTTTTGACGTCATGCGTCGCTTTGTTGCATTAGCTTCAAGACTGAGTGATTGAGAAAATGTTTAAAGTAAGCTACCTTCTTCTTTAAAAACTTCTGTAAATTGCGGATTATAAAACATTTTTAATCAAAAAAGTGCAACAGAACAAAAATAATAAGCGAAAGCGGTTAGGTCAAAATAAAGTCGAAATTTTGCTAAAATAAAGTCAAAAATATATTTTTTAGGTCAAAAAAATGGCCCCAGTTATTATGTTTTTATTGAATTTAATCGTATTAGTTAAATCTTACCTAAATGATTATTTTAGGTCTTAAAACACCTGATATTAGCGATGATGAAAACTCGTGGGATTGAAGAGAACTTTGTGCTTCACCGAGTTAAAATAGTGAAGCTACTGTCACTCAGCATGTATAGGAGGGTGTTTGGGTCCCCACCAATATTAGTCTGCCTTGTTGATGGTGGTGGGACTACCAGTGTACGGTTTACGTTGATAACATGGTTCGATGTGAATTTCCATTCTCCTCTGAGTCTAATTTAATTTTCCGTGTATAAACCGTAGTAGCTGTTTCATTCCGTACCCACTTTCTACGTGGGAGAATCGTCAAACAACAGCACAAGAAAACGGACAATTTAAATGCAGGACATTTTCTCTCTGCCATGCCACATTGTGCTATTACAGCGCTGGAACCAACAGACTTGTCGTAGCAAATAAAGACATTCAGATAATCGCGCATGCTCCTTGAGAGCCCACAGATCAATAACTTGTTGCTGAATCTTGTATATATTGTTATAGAATTGTGTTATTTGTTCAGTCGTCGTCGATCGATCTGAGAGTTGAAAAGACTGCAAAATTGCGAAAGTAGAAAGTGCGTGTGGCACTCCAATCTAAAGCTTGGAGGAGCTCGACCACGTGACCGGCAGTTTCAGTCATGTGTTGTAGACTAATATTCTGCATTCATTCAATTTTTTACTCAAAAAGCGCTTGTTCCATTTGCTTCTACAACATTTTTGGTAAATCTCATATTTAAGGGGGAGTATTTTGTTCTTTTCGGCCCAAAAAGCTCTATGTTTTACTTCTAAATGTCATGGTTCATATTCAGCAAAGTTGTATATTGGATTGATATCTGTTATTGCAACTTCATTATAATTGTGATCGTGTTTATAATTTTGCACGTTTTCGCAATACCAATATAATTTATGATACTGTGAGTAACTTAAAGGTGTTCAACAAAATTGTATCTGGTGGTGCCGCTGGCATGTGATATTTACAGCCAATAATGCTCCGCAGTTTCGTCTTTGCTGCTGTACTAGGTGCGTTTGAAAAGTATCGGGACTGTAGGCTTTGCACGAGCAAGGTTGACAATATCGATAAAAGCTTTGTTTTTTAAGATGGTGCAATCTGCTGTGGTTGTAGAAACGCAGCTTCAGCATTCTGTGACAACCATACGTTTTTTACAGGCTTTTTTAAAGGTACTTTCAGAGGTGTGCACTATCGGCCGCTATTGCTATCATGAACCAGCAGCAACAATAGCGAGCGTTATTTTGTTTTGGAAAATAGCGTTAGCGGAAGAAGCGCCAGTTTTTTTCAAAATTTGTTGCGGCTAGCGCTAAATTAGTCCCTTGTTAAAAATTAATGTTTCGCTCTAGTGCTTTCTGAGCCCTCAACATGTGTGTAAAGTTCAGAGCAGCGAAGCAGTCATTTAATTTCAGAAGTTTGTAACAGCGGGATGAGGCTAGTTTTTCTTTGCCAGACGTTGTACTTCCGAGTTGGAGAGTAACCTCAGACTAAAAGTATTGCATAAAATGTAGTGTAACATAGCCATAAAATAACACTGAGCTACTGGACTTAAATTAAAAAATTTATTTTTTAGATACGGAATAAATGGTGTGCTTCACAAAAGTCAGTTTTATCTTATTAATGAACTAGCAACAGGCCAACAGATTTTGTATATGTTATGTCAATGAAACGAATTCCCCGAGTCAGCTACTGCAAGTGTTTCATTTTTAGCTGCAAGTAAAAATGTCATGTTAATATTTTTGGGGTAAGATTAACCTAATTATCTGCTTACATTAAATTATTTAGGTAGAAAAATAAAACTGAAAATTTGACTGAAATGGCTAATGATAATCGTGCAGTTGATATAAGACTTACATTCTTCTTCTGATGGTGAAATAATCGTTTTGGTAACGACAGAAGAAAAGGAAGAAACACAAAATAATGTTGATCCTGGCCTCATCTAAAAAAGTCCTTCAAATTCATTGGAGAAAAAAATGACACAAATGTGATTTACCAATGTTTGGCATGCCTTGCAATATCCAAAACACTGCCTGTAAATCGTCGCTCTTGCAACAATCTAAAGGTGCATCACAGGAGTGCTCATGCAAGCTTTTATGCTTCTTTTCTTGAGCATTTAAAAAGTGCGAAGTAGTTGACACAGGGGTCACAAAAAGCATGTGAAAAGTTTCTTGGCCAAACATAAATGGTTGGCCCACCGCAAAAGCAGCTCAGTTCAGATCAATCATATACTCTGGGAAGTTTTTCTCAAAACAAATATAAAGACAAAGTAAGTGGAAATTGCTGTTAGACAAAGACATGATTTAGCTTACTTTTTTCGTTGTTTAGTCATTCACTCTTAAATATTTGGAAACGGCTGTTTTGACGTTGACAGCATTTTACCTTTGAAACCTATTTTGCCGTTGATGATTTTCTATTTTTAAATAAGCATATCTGACACGAATGACTCAGCGTCGCTGTAGTGTATTGGTCAGAGCGTAGGCTATAAAGGTTATGGTTGGATATTAAAATTGTGAGAAGAGTGTACACAAAGATCACTATTATTTCCAAAAAGTCTTAAACATTAACCAGTCAGAAACAGTCAAAAGTTACGTTTTTGATAGGTCATACAATTCGACCAATCACAAGCATTCAGCGGCATTAGGTAGTTTCCAAGAGTTGAAATCATACCGCGGCATATAGTAGTTTCCCAGAGTCAAAATGGCCGCGAGGTCAAAATAGTCACTGCCTAAATGTTTCACTTTTGTGGGCTATGTGTTTGGTTTGTTTACTGAAGTCCTGTTTTCAGTTACTGGACCACTTTGTTGCAAATATGATACCGCATGATGTAGAATCTGAAAGTTTCAAAAATGTAAGAAAGTATTGTGCTCCATCTGCGAAAGAGATTTGAAGAAAAACATTAACACGACGCATTTATAATAAGCATGCTTTTATTGCTGCAATGATTAAATGCTCATACCTTTTGGGTACAAACTTAAATTTACCTGACACTCATTGCTAAACGTAGGGTTGTTTCTAAAGAGTGTGGAAGGTTATAAAACAACATAGAACAATGCATGTTAAAGATAAAAGTTTAGCCAATGACACCAATTTGAAGAAGTTTGATTGTTTTCACCCCTTGGTATATTAAATATTCTGTGATGCTCGCCATAAACCTATTTTAAAAGTATTTTTCCAAGGTTTACATAGAAAAAGCATCAATTAAAGCTTGCGCTGAAAGATGCTGTTGCAGTCGCCACCACAGCAGATGCACGGTCATGCAGAAACAGGTATCGCAAAAATGACTGTTTCGTTTTGGTTAAACCATAAATGCAAGTAATTGTCATTATCAGCGATTCCTAATTATGCGAATTTAAAAGTCAAATTGCTTGCTGTGTTGTAAAGCATTTTTCAACTAAATTTCACCAGGTGGGCAATTTTATAATAAGACAAAAAAACGAATAAAAAAATATCCCGATTTTATGAATTTTGTTTACTAATACATTGTGGTCGATTTATAAATGATTATGATATGAGCGGCTAACAACAGGTGGTCAACTTTAGGGCACTGAGGTAAGGTCAGATGTACCATGTTGTCCAAAAATTTATTAATTATCGACGGTATGTTCCATTTCATCTATTCACTTGAAAAGTTGTAAGTTTATTTTGATTTATCAAACAAGCTACGAATGTTGCCCACAAAATGCTCCAAAAATAAGTTCACTAAGTGGCCAATTGCCCACCCAGTGATAATGCTAAAAAACTCTCTGCGGTGTTGATTCTATTTACTATCCATTTGGTTCCTTTTGTTTGAACACAATGCAAGAAGGACTGTTGTAATTTTCGAACAGCTTCATTCGTATGATTTTCTTTTTGCATAAAGGCTTTCCGTGATCTAACCCCTCATATCAATAGTACTGTACTTAGATAGTGTTTTAACGGTAATGATTTTCGGGAGCAGATAGTAAAGTACTATTTACTTTAAAGATTAGCCAGTACAGTACTATTGATTTGAGGGATTAAATCACAGACAGTCTGATGCGACAAGATTGTGATTTAAACCGAGCAATAGAATTGTTATCTCCTTTTGTAGCTTACAACAAGGGCTCCCAAACTGGGGTCCGCAGACCCTTGGGAGTCGGTGACGACTGTCCAGGGGGTCCGCGAAGAGATTTCTGAAAATTTACTCCATCCTGACAATGAGGTTCATTCCCCTGTCGAGTAATACCAAAAGACTTTAAAAAATGGTATCTATAGCTTCCCTGCTTGGCGCTCGGCATTTATGGGAAGTTGTGGAGAACAAGCCGGCAAGTTCGCTTGTTGTGTCCTTGGGCAAGGCACTTAACGGGACGCCCCACCTTTCTGTGGAAGACAGGTGACCCGGAAATGGCAACTCCCAAGCGAGTGCGGACGTCCCGTCCAAAACATAGCGATACAATTCGCTTTCTCGTGAATGGAGGATAAAAATGGCAAATAATAATAATAATAATAGACCTCGGGTGACACAATCGTGGCAACAATTCAGGCGATGATCTTTTTTTTTTTTTTTAGAGGACACCTCCACCTATGTGAGTGGGAGAGCATTTTCGGAAGTTACTAATATCATTATCGTAAGTGAGACCAGTGACAATGCAAATATCACATATTCTGGGGGTTCGCCAAGCAAAAAGTTTGGGAACCTCTGGCCTACAGTTCATTGGACTTTCTTGGTTCAAATCATGAGGCAACGACGCATAAAACCCACATGTGTTTTTTTGGCGCATATGTTATAGTAGGATTTCAGCCACTACAATCTGTGTAAACCAGGAGCAATTTGCGCCCATGTGTTTCTTCGTGGCCAACGTTGTGTTTGGATAAGGCTGCAACTCGTTAGCTACTGCAGTGGCAATTATTTTCTGTAGCGATTTATAAAATAAAACATTAAAACAATAAACAACAGTGTTTAAGGGAGAATTAGAGGATGCTAAAAGTGGCTCTACCCACTTCATACATTAATTTCAAAATGGCAGTACCATTGATTTCAAGCACAGTCTTACATTAGCATCGACGACCCGGGAAAGAACCAACATCAAGTATTATATTTGTGTTGCAGATTGAACGTCAATGTGTATTTTGTTTGTTTAATCGTTGAGAAATGTAACGAAAATAATTCAAATCAATCTATCGTCTATTTTTGACTGATGTGTTATAACTGTTGTTTTACAGGTCTTATCTTGACATGACTGTGCACTGGATTGATAGCATTAACCAGCAAAGTAAAAGGCAGTTTTGGGTTGTCGGCGGCTCAAAGGTCGTCATAGCTATGATGTTCCGGCCAATACAACATAAAAAATTCACTGGGAGTTTGAGACTAATGGCAAAGTGTGTATGGAAACTGCGGATAATGGTTCAAACTTTGTCAAGGCGTTCAGGTAAAAATTTCATTTAATGACTTCCTAGTTTCTTAAACCTTACCGGTAATTTTGGTTAAATTGTTACTAGATGTGAGACTAGTACAAAGCTTTGTGAGTAAGTATAGTGTAGACATCCTCGGGTCTTTATCGTTACTCGGCCTCAAGATAGATTTTGACACATATAAACGAAAGGTAACATAACACACGCCACAAATGTATATCCTGCTTGAGAAATGAGAAATAAGTAGGCTAAGACAATGAATACAATTTGCAATAAGACAAAAAATTTAGGCTAGTAGGTAGTAACTAGCTGCTAGTTTACTTGCCCGATTGACTTCGTTTTTGTTTTAAACACTACGTCATTTTTCCTTAATAATTTATAAGTAAAGGCTAGAATTTACTAATGACTACCTGCTGTAGTGTACCAGAAAAGAAAAAAAATTTTTTTCGGTACACAGGCGTTTTAGTTGTCTTTTTTCGTGAATTACTCCTACTATTTTCTCAGAATAATAATGTAATTGCTTCAAAACAACTTAAGCTGTACGCTGGCTATTTGCTCTGAGCCCAAAAAGAACAAGTGAAGAAAAGAGAAACGTCTGCACTACCTATTTGTGCGGTTTTCCTCACCTCTAGTAAGATCAAGTTAAGTAAAAATGAATGTCCGGTTATTCTCTGTAAAACGGATTTTGTTGAAATAACGACTACTAGGACTTTCTTAGGCGTAGATAATTTTTGAGAAGACGTTGCACAACCAGACCGATGCACGTAAGTACACAGTAACCACAAAAAGACTTCTTGTAATGTGCCTGAGTAAAGTTTTGTTATTTTTGAAAAGTCAATGTTTTACCGAATGCAAATTAAAAATGCTATTATTTTGTTACTCTGGCCAAATCCGATCAGCACGGAATCACCATTGAATGTAAGTGATATTTTTTAACAGCCATTTTTATGTTTGCAGTGTTTTTGGCTTAGTTGAAGAGTGCAGCAACACTAAACTGGCGGTCTCATCAAGGTACCGTGATGATGATGATCACATAGAGATCAATTCATTGACTGATGTTTTACAACTTGGTACGACAAGTTTGTGAGTGGTTTTTGACACGATAAATTTTGCCTCCTCAGCTCGACAGAGAATACTTCACATCTTATCCTTCTCAGTTTCGTGGTATTTTTATCCACCACTAGTTCACAGGAACACCTGAATTTGGTTGTGGTATTCTTATCACTAACTGGATTGTGTATTAACTTCGTAGCCCGTCTTTGGTTCTCATCGCGTTCCCTTGCCTATAACGTATCATTTGTCAATGTTTTTGTACATAACTATTACCTAAACTTGTTACAGACAGCGACAGCATCGTAAATCTCGCTCTACCAAGACACAGCAGATGTGCAGCACATACTTTAACAAGACATACCACAGCCACTCCGCCCTGTAATACAGCAACTGGACGACAGCAACTCCGTTCTGTAAGCCATAAAAATCTCGCGATCCCAAGATTTCGCTAAGCGACCCCATTTCGGGCCGTGACTCATAGTTTAAGAAGCACTGGCTTAATTGATTACGTGTTTACAAATCTGTAATTTGAATAAAACCGTTTTAAATTAGTGCTATACAGGGAGTCCTCGGGTTACGACGGTCCCGACTTACGCTGTTTCGAGGTTACGAACGCGCCCCATAAAATGGAAAATGCCGCTGGACACCCTGCCCAGCCGAAAGACTTTTACCCTAATGTCAAGGTGGTTTACTTTCCACCTAATACCACGGACCTTTTATAGCCTTTGGACCTAGGAGTAATTGCTTCATTCAAGGCCTACTACCTCAGAAGGACAATTGCGATAGCACTACAGACAACAACTCTTTACATCAGCTGCCTCTATTGCTACAAACCTCTACCGTCTACCTCAGCTGCCTCTATTATTCCAGCTTCTCCACCATCTTATTAATATTTACTTTAATCCATGTGGTATGGAATTGTTTTCTCTTTTTCTAATAATGTACTTTTTTTTAATTACTTTTTACCTTTTATTGTAGTACAATACTTTACAGTACAGTACCTATAGAATAATTTATTTATGATGTTCCGACTTACACTGAAATTCGGGTTACACCGTTTCTTAAGAACGAATTAGCGTCGTAAGTCGAGGACTCCCTGTATGTTTAAATCTACTGCGTTGTAAGGCATTTGATTTTTGTCCTACTTTTGATGATCATCAACCCGGCCAAACTTCTGTTGAGCTCGTTTTTATATTTTTTGGCCAACTAAATTTATAGCAATTTTTGTTCATAAAAACTGCACAATGCACGAAAAAAGAAAATGCAGCAAATACCGTTGAAACGTGCAACAAACACCAGCGATAAAATCGAACCAAAAATCATATTTGAATTGTTGTTATTCTTAAACACGAACCGAACCTTTAAAATTTGAATCAGAACCAAACCTGAACTTCTAAAATTCGACAGTGGTGAACCGGAGCTGAATCGGTAAAAACAAATTTTGCTGAATCCGAACCGGAGCAATATTTTTAAACGGTTCGACGTCCTGGTTTAAACGCAATTGATTAAAAGCAACATTATGAGTGGGAGTGCTACAACATGTGTAGGCCTACCGAGTTTATCAAGCCCTTGGCAAAGTCTTACTAGTCCTGCTTTCACCATAGGCGTTCGTTCTTAAGCTAAACAGAATTTTATCCGTTAAATTCAGCGACTGAATCAAAGCATATCAAAGTTGTGGAAGGGCGTCAAGGTGATTGATATGTATTTTCAAGATTAAACCATTAAAATGTTAGGATCGCCGCCACTTGTGATTTTTTTGCTACTGTAAGCGAATTAATATGAACTAACGCCTGTGACTGCGCGCATGTTGCTTGGCCCTGCCATAAACGCCACCATGCAAAGAGCAAACTAACCCAAAATAAAGCACTCGCAGTTGAGTTATACCAATAGCGGGGGCCCCCATTAATCATGTCGAGGTTAAGAATATCCAATCAGCTGGCTGCTCCGACCTCATCCAACTGCAAAGGAAGTTGCTTCAGCATTAGATCTTATGTAGCTTGACAGTAATATCTTGTTGCAAAAGATGAGACAAGACCATCTTCATTCGCCCTCCTCGTTTTCTTGAGTGATCACCAAATGTTTTGCTTGGAGTAGGTTACATGTTTAAATTTTTAAAAAGTTCATTTTTAATGTATGTTTTTGAAAACGTATACAGAAAATGCCAAATAACCATGCTTGTGAGGAAAAGCAGTGAAAATGTACCAAACAGTTCACTTTGTCTAACAATTGCAAGCCTCTTTGGTCAAGTAGGATAATTGTTCAACTAAAAATGAAACATGATGCATGGCAACCGATTTTTAATCAGCAATTGTAAACTAATCCTGAGCGCTATCTAATTAGATTAATATATCGCTGGAAAGCAAATTTCCTAAGGTTTCAAAGGAAAGTAATTGTTAGTACCTTATCATATCATTTTTGTGTTTAATTTGCCTGTTTTTACTCAGCTTACTATTAATTGTACATGTTTTAAACTGTCGGAATTGCCTTGAAATAACCTTTCATTTTTTGATAAAAAGTTGAAAATTGGTTAAGAAATGAGGTCACAAATCAGTTTTTTTGGTGAACTGATTTTGCAAAAAGCGTGCAATTTTGGAAAACACCTCGATATTATAATCTGTGGTAGCGAAACGCTTGTGTTAATTGTACCAGAATGTTACAACATTATAGACAGAGTTTTAGGCGTGCAAGTGAAAAAGAGAAGCATGCTTAGAAGGCTTAAAATGCTTAAATAAAGAATAGCTTGTTGCATTGTCAAATAAACTTTAATTGTTGTAAAGTTGGTTTTATCGAAAGCACGTTATCAATATCTCCTGAAGCTGCGTTTTATCGCGTTTCTACGATCAGTACTTTTTGAGAAAGGACAAAAAATAAATTGTGCAAAAAAAACTTTCATTTTTTGTAATGTGGTTAGTCGGAAGCTGGTTTTTGTTTGAGAAAAAAGCGGTTGTTCACGGTCAAGTCATGCAAATTTTAAAAACATTATTTTTGAGTATGACGTCATCATGACATCACGAACCCCCTTATGACACTCTCCACAGGGTGGTGATTAATCGTGCCAAGATTGATGTTTGCACGCCCAGCAGTTTCGTAGGATTTAAGACAGACAGAATTGCGCTTTATATATTGGATGTAAGTTACTTTTAGAGAAGCGGTACAAAAACCGACCAGCGCTAAATTTTGCATTGACCAACAATTTCATTATCTTGCCATATTATTTGCACAACAGAAGAACGAAAGAGGCCCAGCGCCGAATTTTTGAGAACCTCGATTGGGCTAGCACCGACACTGCTTTAATGCTACGTTCAAAAAGCAAGACTAGGTGGCACGGGTATTGTTTCTTACACTCCATATTATGCCACGAGGCAAGTGTTTGATGAGAAAGAGAAATGTTAACTACAAGAATATTTTGTAACTTTTTCTAAGTTGCATCATGTCTCGGAAGAGGAATTCTGTAGTAAAATAATAGTTAGCTCAGGGAATCCGAAGAGACATTTCCTCACCTAAGAAATTGATAATCAATTTGAAATTAGTTGGCAATAGAGAAAATTGCTTTCTGGTTTACGCCATCACAAATTGATGTCTTAAGTGTCTTTTTCATCTTACGTTCCTCGCCGCTGTAGCATTGACAGTCCTTTGTGACAAGTAATTTGTGTTTGCTAATAATCTTTTGAGCTTTATATATAATGTGATAAAAACTAATTCATCTGGAATTGTTTGTAAATAAAACTATTTGTTGTACTGCTGAGATATGTGCAATTAAATGGACTGGATATGACAAATTGCTGTGGGATGGGGGAAGCATCAGGCTTAAACCTTCTTGAAGCAACTAAATGACCGCTGGTGGGTCTTCAACTCACGGATTACATTTATACTCTAGTATGTCACTGCATGAAGTTTCGCTCCTATTGATGAAGCAGGCTGATCATGACAACACTGTAGCACATTGGACAGACCAACTATGGAACACGAATTAGAACATTTCCACCAACAGACTTCGTAATTTCAAACCCGTAGCAAGACTCGCCGGACGATTTGTGGACCGGCCCTTGTGGGTCAAACTTCATTGCCAGAAAACAGGGGTTGGTCGTTTCTTGTCGAGTATGTGAAATTGTAGACTGGCTTCCTTATTGTATTAAATTGTAGACTTGCTTTTAAATTGCGGCCCCCCCTTTACAAATTTCTGGATACGCCCCTGGAGGGCCCCACTCAAGAAACCACTGCACTAAGTTAACGCTAACAAATAGCGCCAGGTTTGCTGGTTAAAACGCTCTGTTTTACAAAATTCAAATATTTCAAATTCTTTTTGCGTTAATTAAAAATTTTGTAATTAGGTTCAAAGTAAGGTTTTCAGTTATACGAAGATCTAAGAAGGAGAAATCGCTCAACCTAACTAAAGAAATACCTGATAAACTCTTTAAACAAACACATGTCATATTGACAACTATTTATTGTTATAGCAGAAACCATTATGGTAAGTCTATAAATTAAAGTTTAAACAAATGACAAAATTCTCTTAAATTCCACAATATCCACAGAAGCCACTAACTACATTAGCCCATGACATCAACTAAAACCGCTATTAATACAAATCAAGAGAAAATTAAGATTTTGCATTAAATGGCATAGGTTAATGATATCAGGGTTATCCAATCACATTGAGTTTAAATAGTTGAGTTTTTGCACAATACAATTCCAATTTCCTAAACCAGCATTAAGTGACATTGAAACTGGTATCTACTGCGGAAAGAATCCTTAAAACTTCCTAAAAATATGGAAACTATAAATTGCACCTGTGTGACTGTGTTTACATATAAGACATCTGAAAATGCTATCCCACTGCTGAAGTGATAACTTGAGCTGCATCTGGATCGGAGCTTCTTACAGTAAGCTGCATGGTGACACCATCTCTGAGGACAAGTTTGGCTCGGGCCAACACATCATGACCTCCCCGATATACGCCAGCCAGATACAAAGTATGAGACGATTTCCCCTCCGGAATTTTATCTGAACGGTCGCAGGCTTGCATGCCGAGGTATTTGATGATGTTCTTCACTGCATCTGCAGTACAATAGAGTTTAGATTTGAACAGTTTTATTCATAACTTTACGCCAACGTCCAGTGACTTCGACTCTACTCGAGTAAGAGAAAACATAATAGCGACAATCAGCGCTTCACAAATAATTTTTCTGTTGCCTTCACTTCAGGAAATTATTTCCTCTTATTGCCTCATTTCAAAACCAAATTTCTTGCCCAAATGCTTCTCAGTCGGCAGACCTAGTTTCACTTTCTTGTGCAGTCATATCAAAGACTTTAAAAGCGATAATTACAGATTTCCTACTTGGCAACACTTAGCAAAAGGAATCCGAGAAAAAACAGGCAAGCTCGCTTCCTGCGAGTTTGGATAAGACACTTAACGGCATCGCTCAATTTTATGTGGCAGGCAAGTGGAGGGGTCAAGCAGTCTATCCATCGTGGCGGCCCGGTATGACAAGCGACTCGCAAAACAAGAGCATGAGCGCCTACGGGTAAATGACTGAATTAAGCACTGAAGAAGCTTCAATATGGTCAACTGCAGTGCTGAACATCATTGATGTCACTTCTATCAAAGATCAGAAAAATGATTAAAATGCTACTACATTACAATTCCGCTGTGCTAACATTCACCTATGTTTCTGTCCACCGTCAATCAAACCCAGCAAAATCCTGCACAGAGCTCACCACATTACTAACCTTGCAATGAATCAGCAGATAGCGCGTAGGTATCTTCCAATTCATTTTCTCCGCCCACTTCTTCCCAGGCAGCCCCAAAATTCGATTTTAGCACTTTCTGAACATGATCTGCCACTGTGATGTCCACATCTTCAAGCTGAATAAAAGCACCAAATTACAAATTGTCAAGCTTACTGCAAAAAACAATGGGTTACTAAGCTTTACAGTTCAGAATCCCAAAGTTCAAAACTTTCACGATTCGCTAGATCTTTTATTTAAATACGCATTTAGATTTCTTATCAAATCAATCATCAGTTTATTAAACTTGATTTCGCCTCCATCAAGCCATCATCAGTTAATCGAATAAAACAGATATAAAGCAAACACTACGCTTAAACCGCAAGGCAAGTGTTAATTTAAATCAAGGACCATTTGATGATAACTTTTATTCAGACTCGAATGTGCTTCACGAAGCAAACTGGTATTAGCAGTAGCGGTCTCTCACGGCACTCTTGTTGACAGCTTCACTAGTTCCTTTTTAACTGACGTAATAAATTCTCTCACCACATATTCATCATCATAACCTTCATCATCAGCTTCTCCTGTATTCGGGTCACAATCCTTCACCAGAAACTTCATAGTGCATGGCAGTGTGCTTGTTACTTCAGTGGGATCTTCATCAGGTATCGTCACGCATGCATAAGTCACACCTTTACATGAAAATAAGATTGATCTTTGCTGCTACTTTTGTTAATAAAAAGCAAGTTTAATACAGGTTTGAAAAACTGTTTTGCCAAAATCTTTTCGTGACGCTAAAAGCTAATACTTTTGTCAAACAGGACGGCCTCCACCAAATCCTTCTGGTAAAACAGTATTAGTCAGCTCAATATTGAAGTTGTACAATTGCTAATTGGTAATTAATAACAACTGCTAATTGGAAGACAGACTAAATGCTAGTGGTGGTTGTGAAGCGGCAGTCACAGCAAGAGTAAGAATCGGTTGGGTAAGATTCAGGAAATGTGGAGAGTTGTTGCTTGGAAATAGGTTTCCTCTGAAGATGAAAGGTAAAGTTTGTTGTTGTTGCGTAAGATCAGCAATACTGTATGGAAGTGAGACATGGTGTCTCAAAGAAAATGAAAAAGCAATTTTAAAGAGAACGGAGAGAGCTATGGTGAGAGCCATGTGCGGTCAGAAAATTGTAGACAGAAACACGACTGAAGAACAGATGGATATGTTAGGGTTGAAGGAAACGATAGACCGATTAGCAACAGCAAATGGAGTTAGATGGTATGGACATGTACTGAGGAGGGATGACGATAGTGTTTTGAGGGTTGCTCTGAATCTTGAAGTGAGTGGCAAGAGAAAGCGAGGACGACCGAAGAAGACCTGGAAGAAGCAAGTGGAAGAGGAGACAGAGAAGATTGGTTTGAAGAAGGAGGATGCTCTGAGATAAGTGGAGGGACGGAGTGCGAGAAATTGCAGAAGGAATGGGGTAAATCCGGCCATCTCTGCTAAAGGGAAAACACCGGATAAAAACTGAATAACTACTACTACTACACCACTAACAAATGAAATGCAAGTTGCATCGTTAAAGATAATCAATCCACAGATTTTGCGTTCAAGGTCGTTTCAAATTATCACAATTAATATGGTGCGTTTTTACCGCTAACACTGAAACGAGCAATTGTACAACCACAACATTTCATCGCCATAATTAAAGTTCCAGTTACTGGTGGCTACGCCACCCACAAACTTTATTGTTTGTATCTTTCTTGTTGCATTTTAAATAATAAAACATCATTACCTAATTTCTTTGACTGTATAGCAGCTGCAGGGTTTGGGTTTGTCATATATTCGTAGCTACATTGCAAATAGTTATTTTATTATTGAGCGTCAAGAGAATCACTAATTGATTCTACCTCTACGTCCTTAAGTCTCAGCCCGTTAAAAACTGGGATTCAAACCCACCTTTGCACGAAGCGTCGAACAATGGACATGGTTGACAGGTGTGCAGCATGATTTGAACTGTTCAAGACATACTCTACACCAGTGATGCGCACACTTTTTGAAAGCGGGTCATTATACTTTAGAGTAGGGCTACTCAACTAATTTTAACGAAGGTCCTGGAAGACAAGTTCAATACCTCCAGAAGTCCAGCAAAATTTTTGACAGGCAATGATAAAAATAAAACTATCAGTATGAGCAAATATAAGAAAATACTTGAATTTTGTTAGTCTACACTAATTATCAAAATAAAAATAAAACAAAGTTCTTGTACACTGTTCTGATAGTTTTGTGAGAAAAATCGCATTTCTTGTTTTTAGCCAGTTCTTAAATCTTGATCTATAGAAGAGCAAATCAAAGGCGGTGGTGGGGTGTTTAACCCTGGTGCCAAACAGTGTCGTATGCGGCAGTAAGATCTATTAATAAAGTGCCCGATTTGTTATTCTCTTCAAAGCTGTGTTTGACGTCTTTGATTGGGTAAAAAGCTTGATCGGTTGTGCATCGTTTATGCCTAAAGGCAATTTGCTTGTCAGGAGATTGGGGGTCAATAACAGGTTCTAGACGCCTCAAGAGTAGTCGCTTGAAAAGCGTGTAACGCTCAGCAGAGATATGGGCTGGTAGCTCTTTCGATCATCAGCTAGTTTGTCAGATTTAGGTATCGAGATAATTGTTGCCAGCCGCCATATTGTGGGGGTGGTTTCGATAAGTCATGCACGCTGTATAGAATTTTTGAAGCCATGTAAGACATTTGCTTTAGAATATCTGACGGGCCATTGTCTGAGCTTTGAGCTTTACCACACTTGATCAGTTTAATTGCGAAGGCAAGTTTGGTGAATGATAGGGGGCATGGACAACAAACTTTTAGCACTGGCAGATTTCAAGATAGAGGGCTTTTGCAGTGTTCTGATGCTATTATGTTGTTTATTGGTCTTCTTAAAAGTGCCGTCAGTCCATGCTGAGCAAGTGTAAAAATGTTTGCTATTGTGATTGAAAATTGCTTAGAACTGAGAACAAGTTAAGGGGGCATGAGCTTTTATGTTCCTTCGCGGCTGCATCAGCTTTTACTCGTCCAGGAGTTTGGGGTCCAGTTTTAACATTCAAAAGGTCCGAATTCGGACCGCGGTCCGCCAGTTAAGTAGCCCTGTTTTAAAGAGTGATTCTGCGAGCCAGTTTTTAAAGACCTATTTTATTGAGATCGATGGAGACATCAAAACCTAACTGTGGGGTGACCGAACTCAAATGTGCGGAACCTTCTACGTAGAGACTTTTTGTTTGAGATCAATCAGAAAAATGGGATGACATTTAAGTGAATAAATGATTGTGTGATCATCAAACTCAAATGCGCAGTGTTCAAAGAGAGCATTTGTTTTGGAAGCAGTCTTCAAAAGCGCTAACTTGTAAAAGCAGCGGCGATCTGAGGGCTCAGAACTATCAATTCGCCTTCCAGCATGTCCATTAAAGTGCCCCGGACCAAAAACCTATCGCCAATTCCACTCACATGAGAAAAAACGAAACGTTTCTAAATCCCGTTTTGTATCCGTTAACCGAGGTGACCGGATTCACTTCAGGTTTCTCGAAACCTCGTATACAGCATGGCGCTACTTAGTTCTGAAAATAGCATTTTCCTTTTTAATCCAATCTGTTCTTCCACTGCCTTTTTGTCATAATTGGTGGCCCCTGCCCACATCTTTTAATCACTTCAAACGCCATTTTATCATAGGTCTTTCCCGCAGTCTGACTGTTGCCACCTGGATTTCATACGCATATATTCCTGTCATGACTTTCTCCACAAAAACTAGTCCCACTGCCACATCTACACCACATCTAAGCATAGTTCTTCCTTCGTCAAGATTCAAACTCCTATTCCATTATCAATTTTTGACCACAACAACCTTGGCTATTTTTAATACCAACAACTGAGCTTTCTTCCATTGCACTTCCAGCAAATTGCATATAACTCTCTGCTTCTTAATTCTTCACACTTTTATACTTCAGCAGCACAACTTTCCGTCATTCCAACACTTACCCTACGTCGACAACATGATGGTTTTTTTAATTCGAGATTCTTCGCAACTCTGCTCCTTGGGCTGGGAGTTAATAGTTCGTTTGGTCAATATGGATGCGGATTTGAATCGCGCCCCCAACATGGTTTTCTAACAGGCTGGCAGTAGTTATATCTCGAGGCAAATCTAATTAGATAAATCTCTTGACGTAATATATGTGATTATTTTCTCGTAACTTTTCTGGTAATTAATCACAAAATATTCCAGACCCATATTTAGTAGCCAAGAGCTCATCAATGCGATCCCAAGAATTCGAATTCAAAAATAGTGAAAAAGCAAAACACTCTAATCTCCCTGATATTTAATTTTTGAAACATTACCCACAAATCATATCTTATAACATATTGGGTGAGCCCTGAGAATTCTTAATATTCTATCCCAATGAAGCACAAGAACAGCCAAGTTTTATATTCCAGATTCCAGTAAAAATACACATCGATAATTTTGTATAAAATTAGCAAATTCACTCAAAGTACCTGGTTGATTAAAAGGTAGCGAAGGGCAAGGAACGTAGGCAACAACTTCAAAACCGTCACCAGATTCCACTTGTACTGTGACGTTTTCCAGTATCTGGTCGTTCAATGTGTTGGTGCAGTCAAACTGGAAAAACACATCAACATAAATACAAGGCGAGCGATTGAAACGCTCTGGGTTTCAGCGAACCCAGTTCTACGTCTTCAGCGCCTTGATCAGCAAAATCGCTGTGAAAAAAACATTGATTTTAAGCATTGTGATACCAATCGAAAAAAATAACAAAAAATCGCCAACCCTTTCGTTCCATTGATCAACTGCCCCAAAAAATTTCCTCCCTCTTTTCGAAATTTGGTTCTAGATTTATAAATCTCCAATAAAACTTATTAGTAACATCAGATATTTATTAACTCATTGCAGTAGCGAGTACTCATATCATCGAGCAAACAGGATAAAATCTGAATCACACAGAAAAAACAAGTTGCTTTTACTCTTCCAGATTGGTCACACCTCATCTTCATGCTATCTCTACCACACTCGTGCTCAATGCTACACAAAACACACGCATGTGGTGACACTGACTGGTATTCTTAAAAACTTAACAAATATTTTTAGTATATAGTGCAGGCTGATAAACGGCAAAGCATTGCTATATTCAACTTAGTTAAAATATCTTGAAGTTCCAAAATACTTTTTGTAATCTTTTACTATATTACTTTTTGATAATTGAAAAAATTTTACCGAATGAATTTAATAATGCGCTGTTAGGAATTTTACAACGCTTGATCCAAGCAACGTCCAAGTAATGATACCTGTAAAACGATGTGTTTTGCGAACGTGTGTTTAATACACCGCACCACGTACTCCGTCTCTGTTTCTGTCAATTCAACCGGATCTGAAGACTTGAACAAAGGACCGAGTACTTCGAATTCTGGTACGCGGGAGAGCTGCTCTGTAAAGTAAACACTACTTTAGTATTCAGAAGATAGTCGCTGGGAGTTCATTAGTTCAATAAGAAGGTTGCACATGACGTCACACATTTGGCGCGAAAAAAGTGGCTGACCAAAAGTTGTAATTAATGCTGGAAAGGTATACGGCGAATACCAACTTTTGGGGTTATTTTGAAAACTAATGAGAAATTAATTAAAAATTCAAATGAATTATTGCTAGTTAGTTACTCGGAAACCAATAAATTTAATAAAAAGCGATTTAGTTGAGATTAGGCCTTTCAGTTGGCTAGTTTACACTTAGTACGGTGTGCCAATTAATCAAAAAATCGCCCTTAAGAGAAGTATTATCTAAATATCATTTATTCCTCTGTTAAAAATAACTCTAGGCCAATTAGATACCCGTAGGTATATCAGCAAAAACAGCCACTATCAGATCATTACTACTGGTACCGTAAGGCTTTTGATTATCCTTGGCCTACTTGGTCCAGCAGCCGAGGTAAGAGCAAAAAAATTGTTCACAAAACAGTCAAGTTTAGAAAATTTTATCTGATAGATCAATGTAACCAGTCTGCAAGCACTATTGACAAAAACTTTCGAAAGACTGGTGATTACGGCCATTATTATCTAATCCGACACATGGCAAAGGGTAAAGAAGTCTGCCCTGTCGTCTAAGCTACAGTGTTAATTTAGGTTCACAACTTTTCAGATTGCTTGGGCAACTAAATATGCTGTATAAGTTCCACATTACAATTAGCTTAAACTCAGTTTTTCCAAATGCGCTGATTATTTAAATATGAAACCCTACCAGAAGCACACTACAAATAAGCCTGCACATTTAGCCCATAAAACCAGGATAACTAGTAGCAATAACAAACAAACTCTAAAACTTCTTAGCTTCACTTTGACTTCAGTTTCATCCCATAACATCAGTAAAACAACATATTTAACGTTCATTAGACAATTGTCTAGTTTTTTTTTGTTTGTCCGTCAAGTCGATATCGACTCCTGGTGACTTCATGAAATATGTTCATAAATCTTATGTTCGTGAAGTTTTCTTGGCAAGATACTGCAGTGGTTTGCCATTGCCTTCTGTGGGTCGTTCAAGGCATCCGTTAAGCGCCTTGCCCAACGACACAACAAGCGAACTTGCCGACTTGTTCTTCACAACCTCCTCTAAATGCCAAGTGCCAAGCAGGCACTATACCATTTTTAAAGTCTTTTGGTATGACTCGACAAGGGGAATGAAGCCTAGGTCTACCGACTTGCAAAGCCGATGCTCTAACCACTGTCCAGTTAATCCATTTAATTTGCAAAAAAAATGATATCACTTCCATTTAATTCAATGCAAAAAACACTGCAAATGGTCAGCAACTTTTTTCGAAATCGCATTTTGATGTCGTTTGATCACGTGCATGCAACCTTCCTACACACGAGGCAAATGCTACATTTCAAAATAGCACTGCTAAAGACATACAACCCATTTTAACCTTGCAAGCAAAGCACGGAAACGAAGCTTGACAGGCCACTACTCTTGCAAACAAGAGATCAATGGCATCGCGTGCACTGGGTTGTTTTGGTTCCTACTAGCAGCACTTCAATCCTGAAAAAGTTTCAACGCTAGTTTTTGTATTTGTAACTAAAAGTACTTTGCATAACCAGATGATAAAAGTGCATTATCCACAACGTTGTAAAGACCAACAAACCGATAAGGGTTTTATCCAACACGAAATTATTAACAAAATATAGTTTTTAAGTTTCTACTAAATTTGCTAATCAAATATATTTTTTGAACTTTACCAGCATATATTTCTTGACGAGAAGCGACGACTTTTTCAGCAGATTTCTTAGGATTAAGAGCTGAAAAATAATTAGATTTCAGCACAACAGCACAAATTCATTGAATAAAATATTGTCGAATGGTTTCAATGTCAATGCTTACCATAAAATCTTTACAGGCATCATACTAATTAAACTGATTGAGATGTTTCCATAACATATAGCATAAACAAAAGTGGTAAATAAAATCGTTTTTCGGGAAAGTGACGGAAATTTCAGTGATATGCGGGCAATGCTAGTGTTTATTTAGACTGAACCACCACTGACTAGCCTGCTTGACCCGCCACCTGTCTGCCACATAAAGGAAGAGATGTCCCGATAAGCGTCTTTCCCAAGTAAGTAACAAGCAAACTTTCCGTTTTTTTCACACTTTCTTTTCATGCAGAGCGTTAAAAAGGAAAGCTGTGAATACCATTTTACTATTTTTGAAGTCTTTGGTATGACACGACAGAGGAATTGTACTTTACTCTACCGACTCCAACCACTACACCAAGGCACCACTTGAAATAACGGAAAGAATAACGGTAACGGTAAACCTGATGAGAAATTGCCATTTTCGACTAGAAGAATTTAGTAGTTTTTGGTTGTTTGGGGGTCAGGTTGAATATCAGAAGTAAAAGTAAAGCAGCGGTGACAAAAAAAACACGAATTGCTTCATGAAAGTCTTTCGCTGAAGATAAAAGGAACGATCAAACAGTGCGGTGTGAAGTTAGCGATGCTGCAGAAAATGATATGCGAAGGAAAACGAGATGGCGATATTGATGACTGAAAGAGTAATGTGTAGTAATAAATTTACTCATAAAAGCAATATCCAAGAATTGATGGATACGCTGGGTTTGAAAAAATTGTTATTGGGAAAAGCGAATGGAGTGTGATGGTGTGGATATGATCAACATTGGGATGGTGATGATGTGTTGAGAAAATCGTTAGATTTTGAATCATCATCAGAGCAAAATAGAGAAAATGGAACATGCAGTGGATTTGGCCATTTTCGTCAACGGAAACAAAAATAATCTTGCAGCAACTTACGCGAGGCGGACTGCTTCCATACAGCACACAAGTAAACTTAATCGCAGGCACCAAGCACTGCAAGAATTGGCTTCGGACCAATTAAGATATATTTTTATTAAAACATTAGCTAATAAGAAATCACTTGGAATTAAAAAAACATTAGCCTATCAAAGACTGCTGTCAAATCAGGTGGCTAGTCGCATCAGCTACGCATATCGATTAGTACGCGCAGAAATGGCGTCATGTACTCACCGATATCAGCTTTCGGTTCATCAGCTGGGATCTGAACAAGTGGGACATTCTTCAAACTGAATGGTTTTTCATGCGAGGAAGCAAGGTAAGCATGAAGACGTTCCTCCAGGGCTGGGAGGGAGACCATTAAACCTGATGATTATTGACTTGTTATAATTGATAACTTGTATCACTTTGGTGGGATGGAAACGTTCTGAGCCAACGAGCCTCATGCAAGAGCCAAGTTATCAACAAGAAAATTTTAAAACTCGCTCGCCAATCCAAGTCTGTTATAAAGTAATCGGCACCGCAAGATATAATTTCTTACCTCATTCTAGCATAAACGTTTCTATCGCTAAGGCTGAATGTGAAAAAAATATAATTGTGTAAAAATTTTAACCAGATCTTAAGAATTTTCTTCAATGATATTTACTTTTAAAGCTACGACATTAGCTATTTTACGCGAAACGTTTTCCGATAACCAAGATAGTACACGATAAAGTAAAAGTTTATCATGCGATCCTTCACGGAACAGACATTCCCTCACGTGATGCTTGTTCCCTACGGATCTCTCCTTCCCTGATTTTCCTCAGTTTAAGTTTTAACAAGTTTCAACAGCTACAATTTTTCCTACATTTTTTTGCAGTGTTCGCAATACGACAATTTTTGTCTAACTTTAAAATGCTTCCAAAAAATATGTTCGAACTTGTACTGCTGATTTCGTCCCCATATAGCGTCGGGCAATTTTCGCTCTCTGCTCTACTGACATTTGCTTAATTCAGTTACGCTGATGAAACGTTCAGGCATCATATTTATTACGCCTTCAACAGGACCTGAATACATGTAGCTCATAGCTTAAGCATATCCATGGTTATAAAAGGATTACAATTATACTTGTTGCAAAACACCCCTGTATGTCAAAACAAACATCCAGCACTTACCATTCAATATGTATGCTGAGTTAAGTGCTTTCTGTTTTTGATTGAGCACGTGGTAGTAGAACGTGGCACGATCTCTCACTTCATCGTCTTCATCTAACATCGAGTGAGTCAGCAAGGAGAGGATGCTAGGGAGGAGATTCTCACATTCAGCGCCAAATCGAGCCAAAGCAGATACAGCCGCTGTACAAAAAAACTTTTTGAACCCGAGATGGCGAACAAACACTAGCCAGCTCGTGGGATACCATACCGCCTTGCTCCACTCCGGAAAAACAAGTGGAGCAACCACAACAGCAATTAACCAAAAATTAATTTATTTACATTTGCAGTTAGATACTAAAGCCATCTATGCAGAGAATTACAATTTCCGCGGCACTTCATGCACAGCTTCTTAGAAAGCCATCCACGATATTGAAAGTATGCACAAATCAACACTGAGGGAAGACTTGGCCAACCTGCTCGTATTGCTTCATTTTCCAATATGACTCGGTTATAAATAAATCGGATATACTTCGAAGGATTAACTGTTCTTGGTCCTTCTCTACCAAGAAGATGAATTATCTTCGTAGCCAATACTGTGTGTTCGCAATCCTACAAACAAATGTGATAAAAAGAGAACCTGCAACTCAACAACAACTTGAGGGGTGCTAATGCATCAGATTTTGATGTCTTTCCTCACAAATATTATCACCAGATCATTGGAGGCTCTCAATCTTAGAATATATCCACTTTGATGGGGAATTACCTAAAAGAGACGCAATCATTTCACCGATTTTATGTGGTAATATAAACAGCAAACGCTGTTACCGTAAAAGCAGATAAGTGACATTCCTGTTTACAGTTATTTTCACTTCACAGCTTTTTAATATCTCACCTCAATGAACTCGCAGAGATGACTTAACCCAGATTCTTTTGATTCGGCTGATTCTTCGATGATTGCAATGATGCATTCGACAATAGCTTTCTTGTACTCAAACCCACCCTGAATGCACCATTCGAAGATAAACAATGATCACTTACAGGTAGGTGACCGTTGAGAATGATGACCAAGTAAAGAAAAGATAAACACGTGGTAAGGGGTCCAGAAAAAATACAACTTGAACCAAATGGTGAAAGTGAGATGTTGTCATAGACACCTTACGATACCAGGCCTTGCAGTGGAAACGACTGTCAAATGGTTCGATATTTGTACAGCAAGTGCTATTATAGCGGATAACACCTCTTTCAAAATATTTTCGAGATAGATGTTGTGCCCTACGAGAGACATTGCTAAGTCATACGACTTTCTGATATAAGATATCGTAACTTCATTAGCAAGCTGAAGTGTTTTGTTTGCAATGCAACGAGCTGTTTGTGTAATTGTTAAATGCAAAAACCATTTTCAAATCTGGATTAGCAGAAACAATAAAGTAGAAGAATTCGCACAAACAGCATAACAAATCCCGCCGATGCAACGAGTCCCAGCATATCAAAGAGCTGGTTCGGCATCGTGAAGTCGCTGCCTGGATGGTTTCTGCGTTGCTGAGCAATTACAAGATTACAGGAAACTCTCTCGCTCAGTTGCGCTGCTGGTAGGAGAAGCGCACAGTGTCGGTGCAACTGATAATCAGAAATCCAAAGCACGCTCAGCAGAGTTATTCTTGGCATATCTTTGCAAAGCAGCATATTATGCTTTCTATAAAAGTGAAAATATGTATCACAGAAACCAACCTCGTCTCTGAGCATTGATGACAAGTAGTTCATCATAACAGCGTGCTTGCGGGGATACTTCTGACATAGAGCTGCGATGGCCCCAACCACTACAACTTTAAACTCATCAGATATCTCGGACATAAACGAGGTGATCTGTTTCATGAGTCGATCAACACTGCTTTCACTGCCAGTCTATAAACGAGTGAGAATAAAACATTAATTATCGGTCAAGACGTTACATAATTACTGACGTTACGATTAAACCAGCGATTTTCAATAATTTATCAGTAAACCAGAAACATATCCTAATTTTATCGATAGTAAAATTAAGATTGTTAAAGACACTTAAACAAGCAAACTAGTAACTACTTCGATGGTATCGTGCATTTTTCTGCTTCCAACATGGTCAGGGAATGTATTGGTTGATTCGAACATTTTGTGGTTCAGTATAAAGTTTTTTTGTGCAATCATATTTCTTGAACAAGTGGTGGTATTAATCTATTGTTGCTAGATCATTTGCTCCTGAAAATAGTAAGATCTCTGAAAGTTTGCAGTCCGAGAGACAACTATTCAAGTAAATGTGCTACGTCGCCTCAATTTTACGATCAATAAAGACGCAACTAGCGAGTACATATACACACACTGCACCCATCAACAGCCGCCTCAACGTGGTGGTGCGGTCCCCGACCCCGTTTGGGTTGGGTCGAAACGGCTGTTGGCCTTTCAGAGGAACCCAGTTACCCCAGGCACTCCCTCAAACATTTTTTTGCCGTTCTGTCCCCTGAACGACTGCAGAAGGGCATCACACAGCTTTTCTAAAATCCGTCGACTGTCGTCTCCCTTCTCCTGCCTATTTTATGTCCGTCTTCGTCTCCTCATTCTTCTTCTTCTCTTGATGAGCAGTAACGCTGATCCCAACTCTGGACCCATCTATCCTTGCTCAATTTGTGCTGGAAATGTGACCTGGCGGGGGAAGTCAGTGCAATGCTGCACTTGGTCCAAATGGGTCCATCTAAGTTGCTCACTGCTCCCCTCTCCAAATTCAGGGCTCTTGGTAACTCTCATTTCTGGAGCTGCCCCCTGCTGCTTCCCTGTCTGTAAAACTGTGACGTTCTCCACTGTGACTCCTACTGATACACCTTATTGTAGCACTGCCTTCCTTCACCGTGGAGTCCATCCTTTTCTCTCCATGCTCTCGCTCTGACCTCCTCTCTCTCACCAAGGTGCGGCTCTCGCCCACCTTGACTCTCTCCCCCCTCATGATCTGGTGCTTTGGACTGATGGCTATGTTCCTTTTCCTTTTGGCAAGAACGGCTCTGGCGTACTTGCCAACTGCTCTCTCTGTGGCACTGAGGCTACTCTTTCCTTTTCGGCAGGCCCAGTATGCTCAAGTTTTTCCGCTGAAGCCTGCGCCATTCTGCACGCTCTTTACTGGTCTCGGCAGCACCAACAAGTCTGCCATTTTTTTTCTCTTCTATTATCTGACTCTCGCTCTGTACTCAACACCCTATCCTCTCCTACATCTTTCCTTCTACCTCAATCTCCCTGGCAGATCTGGCAGGAACTGTCTTCTCTCTCCTCCTGTTCTATTAGGCTACAATGGGTCCCCGGACCGGACACTCGTTTCTCCCGGGGAACGACGCAGCTGATGAGCTGGCTAGACGGGGAGCGCTACTTGCGCCCTCTGTAATCCCTTGTACTCTCTCTCCTCTTATCTTTTGTATCCACTCTTGTCTTTTCTCGGACTGGAGGCGTACGGTCTCATCTGAATTCTTTGACACACAAGTTCCCTCGATTTCCACCGAGGAACTTGTGCTCCCTCGTCATGCTTGCTGTGTTCTCTCTCGTCTATGCTGCAACAGACACAGCCTTATTGAGCTCTTATCTCTCTAGGATTGGCAGAATCGAGAATCCTTCCTGCAGCGCCTGCGGACACTCGTCTCAGGACATTTCTCATCTCATTCTGCACTATCATCAGCTACGGACTCTTAGCGCCGCTCGCTCTTTGGAGACTCCCTGTCTCTTTACGATCTCTGGTTTAGGCCTAGGGAAATTTCCTGGCTTATGGGGCTCCATGGCTTTCGGCCATGCCCTAATCCCTCGGAAGGGGTCGGGTGACAACAACAACAACAACAGTATAAATACAAATTTTCATTGCGCAATTCTAGCGTAAGGCTAGTAAACAAGCACGAATTCTTAACTAAAAGATAAGGTGGACATTAATTGTGTTGAGACGATGATTTTGTTCAAGGCCACATTCACACAAGATGAAATGCTGTGAGGGGAGTATCTAAGATGAAATGCTGAGAAGTGCGTCTACTGCTAATCGTAACAACATACTTTCTGAGAACTGCGACCAGCAAGCACTTATACTTTCGCAACCTGATATCAAATGGCTAATCGGTTTTAGTAGGCTACAAATTCAAAAACATATGCTTCATGTTTCTCTGGCCACTTTGACAGCGAGTAACAAGATGGTGATAGTTTGTGATGACCTGGAGCCAAAGTAGTTTTTAGTGAAAGTAAAAATAAATCGCCCTCAATTACACTTATACACCTTAATGTTAAAAAAAACTGGAAAAAATGATGTAAAATCGAACCAAAACCGTTTTGCGAGTCACAAAAGACGTCGCGAGCTCTGTTTAGACCACGCTAATAAGTAACACAGCCGTAGAAAAACCTTTTTTTATCATATCTTTGCCAGGAATTTCTGAGAATATTCACTGATGTCAAATAACTGGGGCTGCACTGATGCATCGTTTCAAGACTGTGCGGGTGAGGTAAGCTTACATTTTCGTCGCCCTTAGTTTCGAAAATTAGCCTGAGTTGACTTCATCACCTTTTCTGGAACTCAGTTTGTGCTAAGAGATTTTTGCCCAAGTTTCATTTTATGTTTTTGTTTGATATCGACTTATGCAATGCGTGGTTTTATACACGGATTGACGACATAAATAGACTATTAAAAATGGTTCAATTAGATTAGGCCTTACGAGAAATAGAGCTCAAGTAAAAGCTGAAAGTGGAAAACAACGAAAAAACCACTAATCTATTACCTTCAGCAGTGTAGTGATGGCAAGTGTTGCTATGCTTCTGTTAACATCAGTGATCAAGTTCTCCAAGTCAAGATTGCAAGCAGTCACTGCTGATGGATGTTTCATAGCTACCTGTTGCAAAAATAACGCTTCATGTACAAGTCTATTGCCTCAGCAACGTGTGTGTGTGTGTGTGTGTGTGTGTGTGTGTCGTGCAGCAACGCAAATGAGCGACTGCATAATCGCGAAGCGTCCAAACTAATAAAAGATCAGTCAAAACCCTCCAAATGACAACTACAAAACATAGCTATTTGCTGCTTTCAAGCTAAAAAATCAAGTTTAAACCCAAAAGACAACAACCAACGCACCTATATTTTGCTGCTAATAATAATTATATAACAGTTTACCGGGACACAAGAACAATTACAGAAAAAATTGTTTTGAAAAACAAAAAATAATTTGGAAACATTTTTTGTCAAGTTTAGAGTTATGCTAGAAAGCTTCTTTTTCTTGTAACCGCAGACGGTCGAAATTTTACAATTAAAACATCGTTAGTTCAAATTCACCTTGTTTAAAGTGCGAACACCAGCATATCTGAATGAAGGCTTTGGAGAGCTTAGAAACAATTGAAGAACTGAAAAAATAATTAATATCATGACTAAACTACTACACAATATAGCAAAAAGCGAGTAACAATTATATGTATTAATCGAGAAAAACGCTGTTAGAAACATGACCAAAACCTTCCTGCTCCAATCAACTTGGGCTGAAATGGCTGTTGGCCTTCCCGAGGATGCCAGTTACCCCGGAAGGGCAGCACGCAACCTTTCTGAAATCGCTCGGCTGTTTTCTCTCCTTTTCCTGCCTCCCTCCTACCTGCCTTCCTTTATCTTTCCTCTCCTGATAAGCGGCAAGGTTCATCATAACCCTGACCCCATCTTTCCCTGTTCAGAGTGCGCTGGTGATGTGACCTGGAGGAGTAGGTCGGTGCAATGTCGCACATGCTTTAAATGGGTCTAGGTAAGGTGCTTACTACTCTCCTGCTCTAGATTCAAAACTCTTAGAAGCTTTTACTCCTGGAGCTATCCTCCTTGCTACGTCCCTGCTACTTCTGGAGGTGTCACACTTACCAACACTGTGCTTTCTTCTTTTGGCTTTTCTGGTTTTTACACCTCCACTGTTCAGCGTGGTCCATGTGGATCCCCTTCTGCCAATGCAGCGCTCCCAGCCCACTCTCGTCTTCAAATCTCCTACCCTCTTTCCACCCACTTCATATCTCCTCCCTTTGCACCCATTCCACCTTCTCATGTTTCTGGCTGTATTCTTACACCTCCTGCTCCCTCTTCCTCCCCTGACTCGCTAAGGGTTCTTCAATAGAATGCAGTAGGTCTTTGAGCCAAGAGTGCTGAAATACTACACTTTATCTCATCTCATCCTGTGGATCCTATCTGTATCCAGAAATCCACCTTAACTCCTCTTCCTCTTTCCAGATCCCTGGATTCTCTGCTCTGCGATCTAATCGTACTCACTCTCAGCATGGGATTCTTTCTCCTGATGACCCGCACGCCAGCCGTGGCGTCAACATTTTTGTCAGATAAGGCCTATCTTTCTCTCAACTTTCTACCTCATCTCTCTCTTCACTTGACCCTTCCTCTGTTTACGTAAGGATCAATATCTCACTAAACAACTACTTCTCGCTCTCTTTCCTTAATGTTTATGCTCCCCCTATTTACTTTTCTTCAATAGATAGCAAAACCAACTCCTTTCTACCCTCCATTCTTTTCTTCTTAAGAAATATCTTCATTCTGGGGGACTTCCTTTCTAAAACTCAAAAGGTACTTCACGGTCACCTGTCCCAGAACACCTCTCATCTCATTCTGCACTGTCCAGCTACAGCTTTGCGCAGCTCGTTCTTTGGCGACTCTCGGTCTCTCAACGACCCTTGCCCAGCTTTTGGGGCTTAATGGTCTTCCACCATGCTCTCATCCCTCGGAAGGGGTCAGGAAACAACAATATCGACGGAAGCCATCAAGATGGAGTGAGTATGTTTTGAGAGTTCTGATACCGTATAGTTTTGAAGCTCACACTTCCAAAGCAATATCGGCATTTGTCAGGAAATTGCTCGCTACTACAGTCTGATGCAGAAGTAGATAGATAATTCAGCAGCAGACTTAATGTATCAACATGTAATCACCAATCATACGAGAAAACGATACCTCTACAGTAACGAATTTTTACTGTTAAACCATGTGGGCTATAATTCCATACTGCAAATCTCACGCTGACCTGATACAGCAGGTGCAAGCTCTCGAGCAGTGCAATTCGGCATGTTGACAATAGCAGATGCGGCTTCGTATATTACAAGCTCGTGTTTGTTACGTAGACAGCTTTCAATAAACTCAAACAGTTGGCTGTCATGACTGCAAAATATCAGCTCAAAACATTAACTAGAAAAGTATGAAAATATCGTTTTGATAATTTTTGTTGCTACATTATAAATTAGTTACCGTAGCCTGGTTGCAATCGTTCCTAGCATTGAAACGAAAGCTCATAAGTCTATAAAAGCAGCCTTGGTATTTTAGGAGGAACAACAGGAAATTAAAGTGGGGCGTTGCTTCAGCAAAAAGTCTGGCTCAAAACTTCGAAAGCGAGTACAAAGCTTAATGGAATTTGAATTTTCATGTTGCGCTCTTTGCAGAAACCTTTCTTTCTTAAACGTTTGTGACACCGATGGTTGCATGATATTTATACTGCACACCACTAAGTGGTAATCAGTTGACCACTCGGCTACTCCTTTAATTGAAACATCAGTAATAAATGAAAACATGCCGGCTGAAACGATACAAGAAGCAATCTGGTACCGCAGCTAGACACTATTTCTGTATCAAATTAGATACAAAAAAATAACTACGTTTTTACACAAAATTGGATGGCACGATCGATCATTCTTTTTAAGCACCATAGATCAAATAATAATCGTGGATTATCTCTTTAGTGTTGATGCGGAATTGGTAAAAAGCAGTGGTGCCTCTATGAGATCGCAAAAGGCACATATCAACTAACATTTAAAAACTCACCCCGAGTCATCTTCCTCTAACAATTTGCTAGCAATACGTATCAACATACAATAAGCAAAAGGAGATCGCAAACCAGATTTCATAAACTTTGCGACCATTTTTGAAGTGCCAAGTCGATCCTTCTTTCGAAGATGATAGAGCAGGCCTAGCGCATGGTACTAAAATAAGATGTATGAATATGTATCAATGATGTAACTATCAATAAGGCAGCTGTACTTCATGGTTTACATGATACCTAGGGTCTATTATAGAAAAAATAATTTATAATGCCAAAGTTATATAGTAGTATGAGAATTATCAAGCAACATTTTGGTACTTCAAACACAAATAAATTGCTAAAAATTGTTGTTGCTGTTACTTACTATTTTACATCAGATTCCCAGCTGTAGTTTAGAACTCTCAGCCCCCGCTTAACAAAGTTTTGTAAAGTGAAAAACCAGACTACCTTATTTACTCCACAAGCCTTTTGTAAAATTTTGCCAGCTCTAATAAAACAGACAGCAACACCTAACTCATAAGTTTCTTCACTGGAACTGAAAAAATAGTCATAGCGCCCATACTCCCTGAACATCTTACCTGCACCATGATGTTGTCACTGCTACATGATTCATGGACTTCATTTGTCCATCGCTTTACCACATCAAATGAATTTTTGGTAAGATGAAGTGATGAGACCAAAGCAGCACTTGAAACAGAATGAGCCTAAAATGAACTCCAATAAAATAGCTGACCGATTTATTAGGAAAATGCTACCGATCAGTAAACAATAAGTGCGTAATACTAACCTTGTCTACAATTGCTTGTTTCATGTATCTCTCTATCCCT
Organism: Trididemnum clinides; assembly: GCA_963675345.1. NCBI lineage: Eukaryota > Metazoa > Chordata > Ascidiacea > Aplousobranchia > Didemnidae > Trididemnum > Trididemnum clinides. Next base: position 36,195,888 of record OY776288.1, read on the forward strand.
TGCAACGTGCTGGCATCAGTGATGGCACAAAGAGCCCGCACGGCTGCCGCTCGAAATATGTCTTCACGACCATTCATATCTTTTGTTAAACTGAGTAAAATATAACGATATTGGCTTTTCTCTACAATAAATTAAGCTGGCAAATATGTTCAATTAAAAATGTGAATTTTTAACGAGGCAGAATGTATTTTGTTCAACAATAAAAATCATTCTGCAGCACCATTTACTTGAACAACAATTTGTTTCGCCATCAGTGGTATTTGCAGTGGCAGTTGCAATCGAATCCTTTTTTATTTGATTTTAGCCGTTCATTATAATACTAAGTTATCGACAGTTAATACAACTACTTATTTATGATGTTATAAAATCTGAAAATGTGCAAGAAAACAGGTGAAAGCTTACAAAAATGATGCGATTTCTTTGAATTACATGTATTTCAATTCGGCAGCAAAATGAGCATTACAAAACTTATAGATTTGAAAGTTATTAAGCGAAGAGGGAAATTGTAAATTGTAAACCTTGCAACTAATTGGCAAAGCAGCATACGGGCGTAAGGGGCATTAACAAAATATTAAAATGAATATGCCAGGAAACAATAACGAGTATACCACCCAACCAATTTAGACGAGACCATCCCTGGACGCGTTTCGTCCTTTTGGACTCATCAGCAGGGCCCGTCCCGTCACAAGCAAAAGTAACCCACTCATTAATGTTATCCTTAAAAAAAATCCAACACATGCAGAAGCACTGAGACTTCAACCGACGACGTATTGCTTTGCTTAGCAGGGCGGGTTGACAAATTGGTTGATTTGGTTGCATATCCATTGGGAGATCAGTTTACACACTGATCTGAGAAAGCAGATTAAACGCTGCATTTATAGCCTAGCGCCTTGTCTTTGCAATGCCATCACGCTCGAGGCGAGTGCGTTGACAATTCACAAGGTGGGAGCCGGGCGACCTTTGATAGACGTGTCGAGCAAATCCATGCCAACGAATTTTCACTCTATCTCACTTCGCAGTAAACCGGGCCTCCTACAGTGAAACGGGCAAATCCATGCCAACTATTTTCAAGTAGGGAAAAAAAAAATATAGATTTGAAAGTTATTAAGCGAAGAGGGAAATTGTAAATTGTAAACCTTGCAACTAATTGGCAAAGCAGCATACGGGCGTAAGGGGCATTAACAAAATATTAAAATGAATATGCCAGGAAACAATAACGAGTGTACCACCCAACCAATTTAGACGAGACCATCCCTGGACGCGTTTCGTCCTTTTGGACTCATCAGCAGGGCCCGTCCCGTCACAAGCAAAAGTAACCCACTCATTAATGTTATCCTTAAAAAAAATCCAACACATGCAGAAGCACTGAGACTTCAACCGACGACGTATTGCTTTGCTTAGCAGGGCGGGTTGACAAATTGGTTGATTGGTTTTCACTGTAGGAGGCCCGGTTTACTGCGAAGTGAGATAGAGTGAAAATTCGTTGGCATGGATTTGCTCGACACGTCTATCAAAGGTCGCCCGGCTCCCACCTTGTGAATTGTCAACGCACTCGCCTCGAGCGTGATGGCATTGCAAAGACAAGGCGCTAGGCTATAAATGCAGCGTTTAATCTGCTTTCTCAGATCAGTGTGTAAACTGATCTCCCAATGGATATGCAGCCAAAATCAACCAATTTGTCAACCCGCCCTGTTAAGCAACGCAATATGTCGTCGGTTGAAGTCTCAGTGCTTCTGCATGTGTTGGATTTTTTTTAAGGATAACATTAATGAGTGGGTTACTTTTGCTTGTGACGGGACGGGCCCTGCTGATGAGTCCAAAAGGACGAAACGCGTCCAGGGATGGTCTCGTCTAAATTGGTTGGGTGGTATACTCGTTATTGTTTCCTGGCATATTCATTTTAATATTTTGTTAATGCCCCTTACGCCCGTATGCTGCTTTGCCAATTAGTTGCAAGGTTTACAAATTACAAAACTTGCACCAATAGATAAAATTAAACAAAACTAGTTTCCTCTCCACTTCCGTAATGCTGCTTTGCATACCTCCAATGATGAGCCCAGTATAGAACCAACTTATTAAAAAGTCAAATTACACCTGACCTGGATGCTATTTTGAGAGACGCAGCGGCATCGTTGCGGTTTTAAATCACATAAGTAAAAGTGCGAGATCTTACTTGAGCTGTGACGACTGCTTTCTTAAATATTAATTTGCCGAGCGATTTTAGTTTTAAGTCTAAAAAGCATACAAGGACTTACCTCTGTGTGACAATAAACGCATTTTCTGTCATTTTTGCCATTTCCTTAATGGTAAGGTAGCACATGCGTCGCATAATTACCTACGAAAAATATATAGTAAACTAAACAGTGCCGTTTGAAATGTTTTTAATTTAGCAATTTTGCGGACGAAATTTGCATGCAAAGAATAAACTTGCAACGAAAACAATCCATGCGCCAAAACAAATCATCTCCAGGCAAAATGACCGCTACGCCGATTGTTTACGAGTAAAAGCTGGTTTCCATTAGGCATAACCTGCCAGCACAGCGGAAATATTTTTTGTTTGTCTATTTGAAGTTATTTTTTCGGGAAAAAACGCTTTGCGCATAAAATTGAATAAAAAAAAAAGAATATGTACGCTATTTACGCATAATAGAAATCAGCCTTAAGACTAACACCAAGTTAGAGAAGCTAGAGCAGCTTTTTGCGGCTTGCACCATAACACTTCTGGTCGAAACCGCTTGGAAGCTTTTGTAAAAGATTTTGACTACGTTGGTTATCAACTTAAAGTTTCACCAAAAAAATACAACCGAAAGTTTGGGCTTCTTAGGTAACGCAATTGCATGCTCAAGTAAAAAGGCTTTTATTGCTGTCATTGAAAATGTAAGGCGTTTTGTAGGTTACGGCTATCGTCACGCCTAAATCTCGTTTTGCATAATCCGAAAGGTCCCAGCAGCAGAGTAGCCTAGCACTTGTTAACATTAATTCTCATAATTATCAAATCATTGGCATTCATCCCGTTTGCATCACACTATGCTACTTTCCAACCAAAAATGAAGCTGGCACCAACGCAGCTCAAATCTTTTACAGAGCTTCCAAACTATTACGAAAAAAAGTGGTAGGTTTTTGCAGTCTGCAAGCAGTGGTCTACTTGTGTTGACAACGCATAGTGGTACCTATGCTTGGCAGACGATTTGTCTTAGGCTCTTAGCACCACATTTTTTTGTTGCAAGACGATTGGTCTTGGATAGAACATTTTCAACTTAGCAGATGATACCCAAAAGCTAAAATACACTGCAACTGCCTAACCAAAATATTTCTAAAATAAATCAATTAAAAAGCATAAACATCTTTAAAAACGTAATACCACTTCATAAATAATAAATCTCTAATGCATGATGATGAAGTGAATCGGTCACCGCCGTCTACCAGGAAAATCCAGGATTACTATAAGTTTATAACCCTGAATTACTATAGCACTGTGGACTACTACTAATAATAAAACTAAATTAAAAATAACCTTGAAGGGGATCCTATAACAGGACATTGAAATTGAGTAAACAAAGAATTAGACCAAAGTTTTTGTAAGATGTAGTCATAAAAAAATTAAAAATGCCAACATGTTTGATCGAGTAACAAGTATGTCATTGCGAGCACGGTCTGAATAATTTTCAAATATAATCTATCAACTAAGAAATGCAAATGAATTCTGTAAAGATTTACAACACAACCCACAACCCATCATGACAATAAGGTTATCTACTGCTTTTCGCTATTATACTGTTTACTGCTTTTTTAAAAATCATTCTCTGCATGAAGTCAGTCGAACTAATTGGCCAAGTAAACCGAAGTTGTTGATTAAAATCGCAGATTTTATGACTACATCTTACTAAAACTTTGGGCTAATTCTTTAACATGATCGATACAACCATTAGGGTGGGTCAAAAAAATTTTTGTTTAATTTCAAAGTTTAGTAGCCCTAAAATCTTGTGTTGGCATAAAACAGGTTTTAAACTGGTCTTAGACAGTTGCATCCAAAACTGTTAGGGCAACAGGATTAAATGAAGCCACCAGAGGTCAAATATGTAAAAACCTCTGTCTCTTTCTAATGCAATGGCCCAAAACAAAGGTGGGCAAACTATGGCCGGCAGCCCACCAGAGCATTTTGTGTGGCCCACCAACACTTGTGGAAACTTCCGTGTATCTAATTTAATATGACAGGGGTGGCCATACTTGCCGTACTAAACAGTCAAAAACGATAGAAGTCATTATTCAAAGTAACCGCCACGCAAGCCTAAGTTTGAATTGACACATTTTTCGTCCAAGTAGACGGTGACAACTTTTTTTTGGAGACCATTATTTTCAAAGTCCGAAATTAGACATCTGCACCCTTCCACCGGCCACTGGCATTGTATACAGAGCTATTGCAAGATTTTAAAAACTGGCCCTCGGCCAACTCTTAAATGGTCAAAAATTGGTGTCAGAAATAGAGAATCAAGTTTATATCTACTATGTTATGCACTTAAACCATGTTATGCACTTCAGTAAAAACAAGATTAATTTGATATACAAGAGTGTGTTCAAAAATTGGCTGATGACCTGGTAGGGTTTCACAACTATGACACAAAAATGCACGCAAATCTGGTGCAAAGTTGAATCTAAAATAAAGGTGATGAAAATTTCACAGAAAAAACTTACATCACTTGACTGAAATAATTTTGTCATAGCAAAAAACGTTTCAGTTGCTTCATTTGTTGAAATAATTTCACCTTGATTTATCAAGTAAATAATTTTTGTCAAGATTTCACAGCATTTTCTTGGATTAATAGGAGTCTGTTGAAAAATGCGAGCTTCTTGCAATACTGCAGAACGTTCAACAAAAGCAAATGGATTTCCACCTAAAAAAAATATTGAACTCACAGAATTTCCAAACAGTGTGTAATGACATCTGAAGTTAAGGATGAGATTTGTTTATAAGATTAACTGTGGGGTTTTCCTGCACAATAAATTGATTTTGAATGCAGGTGCACCTTATTTCAATCGTTTGTCATGTGTGGTCACTCGCCAAATCATCAAATACTTTGTGATAGCACTGGCAATCCAAGCCAGTGCTATCACAAAGTATTTGATAAGTCCACAATGTCTGCAACCAAGTATAAGTCCACAATGCTGCAACAAAAGGTTGAAGTTAGTGTTCGAGTCAAGCATGTGAATTAGTCCATATATCACAAAGATATGAAGAAGGTCTCACAATTTAGCACAAGCAAATTTCTTTAGCAACCTAATTCTACCAAAAGAGGAAATGCCCTTACAAAATCAAACAAATATTGACAAAGCAATTTTTGGTAAGTTTCTTCAACTATATTTCTTGGGCTCAGCAAAAAATAAAGGCTACAGTAGGGAAGTTAACCAAATGTGCTAAACTGCATAGCACTTCAAAATCATTAAATGAACCATTGACGACAAATCTTTCAATGAATCAATTACAGTAATTTGCATACATATACATGCTATTCTAAAACTATTTGTATGTAGGCATACAAATAAGAATTGCATGCATTATACAGACATATCACCCACTCATTTCCTCATCTTTATCCTTACGCATCCCAGGCATTATTGCAATTACAGACTCAGTTCCACAATTACAAGCTACCAGGTTATTTTTTGCTAAAACAAAACATAAAAATACTGATTATAATGAAACAGTTTTGAAATTACCACTCAAAAAATAAATAAATGACAGCTCTACTCTGATAGTTTTAACTTTTTTTAAAATAGTGAGCAAGGTTGAAAACTACCACAGCTTTAATTATCTCAGTTGGCAATTTGGCAGCACTGCAATATGCAAACGCAGTTATAAAAGAATTCATATTGAAGCACGAAATTACTGATGTTGCAATCTTACACAACAATAAACTTTCCCTTCCTAAGTAACAACTTTCCACATTCTTGAATCCTACTCAACCAATCCTTACTCTTTTAGTGACAGCAGCTTCCCAGCCACCACAAATACTTATTCTATCTCCCAAATAGCAAAATCCATGCACTGTATCAACTTCATTACACAACTTCCTGCTTATATCCATCATTCCTTCAGTCATTTCCACAAATCTTTAACAAACAAAACGCGTTGCCAACCTAGTGGTAACTCTCATATTTTTGCACATCTGACATGAACTCAGTTTCTACTTTTCCTCCACAATACTGAACTGGTCATTGCTCCCCTTCCACAAACTTTGCATGAACCCATCTTGCTTCTAAATACTTCTCCTTCCAACCAAGAGTGTGTTATTGGCAAATCTTTTTGCCAAGAACAAGCACAGCCTACATAAAGTTTTGACCCTAGCTTTCTGTTATACTTGTAGCATCTAAAGAAATGTACTGTACAAAAAAAGACAGGCATTTACCTCAGTACCAGAAATGCAATACGGGTACCATACTAAACAAGTTATATGCACATTTCCATAAAATTTACCATTTTTTTCTGGCCATTCAACTTTAAACGCTAAAAAAATTTCATAGGCATACAGCATGATATTATTGTCTTCAAATTTTTGTGTAATTGGTCTATTATCATTTTAACACAATACATTTTTCAGTAAATGGTATACTTTCTAACTTTAGATTAAGTGTCATCATTCCTACACTATAAGACTGGTGATCCAACTTTTCATTACAATTTTGCTGTTTCAATGTCTGGCAAGGAATGCATGCAATTAACAGCATGTCTTCAACGTCCATGCAGTTGCTTTCTGAAGCATTTCAGGGCCAAGTACTAATTTTTCACTTCAGCAGTTTAGCTTTCATTTTAAGGTTAGAACAAAGGTTCTAGCTTTGTTGTAAAGTCAAAGCTAATAGGTAGTTATAATCAACACAAGTGAGTTATATCCCACAACACCTGTTTTACACGTAAATAAGATTAAAAGTAAAGGTAGGTTGACACTGCAAGGTATTACGCATATTGTAGAATATGCACTACTTAGTAATACCCAAAACTAAATGCACTTTTACAAATGAGTGTTATTTGACCTAACAGTTGGAGCATAAAAGATAAACAAACTTAGTACCCATACCAGGCCAAATATAGAACTACAGATAGTTTTTGATTAAGAGGACCAACATTAGTCTTTTGTTTAGATAACAAAGATTGAGAAATACAATGTAATGGTCAGCTAGTTTAAGTCATTCATTCACGCGTATGAGCTCATGCTCGGTTTGCATGTCTTTCGTCAGACTGGGCCACCACGACGGGTAGACTGCTTGGCCCCACCATCTGTCTGCCACATAAAGATGGAAGCGTCCCGTTAAGTGCCTTGCCCAAGGACACAACAAGCAAGCTTGCCGGCTTGTTCTCCACACTATCCCTTATGTGCTGAGCGCCAAGCAGGGAAGCTGTGAATACCATTTTTTAAAGTCTTTTGGTATGACTCGACAAGGGAAATGAACCCCAGGTCTACCGACTGCGAAGCGGACGCTCTAACCACTACGCCATCGCGCCGGTTAGCTAGTTTAAGTTAACAATTTACAGTAGGCTATTAACAAATGTAAAAAAATACTGCACCAATTTTACTTAGTTTATGAGTTCGCAGCTAAAGGTTGAAAACAGCAACTTGCTCATTACAAAAATGAAATAAGTGCAAATTATTTTTGGCTGACAACCTGGCACAGTAAATCTTTATTTCACCATAACAACAACACAATCCAACACATCAGCAAGATCGCAAATTGGTCACATAACATGCCAGTTGCCAACTTGGCAAATAATTGTGGAAGGTTTGAAATTCCGTTTCCAAAGACTCCGATTCTACTCCGCTTATCAAAATTCGAATTTATATACGGTCACCTGCGTAGAGTCGTAGACCGCTTCGCAAAGAAAGGACTGACTCAGTGGTGGTATTCAGCAGTATCGGACAAACCAGGGATGTGGAAGCGGTTATTTTTCAAACGCTTCCGCTTCCACTAACAAAAAACGAAAAAACGACCGTTGACAATTTTTTTTAACTTTTGTGGGTCTGTAGTCTGCCTTTTTCTACACTTCATCATTTTGAGAAGACAAAAACCTTCATTTATTGCTATTACTTTACCTACTTCGCTTGAGCTTATTGTTCCGAACTACTCTGTGTTTGTTTTTCTTAGATATCAGAACTCGTGTTGAATGTAGAACAGTGCTTTTCACTCTTTTTGTCATGGCGGAGCCCCTAATGTACTTTCGCGTTTGTCACGGAACTCCCACTAACAAAAATTTAGAAATCAGGAATTGCTTGCAAGAAAATCAAATATTTCGCTACTACAATTCAAAAAATAATTAAATACTTCAACAAACAGACAGTTATTACAAGTTCCTTTCCTTTCTACTGCTACTTTTACAACAGTTAACTTAATGCTTCTCAGATCTAAACCGTATGGCCACATATTACAGCTCTCGGCAATAACCTGTCGTCACAACAACAAATTACACGGTATAGCGCTGATTTTTCCTCTCTATCGTCAATTAACTCTGACTTTGAGTTAACGTTAACTCTAATCATGATTACGGACCTTCTGTATGCCGCAAAACACGTATTGACTCCGATCTTTTTGGATAGTGAAGTGCGAAATTTCTGTTGTATATATAGATAGTAGCCTATATACCGGTACATGTAAAGCAAGCAAAATTGAACTGCACTAATCAACAGCCGCCTCAATGTGGTGGTGCGGTCCCAAACCCTGTTTGGGTTAGATTGAAATGGCTGTTGGTCTTCCCGAGAGTCCCAGTTACTTCGGGCACTCCCCTCACACAAACCATTTTTTCGCCGTGCAGCCCCCTGAACCAGGGATGTGGAAGCGGAAGCGGTGCTTTTTCTGTGGAAGCGGAAGCGGAAGCGCGAAAATTCCACCGCTTCCGCTTCCACATAGGAGAGAAAAATGGAGAGAAAAAAGAAATTGGTTCTGCTATCCTTCGGAGAAGAGCCAATAGAGGGAGCATAAACATTAAGCAATGATAGCGCGGAGAAGTCGTTTAGAGAGATGTTGACCTCTACATAATCAGAGTAGGGGCCCAAGCAAAGGAAGAGAGGAGGTAGAAAGCTCAGAGATGAATAAGTCCTGCTTGACGAAAATGATGACGCCGCCGCTAGCGTCTGTGACATCAGTAGAAAAAAAAACAGATCGGTAGTGAGTACCATGGGATCGCAGAGCAGAGAATCCAAGAATTTAAGATTACATTCCTGGACATAAATAAGGTCAACGGAATGAGACGAATTAAAGTGTAGTAGTTTAATACTCCTGACTCGGAGACCCCCAGCATTCCATTGAAGAACCCTGAGGGAGTTAGGGAGGGGAAGAGAAAGCTAGGGGTAAAGAGAAACAGCCAGGAGCATGAGGCGGTGGTGAGGGTGCAGAGGGAGAAGATACAAAGTGGGCGGAAAAAGGATAAGAGGTTTTAAGGTGAGGGTGGAGTGCGAGTGCTGCATTAGCAGAAGGGGGCCAGATTGAGCAGTGAAGGTATACCAGCTGGAGGAGTCCGAGGAGGAAGTCACAGTGCTGGTAGGTGTAAAATCTCCAAAAAGCAGGGAGGGAAGCTACAGAAGTGAGAGCTGCCAAAAGTTCTGAATCTACAAAAGGAGAGTAGTGAGCACTTTAAATGAACTTAATTAGAGCATGTGCAGCATTGCAATGACCTACCCCACCAGGTCACATTTCCAGCGCACACTAAATAGGGAAAGGCAAGGCAAGGGTTAGGATGAACGTTGCCGCTCATCAGGAGAAGGAGAAAAATGAGGAGACGGGAAGAGAAACGCAGGAGTAGGGAGAAGACAGACCAATTATAAAGAGGCTGCGTGCTACCCTTCTGCGGTCGTTCAAGGGGCTGCACGGCGAAAAAATGATTTGTGTGAGGAAAGTGCCCAGGGGTAACTGGGACACTCGGGAAGGCCAACAGTCATTTTGACCCAACCCAAACGGGTCGGGGACCGCACCACCATGTTGAGGCGGCTGTTGATTGGTGCAGTTCAATTTTGCTCGCTTTACATGTACATACTATATATACGACAGAAATTTTGCGCTTCACTATCCAAAAAGATCGGAGTCAATACGTGTTTTGAGGACGGACAGAAGGTCCGCAATGATGATTAGAGTTAACGTTAACTTAAAGTCAGAGTTAGTTGAGGATAGAAAGAGAAAATCAACGTTATACGGTGTAATTTGTTGTTGTGACGACAGGTTATTGTCGAGCAGTGGCGGCTCGTGCCTATGGGATGGAGAGCTGCAGCCCCCCCACGCGTTTTTGTGATCTGTTTTTTTTCGAATTTTTGATAATGTTAATATTTCTCAATACGTCATAGTTCATAACTTATTTACCAATGCACCAGTTTATGTCGCTGAAAAGACTAATTTTCCTATATTGCTAGCACTAAACTAAGTGAACGTGCGACGTAGGGATTCTATGTGACATCATAATGGTGCGTAGAACGGGCTGCAGCTGCAGCGCCCGAGAATGTAATTTTGTAAAGCGATTTAGTTGCTTCATATATGGTTTAAAGTTTTAGTTTCTGCGTGACATAGCAAAATTTGTTGCCCCTGCAAGTATTGTCAACATTACTAAGCCAAATTTTTTTGTATAACTGAATATTTCTAATTTTTGAACACAGCTCGTCAAGCTGCAAAAGATAGCAGCAGGAAGGGCAAAATCAGTAGCGCCCAGACGCATGACGTACCAGTATATGCGTTGCTTTCATGGTCACTTGATTCTTGTCACTTTTCTTGCGACGTAGCAATTCCCGCTAAGCTTGCTGATGTAGTACCTCTAAAGCAGGGCTAGTTGCTGTAATTAGTTAGATTGTAGGTAAGCAAGTTCAAATGTTGCTATACAGTTGTATCATTTAATGAATTAAGCAAATACGTTCGTAAATTGGAAGTAAGAAAACTTATCTAAATGAGAGAAAGTTGTTTAACTTATTTTTTCTCTTCTACCGGTCAAAAAGTCGTCGTAAAATTTTCGCTTTGTCATTTGGATATCAGACTACCGCAACTACGTGGGGGAATAGTGCTGCTGCACGCGACTAACCAAGAGTGGCTGAACTCTTACGACTCCCCCTTGATTGAACCTGCATAACCAGTAAAAACGAGGGATAGGAGGCGAGGCATCCGACCCTCGTTTTCGAGTGGGGTAAAAGCATTGATTTTGTCCAGCTGCCACAATTTTATTTCGCGTATTTTACAAAAATTTCATTTAAACACCACACGCCCGACTGCCCGCTTTATGATAGTCCCGGGCTACGTAGATTCTGACAATATGGTTTGGAGGCGTCGATGGTTTGATTCCACCAGCGCCACTGCTTGCACTTTTAACGTTCGTCAATGCGTTGTTATGGTTCGTGATACCTCATCGCTCAACTCCGAAACCGCAACTATTCATTGCTTACTCACGCTTCGCATCCACTTGCAGTGCAGGGGGCAAAGTTAATCTCTAATTCTAGGGGCACAACGCCCTCTCCGAGGGCGCTGCGCTGGATGGAACGAATCCTTGTTGATGAGGCCAAAAGGCCAATATCTGAGTCCAGGGATGGTTCCGCCTATTTCGCTATACTAACGTTGTTCGGATAGTGACTTTTCGTGAAAACTAATTTTTGCCTGGAGGTATGTTGCGTCGTGTCTGGTTCCTGTGGGCTTCGAATCCGGGTTTTTCGAGCTGCTTTTCCGTGCATGCCGAGACATGCTATCGTGTAATCACCTACTGCCATGAATGCTTTAAAAACCACATTTAGTATATAATGATTGGAAGGTTTTTCTATGCCTAATTAGCTTTTGTGTGATCAATTTCATGTGAGGATACCAGTTTTAGTTCATACTTGCACGGTTAGCAGTAACGTCAAAGGGAATCCTGGTTCAAAAGTAAACGGTACGTAAGTCTTGTGCTTTGTGTTGGATTGTTTGGGTTTGTTGCATATACAGTCCAATGTTGGATATCGGGCTAGCCAGGAGCCACGAAAAGTATCTTACATTGGCAAGAGCCCTAGTGATGGTAATGCATCTTCATTACCCGTATTTTAGGGATGGTTCCACCTATTTTGCTATACTAATGTTGTTTTAATCGTGACTTCTTGTAAAAACTAAAAAATATATATACATATATTGCTCATGTCCAAGGATGCTGAAAGAAATTTTGCAAGTTGTCGAATTAACCAGTTATAAGTTCAAGTGCGATAAATTCGTACGACTTGCACTTGTTCATGTGCTTCACTCTTCAGGCTAGTCCTTAGCTTGATAATATGTGCGAGACTTTGTATTTATTTTATTTTCTTTGTAGATCACAAAATATTAAAACAAATTAGAATTACTACTCTGTACACTAAATTAGCCTACCGCAATCCATAATATTCAGCCAAAGCAATGCCTGATTGAATACAATTATACAACTAATACAGCGCAGAGTTTCGGAAAATTTGCGCATTTATAGTGAAACAACGGCAAATAAACTGCCTACAAAGAGTGCAAAAAAATTAAAAAATGACTTGCAGCCCCACCAGCAAATTCAATCACGAGCCGCCACTGTTGTCGAGAGCTGTAATATGTAATCATACGGCTTACATCTGAGAAGCATTAAGTTAACTGTTGTAAAAGTAGTTGTAAGTAGTGAAGGAACTTGTAATAACTGTCTGTTTGTTGAAGTATTTAATTATTTTTTGAATTGTAGTAGCGAAATATTTGATTTTCTTGCAAGCAATTCCTGATTTCTAAATTTTTGTTAGTGGGAGTTCCGTGACAAACGCGAAAGTACATTAGGGGCTCCGCCATGACAAAAAGAGTGAAAAGCACTGTTCTACATTCAACACGAGTTCTGATATCTAAGAAAAACAAACACAGAGTAGTTCGGAACAATAAGCTCAAGCGAAGTAGGTAAAGTAATAGCAATAAATGAAGGTTTTTGTCTTCTCAAAATGATGAAGTGTAGAAAAAGGCAGACTACAGACCCACAAAAGTTAAAAAAAATTTGTCAACGGTCGTTTTTTCGTTTTTTGTTAGTGGAAGCGGAAGCGTTTGAAAAATAACCGCTTCCACATCCCTGCCTTGAACGACCGCAGAAGGGTAGCATGCAGCCTCTTTAAAAGTGGCCTGAGTTCTCTCTTTTCCTGCCTTTCTCTTGCCCGCTTCTCATTCTTCTCTTTCCCCTGTTGAGCGGCAACATTCATCCTAACCCTTGTCCCGTTTTTCCCTATTTAGTGTGCGCTGGAAATGTGACCTGGCAGGGTAGGTCAGTTCAATGCTGCACATGCTTTATATGGGTTCATATTAAATGCTCACTACTCTCCTTTGCTAAATTCAAAACAGTGCTGGTAGGTATGGAATCTCCAAAAAAAGCAGGGACGCAGTAGAGAGCGCAGCTCCAGGAGTGAGAGCTGCCCTCTCTGCTGCGTCCTTGCTTTTTTTGGAGATTCCATAACTACCAGCACTGTGACTTCCTCTTCGGACTCCTCCAGCTGGTATACCTCCACTGTTCAATCTGACCCATCTGGCCTCTTTGCTAATAGAACACTCCCGCCCCACCCTTGCTTTCAAACCTCCTATCCTTTTTCCACCCACTTTGTATCTTCTCCCTCTGCACCCTCACCACCACTTCATCTTCCTGGCTGTTTCTCTTTACCTCCTGCTTCCTCTTCCTCTACCCAACTCCCTCAGGGTTCTTCAATGGAATGCTGGGGGTCTCCGAGTCAGGAGCACTAAGCTTCTACACTTTAATTTCGTCTCATCCTATTGACCTTATTGGTATCCAGGAATCTAACCTTGATTTTTTTTCCACTTTCCGGATCCCTGGATTCTCTGCTCTGCGATCCGATGGCAGTCACTCCCGATCTGGTATTTTTTCTACTGATGTCACAGACGCTAGCGGCAGCGTCATCACTTTCGTCAAGCAGGACTTATCCTTCTATGAGCTTTCTACCTCCTTTCTTTCTTCGCTTGACCCCTACTCTGATTATGTAGAGGTCAACATCTCTCTAAACGACTTCTCCGCGCTATCATTGCTTAATGTTTATGCTCCCTCTATTGGCTCTTCTCCGAAGGATAGCAGAACCAATTTCTTTTTCTCCCTCGATTCTTCCCTCCTAATGTGGAAGCAGTCCTTTTTCTGCGGAAGTGGTGGAATTTTCGCGCTTCTGCAGAAAAAGGACTGCTTCCACCGCTTCCGCATCCCTGGGACAAACCGTTTTTATTTTGTTACCTAACGGAACCGTTTGTTAAAAATATTTCGGCATAAATGTCCAGTTTCAAAATTTAGTTCCCCTTTTAAAAAAATGGTCTTATGGTGTTTTTGAACTAAATTTTTCCGCTTTGAACATGTAATGCTCCAAAAAACTGATGAAAGGTCTTTCTCGCTTTGTATTGTGGAAGCATACATAAACCTTTTTCCTGATAAAATCCGCTCTTAAATATTTTGAAAACCACCAGTGGACTGTTTGTGGTGTCTGCAGCTTGTGTTTTGCTTTTTTGTTTGGTATGGACCCACATCGGTTTGCAAAAAACGCAATATTTTTACCAAAGGCCAATTGCGTTCTAGTCATCAGCAGTTCGCAGTTGTTTTTTTGCAAGTGGCCAGCGATGATCTATTCCAAGCTTTGGAGGATTTGGAACAAAGATTTAAAGAGGGGTGAAATATTTTGGCTTTATTAAAACTTTAGCTCAATCAATGTACTTTTTATGTTAAAAACTAATAATTCAAACGATAAGTTGTGAGATCTCATTGCTTAAAATAGGAAATTCACTTTACGTTTTCGAATTATCAATTTATTTTCGTTGCTAAAAAGGTGACAAAATGAAATCTTATTAAGGAATTTTTGGTTTGAAATTTTCTTGTTTTTTTTATGTCCCCTTTTGGGAGAATATTTCTGGGCGTAGGCAAAAAGTTACAAAAATAACTTTTTTTCATTAACCTAAGCAATTTTTACACAATAGTTTCACAAATTTTGATAAATGTAAGTTTTTATGCAAACAAAACATGTTGCTGTAGTATGTTGTTACCTGTACTCTAAACATCACAATAATTTCACTTAAATTAATAAAAAAAATAACAACCTCTAATGTATACAGCACAATTCCGTCAGCCTGTGTGTGTGTCTTTCTTAACTCCTCCAAAACTGCCAGGTGTACAAACATCAAACTTGGTACGATTGATCAACACCTCCAGATGAGTAGCACAAAGGTGACGACATAGTCATGATGATGTCATAGTGAAAAATAATTTTTTTGAAATTGCATTTTTGGATTGAGAAAAGTGCCAATTTTCTGCTTAACGAAAGCCAGTACCCGAATTACCAACTTCAAAAATACTTACTTGTTTAGGATGTCACTTGACGTCATAATTAGTAAACTGGCACTGAGAGGAATGTATGGCATTGAGAGGAATGTATTTCTTTTAGCGATTGGGTCTTTTTACGCAGGGAAAATTTTGTTTATTTGGCTGACTGCTTTTTTAGTTTCTTTTTTGTGTTTTTTTTTATTTCAATTTTTTTGCTTGATGTTTTTGTCAGGTGCGGTGACCATGCCCCTTTCTACAATCTTTTTAATGTAATCTTTAAAAATTTGGGTATGTTTAACGTCAATTCGTTTTGTCACCTGCATTCCTTTTTCGCTCGTTGTTTTTATCTTATCGTTGAGTTTTTTTTGTGTTGAGAAAACAGAAGCGAAATAAATTGCCAACTACTACTACTAGTTGTAAAATTTGTTTTCTTACCTTACTCAAAATATACTGATCAAAGAAACACAATTGAACTCTTTTTTAGAAGATCATAGCAAGGTGCTTTCGATTCAAGAAACTCTACAACAATTAAAACTCAATTGACACAGCAAAAACAGATTCTTTATTTGAGCATTTTAAGCCTTCTAAGCATGCTTTTTGCTTTTTTCTGCAGACTTCAACTCGCTCTATGATCTTATAATGCTACCTGGTATGATTAACACCGTCTTTTTCTAACAAAGATTATCCTTTGATAATTGTTTCAAAAACTGATGTCCTTTTACGAAATCAGTTTACTTAAAAATTCATTAGTAACCTCATTTATCAACCGATTGTCAAACTTTTTTAAAAATGGAAGGATATTTTAAGACAATTCCGATAATTATAATATATAACATGTATGTTTACTTTTAATTTTTATACTACATGTAAAAAAAATTGAACTACAACTCCTGTAGTGTAAACTTTATTCCTCCAAAAAGTAGTAAACTGATTAAAAACAGGTAAGTTCAATGTATAACTATTGTAATGAGATACCGGTACTAACAATTGGCGTCGTTTAAAAGCTTAAGACATTTGCTTTCCAGCAATATGTCACTCTAATTAGTTAGGGCTGTTTTACTGTGCTTCATCGGCTTTGAAAAATAGTGAAGCTGTTTACCTAGCATGTCGTAAGAGACGACTAATGGCTACCTACCAATCGCAGTTTGACTGCTTCCACCTACCAAGGTTTGGGTTAAGCAGACATGCTCCCAGTAGAAGAATTTTGCTCCAACAAATCCACATGACAAGAAAAAATAAACAAATGGTCCCCAGTTTCGGGCAGGTCTTAAATGGGCAGGGGATGCTAAGAATCTTCGGGTTTAAATCTGAATGTCGTAGGATAATATTTGATACTTTAAATAAGGGAAGTCTTTGAGGAAGAACAAGAGAAGTGTGTGAAGAACTGAAGAAAAGAAGAGTTGATGTGTGCTGCATGTGAATAATACGAAGAATATGTGCGTATGTGCTACAAAACGGAAGACCAGATACAAAAAAAGTTTGTTTTCATGATAAAATGGCGAGTGAGTGGGACTTGAGGAGTTCTAGAGAAATCATCGTTTCTTTGGGGGATTTCAACGGAGATATACGAAAATGTGCTGAGGGTTTTAAAGATGTGCATGGGGAAATGGTATTGGAAAAAGAAATGCAGAAGGAAGAAGATTGCTGGAGTTCTGTGATGAAAAAGAGCTGTGCGAAGCAAACACATGGTTTTACTGGGCAGAGAAAAGGAACATCACTTATAGCGCGGGTGAATCAGAAACAGAAATTACTTTTATGCTTTTGGAGAAAAAATACAGAAAGTATGTAAAGGATGTGAAAATGATTCCATGGGAACTACAGCATAGGGTGGTTGTCATTGATCCAGATAAAAAGGTTTTGAAAAAGATTGTGAGAAAGGAACGAATCGTAAGAAGAAAGATGTGGAAGCTGAATGAAAACCGATCTAGAGTAAGATCTGAAAAAAATAGTAAAAGAACTAGTAAGCACAGACGCGCCTCATTTGTGGAAAACTTTTCAGGATGGTGTTCTAAAGGAATGTGATGAAGTGTGTGGAATGAAGAAGTCTAGGAGAGATCGAGGGGACATGTGGTGGTGGAATAAGGAGGTCAAGGATACCACAGCAAGAACGAAGGTGGCATTTAAAGAGCTGTGCAGGTTCTTATCAGAATAAAATAGGCCCAATACCTTTAAGAAATCAAACCAGAAAAAAATTGTTGCTAGAGCTACAAGAAAGGAAGCTGAACAGGAGTTGAATAATTTATATCAGAATTCTAATTGTGTTTCTGCTTCCTTAAAATAATGAAAAAGGAACGGAAGGATGTGGAAGGAGGAAGGTGCTTGAGAGGAGGAGACGGACGAGTGGGTTTTATTGAAGAAGACCAACAAAAAAATTGAAAGGAACACATGGAAAGGAATCATAAATGAAGAGAATAAATGGGACCAGATAGTGAAAACTGATGTAGTAGAAGGACCAGTGGAAAAAGTGACTCGCGTTGAAATTGTGGAAGCTATGCAAAAGATGATATCAGGAAAGGCAACTCGGCCATCTGAAGTAAGTGTGGAGATGATAGTTGCAAGTGGTGAAATCGGGGCTAAAGTGGTGATGGAACTATGCCAGCGTGTATTGGATGGTACAGGAATGCCTGATGAGTGGAAAACAAGTGTGATTGTACCTATCTTTAAAGGAAAGGGTGATGTAATGAGCTGTGGATCATGCACAGGAGTGAAACTGCTAGAACATGCCATGAAAATTGTTGAAAGGGTACTAGAGAGGCGAATACGAACACTAGTCAATTTGAATAAAATGCAGTTTGGATTTATGCCAGGAAAAGGAACAGTGGATGCGATATTCATTGTGTGGAGAATGCAGGAGAAATATCAAAAGAAGGACAAGAAGTTGTATATGTGTTTTGTTGACATCGAAAAAGCTTTTGATAGAGTGCCAAGAAAAGTGATGGAATGAGCCATGAGAAAGAAGGGTTTATCAGAAGTAATAGTTCGGACAGTTATGAGCTTGTATGATGGTGCAAAGACAAGAGTGGGGGTGGGATCTGCATATTCAGAGGAATTTGAAGTAAAAGTTGGTGTAGATCAAGGATCTATGCTGTCGCCACTATTGTTTGCAATAGTGGTGGACGTTATTACAGAAAATGCAAGAAGGGGTGTGGTCAATGAATTGCTATATGCAGATAACCTTGTTATCATGAGCGAAGACATGGAAGACTTGAAGGAAAGGTTTTGAAATTGGAAGGATGCATTGGAAAGTAAAGGTTTGAAGGTCAACACCAGAAAAACAAAATTGATGGTAAGCGGGTCAGAAGGCGAACTATACAAAAGCAAGATAGATCCATGTGGAGTTTGTGGGAGGAAAGTCATGGCCAATTCAGTGTTGTGCACAAAATGTGACAATTGGGTTCATGGCAAATGTGCAAAAATGAAGAGAGTTACCGCTAGGTTGGCAATGCATTTTATTTGCTCAAAATGTAAAGGAATAATGGAGGGACGATGGATTCCATCGAGAAGTTGTGCGATGAAGTGGAGACAGTGATTGGATTTTGTTATTTGGGAGACAGACTAAATGCTAGTGGTGGTTGTGAAGCGGCAGTTATAGCAAGAGTAAGAATCGGTTGGGTAAGATTCAGGGAATGTGGAGAATTGTTGCTTGGAAATAGGTTTCCTATGAAGATGAAAGGTAAAGTTTATCATTGTTGTGAAAATTAGCAATACTGTACGGAAGTGATAATTGACATCGAAAAAGCTTTTGATAGAGTGCCAAGAAAAGTGATGGAATGAGCCATGAGAAAGAAGGGTTTATCAGAGCAATTGTTCGGGCAGTCATGAGCTTGTATGATGGTGCAAAGACAAGAGTGAGGGTGGGATCTGTGTATTCAGAGGAATTTGAAGTAAAAGTTGGTGCAGATTAAGGATCTGTGCTGTCGCCTTTAATGTGTGCAATAGTTGTAGACGTTATTACAGAAAATGCAAGAAGAGTGTAGTTAATGAATTACTGTATGCAGATTACCTTGTTATCATGAGCGAAACCATGAAAAATTTAGGAAATAGAAGATTTTGGAATTGGAAGGATACCTTGGAAAGTAAGGGTTTGAAGGTCAACACCGGAAAAACAAAATTGATGGTAAGCGGGTCGGAAGAAGAACTATTGAAAAGCAAGATAGATCCATATAAAGTTTGTGGTAGAAGAGTCATGGCCAATTCAGTGTTATGCACAAAATGTGACAATTGGATTCATGGCAGATGTGCAAAAATAAAGAGAGCTACCGCTAGGTTGGCAATGCATTTTGTTTGCTCGAAATGTAAAGGAATAATGGAGGGAGCGGTGGATTCCATCGAGAAGTTGTTCAATGAAATGGAAATAGCGCATGGATTTTGTTATTTGGGAGACAGGCTAAAGTCTAGTGGTAGTTGTGAAGCGGCAGCCACAGAAAGAGTAAGAATTGGTTGGGTAAGATTCAGGAAATGAGAAGAGTTATTGCTTATAAATAGGTTCACTTTGAGGATGAAAGGTAAAGTCTATCGTTGTTGCGTAAGATCAGCAATATTGTATGGAAGCGAGACATGGTGTTTAAAAGGGAACGAAAACGCAATTTTAAAGAGAACGGAGAGAGCTATGGTGACAGCCATATGCAGTCTGAAAGTTTAGACAGAAAGACGACTGAAGAACAGATGGACATGCAGGGGTTGAAGAAAAGTATAGACTAGTTAGACTAGCAAACGGAATTAGAAGGTATGGACATGTGCAGATACAATAGTGGTTTGAGAGTTTCACTGGATCTTGAGTTGAGTGGCATGAAAAAGTGAAGACGAACAAAGAAGACCTGGAAGAAGCTAGTGGAAGAGAAGACAGAGAAGATTGATTTGAAGAAGAAGGATGTCCTGAATCGAGCAAAGTGGAGAAATAGAGTGCAAGCAATTGCAGAAGGAATGGGATGAATCTGACCATCTCCGCTGAGGGGACAACACCAAATAAAAACTAAATAATTGCCGTACTTTTTCTAATAACAATTAACTTGTAATACCTGATCAACAAATGGTTTCCCTACGTTATGTTCAATTTTTGGTTGAACAATTATTCTATTTGACCTAAGAAATCTGTATTTCTAAAAGATGTTGGTTGTTTGGAAATTTTTACTATTTTTCTGAGCAAACACGGTTCTTTGGCAAATCTATCATATCTAAATTTGCAAAAAGATTTAATAAAAAACGATTTTAAAAATTGCGAACTGTAACCTACCGGTTGAAAACAACCCAAAATTTTGGTGGCTGGTTATCACCAAGTTGCAATTTGTTGAAAAACCAAGAACTTTAGTACGTTTTCACCATTCCTTATCAAAAGCATGGTTCTTTCACCACTGCATAAAACTTAAGTATTACAGTGCGCTGCTGACCATTACTTATTAAAAACTGTGTGAAATATTTGCATTTCGTTTTTTTGTCTGATTCAGTGGTTTTCAACCTTTTTGTTTTAATGGACTCATTTAAAGAAATTATTAGTACTGCGGACCCCCACCTGAATTTTGATTTGAACTAAATAGACATTCCATTGATTCTTATGCTAGAGCTACTTATTACTCAACTACCGCATCAAAGTTAATTATGGTATTTTTTAACGACTACACGAGGGCAAAATGTCAAACTGGCTACCCGTAGGCCAAATCCGGCAGGCTATACCCTCTTTCGGTTTTGCATGTGGTCCTTGCCATGCTACAGTTTTGTGCTTAGGGTTAAGTCAAGTAAATAAAACATTTATAGTATTGTTCAAATTTCAACGGGTTACCTAAATATTAGAAAAAGTCAAATTTTCAAGTTTGGAGAATTTATTCAATCATAAATCACAAAATTATACTTAATGACTTCCTTGATCTTGCACCTCCTCAGATAAACTTGCGAAGTTAGGCGGCTCGCTAGATATTATGAGTCGTAGTCCACATTCCAGATTGCTGTCGGACAATCGGGTTCGGTACTTGTTCTTTAAATATTTCATTCTTGAAAATCCTGCTTCGCACACCTAAGTGCTTTCAAAAAAGAACGAGAGTTTTTCTGGCCGATTCTTGTAGATTCGGATATTTAACAGCTCCTCTCCACGTATCTAACAGATCTTCTTCGTCTTTAAATTTTTTGACAAACTGTTCCTCGTTCTTCAACTCGACGAGTTCCATTTGAAGATTCAATGGTGCAGCTTCGGTTTCGACCAGATGTGATAAGCAACTAGCCTTGTTGTATTGGAAATCCTCTCAGTCTTGGAAACGATAAAAAAAATCCTGCAAAACCCCATCAAAAACGCTTGAGAAAAGAATGATGGGAATATCATCCACTTGAATTTCTTTGCTGTCAATCAGAGCCTTCATCTGCGGAAAGTGGAAAAAGTTACGCTGATGCAGATGACTTTTGAGGAGACGACATTTGTCACGGAAATTGTTGCCTTTCCCTGCAGACTTTGATTCAGGAATTTAACCTGGGTAAAAAAATCCACAAGAAAACCAAAAGACATGAGAAAGTCTTTGTCGAGCAAGGGACACTCCTTATTTTTGGTTGAATAGTGTTCTACTATTTCCTTTCGCAATTGCAGTACACGGCGGGAAGTTTCTCCTATAGACAACCAACGAACTGCGGAGTGATAAAGTATATCCTCAGCAGATGTTTCACTTAAGCATAAAATTTCTCGAAATTGTCGATGATTCAAAGCATTTGCACGAATAAACAAGATAATGCGATTCACATCCTTCAGGATGATATTTAAAGCAACGGATTTGGCACATAGTGCTTCCTGGTGGATAATGCAGTGAAGGTTGATGAGCTCTTTATTGTCATATTCGTTGGACACGTAATCCGAAAATCTTGTAACAAATCCCTGTTGGTTACCTGTCATGGCAGGCGCACCGTCCGTGCAAATGCCCCGAAGGTATTTCAGATCTAATCCGGAGCGAATGCATGCATTCTTAACTGCAATAAATATGTCTTCTCCACGGGTGCGAGTAGCCAGTGTTTTCACGGAAAGGAAATCTTCACACAATTCAAAGTTTGAAGAAAGACAACGAACGAAGATTAACAATTGCGCGGAGTCGTTGATATCTGTTGATTCATCAACAACAAGTGAAAATAAACCATCTTTCTTGTTTATCTTTGCTTGCAGAGAGAGGTTTATCTGCTGAGCGATATCATCTTGCCTGCGTTGCATTGTAACACGCGAGAGAGCGATTGAAAAATAATCAGCTTCCTTCCCAGAGTAATTGCACTTAACAACGACTATCAAGCATCCCTTCACGAGTTCGCCCTCAGAATAAGGTTTTCCCGCAACGCCAAGATGATATACCACTCTGTATGATGCTTCACAGCGGCTATCAGTGGACTTAGCAAAAGTTGTTATGCAAGCTGTCTGCTTTCGCACACTCTTTTCCAAATTTTTAATGCAGATCTTTCTCAAACCCCCTTTTTAATTTCGCGTAGGAGTGCGATTCGTGACGACGAAAGTGCTGCTTTGCGTTATCCTCTTTCACAGTCTTCACAACATGGTGGCATATTAGACACATCATTGAATGTGTTTCTGTCTTAATCATAAAGTAATCCTGCTCCCATTTTGAATTAAATACTCGTTTTTCTTCTCTTGGTGTTCTTTTCCGTTTCAATAACATGAAAATACTTGCAAATTTTAATGTAAATATGTAATTTAAGTGTAAATAAGTAAATTTAAAATGCTACCAAATTTTAAAACTTAATTCTGAAAAAGATGTACTAAAAATGCTAGATCCAAAAGAAATATGCTAGATTTTAATTTCGAAAAAAATATGCCAAAAAAACTACAAAATATATTTTTACAATTAGATTTTACAAATTTTACTATTTTACAACTTAAATAAATTAGCGTAAATATTCGGTTTAATATATTTTTACAATTGCACGGCCGCAAAAAAATCCTTTTACGGCCGCAGGTTGTGCACCCCTGGGCTAGGCCAAGACAGATACTATATTGAAAGCTAACAGCTGTACAATAAAATTTGGTTAGGCTATCAAAATTATGCCATCACAAAGTGATAAAACAAAACAACTTCCATTAATATGATTAGCAAGGCAAGGCTAAGTCAAGAAGCGCACTGCAGAGATATACTTTCTATAACTATTACGTATTAAACAAATAAATTGATTGGGATGCTCAATCCAGGTTTATTTTTGGTATTTGTGGTAATTAATTGTTTAATACGTAATAGTTATAGAAAGTATATCTCTGCAGTGTGCTTCTTAACTTCGGCCTTGCAGTCGCTACTGTAATTGTATTAATGGTAGGAGTTTGTTTTATCACTATGTGATGTCACAATTCTGATAACCCTATTAATTTTAATTGTAGGCTACAGCGGGTAGCTTTCAATATAATATCTGAATTGCTTTGTTTCCAGCAAGGTAAAGTTTAGGTAATGTTTAAATCTGAATGCACTTTTCCGCGATCACATGTAGTTTTCTAGTTATTTGACTTTTTAGTATTGGAAAGTGTGTCACTATTAAGATATATCTGTTAGATAAATTTGTTCACGCACTATAGACTGCAATGCTTTTTCTGGTATTAACCGACCGCGTGTGACAACATAAAGTTCATCATTACTTCCCAAGTGCAATAGTTTACAAATGTTTCAGTAAATGAGTAAGCACTTGATACCTCCATAACCCGAAATATTTAGATATAATCATGGACTTTATTTATAAAAAATGTGTTTTGAGTAATTGCAACGCATATCCATCTGCACTCGAATACATGCAAAATGCATTGGAAAGTCTCAACTGCACTGTTTTTGCGTTCCGTGAGACGTACATCCATAGGCAGTACAGTTTACAGAAAAGTTGTTTGTATATGACGGTTTGTATTTAAAAGTAAACATTCTACATTACATGAAAGATCAATCACCGATGGTGGTATGTGTAATTCTCATACAAAAATATTTGTCGCTTAATTTAATTGTAAACCAAAAACAGATGTATGACGTCACAACAGTTTTACAATTACAAAATAGCATTGGAGTGCGCACCAACAGATATACTTGTAACGTAATAGAAAACAAATTTGTAATAGTTGAAACAGCATATACTTTATGAAAACAAACGTTTAGAAGTGCCAATGTTTCCATTTTTTTTCTGAAAGAAATTTGAAGATCTTTTTATATTCAAATTTTTTACAAAAAACCTTGTTATCAGGAAGAAGACTTCACTCGCGTGATCAAATATCATCAAAATTCGGTTTTGCAAAAACTGCCTGACTATATTTTGCATTGCGTTGGATTAATGTGGTTTTTAGGGAAAAGAGCGGATGAAATTGACTGTTGTCAAGAGAAAGCTAAACATCTTTTTTAATGATGTTGTGCAATGAATTTGAAGTCAAAGTAAGGTAGACTTTTTGTTATTAGTTAGCCTAGTTTTATGAGCTTAACATGTGGGCTTCTGGTAGGGGTTCATACTCGAATAATTAACGCATCTGGAAATATTGAGTTTAAGTTAATAACAATCCGCAACTTATACAGCATATTAAATAGCAAAAGCATATTGAAACATCGTAGACCTAAATTACACTGTAGCCTAGATAACAGGGCAAATTTCTGTACCATTTACCCAACGTTAAATTAGATATTGATAAATAAAATCAATACTCCTCTGACACTTTTTATCAAAAATGTTGCAGGCCAGTTACATTCATCTATCAAATGTAATATTATGATCTTAACTAAACAATTATTTTGTGACTGTTACCGATGCTACTGGACCAAAAAAGAGATACCAGTAATAAAAGCACTTACAGTACCTGTAGTAATTATCAGATGACTGATTGATTTTGCTAATGTACTCATGGTATCTAAATGGTAAGGAGTTGTTTTAAAATCTTTGCAGCATAAATTACAGTGTTTGGTCAGCCACTTTTTTCATGTCAAATGTGTGACGTCATATGCAACCTTCCCACATTTTAAAATTTTTCGGGGGGCTAAAAATATTCTGCAAGGCTGACAATGGTCTGGAAGGACGCTTTAGCCCCAATGCTCCCCTCAATGGTGACAATTGTTTCTATCACTTGTTACAACTGACCTTGGTGTGGAGTAAAATGTGACATTTTTTCAACGACTTTTGTACCACAATTTCTCCTTTAATGTGAAAAATTGTTACACAATTTCAGCTCTCAAATAATTCGCAAAGCTCCTTATTTTAACTTCCTAAAATTTAATTTTTCCAGTTTTTTGATAAGAAAGATGTTAATCAAACGTCTCTTCAAAATATTTTCCGGTCTTTCTCAAGTAGAAAGCATTATAAGTCGCACGTAAAATTGTTTTTGCCTCACCAACCAGAGAAAGTTTAGTTGGCCACGAAGATCTAGTTGAATGAGTTACATTAACAACTTGGGTTGGAAGAGGCTTGGAATCAAACCTGTTGACATGACAGATGTTGTTGGAGGTGTTGTTGTGATTACCCCTCCTCTTCCTCGGGATGGAGGTACGGCACGAACGGCAATTCACGTTCATACCGTCAACCTAATTGAAATTAGGGAAGATGACACCCCATTTCGAATCAGTCTTGAATGACTGGTAGCCCCAACACCAACAAGGCGAACTGCCACTAGTGGGTATCCAAGAGTCGCCTTTTACGACATTCTGGGTGAGCAACTTCATAATTGTAATCCGGTGAAGTACGGGTGGGCCTCGTGAAGGTGGAAGCGCCCGGTTAAGTGCCTTGCCCAAAGAATACAACAAGCAAGCTTGCCGGCATGTTCTCCACACCATCCCTTTTTCATGCCGAGGGCCAAGCAGGGAAGCTGTGAATACCATTTTTTAAAGTCTTTTGGTATGACTCGACTTAGGGAAATGAACCCCAGGTCTACCGACTACGAAGCGGACGCTCTAACCACTACGCCATCGCACCGGTTATTGAAATTTCCAGGCATGTTATTTCCGCAACATTCCGAATAGGAACATAGAAGCAAGATGTATGCAAGTTATGTATTAGCTTAACTTGAAGGCGCCTTTGATGCAGCTTTCAGCAAAACCGGGATTGTAGCAAAGTCTACAGTGGCTTAGTTATTGCATATCAAAAGGTATATTGATCCCGATTTTTATTGGTTTTCTAGCACGGTTACCCTCCTTGACAAATGCCATATTTCGCACGAGAGTTATGTAACGTTTTCATCTTGTGATAATTCTCGATACATCATATTAAAGCGTAGTTTATTGCGTTAGCACTTTCATAGGCTTTGGATTATTTTTATCAGAGTCAAATAAAGCTTAAAACATATATACCGGTAATCGTCAAAATTACGCATAAACTGACGCATTAAAACTAAAATCATTGTTTGGATTTTGGTTTAGCGGTAGGCTTTAGAGCGTTTTTGATAATGCTTATGACTTCGGCCGTGGATTTTGGTTTGCCCAGCAGAGGAAGAACGTTTGTTTGGCCGGCGGGCATTTCTGCTAATGTGCCTTCTGGATGAACTGTGGGTTGGTATTTCAACACTGCTGCTTTTACAGGAGAGTTTTTGGCTAGAATGTCGAAAACTGGAAGTACCATCACTATCTGCGCAATCGACTGCTGAACGCAGACCGTCGTCAGTTGAAGCTTGTAGACGGCTGTGACCTGATTGAATGCGACTAAAGAAAAATCTCACAATCAACAAAATCAGGCAACCACTTGCAGCCCCAATAGGAATTGCGATTCTTCCAACATCACCTGCGGAAGATACAATGAAGAATTAATTATTTTAGCAAGTAAGGTAACAAATACGTACTTTCGAATTACACTATAAGCAATATTGCCGAATTTTTTTCAATGAAGTTGAAACATATCAGAATAATTATTTTGCTAAATATTTTTAGTCAGTTTTTCACTTAAAAGTTAAAAGCAATACATTTGAACAATCAGCTTTATGTAAGGGCATATTGATGAACCAGATTGTGAAATTTTAGAAAAATAGTGTAATAATTTAATATTGGATCTGTACTAGACTATTTGCAATAAGTTATAGGTCTTTTAAGTTGAAATATAAAACCATTTTTTTAATGTTGACCTCTTCGACAAAAAGCTTCACGACTCTGTTGCTTTTTTAAATGTAAACTTCAAACAAGGATTTCGTGAATGAAACACATTATTTGCCGTATATAAACATAAGTATTTTCCGGAAATTAAAGCTTATTGCGACGCAGGAAATGTTTACGTAAAATGAAGTTGTTCAATCAAAACAAATGTGGTTAAAATGGAATCACAATGTAAACGCACTCCAGCCAATTTCTTTTTAAGACACATAGGGAAAAAAAATTTAGTAATTTTAACATGAGAAACAAAATTACGCATAAAGCTAATTGATGATGCTTTGCGGTTTTTGGTGATGATTGTACCGGTAAAAGTTTTTTGAATGTGCTCCAATCACATCCAGGGCCGATAGATTTAAATTAAGCAAAAGTGTTCGTGATTGAATTTTTCTTTTTCTGTTTTTACATGTTGCAAAACTTGCTTGCCCATATGTCATTAATGGTTAACTGCTTTTGGAGTTTTACCATAATGTTTTGTCAGTGAATTTGAAACATTTTTTATTTGCTTCTCTCTAAAAATGATTTTCAAAAGCTTTGATATCTTGCTATTATTCCAACTTTTGTTCTTATCCAATCAAAGCAGCTGCTCTACAATTTCTTATAACATTGCACTTCACTGTTCCTAGTTAGGAGCAATTGTTTAAACATTTTCAAGTATTTAGGCCATTCTATGTTTGTTACATACTATGTTCAAATATCTATACTATATAACGCTTTTTTGTTTGTGTGTCTGTCTGTCTGTTTTAACTCCTCTAAAACTGTTAAAGGTACAAGTATCAAACTTGGCACGATTGATCACCGCCCCGTGGTGAGTGTGATAAGGGAATTCATGACCTCATAGTGACGCCACAATCAAAAATAGTTTTTAGAATTTGCATTACTCGACAGAGGACAACCGTTTTTTGCTCAAACGAAAACCAGCTTCCGACTTATCACATTACAAAAACTTTCATTTGTTTGAGGTATAAAATAATGTCACAATCAACGATTCTTAGCACAACCTATCTTTGTTCTTTATCAAAAACTATTGATCGCAGAAACGCGATTAAAATATCTTTTAGGAGATATTAATAAGGTGATTTCGACAAAAACAACTTTACAACAATTAAAGCCTATTTGATTATGCTACGAGCAATTCTTTATTTAAGCACTTTAAGCATTCTAAAACAATTTTTTTTTTCGCTTGCACGCTTAAAACTGGCTCTATGATGTCATAATATGTCTCCTACAATAAAGAAAAATGTTCGCTACCGCAGATCATAATATCAAGATGTTTTCAAAAATTGCAACCTTTTCGCAAAATCGGTTTACTAAAAAACTGATTTTTGATTTTATTTCACAACTGTTTTTCAATATTTTTTCAGCAAATTACAGGTTATTTCAGAGCGATTCCGATAGGGTATATATGTACAATTAATATTACTTTTTATACTGAAAAAACTAAACTTAAAGATCTGTGGTGTAACTTTTTACCCCTCTCAAAAAGTGGTGAGCTCAGTAAAACACGTGACTTTATTACAAAAACGTTATAATAAAGTACTAACAATTACAATCCTTGGAAAGCTTAGGAAATTTGCTTTCCGACAATATGTGACTCCAATTACTTGAGGCTAAAGATTAGTTTATACTAGCTGATCAAAAATTGGTTGTCATACATCATGTTTCATTTTTAGTTGAACAATGATTTTACTTGACCTAACAAACTTGCAATTGTTAGACCAAGTTTGTTCATTGATACATTTTGACCTTTTTTCCTCACAAGCGTGTTTTTTTGCTTTGTCTGTGGACGTTTTCAAATAGATCCATCAAAAACCAAAGTCTCTAAATGTTTGTGAAATGTAGTCTACCGGTTAGAACCCCGGAAAATTTTAGAGCCTGCATTTTACAAAATTGCAATTTCTAGAAAAACTAAGTCCTTTGTTTCATTTTGGATATTTTTTCGCAATAGCATGGATCTTTGGCATTATTCATCAAAATATTCAAAAAAATTCATCAAAAAATGAAGTCTACAAATTTTAATATAAAGCCAACTCCAAGCAAAACACTTGGTGATCGCTCAAGAAAAAGACGATGGGGTAAAGATGGTCCTTTCTTATCGTTTTCCACAAAATGTGTCGAGCTACGTATAATCTAAATATTGAAGCAATTTTCTTTGCAAATGGATGAGGCTGCCACAGCAGCCAGCTGATTTCATATTCTTAATTTCGACGTTATTATTGGGGGCCCCACTACAGCTATAACTGAACTGTGAGTGCATCATTTAGGGTTAGCTTGTTCTTTGCATGGCAGCGTTTATGCCAGGGTCAAGGAACATGCATGCAGTCAGAAACGTTAGTTCATATTAATTCGCTTACAGCAGTGGTTCTCAAACTTTTTTCGATGCGACGCATGTAAAAAAGTTTGCGAGATTTTGCGACGCATCAGGCAGCATCCTAAGGTTTAGTTGGCCGTACTGCGAGATGAGTGTGACTCATAATCTACGCAAGTAACTGTCCTTATGTTCCCGAGATTTTGGATTGGTCTGTCATCTTCAATCGTAAAACTTCGCTCTTCTAAGTTTGTAACTCATCTTTCCAGCTTTCTTCCAACTTACAACTGAATGCTTTATTCTTTATATATTTTTCGCCAAATAAATTAAACTTGTGCAATTTGATTCTTGAATAAACAGGTCAACAATTACAACAGTGTTTTAAAAACACTATTGTGAAAATACAATTGATTATGAATGCCAGAAGAAAGTAAAAAAGGAATCTACGATCAGAGTGCTTTTGACGCAACAAAATCTGGGCTTAATTGCACAAAACCAAATTATCCCGCGACGCCCTTGGAAAATTGAAACGACGCACAGTTTGAGAACCACTGGCCTACAATAATGAAAAAGTGATAAGTAGCGATCCTTTTATTAATATTTAATGGCTTAAAACGCATTGTGAGGTCATAATCTTAAATGACTTCGCAGTTTTCTTCTTCTTTCGGCTTCTCCCTATTCGGGGTCGCCACAGCGCGAAAGTATTCTCCATTTGACCCGATCGACTTTGTCTTCCTCCTTAGCTCCAACCCTTTTCATGTCTTCACTCGCCGGATTTATCCACCTTCTCCTTGGCCTTTCTCTTTTCCTTCTACCTGGCACCGCCATCTCCATCATTCTTTTTCCCACGTAGCCTTCTTCTCTCCTTTTCACGTGTCCATACCAGCATAGCCTTGCATTCCGAAGTTTGTCTCCTAGCTTTGCGATTTTCGCGGTCCCTCTCACGTATTCGTTTCTTATCTTGTCCTTTCTTGTCACTCCCAGTGCCCATCTCACCATTTTCAACTCTGCAACTTCCATTTTTGCCACCTGTCTTTCCGTCACTGCCACCGTTTCCATTCCATAAAGCATGGCTGGTCTGACAACACTCTTGTACATTTTACCCTTAACCCTTGCTGATAACTTCCTGTCACACAGAACTCCAAACACCTTCTTCCAACTCATCCAGCCTGCTTGGATCCTTTCCCTCACATCTTCCATCGCTACTAACTGTCGAACCCAGGTATTTGAAGTTTTTCGCTCTCTTTACCTTTTCTCCTTACAGCTTCAACTATTCTCCATCATCCACACCCCCATCCTTCAAATACTCGGTCTTGCTCCGGCTCACTTTCAGACTACTTATCTCCAGTGCATTTTTCTAAATCTCCAAAGCATTCTCTATCTCCCTATGATTTTGCCTAGACAGCACTAGGTCATCTGCAAACAGCATATCCCATGGTGAGTGCTTGCTGATGTTCTCCGTCAGCTTGTCCATGATGATGGCAAAAAGGAATGGGCTGAGTGCTGAGCCTTGATGAAGTCCAACACCTACCTTGAATTCCTCAGTCAACCCTGCAGCACTTCTTACAGTTGTTGTCGCTCCATCAGTCCCGTAGCACTCCAACTTCGGCCCCCCCCCCAAAGTAAGCGCAAGAGCCCCTGCGCACAGGCCATATCACTTTAGAGGTGTAAAATTGAAAAGCTGCATTAAGAAAATACACCACAATTTGTACATAAGTAAACAAGCTAATGTCAGAATAAAGCATGCCGATACCGAAGGTGCAAGTCATAAAAAATTCGGCACCGATGCCAGAGTTTAGTAGGACATTTATGCAGACACTGCCAAACGAAAGCAATGACACTGAAAAACATGAAAAAGTTATAAAAACACAGTATCATTTAAATAGTCTGGAGCGAACCTTTTTGTTCGCAAATGCTGTTATGACATTGTCATAATCAAGAGATCGGGCGCAGTCATTTTCGATTGACAACATGGCTAATGAAGATAGTCTACTGTCTGTCATAGACGTTCTATTAAAAGTTTTGATCAGTTTCAATTTGCTGAAGCTTCTTTCAGCGCTGGCAACAGTCACGGGGCAAGTTAGTAAGATTCGAAGTGCGATGTACACATTCGGATACAATTCAAATAAATGAGTCTTTAGAAGATAGTTCAGAAAGTCTTGAGCCGTATTGAGATTGCGATTTTTTTGTAAAATTAAAACAAACCGCTGTAGCTCAGCGCTCATTTCATCAGAATCAATGTCACCGAACTTTTTTTGGAACTCTTTACAGCAAGTAAGAAGAGCATTTTCTTGTTGCACAAGCAAAAGTTTGTCTCGTGTGTACAAAAACGAAAAGGCGGAAGAAACCTCACGTAACAAATTAAAGCGCTCCTTTATTGACATAATAGCCTGGTCTACTAATGGATAGAAAAAGTTGCTTTTAAATTTCAGTTCAGGAGTAGCTCGTTGTTCCTCTTCACCTTGGTAATCAAACAATCTTCTTTTCTTTCCACTTCTTGACGGAGGAAAAAAAGGATCAATATCCGATTCCTGTGCTATTTCAACAGCAGATGTTGCGGCACTGTCATAACCCGTTGTGCGATAGTTTTGCAAAAACTTTTCAGTTGCCTGGATTTCCGTTTCCATTGTATGACGGGAGACTCCATACGATTGAAGAATCTTGCTTGCTTTATTGACTTGGAATAGGATATCATACCAAATAAACACCGACAAAAGAAAACTCCATTTTGATAAATGAGCTATCAACGATTTTGTTTCTGAGGCAGCTCTTCCATCTTTTCTTTCTATGGAAATGGCTTCCAAGTCTTTCAGTGCCAGCAACACCTCTTTTAAATTGTATCGAAGAGGTTTGATGCATTTAATTCTGCTTTCCCAACGAGTATCAGATTGTGACTTTATGGACAGCTCCACATGTTTCTTCAAAATTTCCCAACGCTGAGCAGAGGAAGAAAACAGCACATACAACCTTGTAAGTACTCCAAAAAATGTCAATGCTTCCGTCGATCAATTAGCACTGTCAACAACAACTAAGTTAAGGGTATGGTTTGCACAGGGCACGTAAACAGCTTTGGGATTGATGTCTAGCATTCTTGCTTGGACCCCAGAATGTTTTCCTTTCATGTTAGCACCATTATCATATGACTGACCTCGACAATCAGACAATTCGAGTTGCAGTTCGGTCGCTTTTTCTAAGAAAGCGTCCAACAAGCCTTTCCCAGTACTGTCACTTATTCTCAAGTAGCCAAAAAATGTTTCTTTAACAACAGCAGCTTCATTACATAGTACATAACGGAGAATGACAGACATTTGTTCATGATGTGACACATCTGGAGTGCAGTCCAAAATTATACAAAAATATTTTGCCAATTTCAATTGCTGTAAATTTTCTTTTTCAACTTCTGTCGCTAGCAATTCAATTAGTTCATTTTGTATGGTAGGACTCAAATAGTGATCTTTAGTGTTTTTATTCTTGATTCTGTCTTGAAGCTCTTTTAGGATCGGATCTCTTCTTGCCAAAAGCTCAAATATACCCAGAAAATTTCCATTGTGAGGAGATCCTAAGACTTCTTCAGATCCTCTAAAAGCAAGATTCCTTTCCGATAGAAACAAGGCAATGTCGATAAGTCTCTCTAAAACATTTCTCCAAAAACGTCTTTCATTGAAAAAAATATTCATCTCGCGTTTGTCGATAGTGGATGAATTTCTTATCCCTTCAGCTAGCAACATCCATTGACTGCAGCATTCTTGGTGGGAAATGCCGTTTTCATGGTCTTTCAGTTTTTTCGAAAAACCCTCCCATGTATTTATACCACTACAAAAGGGGCTTAGTGTTTTTCCAAATAGCTTACAACAAAAGCAAAAAACTTGATCTGATTCCCCAGAATAAACTAGCCACGACCGTGAAACACTTTCACCATTAGGTAACACACGTTTATAATGGTTGGAGGAAAAACGTCGCCTTGGAGTTGTGTTATTATATGGAAAATTCATTATTAGTTGATGTCGTCCACGCTTTACTATATCACATCGTTGAGCATCAGAAATACTTTCAGGCCATTTACATGGGTCATCAGGGATAGGGGTAAATTGAGATTCAGTTATTTTTGATATTGAAGGTTGCGTATTGGCAGGTAAATCACAACTTACATTTTCTGGAAATTCACAATCACTTTGATGCTGATCGTCATAGTCTTCTTTTTCTTGTACACTATAGTTTTCTTCATCCCTCTCGGTACTAGTGCCAGGTCTACTCTGCTCAGTAATCTTGAAAAAATCTGTCATCTTGGGCAATTTCGCTACAGCATCTCGAGCAGTGGCTGCTTCTTTTCTCTTTTGAGCACCACTTTTTGAACGTTTCATTCTATACAATATCAATAAAATACTTTATCTGCACTCTGCAGTGTATATATATTGTCCCGGTATTTATAGCCAAACAGAATTCCAGACCATTCTATGATTGTTGCGTAACAACGGCATTGTTACGTCAATCGAATATTCAAGATTCTACCAGAAAATCAATCGAAATATTCTAGATTCTGCGAGATAAAATGACGTCGCATTCACTTATGATGTCACAAGCCAATTTCTTCCTACAGTTTAAATCGGTTGTAAACAAGTCTGCTGAACTGAAAATAGTCACGTAGCCAAAAAGCAATTTCAGACTAACTTGGGCCCCCAAAGTTGGCCTGGGCCCCCCCCAATTGGGGGGTTTGGGGGGCGGCTGCTACGTCTCTGCGCTCCATCATACATTTCCTTAATAATTCTTATGTAGCACTCTGATGTTTCAGCTAACCTCAAGCATTCCCACAGTTCCTCTTTGGGTACCCTATCATATGCCTTCTCCAAGTCAATAAAGGCATATTGCACTGCCTTCTGCCTTT
Organism: Trididemnum clinides; assembly: GCA_963675345.1. Classification (NCBI taxonomy): domain Eukaryota; kingdom Metazoa; phylum Chordata; class Ascidiacea; order Aplousobranchia; family Didemnidae; genus Trididemnum; species Trididemnum clinides. The sequence continues at coordinate 36,230,393 of OY776288.1, forward strand.
AAGTCCACTTTGCCAACAGCATTCTCAAACAAAAGATTGCATCGGTGGTACTCCTTCCTGGCATGAACCCAAATTGTTGCCCAGCGATCGTCACCATCTTCCTTGTCCTTGCTTCTATTACCCTCTCCCATAGTTTCATAGAGTGGCTCATCAACTTGATCACCCGGTAATTTCCACATTCTTTAATATCTCGTTTACCTTTGTGCAAAGGTACAAGCACGCTCCTCCTCTATTCATCTGGCTTCTTCTCCCCTCGTAGGAGTATATTGAAGAAGCTCACTAGAAACTCCACGCCTTTATTCCATCGAGCCATCCATGCTTCCACTGGTATGTCATTAGGTCCTTAAGCCTTTCCTTTTTTCATCTTTCTCTACCCAATTCTGACTTCTTCTCCAGAGATATCTTCCACGTTCCTTTCTCTCTCTTCTGTCCTCATTTCTCTTCTTTCTTTTGGGTTTTCCTGGTTAAGTAAGTTGTTAAAATACTCCTTCCATCTTTGTTTCACTTTCTCTTCTTCCATCAGCATCTCCCCAGTTTTACTCTTGATTACTCTTGCTTGTTGTACGTCCTTGCTTTGTTTGTTTTTCTGCTTTACTATCTTAAACAACTCATTTTCTCCCTTTTTTATTTCCAATTTTTCGTACAGTTCCTCGTATGCCTTGTTTCTTGCCTTTGCCACTTTTCTCTTAGATTGTTTTCTTGCAGTTTTATAGGCCAACTTGCTTGCATTATCTCTGATGGCATCCCATACCTTTTTAGCTTTTCTCTTATTCTTCAGTTTCTCCTGGACTTCCTGGTTCCACCACCACGTCTCCCGTCTACCTGCCGTGGTAATTTTTCCCGATGTTTCACCCAATTCCATTCTAGCAATGATCCGTATCATCTCAGCTACTCTTTGCCAGTCTTCCTGACCACCAGGTATGCCGCTTTTAATCACTTCCGTTTTCAATTTGTTCTTTACTTTTAAGTCTTTCAGCTTCCACCATTTTATTCTCTTCACTGGTTTTGGTGCTTTCCTCCACTTCGTCCAGATGATTATCGCACTTACTACTATTCTGTGCTGTTTTGCTACACTTTCATTGACAATAACCTTTGTATCCACCACCTCCTTGATCCTTCGTCTTCTCACCATAACGTAATCCACCTGCAAACTGCGTCCGCCACTGTTGTAGGTGACTCTGTGTGCTGGTTTCTTTACAAAGTAGGTGTTAATTAAAAGGTGGCAAGTAGCGATCCTAACATTTATTGGCTTAAAACGCATTGTGAGGTCATAGTCTTAAATGACTTTGCAATGCTTGCCACTATTTAGTGAAAACAGCAGCAAAATTATCCACTATCATTTTGATAGCGAACTTAAATGGTAAAGCCCATCACTGATATTTGTAATTGCAAAGATATCCGTACAAAACGCTAATCTTCATTTAAAGGTAGGGAGGTCTGGATTAGGGGCAAAGTTAAATGTAATAAAATATCAAATTTAAGAAAAGATCAAAATCAAACAATAGCATCAATTCGTAATACTGGATTAAGAGGGAATGTTTTTGTTTGAAAAGAGCTTGATAGGCGCCTATTGCAATAGATTGTATGACTTAAAGGAAAACCATAGCCCTTTTTTATGCTATGGCTGAATAAAGCAAATAGCGCAGGCAAAATTATGGTCACAAATATTAATAGGAGAACGGGCACACCAAATCGTCAAATAGGCCCACCACTAAATACCTCATTTCTTTAATCGTCAAAACGACCACCATTTAGGCGACGCCATCAGTTTTGACTATGTTTCACCCACTTACACTTTTAAAAATTTCGAAAGATAGCATATGTCATCATTATTTCTTTTTGAATACTTCCAGTTTTGATTAATACACCAACAAGATCACGAGTACATGTACAGAAGCTAAGGCCTATATTTACTAAAACATTTCCTTGTTGATCCAACAAAGGTTTGTACGGTGAAGCTGGCGCAGCTGCATTAATTAATACGTTTTAAATCGGCGCGGGTGATAATATGGCCTGCCGGGGTTAAATCGCACCAAAGTTAGGAGAAACAAATTTTGTATTTTGTTTGATAATAGCTTTATAGAACTACCGGAATCAAATCTGAAAATTTGGAAAAAGCAAGGACTCATTGAACTTCTATGAGCATGCCTAAGCAAGGAAAAACGAATATGAATCATGATGGGTAACCAGCAGGGACTTGAGAAAGATTGAGGGAAAATTAAAATTAACAACATCACTGTGTTAAATCGTATATTGGTATTTTGCTTTAAAGTAGCTTTATAGAGCTACTGGGATCAAACCAAACATTTGAGGAAAAGCAAGGACTCTTTATACTTTCCAAGAAAGTCAACTACACAATGTGTAGCCAGCGAGGACTTGAGAAAGTTTAACGAGAAATTAAAAGAAAACAGAGTCACTGTGTTAAATCGCACCACATGAAAGACATTTTTGCCATTTTGCTTTAGAATAGCTTAATATGAGAAATGTGTTCCCTATTTCCAAACCACTGGAAACGCAAGGCTCCCTTTGGTTCGTAATGAACAGAGCTCATGGACCTAAGGCATAGCCAGGATCTTGAAATGAAACATTCTATTTGAAAAAAGAGAACAAAAAGTCGTCAACATCTTGTGTCCAAAAAACACATAAACTTTTAGTAACTCTTCACACAAGAGCCTGACAGGTGAAGCCTGCTTGGCCGGCTGAACCGACACTCTCAATCCCAACGTTACTGACGGGGACTCTTCGGGTGACCCCGTTGTAAATGCTAAAAAGCAAGGATTTTTTATGCTGATACTGTATGCTGCCTGTTGTGGTATTTATGTCAATACTCTACACTCTACAGCAATGTAATAAAATCCCAAGTTTAAGAAAAAAATCATCATAAAACCATAACCATAACAATTTGTCAAACTGAATATAGAGAGAATAGCCGCTTTTGTCGCTATGTCGGAAACAAGACCAATAGCGCAGCCAAATTAGGAACTTAATACCACAAATATGAATAGGAAAGGGGCACCACCACATCTCAAAATAGGCTTACAATTAAATAGTTTTTTCTTTAATTGTAAAAGCAACCACCATTTCGCCGCTACAATAAGTTTTGACAATAATTTGTGGTAAGGTTCTTTAGGAGCATTGCCAGTCATGATCAAAAGAATATGATGATCACAATATCGTGTGCAGAAATTGTTGAAGTGCATAAAATTCATTGACTTTTCGCTACTGCTCACACAAGAGCCGGATGGGTGAAGCCGGCGCAGCCGATAAAACCGAAATGCTAAACCCCGACATTACTGATGGGGGGCCCCTGCAGGGCGACGCCGGCTAGTATCTTATAGTCTGACTGCAGAGAGCTTGAATTCCTCCAACTAATTTTTGATGACATAACCACACACCAATCTTATTCAGAGCAATTGTTTAAATTGGTCAAATTACCTAGTTAGGCCTATCACCTACGTACGTTTAAAGCATATCTTGTTTAAACATAACAGGGGCGGTCGCACCTGCCGTGATAAAGAGCCAAAAACGATAGGGGCCATCATTGAAAGAGCAGCTACGCAATCCTTAGTTTATTTAAATTGTCGCATTTTTCGTCCAGATAGGGGGTGATGACCATTTTTTTTTGGAGACCATCATTTTCAAAGCACGAAATTACGCATTTACGCCTTTCCACCAGCCCCGAAACTCAACGTGTTGCACAGCAGGTTACACATCCCTACACTACATCATTGTACCCAAATACAACAAGAGTCAAAAGAGCCGCAGTCAAGGACTTAAAGAGCCGCAGTTTGGCCACCCCTGAAACATAGCAATTGTCTAATTTCAGGACGGATCGAAAGACAGAAAAGAAATAGGATCGCGGTTGGATGATCAAGTTTTATGTCTTTTAGCCCTTGTTCTTGACTCAGTCCATTCTAGTTTATCTTGAACCAAAAATTTAGTGATGTTAAATCATTGCAAACTACAGTCAACTTCGGATATAAGAGATCCGCCGGGACCAGCTTAATCAGTCTTAATCAGTCAATATTGAAAATCATTTGGGACCTTTTGCGTAGTCCCTTATAAGCGAAAATCCCTTATATCTGAATCTCCTATATCCGAAGATGACTGTATGTATAAAATAAACGTTTTAGGATATATTTGGGTAAAAACAAAAGATATGAAAATTAAGAAGCTTGTACGTATTATACAAGCAAGCTTCTCGATACTTTATATGTTTTATTTTATATTGAGTCAAGGTATGTGAGAGAGAATTAAGTTATTAGCTTGGTAACAAATAAAAATGAGGGGATTCTATTTCTTCTTGGGTAGAAAGGTTGTTTGTTTCGTTGATTTCAAATGAATTTACTGCCCATCCAAAGTTGTTTACAGCAAACTCGGGGAAATAGTTTCGAAGTGACTGCTGTAATTCAGACAATGTGCAAATAATTTCAGGAACAATCTCTTTTTTTTTTAGAGGGGATTCATTAAGTGTGGGGAACGAATCAAAGATTTCTTTTGAAGCTTTAGTTTTCCTTTACCTGGCTAACTTGAATCATAACAGCTTGTAAATCTTTAAGCAAAGACTTGGCCACGAGTGCTTCTCTATGGGTCATGCAATGCACAATTACCACATTTAAATTTTTTTGGCGTACGTATGCAACAAATCCTTTTTTTTCCCTGCATCGAAGGACAACCGTCGATACAAACGCTCACACAGTTACTACACTTCAACTTAGAAAGCAAAACATTTTCATTAACCAATTCAAATACTATATATTCTCACCTGTAGCTGTGCTGTCCAATTCTTTGCAAAACAATAACTCATTAACCAATTTTAGATTCTTTATCAACTGAATAAAAGCAAGCAGATGAGCTTTCCCAGTCCGGTCTGTAGATTCATCAACTTGTAAGGCCCATAATTCAGGCAGTTCATTTTCTGTCACAATAAAGTGTTCGCGAATTTGATCTTTTAAATCGCTGCTTCAGTCTTCTATTCTTCGTGAAATCGTATCATTTGACAATGGAACTCGGTGAATTTTTTGGCAGCAGCTGTTCCAAGGATTTCTTCTACAGCAATGGCTAATGCTGGTGCAATGACTGATTCTGCGTCAGTATGTGCTTTTTTACGTTTAGTTAACAGGTGAACCACTTTATAGTTGGCAATTAATCCTTTTTCCGGCAGCTTGAGGTAGCTATCCATTTCCTTTGCCTGTTTGTTTGTTTGTTTGCGACATCAGGTTCTCAAAGAATTCTGTAGGCTTATCCTTCAATGTGAGATGTTTCGTCTTCAAGTGTCTGATGAGCTAGCTTGGAACAAGCGATTCGTTCGTTAGGGCCGTATTGCAGATAATGCATAAAGGTTGTTGGTGATCCCCAGGCCCCGAACCAATAAATCCGTACTGAATGTAATCTTTTTTGTATTTGCGCTAACAGTTTGGTCGGACTGTCTCTTTCTGTTTGAATGAACTAGCTTTCTTTAAATACTTTTCCATGTTTGGTTATCTAATTCTACTGAAGTCCTGACTAAAAAAAGATTACAAAACACTTCAATAAACTAAATTTTCTTACTGTATGTTAAGCATCGCGAAAGTTTATTGAGCCTTTTTGTCGGACCTGACGATCAACATCATCAGAAATCTCAAAGATCTGCTAGCTAGCCTACCAATAATAACACTGCAATCATCTTACCATAAAGTTTTTGAAACGAGATGAAAATCTCAACCATTACATCACAACGCTTACACAAAAAGTAATTTTAGGTAATAATGTCTTGAAACTACAAACTGGGCTACCAGTAACTGCAGTGTAATTTTAACAAAAATTTTGAAACGTGATGAAAAATAATAAATATAGACTACGTCACAACGTTTACACACACAATAATTAAGACTAAGAGCATTACTAGCCTATCACATAGTGCTAAGACTAATTGAAATACTAGCATATTTTCCAAAATTCCAAAAAGCTACGCGGCACACCTGGAAATCTCTCGCGGCACACAAATTGAGAACCACTGCTATAGATAGTCTATACGAGGTATATTAAATTTCTTGTTTTTAATCTAATTAATTTCATGTAAACGAATTTTCTGTAAATTGAAAATCGTATATGAGTGCTGCTATATTTTTAATTTGTTGTGTTTTGAGGCAATTAATACATTGGTCAACATACATTTGGGTGCTAAGAAAGCTTTAACGGGTTTAGGCTATTTTGCTGCAGCTAAATCCGAAAATAACGCTGGTTTTTCCGAATTGGCTCTAGTCTTTTAGATATTGCATATTTTTGTCCCAAAAAAGTGCTAAAAATACGAAAATTTTGACTTTGGCATACTCTGTATGATACAACATTGATAAGGACGTGTGAGTTCTTTTAAGCTTGTCCGTACGGTATTCTTTCGTTTTTGATGCGATATTGTGGAAGACGATAATCGTTAGGGTGGTTATAAGTACCATAGTGGGCATAGTGCAGGCCTAGTATGCATAGCATAGGCATAGTCGGCATGCTACAGGCCCAGTAGGTCTAATACTATGTCTACTATATCTGTACTATGCCTACCATGCTTGTACTATGCCTGTTTAGTACTACTGCCAATCGTTATAGCAGAGAGCATTCTATACGCTCATCATGTTTCATGTAAAAATCAAGCAAAAATTTAGAAAATTAGGAATGTTATCGGTAGACAACAGATTTTTTGCAATGCAAAAACAGGTGAAGTCAAAGCATCAACACTACTTTTGGTAACAATAAAAGTCAATTGCGTAAATTGTCAAATCATATTAATTAATTATATGACACAACAAGAATAGTCGGTGTTTACAGTTCTTTTGTAAGACTTTCCCAAATGTAATGCGACCGAGCAAACACGTTCCAGGTTCCAACAGTGGTCGTTCATCATATGGGCATCCCGTCAGCCCTGGTATCTCTCTTCCATGATCTAGATGTTTTGGTTGAATCTTTCTCAGTGATTTTTTTTAATTTCCAAGGTTTGCAGAAAAACGATCAAAATGGATTAAGAGTAACAAACCTTGATACATTTTCACACCTAAAACTTTAAACTTGGAAAGCATAGCTTTCACCAACTCTTAGAGATTCTCATCTTTCCAGTCGTCAAGAAAGTTTTGTGAAACTAAAACAAACGATTTGGCAAGTAGTATACTCAGTGTCTGTCATAAACTGCGCGAAATATGCATCTTTCATGATTTTATGGATCTAGGGGCCATCAAAATGCCTCCTTTTATCTTTTCGAAGGTCAAAGTGGAAAAATATATTTAAAAAAAAGTCCTAGTTTAGGCAATACCTTCATCAAGTGCTTCATCAAATCAAGCTAGATGTGTAGCGGCCGAACAAAGATTTTCTCTCTGACAAATAAAATATCATTGGTGATGTTAGCTTTACCAACTCGAATCAAATCTTTTGGTGGTCACTCTTTATTCATTCAGTCATGATTACGCGCTCAGCTGTCCCACAGACAGATAAAACATTGATATTTTGGACAGCCGCTTTGCAGGCCAAGCAAAAAATTTACCATTTTCAATTCTATGCAGTTCAACCATTCGTGAGAGTCATACTTCAGTTTTTGTTATACCGTGTAAGTGTTGTTGAACTTCTCTTGTTTACGTTGAATGGTCGATAAGAGGAGATGCTCACCTCTTAACGTTATGTAGCAATACACATTTTAAACTTCTTTTCTAACTGTCTATGAGTAAGCGCCACTCTTAAGCTCTGTGTCGTGACTCCCATTTGCAACAGATGCCTTTTGATATTTTTGCAGTACACAATTTCTTCTTGTTGGAATAATGCGGAATTAATTTTCTTTCGTAGTCTGTTGCTAAAGCTCGGTTTTAAAGCAATTTTTGTCCTTGGGTCAGGATGCCAAAATTTCTGCTGGTTCTTTAGGTAAATTGGGATCCCCAAAAAGAGCCTTGAGCTCCTCCTGCATGAGTGGTTTTGGAATTGCCAAACTACCATCAACACACTGCTGTCACTTGCAGAGCTTCCTATCTCTTCATGAAATTGGTCATATTCCATGGATATGTCAGGTAGATCGTTAAATTAGGCACCGAAACTTCCACACAGTGAGACACCAGTCGCTGAACTTGGGTAATTCAAATTATTTTTCCTGCGACGATAAGCCCTTTTAAATCCACCAAAGAGAAGTAGTAGACATTGAAAAGGCGTTTTGGTTCCGTCCAAAACATCGGTACACCAAACTCAAGATTCCTTAGCGAACTTAAGTCCATTTTTTCAAGCTTTTTACTGATGCTTGGCAGGTAATATGAAGCGCCTATGTTTTATCTTATTTGCCTAACCTTACTCTAAAATATGCAAGATACGCCTTCCTCACAAAATCAGAAATAGCTTTTCTTTGATCTTTAAAGTTGTATTCCCTACAGATATGACAAAACTTCTCAGCACTATTGCGATAGCTTCTTCGTGATGAACTTATAACTCCTAAATACAACTAAACCAATATGTAAAATTCGGTAACCAAAGTGCATGTGAATATGTGATTAAGAATAAAATATACTGAACGAAAATCTACCACGTGTTCAATTCATTAATGGGAAATACATCTTAACAGGGACAAATTCAAAGCATATTGTCAAACTTTCACCATTAAACTCAATTCTTACTTAAATTACAAAGTTCTCCTTATTTTCGAAACTTTAGTTATGCGAGCATGACCGCAAGCATGCCTAGTGGTATCCTTTCCTCGGAATACAAAACTATCAAGTTTTGATTAGAACATCTAACCAGCAAAAACGGAGCTGCAAGATGAGATATTGACATGATATGATAGCTTAAGGGAGTGCTGTAGGTTACCTTGCACAAATGGTGAACAATACAAAAAAACTGCATCTTATCAGGATGTTACGCCGACTGTTTTACTACCATCACTTGGTTTACTGTATGGTGGTCTTCCGTTTGCAGAAAGCTGAGAAAATCGCTAGTAAAGCTTAAGATACAATATCACAACATACGTACGAGTATATATCAGTATATATCACAACTCGTATATAGGCTACAGCTAAAAAACTTGTATAGTGGAAAATGGAATCTGAAGTATTTAATCTCAAAGGCTGTTTCCAAAACCTTATAGCTGAAGTAATGGAAGGCTATGATGGCTATCAGACATATTCAGTTTATGGTCGCGAATAAGCAATGCATAACGCCTGAGAGAAATTTCCAATGCGCTTGTTACCGTACTGACAGTTGTGTTTACTAACAATTTCAGTCTTGTCAAAAAACAAAATATCGGTATCTCAAAAACTAGAGCCAATTCGAGGAAATGGTCGTCATATTTGGATTCAGCAGCCCCAAATTCCCCTAGAAGCCATTAACCCTTTCACTGTCCAGGGGATTTTCCTAAGAATTACTAATACAGTAGGCGCCGCTTATTATGACCACGGATAATATGACCAGTCGCTTATTATGACCAATTTGATATGGTCCGGAATTTCTCCATTTGAAATTCTCCGTTTAATATGACCAAATTTCGGATAATATGACCAACATTTTCTCCATCTCTCATGTTACGGTACAGTATTTTTTCCCGCCACGCACTTATAACTTCGCCTTTTCAACATATTGTTACATGCTGTACTTAGTTTTACCGTCACTTGTGCTGTTTCAGTACTGTACTTTGTTTTACTGCCAACGTCACACTGTTACTTCGGTTGAACGATGCATTAGACGGTATTTGGACTTCTTGTGGCTTACGGCGTCGATTCAGGAGCTGTTGTGGAGGCTTCGGTTTTTATAACCATTCGGATATTATGGCCAAAATGGTCTGGTCCCAAGGTGGTCATATTAAGCGGCGTCTACTGTACGTCCAAAATACTATCTAAACTTAAAGTTAAAGTTAATCCTTTAACTTAGCCAGTTCATAGTCGTGACAATATAATGCTCACAACGCGCGTGCTCACTGGAAAGCTTTGCAAAATCATTATCAATCTCTCTGCTTCAAATTGAACAAAGGACAACAAGTGTCGGAACAAGACCTAAAAGAAAATCCCATGCTCTATGCCAAATCCCAAGAAAATCAAATGGAAAAATCTCCAGGAAGGGATGCCATGGTTGTTATGAAAAAATTACCAAAAGCTATGACCGAAAACAAGCAGTAGCTAAAGCAAAACAAGTCTCCACAGAATGCATGGAGTGCAAAAAGTCCTTCTGCTGGCAATGTTTTGACGATTTACATGAGAAACATTGATGTGGTCTCTTTTGTGGACTTGTATTATTTCATAAATTTGATGTTTGTCTGATATTTTGAATACAAAAATATTCGTTTGTATGGTCTTTTTCCGCATGATCGTGTGTGCTAATGTGGAGGATGAGCTTTGTGCAGTGTGATGCACGGATGAGCTTTGTGCAGTGTGATGCATCATCACGTGTGATGCACGGACGTCAAAGCAATATGTCCTGTGTATCATATGAGATGCATGGGTCAGCGAAAGGATTAAATTGTCTTTGGCACTCGAAAATAAAATTTTTTTGTTGACCAGTGTTAATGATAATGCAAAATAAAAAAAATAAATCTTTGCACATTTGTAGATGCAGTTCAAAAAGCATTTGTAGACATTAAAATTTGTTAATTTATCATTGAGGGAGACAATTACAGTTCTGATGCAGAGTTGAGTTTCACGGACCGAGTTTCAGTTTCACAAAGTTTCGGTTAAAGCAGCATTTTTATTGATTTGCTTGAATAACACTGTTTGGGTAGCCGCTTTTGCGAAGTATAATTTTGATGCTGTTCAGCTCTTGTGGAAGTCTGGCTTTGGATCAGATAGAGAGCTCTGTGCATTGTAGGATTCCAATAAGTGCCGTTAAAGAGGTTACAGTTAAATCAGCAAAGGCGGTGACTCCGGTTTAGCCGTGCTTTATTCGTACAAGGTATGATCATTGTTTGAAGTCGGTTTAGATGTGGGCTTGAATTCCACTCCTAGCATTGTTTTTACCATACTGATAGTTATAAGACCTTAAGATAGATACAATTTATTTGCTTGATATATCAATGAGTGTTTTAATAAGGTTTGTCTTCGATTTTGGGGTCCCAAATAATTCCAACGTATATATTGAGCAATAACATTCCGTTCGAAAAAAGTGGACGTTAAAAAATTCAGAGTCAGCTTTCTCTACCAGAATGTCTTGAAGGGGAATTTTTCTATCAGCTTCTTTTTCAAAAGTGAAAGTCAAACAAGGACATCAAAAGTTTAGAGCCGTAAGAAAGCTTTCACAGCCGAATTTTTTGTCGACGATTGCAAAGGCGCCATCAACAAAGCGGAAATTCTCGACGGATTTGCTGGTTCGCCGAAACTGTTCCTGCTGGTAGTATCCAATAAATGTATCGGCAAGCGCTAGGCCTAGTGGAGCGGCAATACCATTGTCACGAATAAGGAAATTTGCCTTGAAAGAATAGTTTCCATATATGTATAATTGTTGTAATCTGTTGTTTTGTTTTGCCGTGATTATTTTATTTGTAAATCTGAATTGTCTGAAGCCCTGAACTTACTAAACTGTTTTCGAAAAAAGACATTTTTTCTTTCGAATTTAGGTTTGTAACTCACACGCCTTTTCTTACGTGACAATGGTTGACCACGTGAGTAAGTTCTAGTGTATTCTAATGAATCTTGTTTCTTCTCGAAGATTTTTTTCTTTTTTTATTGCCGATTACGTAATTTATTAACGGTGCTTTTTTCTGTGTCACATGATGTTCTGGCTTTTTTTGGAAGCTTGCCTCATTCTTATACAAGGCGGCGAGGTTTTTACGCATTCAGAGTGGCAGAGAGAAAGAGTGATAAAGTAAAGCGTAGTAAAAGGGCGTTTTTCTGCGGTGATTGCTGTGACAGGAATCAAGCGATTATTTTGGTGGATTTAGTTAGTCTTCGACATATATATTCGAGCGATACTATAAGTCGTCTCAATGTTAAGAAGTAAATTAAAGTTGAAGTAGAATCAAATTTCAATTGAACGCGACAACCATCAATAGGTTTGAATGTTGCACTGTTGAAACTGGATTCAAACTATGTAGTAACTGCGGTTAGCAACTCAATAAAAAGTGTCTTGGGAATAGTAGGCGCAATGAATTCATTGTTGTAAAGGGTATCAGCACAGTTCTAAGTAGTTTTTGTCACTTAAGCATTTATGAATATAATCGAAGGAGCAGGAAATGATGGCTTCTGGATCTAATTGTTGCATTGTTTCATCAAAAGTAAAAGAATCTTTAATGCATTGGTTGGAGTAAAAATCTAGAACAACAGTAGGAAAAGGAAGCTTGTAAGCTATTCGGCCAGTTCATCAACAGCAGATTCAATCATTGAAAAAATCACTCGTGGAGGGACATCTTTTTGTGCGTCTTAGAAATCCATACATCTTCGGCCACTGCAATTGCTTCATATGAAACCGTCCCTTAAAGCTTTATTCAAAGCTATTTTGACGGTTACAGAAATAAGTTGTTGAAAGAATAACCCACTTACCAGGTTTTTGTGCCAAAAAAAAGGAAGAAAATTTCAGCTTTGACTTTAAAACTCCGCATTTTGTTTCACTCTGCAAAAGTTGACAACAATGTTTTAGGGATTTAGAGTACTCAGGTGCGTGACATGATGGAAGTACAAATCAGGGCATCAAATCCAGTAAAATGTCGCTTCGATTTGGGTTTTGGTTCAGCAAAATTTATTTTTGTTGGTTCAGTATCGGTGCAGCTTCAACGTCGTAAAAAAATTGTTTTAGATTCGGTGCTGGCTCACCACTATCAAACGTTAGAGATTTACGTTAGGAAGAGGTTCAAATGTCAAAGATCTAGGCTCGGATTGGGTTCAAGAATAACAGCAATTTATAACTAGTTATTGGAACGATTTTTTCGCCTGCTTTCATTAGACATTTCAACAGTTTTTGTTGTATTTTTTGTGAGAAAATTTTGCAATAAAATCAGCTGGCTCGAAACATAAAGATAAACTGTAATCAACTGAAGTATGACGACGATCAAAACAGCCAAAATTAGGATAATAATTGGGGGCATTTTTTACTATTTAAAAACAAAAACATATTGTTTAAAATACATATTTTTTCTTTTTAGAACATTTTTTATTTTTAAGATATCAAATTTATGATGATCTGTATAATTTGCAACTTTATGTAAGTTTTATATATATACCTATTGTCGATAATAACACATTTAAACAACGAACACAGCAATTCTGTTTCACTCAAAAATCGGTACAAATATTCAATGCATCTAATCAATAAACATTTACTTTGCAGGAATTGCCAACACTCACCAACTCTGCCGGCATCGCCAACTATGCCGGCGTCGCCAGCCAGCCCAGAGCCCTCATCACTAGCATCAAGGTTTGGAATATCGGTTCAAACGGCTGTGCTGTCTGCATAGTCGTGAAATCAGTGATAAACAGTTAATGTTTCTTTGACACAGCCAAATTTCCAAAACAACAGTTTTTTGAAAGGAAATTGATTAAATTTTGAGGGGTTGCGCATAGCCGCTTCATGCCTCCCAATTTTCTGCAGCACCTGGCAAAGTTATATTTGCCTGTACTTAAGAGCCGTGCTTGCTCGCAATGGAAACAAGCCACTAATTGTACAAATTTTGATTCATTTATTTCACCACTTTCCTGGAAGCATAAATGTAAAGTTGTCGGTGAGGGCGCCAAAATGATTGAGGCGTATTTCTGAAGTAAGCAATAAAGGTGCGGCAGAGTACCTACGACTTTTTGTAATTGTATTCTTGTTTGTATGAAGTAATATCTCGTTGCACATATATTTCTAAGTTTTGGCCTAATAACAGCTAGGGGAAGTGCAAACTAATCGAAAGCCAAACATTCACAGTTCAGTTGTAACAATAAGTTAGGTTATGGTTTAAGAGTATAATCCATGAGCCAGTTGTTATGGTAAAGATGCGGATATTTGTTGTGATTCCTGTAACATTTGACGTTAAAAATTGTCAATTTGTTTTATTTGCTGCATTTGATTACAAGTCTTTACGTTAATATTAGTCAGGCTCGCGACATGACTGTACAGAGGTAACATAACTTGCCATTGCATTACTAAAAACTTGGTTTTCGACCAACCTCTATGTCAATACTCTAATGTATCATTCTTCTTTCATAGGCAGCACATACAGTATATCTAACTTGTTTGCTTTCGAAATAACAGTGAATAAAAACTTGACGTGTAGCTGCTGCCCGCTGCTTTTTTGACTTTAATTGTACCAGATAGCATTATGACATCATATAAGCAGTTCGAAGCGTTTAAGAAAACAAAAAAGGATGTTGTAGAATTCTTAAAATGCTTAAAAAAAATCACTTGCTGCATCGTCGATTTAGCTTAAATTTTTGTTGAAGTTTTTTTTATGGAAAGCACCTTGTAGATATCTCCAGAAAACGTTTTTAATTGCGTTTCTACGGTCAGTAGTTTTTGAGAAAATCCAGAATGCACATTGTGCAATCTAACATTGGCTATAACGTTTTTTTGGATCCCAAAGAGAAGAAATTTGTTAAATTTGGTAGGTTGGGAATTGACTTCTGTTTGAGTAAAAGGCGTGTTTTTTGGCGAAGAAATGTGATTTTAAAAAAAATATTTTTGATGATGACGTCACAAACCCCTTATGTCACCCACTCCGGGTAAGTGATTGATCGTGTCAAGTTTGGTGCTTGTACATTCAGAAGTTTTGGAGCTTGTAAATAGTCCAGTTGATTTTGATAAGAGATATTCAACCTATCCAACTCAGACATTTTTTAGTGATTCCTTTGCTGTTTCTAAAAACTCAAAAAGGTATGACTGAAATAACTAAATTAGCTCAAAGTTTATTAAAACTTAAAGTACGCTAAAACAATGACATTTCGCTAAATTAGCATCTTCAGTGCTGTATAAGATTAAAAACAACAAAATATAAGAAACCAATTAATTAGCTATACGGACAACTTTATACTCCATCACATCACTGAACAAAATAAAACTCAATACAAACGTATAAGAAATCAAACGAGAAAAATTGTGGCTAGAGCTATGAGAATGGAAGCTAATCAGGAATTGAATAATTTATATCAGAATTCTAATAGTGTTTTCTACTTCCTTAGAAGAATGAAAAAGGGAAGGATGTGGAAGGTGCTTGAGAGGAAGAGACGGACGATTGGGTTTTAGTGAAGAAGATAGGGCAAAAATTCGGAAGAAACACGTGGAAAGAAATCATGAATGAAGAGAATAAATGGGACCAGATAGTGAAAACTGATGTAGTAGAAGGACCAGTGGAAAAAGTGACTCGCGTTGAAATTGTGGAAGCTATGCAAAAGATGATATCAGGAAAGGCAACTCGACCATCTGAAGTAAGTGTGGAGATGATAGTTGCAAGTGGTGAAATCGGGGTTAAAGTGATGATGGAACTATGCCAGCGTGTATTGGACGGTACAGGAATGCCTGATGAGTGGAAAACAAGTGTGATTGTACCTATCTTTAAAGGAAACGGTAATTTGATGAGCTGTGGATCATACACAGGAGTGAAACTGCTAGAACATGCCATGAAAATTGTTGAAAGGGTACTAGAGAGGCGAATACGAACACTAATCAATTTGAATAAAATGTAGTTTGGATTTATGCCAGGAAAAGGAACAGTGGATGCGATATTCATTGTGAGGAGAATGCAGGAGAAATATCAAAAGAAGGACAAGAAGTTGTATATGTGTTTTGTTGACATCGAAAAAGTTTTTGATAGAGTGCCAAGAAAAGTGATGGAGTGGGCCATGAGAAAGAAGGGTTTATCAGAAGTAATAGTTCGGACAGTTATGAGCTTGTATGATGGTGCAAAGACAAGAGTGGGGGTGGGATCTGCATATTCAGAGGAATTTGAAGTAAAAGTTGGTGTAGATCAAGGATCTATGCTGTCGCCACTATTGTTTGCAATAGTGGTGAACGTTATTACAGAAAATGCAAGAAGGGGTGTGGTCAATGAATTGCTATATGCAGATAACCTTGTTATCATGAGCGAAGACATGGAAGACTTGAAGGAAAGGTTTTGAAATTGGAAGGATGCATTGGAAAGTAAAGGTTTGAAGGTCAACACCAGAAAAACAAAATTGATGGTAAGCGGGTCAGAAGGCGAACTATACAAAAGCAAGATAGATCCATGTGGAGTTTGTGGGAGGAAAGTCATGGCCAATTCAGTGTTGTGCACAAAATGTGACAATTGGGTTCATGGCAAATGTGCAAAAATAAAGAGAGTTACCGCTAGGTTGGCAATGCATTTTATTTGCTCGAAATGTAAAGGAATAATGGAGGGACGATGGATTCCATCGAGAAGTTGTGCGATGAAGTGGAGACAGTGATTGGATTTTGTTATTTGGGAGACAGACTAAATGCTAGTGGTGGTTGTGAAGCGGCAGTTATAGCAAGAGTAAGAATCGGTTGGGTAAGATTCAGGGAATGTGAAGAATTGTTGCTTGGAAATAGGTTTCCTATGAAGATGAAAGGTAAAGTCTATCGTGGTTGTGAAGATTAGCAATACTGTATGGAAGTGAGACATGATGTCTAAAAGAAAATGAAAAAGCAATTTTGAGGAGAACGGAGAGAGCTATGGTGAGAGCCATGTGCGGTCAGAAAGTGGTTGACAGGAAGACGACTGAAGAACAGATGGATATGTTGGCGTTGAAGGAAACTATAGACCGGTTAGCAACAGCGAATGGAGTTAGATGGTATGGACATGTGCTGAGGAGGGATGACGATAGTGTTTTGAGGGTTGCTCTGAATCTTGAAGTGACTGGCAAGAGAAAGCGAGGACGACCAAAGAAGACTTGGAAGAAGCAAGTGGAAGAGAAGACAGAGAAGATTGGTTTGAAGAAGGTGGATGCCCTGAGACGAGACAAGTGGAGGGACGGAGTGCGAGAAATTGCAGAAGGAATGGGGTAAATCCGGCCATCTCTGTTAAAGGGACAACACCGGATAAAAACTGAATCACATACATAAGTGATTATCTATCCGGCGTATCAAAACAAATAATTTCATTTCATGGTATTAAAGTATTACCCACAAGACAGCAGACCATTATGACAAAAAAATAAGATAAAAAGGCAGGGTGTTTGTAGACTATATATCAATGTAGTAAAAAACATTTAAACACAGTGAGCAAATAGTTCCAGGTTATATTACGCAAAAAGATCATTTTGTTGATGCAGTATTTATTTCGAAATTGAGTATGCGCGACCGTTTGGCTTCATAGAAGTTTAAGTTTTCAAATTTAGGTTTTGCGATAAAGATAACAAAAACATTGCGCTATGTCAGGCTTGCCAGCAAAGATTGCTTTATGATGTTCATCATGTCTCGGTAGGGCCAAATCATTATTTTTAGAGTAACAAAATCTGTTTCCTAGTAGTCGATGTTTGGTCCAACGTTATGAGAAAGATGTCATTGTTTTACCAGCATAGTAATTATTACAGTTTTTGCAACATGCCGCGTAAATACCATAATCTTTGCACTTCAATTTTTGTTTCAAATGACGTTCTCCATTAAGTGTGCGGATATGTTTCATCAGTGGGCCTATAGAATTATGTGAGCCATGATTAACACAAAGTGCACTTCTACCACAGGGCTCAGATATGCCCCCATCTATGCCCTCATTAGGACCAAATAAAAGCTTTCTGTTGCATGTGATCAGATTGCCCAATGTCGTGGGCGTTTGTATGCAGGCATTACAATGCATTGTGGACATTTTTCCATCTGGCTGGAGCGCAGTAGTTTTGGAAACTGGGTATCCCATACGATTTTTTTCTGTTTCTTTTACTTTAATTTGTTATTGTTAACAGCATGAAATTTATTCACCCAAGGCTTGGCTGCTCCATTGTCTTGGATGTAAGAGTTTTAGGAAATTTAGATTTAAAACATTTGTTTTGAGATATTCCAGAATAGTATAAAAATCAATTTTGTCTTCACATATACGCCGCATGCGCATTGCTTCAGATACCACAATAAATTGAAATACCTATAAGGAGTAATATGAAGTTCCATTTATAAAAGTCCTGTCAATGGCAGTTTTTTGACGTGATCACATTTGACAAATTTAAATGGTGAGTTCGATGAGTGTTTGTGGAGAACCTCCAAAAAATTAAATTGTTGTTCTGTGCTTTTGGTATTGAACAATTTGGTGTTACAGTAGTTTTGAAGGAGTTAAAACAGATATAGAAACACACAGACACAATTATGCTGTCTAGTATTGATACAAAATGTAGGATCCACATGTAGGCTATCACTAATTATGTTATTGCTATCAGCTTGAAGAACGTTACCAAATATATGATTTGATAACCTTAAACTTAATATGATATGATATAATAACTTTGCAATATGTTACGCGATGGCGTAGTGGTTAGAGCGTCCGCTTCGCACTCGGTAGACCTGGGATTCAATTCCCTTGTCGAATCATATCAAAAGACTTAAAAAAATGGTATCCTCAGCTTCCTTGCTTTGCGTTCGGCGTTTAGGGGAGGTTGTGGAGAACAAGCTGACAAGTTCGCTTGTTGTGTCCTTGGGCAAGGCACTTAACGGGACGCCTCCCTCTTTATGTGGAAGACAGGTGGCCCAGACATATCGCAAATGGCAACTTCCAAGCGAGTGCGGACGTTCCGTCCAAAATATAGCAATACAATTCGCTTTCTCGTGAATCGAGGATAAATATGGCAAATAAAAAAAATAAACAAATAAAATTTCCCCCAGAGCAGCCATTAGATATTATTAACAAGTCAGAAAAAAATATTTAAGAAATTAGTTGTTCAACAAGCGAGAAATATTAACTTACGCAGAACACATGAAAAAATAAAATATCAAAGCAAACTTTATTCAATTAAACCCGCTTGTTGGTGCAATTAAACATTACTGTTGGCGACTCTGTCCAAGAAACGATTTCGTGTTCGTGTTTTTAAACAAGATGGTGCTACTTTACATACGAGGTAATCGTACAATTAAGGTAACCCAGGCCCATCTTGGAGAAACTACACCTCAGTTCATCAAGAAAGATGAATGGTTTCCTCAAAGTCTAGACTGTAAATCAATGGTCCATGCCATATCAGTCTCTCTGATGAAGAAAGTTTACCAATGGTTAGGAGAGAAATCAACCAAACAGAGTGTGAAGGGCAAAATAATTTTCTCATGGGAGAAGATATCGATAGAAGAAATCCGTGAAAGAAATTTTGTTTGGAAGAAACCACTTCGTTTAGTCATAGTGGAAAGTGAAAGCCATCGAAAATAGACTGAAATAAATGAAGTTTGCTCTGATATTTTATTTTTTGACATGCTATGTATAAGTTGATATCACTCGCTTGTCAAACAACCAACTTCTAAAATATTTGCACACTTGTTCATAACATATAAAGGCTGCTTTGAAAAAAAAAATATTGAAATTGGTTATCATATTGATAATAATAATAACAATTAAAATTGGAAAAGAGTAATCAAACCCTAGCAGGATAGTCTATCCAAGCGACTTTACTCCATATCAGTGAATGTTGAAAAAGGGTCTGCTATTAACAAACAGTAATAAAGTCAGCTTAGACATTTATTTGCCATAAGAAAAATTAATTTCGCTAACGCATCCTCAGTTTCTGCAAAAAAAATAATAAAAATCGCACAAAATAATTAAATGTTCTCGAACAAAATAATGGTAAATCAGAGAAAAGGCTGTACTAAGACAATAAAATCTTCAAAACTTAACAAGAAGCAAAAATATTTATCTGCACAGGGTCTACAATAACAATAAACAGCTATCAAAACTACAGGCCATAAAACTAGCTCCGACTCCTTTCAAAATACATTCAAACTAATATGATAGGTTAAGTTATATAGAAATAGATGTGAGATGAAAGAGACGCCTAATTACTAAATAAACAAAGGGCAGTATATCATAATAATGTATAGAAGCAGTGACGTAAGTGATAGATAACACACTGAGATGTGAGAGGAAATAAAACTAAAACAGTATTTCAAAAACAAAAAAATAGTTACAAAGTCACTTAATTGAGGGCAAAAGCATTTTATTTATGTTAATAGTGGCATTTAATTTGTCTAGCCATATGTTTTCGTAAATAGATAAAAGATTCTCAGCAAAAAAACCAGAGCCAGTATACTGCTGTACATATTTAAATTAGGACGTTTCGCTAAACACTGCTAGCATTGTCAACCAAAATAGTGCAACTGATTACTTTAAAATTTGATAAATTATGGTCAAGTGTAACATTTATGACGTGACAATTCAATTATGAAAAAAGAAAACAATAACTATTACATACTTTAGGGTCAAAGTTATTTCGTGTTTAATTAGTGAGACAATGACTAGGCATAAAAATAAAACAAAATTTACACATTAAAAGGTATAGTGGGCGTGAAGCTTCATCTGAGTTCAATTGTGGCTGCAGTTTTTGAATATAACGTTTCCTTAATACGTAATTTTCGCCAATTAGTTTCTTGAGCCAGTATAAGTGGATGGTGAAAGTCGATTGTGTGGTCTGGATTTTCCCGTAATGATCTGTCACATCGCTTTTTCCAAATGTATCGAGTCATGTTCTTCCAATCTTGTTTTTAAATTTCGTTTACTTTGTCCAATATAGGTCTTTTTACACGAGCATTGAAGTTTATATACTGTACCAGTGAGGTGCAGTAGAGCCTGTTTGTCCTTATTTCTGAATAGGTTTCCAATCGTTGATACGCTGTGATTCATCCGAAGGCAAAAGTTTGCTTTTATTTTATTTTTTAAAAAATAAAATTGAGAAAGAAATCAAACATTTTTAGAAAATATAATAAAAGCAAACTTTTGCCTTCGGATGAATCACAGCGTATCAACGATTGGAAACCTATTCAGAAATAAGGACAAACAGGCTCTACTACACCTCACTGGTACAGTATATAAACTTCAATGCTCGTGTAAAAAGACCTATATTGGACAAAGTAAACGAAATTTAAAAACAAGATTGGAAGAACATGACTCGATTACATTTGGAAAAAGCGATGTGACAGATCATTTACGGGAAAATCCAGACCACACAATCGACTTTCACCATCCACTTATACTGGCTCAAGAAACTAATTGGCGAAAATTACGTATTAAGGAAACGTTATATATTCAAAAACTGCAGCCGCAATTGAACTCAGATGAAGCTTCACACCCACTATACCTTTTTAATGTGTAAATTTTGTTTTATTTTTATGCCTAGTCATTGTCTCACTAATTAAACACGAAATAACTTTGACCCTAAAGTATGTAATAGTTATTGTTTTCTTTTTTCATAATTGAATTGTCACGTCATAAATGTTACACTTGACCATAATTTATCAAATTTTAAAGTAATCAGTTGCACTATTTTGGTTGACAATGCTAGCAGTGTTTAGCGAAACGTCCTAATTAAAATACCGTATATGCTCGTTTTACCGCCCGGTCTTGATTAAGGGCCCGTTTGAATAGCCGCCCGTGTGAACAGAACTTAAAAATAAATAAAGGCCCGTGCTTGAATACCCGCCCGATGTAAAAGCTGGTTTTTCAGTGGTAGAGAACAATAGGAAATAAGAAGCAGCTCAAATTTTGATTTGTTATTGCTTGTTAATAATTTAAACTAATTCATTTTATTTAGCTCTTCTGGTAATGATAACGTTTATTCAAGTTGATACAAGTTCTTACCGAGCATGCAAAAAACTTCAATATCCGTCAACGTTTCGAACAGCTATACAGCTGTTCTTCATCAGGACTACTAATAAACGAAAGCACGGGCGAGGCAATATAAATAGTGTTACATTGCCTCGCTCGTGCTTTCGTTTATTAGTAGTCCTGATGAAGAACAGCTGTATAGCTGTTCGAAACGTTGACGGATATTGAAGTTTTTTGCATGCTCGGTAAGAACTTGTATCAACTTGAATAAACGTTATCATTACCAGAAGAGCTAAATAAAATGAATTTATCAAAAATACCTGGTAGCCAGAATAACAGTAAATTTAAACTAATATGAGGGAATTACTCTTTAGACGTAAATAATTTGCGTTTGACGTGAATAAATTGACAGGGAAAAAGGATTAATGTCGTGAAATATTTGTCTTCAACGATAATTTTTGTGCATAATTTTACTTTGAAAATAACAAGCGCCCGTGCTTGAATAAGGGCCCGTTTGAATAAGGGCCCGGTAGTGAGTTTGGTTGAAAAAAATAAGGGTCCGGGCTACAAAACGAGCAAATACGGTATGTACAGCAGTATACTGGCTCTGGTTTTTTTGCTGAGAATCGTCAAGAGATCCCAATCGTTTGCTCCTAAGATAAAAGATGTTTGGGCGGTTGATCTACAAACGTTACAAAAAAGCAATCGGCAATATCTGGTTTTGTCTGTAATGTGAGTCGATGGAAGGTGGGGTAATGATGTAATAATGCTGCTTTATCGTCAATATTGTCGTATTTAAATTGATTCCAAATAAACCTGTGGTGGCACCAGCGTTTTGAAAATTTGTTTATGGTTTGACCAACATATTGTTTGTGACATAAACGGCTTGTAGCCACGTATATGCCATAGTTTGAACAATCCAAGGTTTGCTTCAATGCAAAAATTTTACCATTGGCTGCTGTGATGGTACTAGTTTGATGTACCATAGATTTAAAATGGTTGAAATGGCCGCAAAAGGCACATTTCTTGCAAGGTTGGGATCTTCCTTGACCAGTATTTTCAGTTGTTGAATGAGCTACCTTTTTATAATTGGTAAGCATAGTGGCAAGGGTAGGTGGACGCTTATACACGATGGTAGCTTGAACTAGGCTTTTCTCTTTGGCAGTAAGTTGGAGTAAATTGGAAAAAGCGGACGCCCAAATCAGCGCAGGATCTGAAGTCTTGTTTTTATTCAATGGTTTGGGTCCAAAACGATCGGTCCATGTTTTTGCTAAATTAATGATTTTCTCCACCACTTTTTTGTTGAAATAAGAGTCTATACATTTCATTTTTAGCCTTTCTAAATCTTTAAGGTACAACTCATTTGTTTCATTTAAATCATATTGCAAAGATATTACTTATCAAAAGCGTCTCACTTATTTTGGGACACCCAGAATACATCATTTCAAATTCATTAATTTATAAGTTCTTTAGATACTTACATAAGTGACCTATCACTCTTATATCTCAATAAGAACGACTGTGTTCACTTCTACGAAATTATCAATGAACCGCCTGATAGAATTTGCTCTTATTTTTTTTGATAAATTTTTTGCTTGTTAAAACTCATCGAGCGCAGAAAATCGCGGCAAAATAATTTTTTCAACGGCAGCAACACAACAAAAAAGCAACTTTACGATTATATTTTAGTAATTGGTAGATGCATGCAATGCTTCTACCAATCACTGCATCAAATGCATGAAAAGAAATATGAAGTTTATTCACAGAGAATGCCGAAAGCTCGTTTAAAGTCAAAATGGCTTTCTTATGCATAGCGCTTCTGACATTCTATTGTGATTTGACAAATATGCAAGCAAACAGTGAATAGGTTGTGTCTAGCTCTCCTTTTTCATGTAATTCAGAAATGGCAAGAAACGATTATATTCCGATTTAGACTGCAAGCCTATTAAAGATTAGGCCAAGGCAAAGCAGTACGTCCATTTCAAGCCAACCAAGAATACAAATTTTTTACTGGTTGTCCCACCAGCAACAAGGCTACAATTAAGTGCTTCCCAAAAACTGTCTTTTACTATATGTGGATAAGGCGCTACTCAAGGCAAATCACAATTCTGCAACCTGGCATTATGGGTGGAGTTGAATCTTAGAAGTCTAGATCTGGGGTGTTATATCCAAACGGAAACTTGAGCATATTGGTCAATACCCCGACAGCATTTACAGCCATGGGAACCCACCACGTGCTTAAAGCCAGTGTTGGATTAAGAAGTTGCACGAAGATGCACCGGAGCTATTGATGAAATAGAGGATCTGAACATCGAGTCAAAACACTACGGGATTTGAAAAAATGGCGAACGATTAAGAATCCTTTTCAATGCATATGCAAACGGGGCTCCACTAAGCTTAATTAAACCTTATTTACTGCTTAAGACATAGCAAATAAATCTTTTTCGTATTTCATTTCGCGCATATAGAGCAAGTTAGGCCAAACGGCCGAGTTGTCATCACATGTAGGCAGAACGAAACATTAAAATTTGTGAAAAAATGTTGGACATACTTGGTATTGAGAAGAAAAGATGACACCGATGCAGTTAATGTTATGAAATGAGCTTTGGAAGTAGTTTGCTTAAGCGTAAGAGTAAATACATCTTGCAACGCTGGTCTTTTTCTACTTGACTACCGCCATGTCGTTCGAGACTGTTAAGAATAATCTATTGAACTGTCAACAATGTGACAAATAAATTATGTCAGTGGAAAAAATAAGTAGCAACTGCCCCCCATAAACAAATTTAATAAGGGTATTTTGAGGAAAATTTTGAAAACAAATATTTTACAGATTTTTGTGGGTTTCGCTCGACAAAACAATTAAAGGGTGGGTCATCTACCTTCCCCCTCCAATCAAAAAATATAGCTTTCAAGCTTGGCTATCGATGGAGTTTTTATTGCACTCAAATCACGTGCCAATTCACCAGCGAGGTGGTCTTATAGTTAGAAAGTCTCCTTTGTGGTGAGTAGCCATGTATCTAATCTCTCTAGTGACATCGAAAATTTCAAAACTGCATTCGCTGCTTGGCGTTTAGCGCGAAAGAGATAGTGTGAAAAAATTCCGGCAAGTTTGCTTGTTATTTGCGAGATTTTTTCCTCTTTTTCTGGCGGGCAAGAGGCGTTGGCGAGCAATCTGCCCATCGCTCTGGCCCAGTCTCATCAAAGATTGGCGAACAGAACATGAAATAAAAAAAAGCTTTTTTTTCCAATGAGTCTTCTTAGAGATAATATCTAGTCGACAATGACTGCGAAGTCTACAACAACGTCAAACAAAAATTCCACGGCCAGGGAGAACTAGCTCAAATAAAAACGACGACTACCTACCCAATAAATTCACATTACGTTCAGTTGATTTGACGGATGCATTGCTGCTTAAAATACTTTTGCTCGTTGTTGCGGTTGCCGGCCTTATTAGAGAACCAGTACTGGTTGTAGTGGCTATGGCAGCAATAAAAGTGGTTGTAGGAGTTCTTTTCTTTGATCCTGTGACAAAAAATAACTGTTTTACACTAGCTTAAGTTAACAACTGGCGGTTTTAGCCTAGTATATTCGTAGCGGTTGTGCGACTACGGACGTACGCTCTTTGGCGATGGGTTTAACTTAAGATCGTTGTAGGTAATAAATGCTTCAACTAATGCAAGATTCTGCTTCTAGAATAGCATCAATGCATTGTTTCGCGAATATTTTAATTGCTGGAAATTGATCAAGAGCACTTTCACCATCCAAGATATTTATTTTGTCTTGTTTAAGTTCGTCTCACTCTTTCGCGACAACTTCTTCGCAAAAATGCGCGTGCGTATTTATGTCTTTGCAAGCAACCAATCATATCAAACGTTGGGTTTTGGTGTTCAGGTTAAGCCGTCTTCTTAGTAGTGCATAGACCTGGATTCAATTCTGTTGTCGAGTAAAATAAAGACTTTGCTAATGATGACGAAAGTGTGCTCTCTCACCAAAAGAGGAAGAACTTGAATTCGAATATCACGTGCTGGTTATCATTCGTTGATTGGCTTGGGTTTTTTGAATAAATGGTCGGGTGGGTTGGCCAGATTCCTCATAGAAAATGTTGCAGTTATCACCCACATCAAACTAGTTCACGAGCTATTTGTTGATTTGGCGAGACGGAAAATATTCATACTTATGTTTTTTCATGGCGGCCGCTTAATTTTACCACAATTCCATTGGCGTAGTTAAAAACAAATTTGGGCAAAGAATTCTTTTTTTATTGATTAAATTCAACTTGAGATTTGTTGGATATCTTTTGGCTTGTAGAAATAAATTTTTTGTGTCCTCGTATTTTGTAAATTTGTGCCTCAAATGTACTTCATGATCTTTTTTTGTGGAGACGTTTTGTAGCCGTTACATTAAAACGCCTTCATATTTTGATAGGATTCGAAAAATTTGGACTGTCCGTGATGTAGTCCTGTGTCCGTGATGTAATCAAGACCGTAAGCAGCAAGATCAAGATCACCTATGATTAAGAACCAAGACCATAATTTTGCAAAAACCAAAAATCAAACATATTATATATGTACAGTGAGTAGTTCCTAGATTACTACCATACACAAAGTGAATGGCTTGTTGCGAACTACGGGTGTAAACAACTATATTGTGGTCTGTCTGGCAAAACACAACATACATCCAAAAAGATTCAAATCAGAGAAAGTCAAAGACAATACGCCCCTGTGGATTTTTCCAGGGAAAAAAGCCAAAAGTCTTCTTTTAAAGTCCATGCTTTTCCATGGACCAAAAATGAGATATTTACCGAAAAATTAAAAAGCTTAATAAAATATTTTAATTTCGGCAAAACTTTTTATGCTTGAATCGCAGGAATTTCAGAAAAAATCGCCCTCTCCCAATGTGTTTTCCGGCCACACCCTTGCTGACCACTATCAACATTTACAATTTAACCTTTTAAAAATGAAAGAGGTAATGATAAAAATCAATTACTGTTTTAATATGCAGTATGTTTGTCATTCTAAACTCATGAGCACCTAGGTCCTAAAACTTTGTTGTGGAAAATCATCAATAATGCTGTTGTTGTCGCCATAACTGGGCAGCCTTGATAGTCAATTAAAAAAATAACTTTTCCAACAAGAGCATACTTAAAAATTTTGTAGTTTTCAGCTCTTATTTAGCTTACCAATAAAATGCCAAAGGACATTTCTGCGCAGCGCACTTACTTTTTTAACCTCAATACAAGGGGTTTTGAACTTTTTGAGACGCGACCTCAAAACAACTTCAACAAAAGCCCGTGCCGCCCCTAAATAAGTGAAATATCATTTATGGAAATTAGTTTTGTTTCCAGCGGTTGTCATGTTTACTCGCTTGTTCTCCAAAACACCACAAAGTTTTCCGAAAAAAAAGATCTTTCAAAGTGGTCATTATTTGCTCTTCAAAACAGTATGGAGTTCTTGGGAAATCTTTTAAGATCTATTTTTTTCAAAACTCTGACTTTTCCAAGTTTTCTCAAACTTTCAAGGGATAATCAAGAAGCCATGGCTCTACGCTCCCTGCAAACCTTCCGCATCTCCCAGTTTAAGAGCCTCTGCTTTAACCACTGCACCATCGTGCCGGTTATATTGAATATCATTTTAGTCGCCATTTTTGATTGACGGAAGGCTTGTAATGCCCAACGTTTTGATACTTTTCTTTTTAAATGCTATTTGTTGAAAGCAAACAATCAGTTGTTTTGCCAATAACTTTTTTTATTGAAAATATACCAAATGGCTTTTTCAGAGTCTTCATAAACGAATCCATTCTGAACATATTAGGTATAGTTTCGACTGACTAAATAAATTATCAATGCAAGATATATTAGTACTTATCTATTCATTCACTTATCTAATGTATGGAAAGTATTGAGTCTTAGAGAAAAAAAAAGCAGACCTTCCAGTAATTAAGCTCACTGCAAAGCAAATGCAAAAAGATTTTTTGCATTATGATGCAAAACTACAGATAGGAAAGATCAAGAAATACAGAAAAATTTTGAAGTCTCCACAGATTCTTTTTCTGGCTGGGACTCATTACTTGTCACTTTCATGATCAAGTAGTTGATAAAATTGGTTATTTTTTTTTAATAGGTGACCATTGCCATTAAAATGCCTGGTTTGACCGACCAACAGCAACATTTTTTCAATGGTAATATTATCTTGCATTGATAATTAATTAAATCAGTCGAAACTATTTGGAAGATTTTATGTAGATCTAAAAATTTGTTTTAAATTTGGCAAAGTTTGATAAACCAGTCTGAGCTAGTGACACAAATGGATATATATTGAAAACAACTTAAATATCTACCTTTAGTACAAATAACTTTCCATATGTTTTGACCAAAGCAGGGGGTAAAATATAATGGTATCAAAATCTCAGAGTTTGTTTTCCTAGGCACAATTGTAAAACACCTAAGCGAAGGTTGGTTAGTTACATCAGTCCAATACTCGGAGAATTGAGAAGTCGAAGCAGAGTATGCGTAAGGTCCCCATTGCCATCTATTAAGTCGAAGTAATTGTTGAGATGGAGTATTCCAAACGATCATATTTTGTTTATAAACCGCATCAATGAAGAACGCTGTATCTAAACAAAAAAACACTTTAAAAGCCAAAGCACCATGATTTACGTTAGCCTAGGTTAAAGAATGATCATAAGATTTGTCCATACTTCTAGAAAAAGAAAATAGCCGCAATGCAATTTTATATTTTGATAGGAAAGCTTTTATAGTTGACAAAAAAGTGCTTGTATTTTACGTGGGCCCAGAAGTGAAACTTAAAAAAATGTTTACCAGTATTTCAAGTGTCTAACTAATGATCAATCTTGATTCTACTAGAGTCGCTGTTGGACTCTTTTTGTTAAATCCGGCTCAAGATCATTTAAATTTTTATTTACTATTACAAAATAATTGCACCTAAACCTTGGTGGAAACTGAAAGCATGTTGTTATCGAAACCAGCATGTTTTTTGCCCTCATACATTTCGCTTGAAATTTTTGTCTGGTTGATTGGTTTACTTCTCCTCTTCCTTAGGATGAAGGTAGGTTTACGGCGCAAACGACATTCCAGTTTCACGCTGTCAACCTAAGTCATTAAGCTAGGCGAAAAGTGGCTCCCATTTCGAACCTGTCACGAATGTAAATTACTGAGTGGTAGCCCCACCAACAACTATGCGGACTGCCATTGGTGGGTATCCGAGAGTCGCCTTCTACGGCATGCTTGGTGAGCGATTATGAGGAACATTGCTCGCTTTTCAATATTGTGAATTGGACAACCTAGGTTAGAACTTCTTTGCATTACAGTGAAAATCTTCCTTTTGTCTATTCATTATAAGCAACTGAAGTAGCGACAGAATTGTACTCAGCATAGCAACAAAGAATATAAACAAGGATGGTTTTAAATCTATGTCCCTCGCGCTATCAGTCCGCTTGCAAATGCTTTGAATCCTTGGAAGCTAAAGAGTGTGGCCTGGGACAAGCGTTTTAGGTAAAGTAAAAATTTTACTAGGAACAACCAGTTGCACGATGATCCCTGTACAATTTAGGAATACATCGATTAACAGCAACCTAATTCAAATCTAATGATTTTAATATGGCATACTGTTCAAACTTAAGGTTTCCTCCAACCATTTATGGGTCACCGCCGAAACCTCGCGATCGCCAGTGACATTTGATTGTTCATTTTTTATGCTGATAAGCTATTGAGAAAAAACCAAACCATCAAGCTTGAAAGTATTAAAGATTACTTGGTGCTGTATAACAATAAATGAGTTCGAACACTTTATTTATTCACCAAGTATTGATCGTGTTAATTGCTAGCAAGCAAATTTCAAGCGGTCTCTTATTAAACGAAAATCTGCTTTCAGCATCATGCTAAGATGTCGATAACCCTCGAACGGTTTTGACCTTATTGAGTCTCATCAGGTGGGTGTAAGAGACACACAACAATAAAAATGCTAAACCTAAATCACAACTAATTTGCCACTGTGTGCAAAACAATGATGCAATACAAATTAGTATAATACAACAATATTTATATCAATGGAATCCCAAACAAGAACACCCTCCCACGCACACACACACTTGTCTATGAGAAACTAAGCTGGGCTCTGACTGATCGATCTTCAAAAAGATCTACAATTGAGTGGTTGTGTGTGGACGTTGGTGGTTGCAAGATCCTCAAGGTCTACACACCTCCAACCTCGCGACTAACACCAACTGCCATCCCAGTGTTCCCCACCTTTGTCTCTACGCTAGTGATTTTAACTGCCAGACGGGCTGTGGTTATGATTCTACCAGTCCAGATGGAGAATGCTTGGCTGACTGGGCCGCCAAGGGCAACCTCACTCTCTTTTACAATCCTAAGGATGCCCCTACCTTTTTCTCTGGTCATTTGAACACTACCAGACTTTCACGAGTGCTGGCCTTGACAGCTGGCAACTGAACAGACGTACTTTAGAAAATTCCTTAGGTCCCAACACCGACTATGGTTGATTAATTTCCCTCGGCGAACTCTTGAATGGTCATTGAGGCCCTCCGGCTAAAAAATTTGCCCTCTCCTGCTTTAGTCCATTTTATTGCTGAATACTGCGCGCCTGTTTGGTTCCGCACAGCTCACAGCTCGTCTCATTGACAAACCGATTAATGACGTTTTAAACATAGTAACCGGATGCATGCGTCCCACGCCATCGAACAATCTCTTTGTTCTAGCAGGGATCCATCCAACTGAGCTTCGCCGCCAAAAAGCCATACTGTCTCTATCTCGCCGAGCCCAGGAGCCCGAACATCTGCTCCTCGAAAGACTTGTGTTTTCATTTTTCCGAGATCTGTGGCAACTCAGATCGAGACATCCATTTGTGCCTGTAGCATTGAAACTGCTGAACGATCTGGCTCAGTCAGCTACCAGTGTAGCACAATGGCTGGATTACAAATGGAACGTGGGGTGATGGGAAAACAATTCCGATTCCATTTATTCGTTGCAGACTTTAGTACAGCACCATCGGGAATGTCTTTCCCAGGCCTGTAGAGGTCAGGCTTAATCGCCTTCGAACTGGCGTTTGGCTATTCCGCTCAACAATGAGCAAACGGTGTATGGCTCCTCCTGCGGCTTGCAAGTGTGGCGCAGAGGAGCAAACACTTCAGCACGTGATAACATTCTGTCCCATCTACCATTATCCAAAAGGAGCGTGTGCTCATTCAGCTGTTGACAATAGGTTGGTGCCTTGGCTGACAGCCACATGTCCGACATGTTTGAGGAAGATGTTCAGTGGACTGCCCTCTGAACATCTTCCTCAAACGAAGAACAAAATGAAAACAGAGCAGCAAGCAGTAGCTGTGCTGGAAGTTGTTGTACGTTGTGATTTCCAATACAAACAATTGCTGTATTACCTGACAAAAAACAATCATACCTAACAGTATAAACATACCAGTAAGCCTAAAAACCTGTTTTTATCGTAATGCAAAAGCAAGTTAAAATTCTTTTTTACAGTCGTGTCGCAAACCTGACTAATCTTAACCTTTGAAACATAACTTCATTACTCAAACGCAGCAAAGTTTAAAAAAATTGGCGATTTTTTACATAGAGTCTTGCAGGAACCTCAACAATTATCCGCATTTTAAGCACAGAAACCTAGACCATGGATTATACTCCTAAAACATAACTCATAGTATTCCAGCAACTCAGCTGCAAGTGTTTGACTTTGGGCTAGCTTTCTCTGTCCTTGGCTGCAATTTTGTCGGGACCAAGCAACATAGGTGCTTCCAGAGATTTCAGATGATGCAAATTACCAAGCGGTAAGTAGTATGTTCACTATTTAGTAGCTTATTTTTGAAAATATGCAACAATCATTTAAGCGTCATCCCAAACCTAAATTTATGCTTTCATGTAAGTTATGAAATGAAAGGATGAAAGTTTGTGAATTATTACCTGTTTCAAATTGTCAGCAAGTTCAGTTCCAAAGCGCGCCTATGCTGCAAACATGGCAAACAAGGCGTAGTTCAAGGCTTCAAAAATTTGGGAGGAAGTAAGATGGCTATGCCCAACCACCCATAAGGTTTTTTTACTCCATTCTTATTGAACAAAAGTGGTGTTTTTGATTTTGGAACAAGAATTGGCAACGTGCTGTCCTCTCAACTACCCATTGAGTGAAGTCAACGCAGCCGGTTGAACCAATATTTTCCATATCGACACTTCTGATAGGGGCCCTGCTAATGTAATGGCTTAACTGTAAATACTTGCCTTCGAGTTGGTTCGTTCTTTCCCCAGCTGCGCTCATGCCAAAACCAAACAGCACACGTCCAAACTCAGTCTTTAGGCCATACAATTAGACCTAGAGTTACGAAAAAATTGCTAGTAGTTATGCTAATATTTAATAGGTTATTCCTGAAAATACGTATAAATCATTTGCACGTCTTCCCACAACTTTGAATTTATACATTTCATGCACTACATTAAATAAAAGCATAAACGTTTGTGCAATCGTTTTTATTTGAATTGTGAGCAAGTCGAGTTTCAAAGTATGCCTATGCTGCAAACAGTTCAAGGAAGTCGTTTTCAAAGACTCCAGAAACTTTGGGAAAATATAAAAGCACTGCGCAGCT
This sequence comes from Trididemnum clinides, assembly GCA_963675345.1. Classification (NCBI taxonomy): domain Eukaryota; kingdom Metazoa; phylum Chordata; class Ascidiacea; order Aplousobranchia; family Didemnidae; genus Trididemnum; species Trididemnum clinides. The sequence goes on from OY776288.1 coordinate 36,262,626, forward strand.
CCATGTAATGTCTTGTTTAATCGATTCCCGGTCAAAAATTGACACTTTTAATTTTTAGATGACAGTTGGCTTTGTCAAAAAAACATTACCCATTTGGTGAACTCGACGCTGAAGTGACATTCTTAACTCTGCCATTACTGATGGCCTGCGGGCGACGCAGGCAGAGCCAGCTGATTATCAATACACCAGACTCACACTTGAAAACCACGCGCTTAGCAACGATGTCTACAGTCATTCGGGGGTGTCCGAGTCTCGATTTTAATTGGAGTTTAAAAAATTCACGATCATATTCTTTGTTCTTAATTTTCCTCTTTTTTTTGTTTTTTCTATCTGCTATTGATTTTGTTTAATTCACCTACCTTGATCGAAATTTGATTTTACCAACAAACTTTTAAGATCACTCTGTCGTCTCAAAGTGTGCACAGTTATAAGACTTCCATTCAAACTTTTGCATTCATCTTTCGCATTTTGAAATGTTCCAACTAATTTTTTTTTGTAGAAGATAAAACTTTTGCTCGGATCTTCTCTAAGACTTTGTACATATACTTCAGTTTGAGAATTAGCAATTTGATTAAACAGACCAAGCATCATAATCGATAACCACAAAGTCAAAATATCCATTTTTAGGTCTATGCTAGAAACAAGATTTTATTCAACCTCAAAGTTTTCACAATAAGTGTTTTCTTGCTGTTGTTATTACAATTTATTACTCCTGCTTTTCAAGCAAATAGCCTATGTTTCTGTAAATACTTCTCTTTATTATTTTAGCCTATCTTCTTTACTGCAATTAAGAGAGTTGATAAAGCTTTCTTGCTATATGACGTAACAGTCACAAGAATGACGAGCAGTTTTACTGCAATTTGCCGCATCTCGTAAACAGATGTGATCGTTCTTTTGACAAATTTGTATATAAATTTAACGTTTTGTTTCCTTAGTAACCGGAAAGCTTCATCAGAATAAAGTAGATGTTATGTTGTCAGAGATGGTAAAAGTGACCTAAACATCTACTTGAGTAAAGGAATTGTTACTTACTCAAGTAAAAGTAGAAAGTAATGATTAGTATTTTTATTTGAGTAAAAGTAAGAAAGTAGTCGAGAAATAAACTACTCAAGTAATAAAAGTATAAAGTAGTTCCATTTAAAAAAAATTTTTGCCCTGCATCTTTTTTTTTCATCAATGATGAAAAACAGCGTCGAATTGATTAAAACATCGTTCCAATTATTTTTATCGGATCAGTTTCGATTCAGGTATAAAGCTTTATAAAAATTGTGATTTAGGTTTGATTTGGCTTCACAGAATCAAATTTTAGAGATTCAGGTTTAAATCTTAAAGGTCCAATTACGATCCAATAACGATATAAAATTGATTTTGGATTGATTTTTTTGCTTGCTTTTATATTGAATGTTTTCACGGTTTCAGGTTTTGTTGCATTTTCCTCTTTTCTGTGTGTTGTATTTTTCAAAAGTTTTTTCAATGACTAGTTGACAGGAAAGACAAATAGAAACCGAACTTATCTAAGGTTTGATTGAGTTGATGACCATCAAAAGTAAAATAATCGTTACAGCCATTTTTTTATGATCTAAAAAATCGAAAAATGTGATTTTGTTTTTGAAATATATGATAACAGATGGCTTTGTTTTTAGAGTATAAAAGTTATACTGAACTCCATAACTAGGAACTTGCATGAAAGCTTTTTATGTACTGTATTTTGACCAACAACACACAGAAACAACAAACAAAACAATTTTATTTCATCAAAAATAGCTACGAAATTCCATTTATTTAATCAACATGCATTTAAGAGCAATTTCATGCAATGTGCAGTGTTTGAATCAGAAAAATTTCTTTTTGAAAGAAGCACTAGTCACTTCTAGCTATTAGTGGCAACAGACAATGGTCTGAACTCGAAAAGTATGCACTGTTGGTTCTTAATGGTTTAGCGTGGGCTGCTGCCGGTGCTTGTAATAATCGAAGGATAAATTGTCTGTGTTCAAAATACTTCGTCAAGACGACCTCACAATGCAAAATTGACATCAAACAGCATGCGCTATTGGGCAACAGAAAACAATAAAATTGTTGATTTTAATGTTTGATCATAATTAGAACGAAGTCTTTCACTGCCTCCCTTATTCACATATTATCAAACTTCAATGTCCACAGAAGTGGTTTTAATTGCATCTGCAAAGGTAGGCTAATAGGCTTCTCAATCTTTGCATCATGAAATATCATATTTTATAACGTTAACAGAAAATACATTTCAAGTTTTTACGACTTTTTAAATAAACCTCGTAATAACGTAGCTTTTTTACTGCAATCGGTTTGATAACTTTGTGAACCACCAAAAAAATTCTACTTTAATGGCTTAAAATTTAAAAACATAGCAATATTTTAATAAATTTTATTTAATTTACAGAAAATTTGCTAAAGTGCAATTAATGAGACTTAAATAAGAAATTATAATTTAAACTTGTGTAGAAGTCCCTATGTTCACGAAGATTTACGCAACTTGCCCTATCACACGCAAAAATTCGAGAAAAAATAGGAAAAGTTGGGTAGGCTAATATAAATGGACCTGTTCCGCTTTTTGTAATGATTGATTGGATCCAAGAAAAGCAAATTATATAGCAGTGTAACAACCCTTGACAATAAATGAAAAAAAATTGTAACAGCAAAATTTCAGTTTATTTTGCATTCTTGCGCTAACCCGAAATAAATTTTAATCGCTCAATATATAAAGCGCGATTTTGTCTTTACCTACTGATGTATGTACCTTTAAATTCTCTAAAACTACTGGAGGTACAAGCATCAAACTTGACACGATTGATCATCACATTGGAGTGAGTGCCATAAGGGAATTTGTGACGTCATAAACAAAAACAACTTTTTTTAAAACTAACATTTCTTTACAGAGCAAAACTGTTTTTTGTTCAAACGAAAGCTAGCACCCAACCTGTCAACAAAATATTTCATCCCTTTGGAGTCAAAGATGACGTCACAATCAACGCTTGATTGCACAATTCATTGGCTGAATTTTCTCAAATTCAGGAGATATTAACAAAGTGATTTCGATAAATACAACTCTAAAGCAATTTAAGCTCTTTTGACAATGCAACGAGCAATTCTTTACTTAAGCATTTTAAGCCTTGCAAGCATGGTTCTTCTCTTTTTTTCTTGCATGTTTACAACTCGCTTTATGATGTCACAATGCCGTCTGGTACGATCAACACGAACATTCTGCAATTGTAATGCTCGCTTATTGAATTAATACCAAAAGAAGCACGATTACAATAAAGCCTGGCAAATTTAATAATATAGGTAGTAAGCAATTTACCATTACCGTGAAGTTCGATCGGATGATAATCTTTGCTCGGGTCAAAAGTAGTGAATATTTTTGTATCATCTTTTTGGATAGGTAGATCAGTCTCGAATACACTAGGCAAATGTAACACTCTCGCAAACAAAATTTATTTTTGGTGACGAAAATCAACGCATCACCTAATGTAACCATCGAATTATTCATTCGATTTCTTCTGTTGAACCACAATGAGGTTTACCCGTTGAGTTGGCGCAGCAAATAGAGAGATGGCTCATTCAGCAAGCAGTTGTTCAGCTTTTTCTTTAAGTGTTTTATATCGTTGAAATCTCCATTTCTTGAGGATTTCAAATATAAAAATTTTTTTTGAATATGCAAATTTTATTTAAATCCCCCCCCCCCCCCCCCCCGAACAGGTGCTGAGTTGTCTTCGAAATTAAAGTAGTGCCCTTACCTCAAAGATCACTACAGGTTTTATTTTCTACCAATTTATTTAGAAATGGTCGCTAAATGAAGCTAAGGAAATAAGCTTTCAAGTTATATCAGTCAAAACTTACCTAAAAGCCTAAGTTTTCTACAATTTGCAACTTTCTGAGGCCCATGACCATTTTTTGACCGGTATCGACCAGCACTAAATTTTGTTAGTTAAATTTAGTATCTATAATATGATCAGTCATTATCTGCTTGAGGTTAGCCTAAAGCATGTAACATTAAGTATTTTTGAAGAGGGAATTTCTTCAAGATTCAGAAAATATCAATTTTAAATAGAATATGTTGTCACTAACAATGAAATAGAAGCTTTTTAGAGCCCTCCCATTTGTTGAGAAACAAGGAGGATGCAGCAAACTTTGATCTAGAGAAGCCAAACTTCTGCCACCTTTTAAAATTGTATTTTAGTTTCCATCTCCTTGGTGGCATTGCGTTTTATTTTTCCTTAATCACACAAGGTATAATTAAGACTTGGCAAGATTTATTCCCTCCCAGGGGTGATTGTCATAAAGAGTTTTGTAGTAGTCAGAGATGTGGAAGCGGAAGCGGTGGAAGCGGTCCTTTTTCTGTGGAAGCGGAAGCAGAAGCGCGAAAATTCTACCGCTTCCGCTTCCACATAGGTTATTTGACTTCAAGAGTAACTTGGCGGAAAAGTTTTGTCCATTTCCCAATTTGGATTAAACGGTGAAGTTGCACAATAAGTCTGAACGACAGTGCGATATCAGTAGCACAAGAGAACAAAAAAAAGTATAACTAACATCACATTTTATATCGATTATGGGTAAGAAAAAGATAGTTTGGACAATGAAACGTAGCTAATAAAATAATGATTTGGTTAAACTTAACTAACCTTGGTTGGGGGTTTGAAAACGATGAAAAAGAAATTACTCACGACGGAAACAGCTTGATCACTCCACATCAGTGCTCTTTAACAGGAGTTTCGCAAAACATGCAGTTGTGTTCCGTGAGTTTTAAGGGCTCCGTGAGGGGACCACGAAGGTTCTTCGTTTATTACTAGTATTTATTTCTTATTTCAGTATACCGGTATTGATTTCTTATATGTAGTGGTGTTCCGTATATATAAATAGTATTGAAATCTTAGGATAGCAAGTTGCAGATTGTGACGTAATTCTGTTTACAACTTTAGGAACGTCTGAATTTGCTAACTCCCTTTGTAACGTAATAGTGCGTCTACAATTTCAGTTTTGCTGTTGTTGGTATTATCCAACCCTTTCCGAGGGATGGGTTGATGGCGGAAGACCATGGAACCCCAGAAGTCGGGAAACTCAACAGGGCCTGGGACAGAGGTGGTAGAGAGACAGAAAATTGCTAAAAAGCGAGCGACGCAAAGATTCCGTAGCTGGACAGTGCAGAATGAGATGAGAGGTGTCCGCAAGCGCCGCAGGAAGGATGAATTCTCGATTCTTCCAATCCTAGAGAGATAGGAGCTTAAAAGCTTACTGTTCCGAACTACTCTGTGTTTTTTTTATTTAGATATTAGAAGTCGTGTTGAATGTAGAACAGTGCTTTCATTCGATCAGGTCACCTCCTCTGACATCCTCCCCCTTAATAACTTTGACATACCTACTCTTTTTCATCGCTCCTCTGGCAGTCGCTCCTACCCTGACATCCGCTTTGCTCTTTTCTCTCTCGCCCTATCTTGCTCCTGGGAGGTGCTTCAGAACCTGTGTTCTAATCACTTACCAATTCTATTAACCGTCCCTCTTTCTCTGGTTTTTCGCCCCAACGAACGTCTCCCTTCCTTGAATTTTCGGAAAGCTCGTCAAGATGACTTTGCTTTTTACTTAGACTATCACTGTCTTTCTGCAGAGGAATATTCGTCTCTTTTTCTTTCCTTTGCTGCTGTTCTCTTTACTTCTCTGACACTAAATGCCCTCCTTACGATCTGGTGCTCTGGACAGGCGGCTCTGTTCCTTTCCCTTTCGGCAAAAACGGGTCTGGCGTACTTGCCAACTGGTCTCTCTGTGGCATCGAGGCCACCCTTTTCTTCTCAACAGACCCAGTATGCTCAAGTATTTCCGCTAAAGCTTGCGCCATCCTGCACGCTCTTTGCTGGTCTCGGCAACACCAACAAGTCTGCCATTTCTCTTCTCTTCTTCTCCTATCTGACTCTCACCCTGTACTCTCCTTCATCTTTCCTTTTACCTCAATCTCTGTTAGAAACTGTTTTCTCTCTTCTCCAGTTCTATCAGGCTACAATGGGTCCCGGACACTCGTTTCTTCCGGACGACGACGCGGCTGATGAGCTGGCCAGACGGGGAGCGCTACTTGTTCCCTCAGCAATTCCTTGTAGTTATTCTTCTCTTATCTCTGGTATCCACTCTTCTCTTTTCTCGGACTGGAGGCATACTGTCTCATCTAAATTCTTCGACACACAGGTTCCCTCGATTTCCACCGAGTAACTTGTGCTTCTACGTCATGCTCGCTGTGTTCTCTCTCGCCTTCGCTGCAACGGACACAGCCTTCTTTTAAGCTCCTATCTCTCTAGGATTGGAAGAATCGAGAATTCATCCTTCCTGCGGCGCTTGCGGACACCTCTCATCTCATTCTGCACTGTCCAGCTGCGGAATCTTTGCGTCGCTCGCTTTTTAGCAATTTTCTGTCTCTCTACCACCTCTGTCCCAGGCCCTGTTGAGTTTCCCGACTTCTGGGGTTCCATGGTCTTCCGCCATCAACCCATCCCTCGGAAAGGGTTGGATAATACCAACAACAGCAAAACTGAAATTGTAGACGCACTATTACGTTACAAAGGGAGTTAGCAAATTCAGACGTTCCTAAAGTTGTAAACAGAATTATGTCACAATCTGCAACTTGCTATCCTAAGATTTCAATACTATTTATATATACGGAACACCACTACATATAAGAAATCAATACCGGTATACTGAAATAAGAAATAAATACTAGTAATAAACGAAGAACCTTCGTGGTCCCCTCACGGAGCCCTTAAAACTCACGGAACACAACTGCATGTTTTGCGAAACTCCTGTTAAAGAGCACTGATGTGGAGTGATCAAGCTGTTTCCGTCGTGAGTAATTTCTTTTTCATCGTTTTCAACCCCCAACCAAGGTTAGTTAAGTTTAACCAAATCATTATTTTATTAGCTACGTTTCATTGTCCAAACTATCTTTTTCTTACCCATAATCGATATAAAATGTGATGTTAGTTATACTTTTTTTGTTCTCTTGTGCTACTGATATCGCACTGTCGTTCAGACTTATTGTGCAACTTCACCGTTTAATCCAAATTGGGAAATGGACAAAACTTTTCCGCCAAGTTACTCTTGAAGTCAAATAACCTATGTGGAAGCGGAAGCGGTAGAATTTTCGCGCTTCTGCTTCCGCTTCCACAGAAAAAGGACCGCTTCCGCATCCCTGTTGTGAACTCTACTGTATTAAAGCAACTTCTGATATAGTGCATTGTTATGTGGTCTTTGATAAAAATTTTGCGAATTGGAACACAGGCCTAGTAGCAAAATAACGAAAAACTACTCATGCAAAGAATATTAGGCTATACATTACCCAATCGGTTTTCTTGATGGCAAATGGATTTTTTTGATGGCAAACCAAGCAATACCATGCGATTGTTGATGCATCTAAAGTTGATATATCTAAAGTCCAAACTGCGCCGCAAAAAAATAAATTTTCAAGAACGCCTCTACAGTACTAAAGTTGACTTTGCTGAAAGTTAACGGGTCTGTTAAATAAATAAATAAAAAAAAAAAGAGTATGCTTCCAGCAGTACATCTTCAACTTACCCAAACAACACTTTGTTTTCATTGAGTTCATTTACTATATGTGGTAGCATTATTGAAATTTGAACACTAGACTATTAAAGAACACATGATCGCAAGTTATTGCTGGTTTTTACAAAAAAAAAGATGTCATTAGAGCATCAGCAAAATTCGCAAAATTTTTACCAAAACAGTGTCTCAGTTACAATTAGCAAATATTTCGTGGACTATAGTGTACCATGTACCAACAACTAATCGAAAAACGTCACTCATTTAACAGAACAATTACAGCAATTAGAATGAAGTATAGCAGTAACATATCACCCGTAGACTGCAAAATCAAGTTTCCCATGCTGACACGATACAGACGGCATGATCACGCATCTGTTGCAACTTCCATTTTACAATCATCTTTTATGTACCTTTCAGCTTCCTGTACGAAAAATACCATAGCTCAAAATGTTTACAGAAGGTAACGTAAAGACATAAAAGAGTTTTAGACCATAAATTTTGGAAACCACAAGAAAATAGACAAATTAAAAGATGTCTACAGTTGACAGATACTTACGAAGTTGTAAAGTAGAAATTACAAATATCATCTAAAGGAACGAAACAAAAAAAGAAGCACAAACCTTTAATAACAATGGACCACAATTTGAAGAGTCTTGCTGCACTTCGTGCTTTCTGAAATAAAGTCTATGGCTTCTCCATTCCTCGTCCAAAGAAAACATTTCACAAAACACCCTTAGTATTGTATATTGTTATAATTTATTGGTACAGATAGCTACGCCATTGCGTTTTAAGAGTACAACGATGGACCAATAGAAAACTCAAAAGTTATTTACTTTCTAATTTATTCTAAAACGCCTACCGCCAATTCTTCTTGATGCCATCCAAATAACGGAGCTCCTCACCGAATGAGTCGTAGATATAGAGAAAACCATCCTCATATCTACTAGCCTAATAAAGAAAAGGTTAACATTTTCGTAGCACTAAAACAGCTGTGACTTGCAACGATGCGTTGCACTTACATACCACGAGGAACATTCCACACCGGGGCGATGGCGTAGTGGTTAGAGCGTCCGCTTTGTAGTCGGTAGACCTGGGATTCATTTCCCTAAGTCGAGTCATACCAAAAACTTTAAAAAATGGTATTCACAGCTTCCCCGCTTGGCGCTTAGCTAAAAAAGGGGATAGTGTGAAGAACAAGCCGACAAGCTTGCTTGTTGTGTCCTCGGGCAAGGCACTTAACGGGACGCCTCCACCTATACGTGGCCTACCCGTACTTCACCGGGTGGCAATTATGAAGTTGCTAACTATTATGAAGTTGGGGTAATCACAACAACAACAGGAATATTCCACATAATTACATTGAATTCGAAACAAATACTACCTACTGTTAGCCTAAGGAATGACAACTGGTGGTTGCTATAAATTATACTCAACAAACCATCAGGATCTAGTGGTTTCCGTTGACGTGCACAGCTGTTACGAATGGTTTATTTACAATTGACGCAGCCTAAATTAAAGACAAAAAGAATTTTTTATCTCAAAAATGTAAGTGCTCATGTTTAGTTTTCTATTAGGTGGAAAGGAAGCCATTCGATTCCCTATCTACTTTTGATTCAATTTATACCTTCCTTAAGATATCTTCAACTTGAGATGAAAAATTGTTTAGTGTATTTAACATTATAATTATTTAATATTAGAGAGAAATCATGCAATTGATCCAACAGGTTACGAACCTACAATTACATAGCCCTGATGGACTGATTATACTTCATCTCAATCGTTCCACCCTCAGCTGATTACTTTTCTGTCAGCTATTCCAAAGTGCCTCCAAATGTTGAAAACTTTCATATAACATTGACACATAGCTGCCTAATTTGTCTTTGCTTTACCATACTTACATATTTCTGATTGGACTTATCAATGTTGCCGTTGTAAAACCATTTGGTTGACATGTTTGCGGATATGACATTGAACATATGTGTGCTGAACTATATGAAAAGCATAAGAATTATAGTACATAGTTCATTTAAGAGAGTAACATATATTCCAAAATTACAAATTTTCACCTTGTTTACCATAACCTTCAATATACAGTCCATGATCTGCAAAGCAGAATAATATGGAAGACTTTTTACCACTGGGATTTAAAATGCACCTTTTATTACTCTTACCATATCGTTGAGGGCCATCCGCTCTCCAGGTCACGTAACTCTTCACTGCAGTCATGAATGAGTGACTGTCTACCACAGCTTCCACCCGATTAAGATTCACACTTTTCCGAAGAAGCACAATATCTCATTAAAAAAAAGAATTAGGTATCTCAAGCAGATTGTTTAACAATTCGTTGCAACAGCAAGAATAGCAAATACCAAGCAGCACAACCAACCGTTGAAAATGGGTAACACTTCAGCAGAAAATTCTTTGGCATGTTCAGTAAAACAGCTATTGGTAACTTCTGTGGCATGGCATTTCCCGTCGAATTCGCCTTTGATGAGCTTCTTGGCATCTGCAACCCTATTCAGTGAGCATATAATTTCCTTGTCTACCGCATCATGCTAATGATTTGCTGCTGAGGTGATATTCACATAGATACACAACGATATTCCCTCTGCTTGGAAACTCTTGGTTGAAATAACTCAGTTTAGTGCAATCTACAACAGCATTACCTTCCAATACATATAAGTCAAGTATATCTTTAACAGTTTTCTAACTTTACAAAGTGTAATCATAATCGTTTCAATCAAAAGCATGATCCGAGATACGTTTCTATGCTAATAATCATACGTGAAAATGAAACTGGGCCTCACTTTGTTCACTCGTGGCAGCACATATCAAACTCGCTTCATCACCGAAAAATTGATCAATTTTTTTTCCTTTGATTTTTATTTATTGTCTCATTCCGCAAGTCCATGCTTAGTCGTGTCATGAACAAAAAGTTCACCAAGTCTATGGAACAAAATGAAGATCTAGAAATGGAAATGTTTCGTCATCATCTGTGGCTAAAATTAATCCAAATCACAATGCTAACAATCTTTCGTCAGCAAAATACTTACAACAGACACAAACCATAAGCTGTAGCAAAATCAACAAATTATGTGCTAATTACAAACACAACGAGGGCATTTATAAAATCTATCAACCGCAGAAAATAGCATAATCAAGAAACACATAAAAACTTAGGAGGTAGTTAAATGAAAGTCCCCATTTTGCACTGTTTCAAAAGCAGTGGCGTATAGTGATGTGAAGTCAATTCCATCATGATTATGCAGCAGTCGAAAAATCCTTTGCTTGTTGCACTATCAGCCATTTATAAAACAATCATTAACAAACGAAAGAGTTAACAACTTTGTAGTGGTGGAAACTTCATTAGCAAATTACCGACCTGTCATTGCTCATAAGGGAATTGCATTTTTCCTCAACGCTTGTATTGACAGAAAGATCGCATTGCCGAATATCCCGAAGTAGTTTTTCTTGGATTTTTTGGCTGAGGAAAAGTGAAACCTGTCGTAGAGGCTGTTGCAGTCAGTAGATTCCTTATCCAAATTCAATTTGACTGGTTGAAGCCTCTTTTCCTCAGCCTTTTTAAGGTTTTCTTCAGTTCAAGAATATAGCATACCTTTATGCGGTTTAAACAAGACGGTTTGACGAGGTTCTTCATGATGAGCAAGCTATAAGGAAAACAAGAAAATGCTAGTAGAGTAACTCTATGACATAGCGGTTTATTTTATTGAGTAACTGTCTGAGTTCTGGAGCATAAAGCAAAGCCAACTAAAAACCAACACTAATCAATGCATGGCGGCTAATGTTATGTCTTATGTACCGAAGATGAAAAATGTGTTGAAACTTAATGTGCCAAAAATAAATGTGCTACAAATTTTGGCACATTAGTTTTTGACACATTTGCCAAAATTTTTGGCACAAACGGATGACTAGCAACCAATTTATATGCAATATGCAGTTATGTGAAACCTGTGCTGAGGAATTATTACTAAAAGCATAATGGACGGTAATAATGAATTCTTTATAAGAACACACTTCATCCTTCATAGCCTTTCCTATACTTAAGCCTATCTGATAGGCTACTGTCTATTGCCTAAACTGTACAAACAACATTCACTGTTCGGCTTTCACCATAAAGCTTACAGTACAAGGGCGTAGCCAGAAAAAAAATTGAGAGAGGGGCCAAATTTTGCAACTTTTAATGTGACGTCATTTACTTATTACGACATATTCACCTAATATCTATGAAATATAAATTTTATAGAATTTCTGCCTAGTTGTAAACTGGCCGCTAAATTATGCAAAAATTCTAGCGCTTTCTTTGAAAAGGCCAATTAGGGGTAATTTCTGATAAGATGGCGTAGTGGTTAGAGCGTCCGCTTCGCAGTCGGTAGACCTGGGGTTCATTTCCCTTGTCGAGTCATACCAAAAGACTTTAAAAAATGGTATCTATAGCTTCCCTGCTTGGCGTTCGGCATTTATGGGAGGTTGTGGAGAACAAGCCGGCAAGTTCGCTTGTTGTGTCCTTGGGCAAGGCACTTAACGGGACGCCCCACCTTTATGTGGAAGACAGGTGGCCCATAAACCTCGAAAAAGGCAACTCCCAAGCGAGTGCGGACTTCCCGTCCAAAGTATAGCGATACAATTCGCTTTCTCGTGAATGGAGGATAAAAATGGCAAATAAAACAAAAAAAGACAATCGTCATACAATACATTGTTGAGCCAGACACACTCATCTGTCATCTTGTGAACGCGTACGCCATTTTACTTGTTGTTGAGAATTAAAAAGCGATAAGATACAGTGCGTACAGTAGTATAGGTTATTAGATCAATAAGTGGTCAGCACATGCGAGAATGTCGAAATCAAAGTTGAATAAGTTTTACTTCCAGTCAATCACGCTCAGAAATCAATTCGTCGTCGCTTTTCGTCAGTCATGGTTGCCAATATTCGATTGGTTTTCTCCTCATCTACTCGTTAGCGATGGCAGTGAAGCACTCACAAATCAGTCAAGCGATCCGAGGTCATATGTAACCAAGTTTTGACTCGCCTCATACACGAAAATGACCGTTCAGCCTCAACGGTTGCGGGAGTGTCAAGATAATCTGTATGACGTTGCGCACACTTAGATAAGCTTGGGCGCTCAGAAAAAGCTCGGGCAAGCTTTCCTGGTTTACTTGAAGGGTGAGAGAACTTCTCCACAACTTTGCTTCATTTACGAGATTGTCCAGTGAATACAAGCTCTTAATGTCATTGATGTTGGCCGGATTGTTCGGAGGCAAGATAGAGAGCAACGCAAAAAAAGAAGGGTTATCATTAAAACGGTCTCAAAGAGAGCTGCTTTGACCATCAATGTTCGGGAGGAATATGGAACGTTGATAATATTGTGAGGCCGATTCTGCTACAACGTTATCACGATGAACTTGGATTCCAACAACCCGAGGCACTGAAAGCTCTTTCGTGCCAACTACTGCACTAGCCTCATCATAAATACTAGATGCAACTGTGTTGAAGTCCATCCGGTATTGATCGAGGACGCTCTGAAGAGAAGTAATAAGACTTTTCACAGAAGGTACACTGACTCCAACAGACTAAAGCCTTCGCGCTAGCGGTTCCACAAGGGTTGAGTACCGCCCAATCAAATATATGGTGTATGTTACACCAGGCTTTTCGAGAGCAGCTTCCAAGGAAAGAGCTTTCGCTCGTGTCTCACCGCTCGCGTCCTCCATCAATGAAGCAAGAGCGTCAAGTACAGTATAAGCTCGAAGTTAGCTTTAAATATCCGGATGCTCTTGTATTTTTGTGACCACCTGGTAGGAGAGATTAAAGAAATATTGACTCCTACACTTGAGCGCCTTTTAGGGCTTTCCCGAAAGAAACGAATAGTTTCTCTAATGATGTCACAGGTGCTTCTAACAATAGAAACTCTACTCTGGTCATTAATGACCAAGTTCAAACAATGTGCAGCACAATGCACAAATATTGCTCAGGGGTACTTTTTGCGAATGCGTTTTTGAACTCCACTCACATGACCTTTCATAGTTGATGCACAGTCGTAGCCTTGTTTTGTTTTATTTGTTTTGTTTTATTTGCCATTTTTATCCTCCATTCACGAGAAAGCGAACTGTATCGCTATACTTTGGACAGGAAGTCCGCACTCGCTTGGGAGTTGCCTTTTTCGAGGTTTATGGGCCACCTGTCTTCCACATAAAGGCGGGGGCATCCCGTTAAGTGCCTTGCCCAAGGACACAACAAGCGAACTTGCCGGCTTGTTCTCCACAACCTCCCATAAATGCCGAGCGCCAAGCAGGGAAGCTATAGATACCATTTTTTAATTGTCCAACAAGCTTTCGAAGATCAACGCCTATTCTGGAGAGGTGAGCCAGAATAGCTGCAAAAATAGATTCCGCGGAAACTGAAGACATTTCACAAATCCTGTAAAACTCTCGTTCACTTTGTCACCTTTAGTATATCTTAAGACAATGCTAAGTTGTTTTTTTCCCGAAATATCGCAGGATTCATCGGCAACAACAGATACAAAACTTCCATTGGCCTCTACAACGAGCTCTTCGACCACCATGGTGCTCGCAATCCCAAGAATCTCGTTTTGAATGGTTGAACTGGTATACTTAGCATTTCCAGCCATCTGAGTAAAGTGTTTCTTCAAAGCTTCGTCCAGCATCCGTGCGGAATTGAAAAAGCTTCACGAAATTTCTCTTGTCTGCGGAATGCCCACGCAAAAAGATATTGTTAGAAGCACAGAAAAGAACAGTTATGACAATAGAAGTCAAATTTTTTTATTTTCTGCTGTTCGCTTGGCTCTTCCTGCGTCTATACAAGCGTATATATCCTTGCCACTTTCCATGGAGCTAATAAAATCCTTCGCTGCCATTGTTGCTTCCCTGTGGTAAGTGGTATCCCTGTGAGAAAAAGCCTTTTCGATAAATTTCTTAAAATCCATGTGAATCTTTTGACGAAAGCAGCGTTCGCAAGACTGCGCTTGCATCAAAATGCATGTTTTGCATAAACCATCACCACCAGAGAGTTGCGTATAAACAAGTCAATTGGAAAACCTATCAACTTGAAACCACGACTTCAGAAACTTGCGACAATTTTGCCGAATGGTATCAAGAAGTACAACATTTCGTGGACCTTCTGAAGTTAAAAGCCTATATCTTTCGGCATCTGTGATCTGTGAGTGAATTATCCTAAATCGATGGTCTTCTCCAACACGCATTCTTCATGGCTTACAAGAACAACTCCAGCCGTATTAAATGTAGTTGGCGGTTGTAAAGCTTCAACTCTAGCACTATCAACCTGTTTCCTTGCAGAAAAAAAATATCTAATTTTGCCTGCTTAGTGGGTCGATTTGACATCTTGCCTTTCGTGAACTACACTCGTTGCTACTAAAAAAATTGCTGTGCAAAACTGAGAAAGTGCGAATGCGATTTCACTGATCTAAACTAGTTTTATCAAGAACGGCTATAATAGTTCAACTTCAATTGCGACGAATAACGCACTATTTAAGTATTAATTAATGGATGTTAAGGCATATAGGCTAACTGCAATCAGTTGAATAAAATACCACTTCTACGACTGGTTTCGTTCCTATTAGAACTCGTCAGGTGGACTCAGGTATTGAACCGACAGTCACATGAATTGCTTCATGCGGTTTATGCCTTAACATATATGCTTTAACATCCATTAATTAATAGTAATATCTTAAACAGGCTAACACCAGCTCCTATAATTTGTATTATAACGTAATAAAGGCACTGGCTTGGCTGGGAATTAAAAGCATATATCGCATCAAGCTCATTGTAGTGAGTGTGCACCTTATATAGCTTAAAATTAACAGCATCAGTTGAAAGGGCCGATGGCGGAGTGGCATAAACCGCATGAAGCAATTCATGTGACCGTCGGTTCAATACCTGAGTCCACCTGACGAGTTCTAATAGGAACGAAACCGGTCGTGGAAGTGGTATTTTATTCAACTGATTGCAGTTAGCCTATATGCCTTAACATCCATTAATTAAAAGTAATATCTTAAACAGGCTAACACCAGCTCCTATAATTCGCACTATTTAAGGAATTTCAAGGAAACCACTCCCACTGGTAGGTTGAACTTCTGATAAAAGAAGTGACGTCTTTATAGTAGTCCGCATCGCAATAAAATAAGAAAGCGCTCAGAGAGACCCTTATTTCTTGTCTTTATCATAACTTGGAATATCAATTCATCGCTCGACTGCGACATAGATGAAAAACTTCGGCGATATTTAGTGTGTAAAACGTACCGTACATATGTTGTTTTATAAAATTTAAAAGTTTAAAAACTTAAAAAGCCACGCCCGATCTACCCCCTTGCTAAAAGTCAACAATAAACTCTAATGTATCAGCAGAGGTGCAAAAAATTTATGTTTTTATTTTTTTGATACTGTTTTGTTATTTGACTTAAAATTCAGGGGGGCCATGGCCCCTTTGGCCCCGGGGCTATGCCTATGTTACAGTAGGTCCTTGTGCTGTTTTGTGCTAGAGGGAAACACCTTAAAATAAAGCCAACTAAAAACCAACACTAATTAATACATGACAGCTAATGTTAAGTCCTATTACATCATCTTATGTACTAAAGATGAAAAATGTGCTAAAACTTAATGTGCCAAAAATAAATTTTTTTGCTAAAAATTTTTGGCACGTTAATTTTTGACACTTTTACCAAAAATTTTGGCACAAATGGATGGCAAGCAACCAATTTATATGCAATATGCAGTTTTGCGAAACCTGTACTGAGGAATTGTTATTACTAAAAGCACAATGGACAGTAACAATGAATTCTTTATAAGAACACACTTCATCCTTCCATAGTCTTGCCAAAACCTGGGTCTTTTCTCATCGGCTAATGTTTAGTACCTACGCTGTACAGGTAACATTTACTGATGGGCTTTCACTATTAAGCTTTCCGTAGGATCTTGTGCTCTTTTCTGCTAAAGAAATATCTTACAGTAAAGCTACCTAACAACCAACACTATACACTTGTAGTGCAACGGCAAGTATCTGACTGTAATCCAAGTTAAAATGAGTGCACTTCATGTGGCGACTAGTCATTTCTATCATGATAGCTACTGAACTTAGATGGCGATCTATATACAAAGCCAGGTGTTGTTGGCAACTTTCTGCTTGTGGTTTGTAGTTGAAGTTACTACACAATTCCCCTCCTCAAGCACGCGCAGCTAGCGGAGACGTGCGAAGGAACGGAGGAGGTTGCTAAGGTCGCAACCTGTCTTCCCCGCCAACGTTGAGAGAGACTGAGACTTGCCCGCCGAAGTAAGTGAGATTCCCGCCAAGACTTTAAAGGAAGACGGTCTTGACGTTATGGCACGGCGACTCGACGATGGCTTGTGTTGCTTGACTGAAGACGTTGCCGTCCAGCTACATCGGGGAAGATGTAGCGTCATGTCGGGGTCACCATTGTCGCGCAACGGCACTGGCATCCGACTGTAATCCAAATTAAAATGGGTGTACTCCATGTGACGACTAGTCACTTCTATCATGATAGCTACTGAACGTAGATGGCGATCCATCTATAAAGCCAGGTGTTGTTGGCAACTTTCTTCATGTGGTTTGTGGTAGAAGTTGCTGAGGTTGCTACAACTGCATGACAGCTAATGTTAAGTCCTGTAATATTATCCCATCTACCAAACTTAAAAAACGTGCCAAAAATAAATGTGCCAAAAATTTCGGCTCAATTATTTTGGCACATGTGCTTCGCAGTCGGTAGACCTGGGGTTCATTCCCCTTGTCGAGTCAAACCAGAAGACTTTAAAAAATGGTATCCGCAGCTTCCCTGCTTGGCGCTCGGCATTTATGGGAGGTTGTGGAGAACAAGCCGGCAAGTTCGCTTGTTGTGTCCTTGGGCAAGGCACTTAACGGGATGCCCCACCTTTATGTGGAAGACAGGTGGCCCATAAACCTCGAAAAGGCAACTCCCAAGCGAGTGCAGACTTCCCGTCCAAAGTATAGCGATACAGTTCGCTTTCTCGTGAATGGAGGATAAAAATGGCAAATAAAACAAAACAAAACAAAATTTCGGCGCACTTAATTTCACACATTTACTTTTTGGCACAATTAATCTAGCACCGACGCGATGGCGTAGTGGTTAGAGCGTCCGCTTCGCAGTCGGTAGACCTGGGGTTCATTCCCCTTGTCGAGTCATACCAATAGACTTTAAAAAATGGTATCTATAGCTTCCCTGCTTGGCGCTCGGCATTTATGGGAGGTTGTGGAGAACAAGCCGGCAAGTTCGCTTGTTGTGTCCTTGGGCAAGGCACTTAACGGGATGCCCCCGCCTTTATGTGGAAGACAGGTGGCCCATAAACCTCGAAAAAGGCAACTCCCAAGCGAGTGCGGACTTCCTGTCCAAAGTATAGCGATACAATTCGCTTTCTCGTGAATGGAGGATAAAAATGGCAAATAAAACATAAAAAAAAAATAAATAAAACAAATAAAACATAGCACATTTTTTGGCACATTGTGCCAAAATAATCTGCCATCCCGCCTCCATTCCCGAGGTGTCTGGGCCACTTGTCCTCCACATAAAGGCGGGGGCGTCCCATTAAGAGCCTTGCCCAAAGACACAACAAGCGAACTTGCCGGCTTTTTTTCCACAACCTCCCCTATTCCTACTTCCCTGCACAGGGAAGTACCAGTATTTAATGATAATTAGAATTTTTCAAAAGTAAAAGTGGGGACTTAGCGTGCTTAGTAAGAAAAAATTCAATTCAATTTTGCTTTTTTAACTTATGAATATGTCTGCAATATGAGGAAAATGAATTAATTTTCAACTTAGGCAAATACTAGTAACTACAGAAAAAGTATTGAATTGTCATGTCTAGATGCTGGGAAGGAGTGTACAGTGTTGGTCAGTGTGCAGTAGGGGTGCAAATTTTTTTAAAATTAATTAATAAAATTGACCAATCAGAAACGACCAAACGTTATATGTTTAATCCATCATTAAAATTGACCAATCACTAATGCCTCATGGCAAAATTGCATCGAAGGGTAAAATGCCTTTGACAGCCAAAGAGGCACTGCCTTCCTTTTCTGCACCAGAAAGTAGACTTTAAACTGTTGACTGCCATAGCTTATTAAAATGTTTTACAATTTAGTATGCAATCTGCCTAAACCCATAATGGATCATATAACCTTAAACAAAGATGTGGACTCTGTAAAAGATGAAACAACATTAGAAATTTCAAGAATTACATTATCAGATAAAACATCTGATGAGTTTGACCTGGAATCTCCAGGAGCATCATCTTCTCCTCCTCCTTGGGAGCCATCAAACGTACATTCTGATGATGAGTTTTTGAATTCTGCATTGATGGTAAGTATTGGTATTTTAAATAATCTTGGAGAAAATGAGGATTTAGTCACTTTGCTGCAGGCATTCTATTACTGCATTAGAATAATTTATAATTAGAAATTCTGCTAGAATCTTCGTGTAAAAACATCCAATCAGTTAAAAACTATATCATACTAATTCTGGTTGTGCAACCCACATCTACACTAACCAGTCAAAGGAATAAAGTTTAATAGTTTGTAGGAATAGGGTATACTTGAGTAAATTATAGAAATCACAGCTTGACAGTTGATGTTGCTAATCCTGCTATTTGCATCATTAAAGTTGTTCGATTTTACCTTAATTTGAATATATTTCTAGTCTTAATAACAAAGATCTTGTTATTTTACTTTGGTGTTTCTCTGACTTTCTGAAATTGTAATTATGCCCTTGGGATTAATTGTACTCAGTTTTCAGATCTAGCTTTGTACCAAAAAAGATCATTATTGTTGTCAAACTGCAAGATTTACACTCTGACAACAGATGCTTCTAAAAACATAGCTACATTTTTTTAAAAAGTGTGTTTTAGTTTTAGAGTCAAGTTTTGAGAAACCAAACAGAAATCCAAACTAATACTTTATTGAACATAATTAAATCAACATAACAAAATTCTCCAAAGCTTTTTGCCCCCTCTTGGGAACTTCATCAGGGCTAAACAAATAAAGCTTTAATACGTATATTGAATTTAATCTGATATTAAGATACTGGACACTAATAATTCAATTGGTAACATTTTAGCACTGTACCTCTCAATGAAACACATGCAGATGCGACTTTGCTCCTTGTGAAAGGCCGAGTTTTATGTTTAAGGATAGTTTAAGGCATTTGATTAGCAGCACTTCCATTAGCTCAGTTTCAGTGTTAAAACTGCACTTTTTCAATAATGTAAAGTTTTTCTCTGCTGGCATTGTTTCTCTGCAGGCTTTGCACTGATCGCGATGAGATTTGATAGCAGAGTTAGATAAACTTAAGTTATTAGAAAGATGGTTTTCAATTTTGACGAATAGTTGTCTAGTCATCATACTGATGTATGACATGTTCTTATCACAAGAACAAGTATATTTATAAACAACATTCGAGCAGAAAAGAGTGGGTAAAAGAAATTTAAGATTGAAATACAAAATTATTTTAAAAGTTTGATAAGCTATTTTATGTCAGTGCTCAGTCTGTTGCTGTCATAAAACTCGGCCATTCATAAGGAACAAAGTCGCTGCTGCATGTGTTTCATTGAGAGGTACAGTGCTAAAAATGTTACTAATTGAATTATTAGTGTCCAGTACCTTAATATCACATTAAATTCAATTTAAAGCTTTTTTTAGTAATAAAGCTTTATTTGTTTAGCCCTGATGAAGTTCCCGAGAGGGGAGGAAAAGCTTCAGAGAATTTTGTTATGTTAATTATTTTTATGTTGATTTGATTATGTTCAATAAAGTATTAGTTTGGATTTTTTTTGGTTTCTCAAAACTTGGAAGAAAAGTTTCCCTTATCCGAAGTTTTAGAGTCATGCCATAAAAAAGCTAGCACATGCCCCAATTGGCTATAAAGGTTGATCCCAAGGGGAATTAGCAGTGTGTTCCTCATTAATTAACTATAAAATTAGCTACAACCTACTCTGCTACAAGTAATACTTAATTAGTATTTGTTTTTAATGAGTAAAAATGCAATCAAAATAAATGAAATTGTATAAGTTATCAAAAATGACGTGAAAATCTATTTTTTTCTTTTTCAAATAGAAACTAGAGTTATCTAAGTTTTCAGTCTTTGAATTGGTTTTGCTTTTGTTCCCATTTATGGCCATGAATCATGGGTGATCACTGCAAGAGTAGAAGCACATGTGCCTACTGCAGGAATGAGAATTTTGAGAAGGAAATATGTGTCACAAATGGAAAATGTTTGCTACATAAAAATATGCAAATTTCATCCAGTGTACCCTCTAAGATTTTAGTTAGTGCATAACCGCTGATGCAAGTACGAAATTGCTAGCAAATGTACAAAAATCACTGGGCAAATTTTGGCAGACATTGCTGAACGAACCATTACACAAGCCTTAGTAATGTATTATGAAGGTGTAAAAACAGATATTTGCAGTAGTCTACAGCTATTTATTGTGTTCGATTATGACACATTTATTGAGTTCTTTACTTTTTGATTGTTTTTGGCATATAGCCCAATTTTGAAATACTCAAAAGGCTTGTGGCCCAGTTTCAAAATGCACAGTGATATATTTTTCTCATTTTTATGAATAACCTCAGAAAAGTTATCAAAGTAAATTTTAGGGTTGTCCAAATAAACTGAAAAATGAAGTTATCAATAAAAATTTTTACAATTTCTCTCAATGTGAAGGCTATCTAAAGTACTGACCCAGTGAAGACCAGGGTCTACCCACTGAAAATCACTGATCTAGGCTATCATCTCTGTTGCAAATGACCTATTAATTTTCATCTGATTAAGATGCCAGTTTGCATGTTGTATCTTGTTTATTATGCTACGCAGCAGAAACTCTAGTTAACTGCACATTAAAGACCTTTGAAGATGATATAAAAACAAGTCTGAAGAACAATAATATGGGCGTCTATGTCAAGTTTTAAAAATTTCTGGGGGGAGAAGAAGCAAAACTGTGACGATGCACTTTGATGTCATAATAGTTAGCATTATTATATCAGCCCTAAGAAAAGTTTGCAAACAAGTAGCCTATTGGTTACTAAACGGCATGGCAAAATACCTGGATATTTCTGCTTAAAAAGTTAATTTAGATTAAATTTAATTTATTATTTTCTGAATCTTGAAGAAATTCCCTTTTTTAATATAGCTTTAAAAAAAGCTGTTTGAGCCATAAGCTTTTTGTGACGCTCTCATCAGTGGCAGTATTGCGTCAAAAGGGAAGATAAGTGTTTTATGTGAATAATTTGGATGTAAGCAATCAAGACAAGCCAATGATAGCGCTAGTATCACAAAGCGCCAGTGAAGACCAAAACTTAACTGCCTTCATCCATCCCTCAAGTTCACCTTCATCCATCCCTCAAGACCAAACTTAGCTGCCTTCATCCATCCCTCAAGTTCACCTTTGAAAAAGAGAAAGGGAAATGTCTACCGTTTCTTGATGTCTACGTTGAAAGAACAAATGTTGGCTTGGTGACCAGTGTATACCAGAAACCCACTTTCACTGGCCAGTATTTGCATTGGGAGTCCTTTAGTCCTCTCAAACGCAAAATAAGTCTAATATCTACATTGGTACATCAAGCGCTAATGATTTACACCAAGCGTAGACTCAATGAAGAAACAGAACGGATCAAGAAGATATTACTGGACAATGGCTATCCTAAAAACATCATCAACACCCAGATCACCAAGAAAATTGCTCAGTTCTCCACTCCTAAGCAATTCGGCCCTGAAAAGTGTCCTGTGTACTTGAGGGTCCCTTGGATAGGTAAGCCACCCACAAACTTGGAAAAAGAAGTCAAAACCGCCGTGGAAAGCTGCTATGGTTCCGTCAGCACCCGCTTGGTCTTTACATCTAAGCGCATGCTACCTGTGGGCTGCAAGGATGTTCTACCTGCCATTCAGAAAAGTTTTGTCGTATATGAATACAAGTGCCACTGTGATAGTCGGTATGTAGGGCAAACATCTCAACGACTACAGGATCGCATCAAGCAACATGTTCTGCAATGGTTAAGACAGCAATTGACTCGTCCACGCCAATCTTAACCACACAGATCATGCAAACGAACCAACACCAAACCAGATTGTGACTCTGCCATTGGTCAGCATCTTTAAGATAATGATCGATGGACATTAAACTATGATGATAAGCGGTTTTCAATCCTCGCCGCAGCGTGCAGCTCTTTCTATCTTAATCTTTTAGAGCAGGGATTCTTAAACTGGAGGGTGCGCTCCCCTTGGGGGGCGTGAAAGCTTCACAAGGGGGGTGCGAGCATGACAGTGACATATTGATGAAAAGCAGCTCCAAACTACAGTCAAATCTCGTTACCACCTTGTTGCTAATCCATTACATTAGAATCTGTGACCTAGTTTTAAAAAACAATTTTGTCTGGACTTTAATTCGTTACTGTTTTAATTTTCGCTGTCTTATTTACATCGACACATTGTTATATGCTTCGCCTTCCTTTCTCCGCGGGAGATGTCACTTAGCACGTCAATTTTGTACTTTTTCATTTATTCGTTCTTTTCTCTCCCACGCCGTTAAACCGTATTTTCCAAACTTTTTGAAGGTTCACGAGCGAGATTCATTGTTAACGTGGTTGTGGAGTGGACAGTACCTGGTTGTTTTCAGTTAAAATCCTTTACTAGGATTTATTAGTAGTTTTCTTAGTGTTGTGACTTTTGTTTGCTTTTTTTTAAGAACTGATAATGCTTTCTTAAAGCGAAATATATTTTCTATTTGTTTTTTTATTTTGAGGTTGATCAATTTTAACTTTTTCAAACTTGTTAATCCCCCATAATTTACAAATTTTAGACCTTTGAAAAATAAGTGATATTTAATTTAGCTGCGGTGATAAAAATGAGTGCAAAAAAGAGGAAGTACAATGAAGAATATGTGCAGTATGGTTTTACTGATGCAGCAGTGAATGGTCAAGTTGTGCGTTATATGTTTCGAAAAGTTGAGCAATGATGCTTTGAGGCCAAATCGCTTGAAGCGTCATCTTCAAACAAAACATCCTCTTCATCAAACGAAACCCTTGGCTTTCTTTCAAAGCAAGAAGGATTCTTTTAAAAAAATGAAAATCGCTTGAGCGGAGAATTTTAGCCAATTATCATCTGCGGAGCTGGTAGAAGCATCTTTTGAAATTGCTCAAATGATAGTTCAAGCAAAAAAACCTCATAATATTGGCGAAACTTTGATAAAACCATGCATGTTGAAAGCAAGTAGCCTTGTTTTGGGGAAAAGCAACAGCAAGAAGTTAGCAAAGATTTCTCTTTCAGATTCCACTATTAAGACACGAATCGATGAGCTTGCAAATGATATTGAATGTCAAGTTCTTCAAAAGATACATGCATCACCTTGTTTTGCCATTCAGTGCGACGAAACGACTGACGTAGCTCAATTGTCACAGTTGATGGTCTATGTTCGTTTTGTTGGATCTGCTACAATTGAGGAAGAAATGCTATTCTGCAAATCGCTTGAAACGACCACTAAGGCAGAAGATGTGTTCAGAGTTGTTGATGCATACTTTCACAAAAACGGCATGAAATGGGAGAAACTTGTTGGCGTCTGCACTGATGGTGCACCAGCGATGCTTGGGTGTCGGAGTGGATTTATTACCAGGGTAAAGCAAAAAAATTCAGACGCAGTTGGAACTCACTGCGTAATCCATCGAGAGACTTTGGCCTCCAAGACTTTACCTGCTGCAATGAAGAAAAAGCTTGCCATAATTATACGAATTGTTAACTTTATCAAATCAAGTGCTGTCAATTCCTGGTTATTTTCCCAGCTATGTAAACACATGGATTCCAATCATGAAAATCTGTTGTTTCATACACATGTTCGATGGCTATCAAAAGGTAATATGTTAGCTCGCGTTTACGGTTTGAAAGATGAAGTAAGTATATTTCTTGAATCTCAGGGAAAACAAGATCTCCTATTACCATTCCAATCACAAGAGTTTCAACTGGCAATGGCATACCTTGTTGACATTTTCAAAGCTCTCAATTGCCTCAATCTACTGTTGCAAGGAAAGAACACAAACTGTATGAAAGATTACGATGAGATACGAACATTCATAGCAAAGCTGGGGTTGTGGCATCGCCGAGTTCAACGGGGAAATGCAGCCTCATTTCCTACCTTGGACATAGCACTTGAGAACAGCAAAGCCAAACTGGAAGGTGAACTTAAGATAGAAGTGGAATCCCACCTCCAAATTTTGAAAGAAGAATATGACTGCTATTTTCCCGGCTTTGGTAATGTTGAACTAACAGAGTGGAAGATGACGAGAAATCCTTTTCGAATCAAAGAAGATATTCTTTCGGAAGAACTGCAGGAAGAGTTTTTGGAGATGAAGTGCAACTCCACTGCTAAAGATGATTTTGAAGCAATGTCTCTTAACAGTTTCTGAGCTAAATATTTGCATATATATAAGAATGTGGGCAGTGTGACGATATGTACCCTTCTTCCATTTTCATCGACATATTTATGTGAAAGTGGATTTTCAGCACTTGTGAGTATGAAGACAAAATTTTGTAACAAACTGGAATGCAAAGCAGATCTTTGATATGCGTTGTCTTCAACAAAGCCTCGAGTTAAACGACTAGTTTCCCAAAAACAGTTGCATCCTTCACACTAAGCAGGATAGTGGCAAATAAATTATTGTCCTATTTTTCGTGAATTTGATTTTTGAGGCTAGGTGAGGCATGAGCATGAATGACCAATGTCAAGGGGGGTGCGACTGAAAAAGTGTAAGAACCACTGTTTTAGAGGCTACTTATATCAAGACCCTACGCCCGGTGTTATGCAGACAGAAAGAGTTTGTTTACACTCTCAAACTCTTTCAATAATCGTGGCATTTGGCCTCCTGCTGTGCCTTCTCTAACTTTCGCAATTGCAAAATCTGTCTTTGGCGCGCTTTGCAATACTAGCACTATCATTGGCTTGTCTTGATTGCCTACGTCCAAATTATTCACATAAAACACTTATTCACTCTAGATCTTCCCTTTTGACGCAGTACCGCCACTGATGAGAGCGTCACGAAAAGCTTATGACTCAAACAGCTTTTTTCAAAGCTATATTAAAATTCTGTACCACCAACAAGATTTTTGTGTAAATTCCCTTTTCAAAAATGCATAATGTTACATGGTTTAGGCTAACCTTTAGCAGATGATGACTGATCATATTTTAGGTACTAAATTTAACTAACAAAATTTAGTACTGGTCAAAAAAAAGCAGAAACTTGCAAGTTGTGGAAAACCTAAGCTTTTAGGTAAGTTTTGACTGATATACCTTGAAGGTTTATTTCCTTAGCATCATCTAGCAACCATTTCTAAAAAAATTGGTAGAAAACAAAACCTGTAGTGATCTTTGAGGTAAGGGTACTACTTTAATTTCAAAGACAAATCAGCATTTGTTGGGGGAGGTAAGTTGCATATTCAAAAAATGCTTTTTTATATTTGAAATCCTCAAGAAATGGAGATTTCAATGATATATAACACTTGATGTAGAAGTAAACAGATGAGTAATGATTTACAAATAAATTTTGGGTATATAATTGTGATTGATTACGACAAGTTATGACTAAGTTTTTTGCATGGCTACCTTACCGACGTTTTTTTGCTATTCACGTGGGTGCAAAAGAGTTAAAGTATATTCTTCATGTAAAACCACATAGTTTTACTGCATTTGCCAGGGGACTGCTTTTCCTGGAAAAAAATTTTGGGGGACCCCACCTACTTTGCAGGTGGATGTTAAAGACTGCAATAGCCACATATGCACAATTACACTTCAGATAAAGTTTTCTTTAAGCAATGTACGACTTTCTGTTAGTTTCTACTATTTTTTATAACATTGGTTAACCAGATTAGATAATACGCCTTAATGTTAAATCATAAGTCAATATTAAAATGATACATAATGAACAGCAATTTTTTAAAATTCCATAAATGCCAGTTTTACTGCATTGCAAATTACCTTTCAAGAAATTAAAATAAAAAAGGCTAGATTTCAGCATTCATTCATTCATGCAAATGAGCTCATGCTCGGTTTGCATGTCTTTCGTCAGACTGGGCCACCACGATGGGTAGACTGCTTGGCCCCACCATCTGTCTACCACATAAAGACAGAGGCATCCCGTTAAGTGCCGTGCCCAAGGACACAACAAGCAAGCTTGCCGGCTTCTTCTCCACACTATCCCTTTTGTGCTGAGCGCCAAGCAGGGAAGCTGTGAATACCATTTTTTAAAGTCTTTTGGTACGACTCGACAAGGGAAATGAATCCCAGGTCTACCAACTGCAAAGCGGACGCTCTAGCCACTACACCATCGCGCCGGTAGATTTCAGCATAAAAGGTTTTAAGAGAAATCGGATCTGCACTTTACATTTTTTTCTTTTTGTTTCATGGCTTGTTTCAATCATGACTTGCAAGCTATTGCAGCACATAGCAGTCGGCTACATTTCATTAAAAAATAAAATTCTAGAGGGAATTTAAAACTAAAATTGGTTGAAAGTCATGTTCTTTTTACTTATGGTTTTCATAAATGGCACGTGAGAGAAGGATGTATATTTCTAATGTATGAAAACTGAACCATTTCTTCAAAAATTGGTGTTTTTTGTGCTAAACTGAAACTGAAAGCTATGTTCTTTTTTATCTTAACAAGCATGATTGAAATTAGTGTTGAAACGTAAAGATTTTAACTGATTCCAGTTTCAAACTTTCCTAGATAACTGATGTCTTGTGTTAAATTGAATTTTGAGAGATATTTGGTATTACTGCTCTTTAGCTATGATTGAAATTCGCCGGGAAAAGTAAAACAAAACTTTTTGATCTCACTTCATGTTAATTGCTTTGGAGATAATTTGTAATAGGAATAAAAGTGTGGCCTTGGTGTCTGCAATAGTCGCCTCACTCGCTATTGCATCACAGATGGGCAATGCTTACATGAGATATTGTTGCACTGCCCCAAAAAAGTGTCGGTCCAAACTTAGATTCCTTTTTCCTGTTTACCACATGTTAAACAATTGGTTGAAGATAGCGTATAGAAAAAATTTAGCCAACTGAAAAAGTTACCAAAAATCGTCAGACGTTTTTTATACCCTGTTGATTTTTAACTGAGAATCTGCCAGACATAATTTCACAAATTTGCACTTTTTTCACGTTTAAGGGAACACTGCTCTCATCATCCAACTGTTGCTTCCCTGCAGTGAGAAATTTCAACTGAATTGGTTTGGTCATACAAGCAAAATGCTGCAAAAAAGACACATAAGTGACTTCACTTTGTCAAAGCTTGGAATGGAGCTGCAGATTGTGAGGTGTACAGACAAATCCGGTTGATTGCATAGTAAATTTGCAGAGCTCTTTTACGAGATTTTGCATTTATCTGAAATTGGTATAAACACACAATAAAGCACTGCAGAAGACAAAGTATTGTTTAATGATAAACATCATTGTTCCAAACACATAAAATACTGTGCAATAATAGTTTGTTGAATGGTGTTTTGCATGCTCTCTCGTAATTGGTTTTTTAAACAAAAAAATGTGTCCATGTCTGCACCTACATTGCAAAGGTTGCCAGATTCTATCAAGAGCGTTTAACTTTTCTTTATCTTCTGGCAGGGTAATAAGACTTTAAATCAGTAGAGCTTTCTTTCTTAATGTGTTTGCTTTTGATTTGTGAATGACAATTGCAAAGTACACGTGTGAATTTGGGTTTGCACACTGTAAAAAAAATCTGCTGTAAGAACAAATTTTGCTAACATGTGAAAGATGTTGCTTAAAATTGATCAAACAAATCTTGCAGCATTTTTTACAGTGCACTCCATGCTCTTACTGCGCTTGTAATTGGTGTCTGTCTTTCAAGAATCCCAAAACGTTTTACTGAAGGCAGATTTTTGTCACCTGATTTTGCAACTAACACTTTGATTTGATTGAATAAACAGCTTTTATTTTTATGCAATTAAACGAATTATGCAATAAGCCAATGTGTGATTAACACAGTGTTTCTCAACCTTTTTCATGCTGTGGCCCACTTCAGAAAGCCACAAATTTTGAAGACCACTTAAAAAAGATGATCATGTAATAATTGAGAACTCTCTATTCCTCTGTTCATTAAAACACAACAGTGAGGTTGACCTCTAAAAAAGAAAAAGGTTTTTACCTCCCCAGTAAACAGCATTACATCACAGTCACCTATTTGCCATCACAAGATTTTGTTACTAACTGTTCATGTACGCCAGTTTTTCTCAATCTTTTTAGGCATGTGATGTATTTTCAAAATACACAAAAGTTTGTGGCCCACCAATCGAGAACCACCAGATTAACCAGACTATTTTGTTAGAAAAAGATAGATCATGGTTTGAGATTTGCAATTCTCTTGCAATAAAACATGTCATGTGATTATCTGATATGTAATTTACTGGATTTGTGTGTATATGAGAGTCAAGGGCTGCTGCCCCTGAAATCTTCACGATAGAACAACAAGGTAAAAAAGATGGATGAAAGATAAATATTACAAGCTAAGTGACGAACAATAAGTAAATTAAAAGCAATGCTGGAAATGGCTTCAAACCCAGAACTACACTAGTCAAGGTGATAATGTACATCCTCTACAACAGTGGTTCTTAACGGGTGACATGCTTCCCTTGGGAACATACATAAATTTTCAAAAGGGTATTGAGCCCTAATGTGCTTTACTACACATTTTTCATTAATTTTGAGATTAACGTTTTTTTGCCAATTGTGTGGTTGTCAGTGCTTGAATACTGTCTAAGATATTATTGTGAGTAATTGCAGCCTACCATTACATGGTAATCTTGTTTCTTAAACTGAATAATGTATGATGTCATAAAGCAACTAAATTATCAATCGTGTTTACTTCATTTTGATAATTTAGCAATTGCAAATCTGCATTGTTGAGTAGATTGTAGCCTACCATATAATGCTAAATGCAGTCATGTGAAAAATCTAAGTGGATTAAGAAGCTATTAGTTTGTTTGTTAAAGTGCTAGAGCAGTATATGTACACTTTGTTAAGCAATCTAGAACAGACCTAATCATAAAATTAACTAAGTTTATGTTTTTATCATGTTGCAGTGCCTGTGTAGCTAAGTAATAAATTGCTTGAAACAGCACTTGACCATAGACCATTGTGCTTTGGCTGACAAATCTAAAGCGTTTTTTCTAATGAAAAGTCACTCCTAGAAAAAAGCTATGTTGGACATAAGTGGAACATTTCAGCAAAGATCTTCAAATGTTGTTAAGGCTTCTTACAAGATTGCCATGTTGATTGCAAAGAAGAAGAAGAAGAGCATGACATCAGGGAGTCTCTTGTAAAACCTAGGATTCTCGTAGCAGCCGAACTCGATGCTTTCTCAAATTGCATTATCCAATGATACAGTTAAAGAAAAAATCGATGAACTGTCTCAGGATATCAAAGGTCAACTTCTTGACCAAATAAAACATTCCATTTTTTGCTATACAGTGCAATGAAGCAACAGATGTTGGAAGTTATTTTCAGCTTCTGCCTTATGCTCATTTCTTGTTAGTGAACACAAAA
Organism: Trididemnum clinides; assembly: GCA_963675345.1. NCBI lineage: Eukaryota > Metazoa > Chordata > Ascidiacea > Aplousobranchia > Didemnidae > Trididemnum > Trididemnum clinides. The sequence goes on from OY776288.1 coordinate 36,292,803, forward strand.
AAAGAAGAAATGCTGCTCTGCCACCCAATGAAAAGTCGTGCAACATCAGCCGATATTTTAATGTTGTGGCAAACTTTTTTCAGGAAAACCAACTAGTATGGAAATCATTAGCAGGAGCATGCATGGATGGAGCTGCAGCTATGATTAGTCTGAAGTCTGACTTCATTCAAAGGGTAAAAGAAAGAAAGCCTTTCATTTATCGTGAAGCCTTAGCATCAAGAACTCCTGAAATGAAAGAAGTTCTGGACCTATAAAGGTGGGGGAAATGGCCCAACTCGATGCCGACACCACTAGTGTGCCACTAGTAAACAGCAATTTCAAAGTTAAACTATATATTTTGGCATTGAGTTGGCTTGGCATCGAGTTGGCCTGGCATCGAGTCAGTGGCATCAAAGCGTAGCCGACCCAAGGCGGGATCCCTTAACAGTTGTCTGTTCAAGCTCCTGTGCCAGATATGCAATCTGAACATGTAGCCCTGTTTATAGGTGCCGAGTTTGTGATTTTACCAGGCATGCGCAAACTTTATGACGTTAACATTATAACATTATGGTTTGATTATCTAAGATACCCTGAAGATGAGCAAATTAATACCTCACACTCATTATATCTATTGCACCCCTAAATTAGACCTGCTCAGATGTACAAATTTTTGTGCATTCTTGGTTGACCTTTGTCCATTTCTTGCAATCCTCCACATACACACATCCTCAAAACAAAAAATTGCCAGACAAAATCTAAAATTTATGATGTAATAGACGATGTGCTTTGTGGTTGACCTTTTCCCTTTTTCTTACCATCGTTTGCATGCGTGCATTGAAACAAACAAATTTATCACGTAATTAGCAATGCTTTTTTTGATTGATCTTTGCATATGCTACTATTTAGAAGTCCATGATCCATGATCTTTGTTTTTATTTTGCATCGTTGACATATGCACGTGCACTTGCAGGTGCAAAGCACAATCTACCACATGTTAAGTGAACACTTAAACTGATGCAGCATACTTGCAATAATACAAAGAAGAAGACCGCAAATTTAAAAGAAAATTGTTTTATGTAGAAGTTACACCTCGTGTATACTATGTACTCACCTGCGTTTTGTGTGAATATGTGGTACAAAAAAGCTTGCCTTATATTGGAATATAAACGGTACAGATAACTTGCAAAGGTATTGAATATTTGTAACAAAGTATTCAGTTCAAAACAAAAGTTTAATGCACAATTGCACATTTATATCACAACATCACTTAAATGTGTTAGTTCAAACTGCTGCTTTGTTGATCTATGCATCCATTACTTGCTTTAGGTGAAGTGTGTCACAACTTTCAGATTGGACATTGAGCAGGCAGCAATGATTGAGCCAAGGTTGGGTCATTTTGCTCCTCAAATACGTTTTTATGTGTCTGATAGTGCTGAAGCTATGTTCTGCTTCACATGTTGTGCAGGGAAGGGAGAGAAATATTCTTAATAGCGTTGCCAAATTGGGAAATAAAAAGAGCAGCTCATTATTACTACAAAACTGTGCATGCAAATTATGTGGTGATTTCACGTTGATACTGTGCAACAAACAAATTTGTGCAAGTTCTGTGTTGAGCATAGATAAATCTACATCACTTTCATAGAATTCGGCAATACTTTGAATAGTTTGTTTGTTTCCAGAAAGACTAAGAACATTTTCAAAGTCAATCACAACTCCAATATCATTCATTAAAAATCGAGTAGTTAGCAGATTGTGCGCAGATTTGAAAATGGTGCTGTAGTGAGAGTTCACTGAAGGTAATGATATTTGTCATTGACTTTGACTTTTGGAACATCGTGGCAAGCTTGGTAAATCAACTCCAATGCTGCTGGCACTTCAAGTTACTTGCTAGTAAAAATCTGTAGCATTTTCATCACTAGAACTTTCAATTTGCAACACATTTGAGAGCTTGCTAATCAATTGCTTTGCCATTGACATGCTTAAACTACGACTCTGAATGGCTGCATGTACAGCATGAAAGTTATGCAACAGTAGTTGCATAATTTGAAAATAAAAATACACTTCATACCTCTCCAATGATAAAAAGATTTGATTGGGCATGGCATTTTAGTTTGGCATCTACATCTGTCGAGTTAGACATGTCACACAGCCAATCCAACAGTTTTTCGTAGTTGCTGAGAAAAGCATCCAGAGACGTCTTTTGTAGGACCCAACGGGTAAGACAAAGTAGTCTTAAAATTAAATTTAAATTATCATTGGTTTCTGACATGCTAAGTTAAAACATATGAAAGCTTTCCAGCCTTTTTGGAGAAGCAGTAACAAATTTTGACACTTTACTAAGGATTTCTAGTGCATTTTCTCCTTCCACAGTATCAGTAATGCATTCTTGGACAACCAGATTTAATTGATGACCCATGCAGTAAACATACACCGCAGTTTTATTGGATTCCTTTGTGCATGCTTGAACACTGCTAATATTTCCTCTCATATAAGCTTGTCTGCGGCAGTTGGTCAAAGGTATATTAAGTGAAAGCAGACAGGATTTTATGATGGTTGTCCACATTTCTCAATCACATTTCGGTGCAGCATGAAGTCCCAAAAACACTTCCTTAATAGCCCAAGCTAAATCTACACAATGAATACATATGCACAGTTGCTCCATTGTTAAATTATCCATTGTTTCATCACAAATAATAGAAAAATATTTTGCTGTCTGAACTTCTTTTACAAGATCTCGAAGAACTGCATGTGTAGCCATTTCAAGAATTTCATTCCTTATACCATGACTGAGCCATTTGTATGTATTTTGTCTGGTCAACCACGTTTGCATATCCCTGTTGTGTTTCGCAATTAAATTGATAATTTGTTGAAAGTTGATGGATTTATCTGTTTGACCTCTTAATGCAAGACCTTGTCTACCACATATGAGCACAGCATTTAAAATACCTCGTAAAGCTTTTAGGTTTGATGTGGTTGTTGCACAATGAGCAGAAATCGATTGATTCAAAACATTTCTATTGTTGTTGCCCAATAGTGTACATCTTACGTTGATGCATTCTTTGTGGTGCTGACTGTTTTGATGTTTTGACAAAGCAGCTCTTCCACCTCGCCATGCATTAAATCCAGATATCCAAGCTTTAGACTGCCCCTCCTAAGCTAACTTAGCTGCTGGGGAAGTTTTGTTGTTTTTTTTTTGGCCCATGAACACACTTCACAGGTAATAACATCTCTGGATGCATTGTGTTCTGTCCAAAGGAAGCTTTCTTTCCAATTTGGATGGAAACGGCAACCCGCTTGGGTGGAGTGCAAACTGTCTGAGCTTTCACTTTGTTTGTTTTCCACTGGCCTTACAATTTCAAAATCTGATGAAGACTGTGTAATGGACGTTACATTTTGGTTGGAAACATCAGACTTTTTACTTCTGTTACTAATGCGACTTGGATTAGTAAATGCATTTAAGGTCAACTGCCATATTTTTTTTGGTGGTTCAACCCTTCTACCACAAATAATTTCTCTACCTGAATAACTTGAAACAAGCTGCACGTGCTGTAAAGACATAAACTAATTCTTTCAACTTTTAGAGAATATTCATAATAAATTATTTTTCGCGTGAAAAGGGAGTTTGTTGGTGAATAGCTGTGATGCAATAAATACGAGTTTCACTATGAAATACTTACTGCAATGTCACAGAAGCAAATAATTGAAAACCAAATCAATGTACTAAACTTTGCTTTTCACTGTTGATAAGATGAGATAGCGATTCTATTTAATTTCTCAGTGAACCTAAAGTGCTGCATGTCGGAATTTGGTGATGTATTACATCATGATTTGTTTTATTAAATACAGTTACGATGACTTGGTAAGGCTTAGTTTAGCTTGCTTTGTTTTTGCATGTGTTGATTGTAGTCAGATGTGTGGGCATGCACAGCATGCCCTTTTATTTCACACCGATGTCCAATGGTTGTCTAAGGGGAATATGATAAAACGGCTGCATGAATTAAAAATGAAGTTGCAATATTTCTCAATTCTAGGAAGTAAAATTTATTGGAAAAGTTTCGATTCCAAGGCTTTTAACAATCACTGGCTTATCTTGTAGACATATTTCAGGCATTAAATGCTCTCAACCTTCAACTTCAAAACAAAAATATCAATATCATAATGCATCATGACATGTGGTCTTTCATGTCAAACTTGACTCTGGCAAAATCGAGTTAAACAAGAAAATCCAGCAAGCACTTGCAACCTGGATTCTGATCTCAAACACGGTAACCTTGAGTCTGAATTAAAGACACAAATAAAAACTCATCTATTTAACTTAAAGGAAGAATATATCAAATACTTTTTTGATATAGATGAGAAGTGACAAACTTGGAAGTTTATCAGAAACCCATTTCGTTGTGAAGTAGGCAAAATAGTTGATGAAGCACAAGAAGAGTTTTTCAAGTTAAAATTTAACTCCTCAGCCAAGGACAACTTTAACAAGCTGGAGCTTGATGCATTTTGCACCAAAAACCTTCCTGCATATCCTCTTATTTCAACCCAGGCCCTTCGTGTTCTAGTTATGTTTGGTTTGACTTATCTTGGTGAAGTCACATTTTCTACACTAGTTGCCATTAAGGCCAAGTACAGAAACAAACTGGAAGTTGCAGAAGACTTATGGATGGTGTGCTTTATCTGGGATTAAACCACGCATTAAAGAGCTAGTTGCTAAGAGACAGTGTCAAGTGTCTCTGAATTGTGTTTATTAAATAAAATGCAATTGAAACACTACTTTGCATTAATTTGTAAGGGTTGGGGGTGTAAAGCGGGGAACGATTGCTAAAAGAGGTGTGGTACCAAAAAGGTTAAGAACCACTACTCTATAATTTGAATAATGAAATTATTATCATCAATTGTTAGCTGTAATGTCAAGCATGTTTCTGCAAATTGCAAGTGACTGACAGCTAAACATTTTCAGATAAGTAAAAATCAATCGTTGTACTTTCCAACGTATTTTTTAAAAACGCTTTTTTAAATATACACTTCAAAAAGTAAAAAGAAAATTAAGTAAACTCTTAACCACTTGTGGACGGTAATCTTTTCTCCCTTTTCCGTTTAGTCGTAAATTCCCCCCCCCCCTTCCCAATTGAAAACCATTGCTTTAGTGTTTCCCAAAATCAAGTAAAATTCCATTTAGAACCATAGCATATATAAACGGCATTCGTCTTTTTGCCAAGACTAAAAATGCGTATATATACGTCATCCGTCTTTTGGGCAGCAAAAATTTACATGCGCGTATATATACGTCATCCGTCCACAAGTGGTTAAACTTGCATAGCTTTATTTTGCATTTGTCATATCTGAGAAGCTATGTGAATAGCCTGAGTTGGTTTTTTGAAATATTACTTTTTATAGCTTACCTCAAGAGGTTCTTTTGCTTTCATTTATGTAACCTAGCATTTAAGGACAATATTGTAATGTTATCTCTACCTGCTGTGAAAGCTTGTGAAAACCAAACTTTAACAGGCATGCTGATGGAGGTTCAAATAATTATTTTATTTAAAATATGTTCATGTTATGGCATGCTTCATGATAAGTATTTACTTTTGTAGATCTGCATTACTTCACATTCTAATAAATAAATAGAAAAGAAATTGTTAATTTGTTTGCTTGATATTTGTTTGGTTTACTGTTTTTTTAATGCACTTGAGAAATACAAACAATAATTAGTCTACAAAAATGTTTCAGATGTTTGAAGGTCAGACTTCATTAGAATCGACAAAGTACATTTTTTCCTGTTCTACAAAGTGATTCATATATATCTCTGGTTGTGAAGGTTCACCATTTTACAAATAAAACAGATACAGCAAAACAAAGCATATCTTTAAATTTTGTAACTCTCCAAGTTTGCATTCATTTTAAGTGCATCTACAGAATATCATTTTGCAGATTTAAAATCAAATATCATTGATAATGAGTTTAGTTTACAAATTAATAATATTTTTTATTGCAGCTTTAGACACTAGGTTGCAGTAGTATCAAAAGATGGCGTTTAGTTGTGAACAAAGAATTTTGGGTTTTATAATTTGCTAAATGTAAGTCAGTTTTGATGGTATCACAAAGATTTTGTACAAAATATCAGAGAAAAGCATCTACAGACAAGATAATTCAGGTGTGGTACAACTAATTCAAGGCTCCTGGCTGCCTGTGTGATGCTAAACTGTGTTCATCAGTTGAGTCTTTTATTTGTGTTTGAGAAGCATTTGCCAAGAGCACTAGTAAATCTACACGTTGTGCAAGTCTGAAGTTGCATATGTCTCAGCCAACTGTGTGGTGTATTCTATGCAAACGTCTTCATGTAAAACCATACCAGTTGCAGACATTCTTCTTTGTCATTTGAGCTATTTGTTGTGAGCATTATGCAGGAAGATATATATACACTGCGTCAGTGCTCATGTTCAGTTTGCAAGTCTTCAGTTTGACTGGGGCAACACAATGAGTAGACTGCTTGGCCCCACCACCTATCTGCCACATAAAGATAAAGGCATCCCATTAAGTGTCTTGCCCAAGGACACAAGCAAGCTTGCCAGCTTGTTCTCGACACTATCCTTATTTTGCTGAGTGCCAAGTGGGAAAGCTGTAAATGCCATTTTTTAAAGTCTTTTGGTATGACTCGACAAGGGAAATGAACCACAGGTCTACCGATTGTGAAGCAGATGCTCTAATCACTATGTCATCGCACTGGTAGTTGCAGGCATTGAGTTTTCAGTAACACAATCTTCATACCTAATTCAGTGTAAATTTTCAAGAGAAGCTACAGGAAGATGGATTTGCTGAGAAAGTTATTTGTTTTGATGAGGCCACCTTTCTTGTATCTGGAAAGGTGAACTGTCATAACGTATGCATATGAATTCTTAGAACATGTCCATGATTCCCTTATAGTAAATGTGTACCAAAATTATTTTAATGTTGAACTTCCTGATCATTGAATTAAACATGCTTATGGAGATGACCATCCCTTGTTTTTGCAGCCTCTATGCTTACCTGACCTTACCCCATGCAATTTCTTTTATGGGGTTACATTAAGGATCTCGTCTATTTACCCTTTTTGCCATGTGATTTTACACAAGTGAAAGAAAGATCAAACAAGCTGTCAATTTTGATAATATTGAAATGAGTGTGGTAAGAACTTGATATTACACTAGATGTCTGCAGCATCACCAAGGTGCACATATTGAGCACCTGTAATGTACGTGCAAAACCTGGTCAGTTTATTAATCTACTGATATGCTTTGTTTTGCTGTATCTGTTACAGTTGTGAAATGGTAAACCTTCAAAACCACAGAGATACGTATGAGTCAGCCTGTATTTAGATCCCCATGAAATATATTCATTGCTCTTTTTGTTTTTTAGCTTTTTCTTTTGACAATGTGGGTATAGGCTTGGCCGGGGTTTCTCAAACTTTTTTAGCCATGAAACTCCAAGTCTTATTATTTCAGCTTATAAAACGCTAAGTCAAAAACTTTTTTGGATTCAGCTTTATCAAGAATATAAATGGACTTTAGTTTTACACATTGCTATCAAATAACTTAGTACTAACATTCCTATCAAAAAAGAACTTATCGGGTGAAATAGGATAGTCAACTTCATAAAACAGTATGTTAAAGATTTAATAACATACCGTATTTATTTGAGCATAGTGCACAAAATTTTCTGCCAAAATAAAAACCTAAAGTCTGGGTGCACCTTATATACGAGTGTGAGTCAATAAAAAGTAAAACAAAATTTTATACTGAATTTTAATCAAAAATCTGGAGTGTGTCTTATACACAAGTGTGCATTATACTCAAATAAATATGGTATATTTAGATTGAATGACTTTTGAAACACGTCATTCAGCAAATACAATTTTTTCCACTCTAGGCTGTGCTTGGCTGGTCATGAAATTTCTTCTCAAAGTGAATAAGTGATACAAATGAGAAGCCAACAGTGGAATTCATGTTCGTTATGACTATGGCCCAATAAAGTCAACATTTTTTCAGGACCTTGTTACATGATCAAACATGTACTATCATTCGTTTCAGGTGTTCAGGAGTCTGTTTTGGTAGATTTTATAAGTCAAAATAAAGTCAAAATTTTGCATAAAGTCAAAACTTGTCAAAATTGTCTTCATCAAAAATTTTCTTACAAAAACGAACAAATTTAGATTTTTTTGAATTTTAGAGCTATTAAAATTTTATGCGCAGTTTTATTTGATTTTAAACTTCTGAAATAGTTGCAATGGTAAGAATGCGTGCAGTAATTGAGAAGAAAATAGCTTTTATTATACTTGAAATCGTCGTTGTTGATGCATAAACACACAATTGTTAAACGATTAATCTATTCCTATGAAACCTTTGCACTCTTTACACGTGGTCTTTTTAAGTCATAGCTTGCAAAGCAAAGAATGCCTAAACAAGCCAAATCTCCCACTGCAAAAGTTAGGCAAATTTGCCAGGAATATCGGGATGAGTTTTTGACAACCCCTGCCCGCGACTTGCAATGCAACCTTAGTGATGTGTTAGTTAAATGCGACAAAAAGTTTTTTGTGGAAAGCCACTAAAAAAGTATAAGCAACATCAAAGAAAATTGAAGACGAAGAGCAAATCCCAAAGTAAGCAAACCTTTTTACAACTCGATCAAGTAAACTTCAAGGAACAGGTTGTCTCTTCATTCTTAGCTGCAGATATCCCACTTCACAAACTGAACCATCCTTCTTTAAAGTCTCTTTTTGCTACAATGGGAAAAGTATTGCCTTCGGAGACTGCAGCCTGGGCATGTGTTGCTAAATTAGCATCCCAAAAAGAAGAACAAATTCAAGAATTGCTTCGTGACAAAAAAATTTATTAATTGTGGATGAAGCAGAGATTGTTAAACAAAAGTATATTAGTGTGCTTGTGGGCAGCTTAGATGCCGCAAATCAGACATTCCTCATTGATTGCCATCCAATTGACAGTGCTAGCAATGTTAATAGCAGTATTATTCTGCACACTGTGGATGACACATTGCAACAACTTGAAATAAAACGCAAGAACTTTTCAATGTTCTTGACTGGTGCTGCTCGGTATATGTCTTTGGCTGGAAAGACATTAAAGGAATTATACCCATCTTTGATGCATGTCACCTGCGTTGCGCACTTACTACATAACTGCGCTATGCATGTGCATGCTCATTTTAAAAATATTGATGAAATAATAGCAACGATTAAAGCAGTAACAATCAAAAACAAAGGTCGCAAGAAAGATTTTCATGATGCTGGTCTGCCATCTCCTCCTGACCCTGTAATTACAAGATGGGCAACTTGGCTTTTTGCTAAAATTTTGCTAAAGTCAAAATTTTGCTAAAATAAAGTCAAAAATATATTTTTTTGGTCAAAAAAAATGGCCCTAGTTGTGACACAAGTCATTTCTATTTTTCGGGGAACACTTTGAGGTAGCCAGCAGAAGTATTCTGTGAAACACAGTTTGAAAAAGTTTGGCTAACTATTAAAAAATTCAAATTTTTTGGTCGTATATTTTTTCTCCAGTCATAGGCAAATCTTTTACCAGTTATGCTAGCACGTAATGTTAGGACACTGTTCAGAGTTAACAGACATGCAATAAGTCGTCCATTTTAATCACAAGCGTAAAACTTATGCAAAATACCTTTTTCAAATGCAAAACAATGCACCCACGGCAAGATTCAAACTCTTGATGATTGTGACCATGAACATTGCTTTAACCCTCTTAACCTCATTGCCAGTTACTTGTAAACAGAGTGAACACACTGGGCGCATTTTTTTATTTGCAATGACAAAATTAGAAATTACCTTATCTGCTCTATTGTATGTCAAAGCATTTGACTGTTTGTGCCATACAGTGTGAATAGCAGCAATTGTCACCTTGCTACTGCATGCACTGAAGCAAAACAAAGCAACTGCAGTGCAGACAGTTTTGGTGGGTAAGTCGAACCAAGCTAACTCTATGAAAATACCAAACCTCCTAGTGAAGACCAGGCTTTATGCAACAAGATTTCTTTTAAATGAAAAAAATTCCCTAAAGTGTGCACTTGTTGCATAATCAATTGTGCACTACACTGAAGTGCTTAATGATTAACCAACTTGTAATATATATAGTCATCTGAGGTTCTATCTAATGAGGATGGCAGTGAAGCTGTGTTTCCTAAACGCAAACTAACAATGCTGATATCTGAAGATGATGATACTGAATACATAACATCAATGTCATGGCAAGAAAAGCAACATGTTTTTGTCCTCACTGAAGCTGGCAAGCCTGTGTATTCTCGGCATGGAAGTGAAGATAAACTTTCATCAATCATGGGTGTAATGCTGGCAATTGTGTCATGTGTTCATGATCGCAATGATACTATAAGGTTTGTTTAAATAAGATAACTACAGGTAATTGATTTTCAGTTAATTGCAAGATCCATTTTATTTATTTGAAACATAAATTTCATGGCATGTGTGGTATATTTACTATTTTTATCGATTGCACAAAAAAGCAAAGCAAGTTAAGCTTGTTATCTGCTGAATTGGTCTTTGTACCTATTCTCCCGAAGGTTCATTATGTTTACCATTTGGTTTATATGGCAGTGGGTTTTTGAAAACTTTGTAAAGTATTGATGTTTGAACAAGAATATTACTAAAAACTTGAAATGCATTTATTCCAGTTATTTAATTTATGCATAGAATGCTGTATTGCAATGTCATTACAGTTGGCATCTACATTTGACAAATTATTTGTTGTAGAAGCATTGTGGCTGGAGATCGCAAGTTTGTGTTTTTAATCAAAATTCCTTTGATTCTTGTTTGTGTTTCATCAACTGCTGAAACTATTCAACAGGTGAGAGGAAAAAATATTTTTGGTGAACACAAATTTTTGTAGTGGTGAGTGTTTCATAAATTTGTCACTTTACTTTCATAAATTTATGTTACTTTACATTTACTTTACAATGCAATATATCTCAATAATCATTTAAGCAGTTAAAACACAACTATAATTTCCTGATTGCTAGTAGTTTTCAGTTTTAGTGACAAACACGTGTTCTCAACTTATTCATATCAAGCTTTAGAGCACGAAGTGACTTCTTTCTAGTGAAAAGCATTATAATGCTTGTTAATAATAATTATTAACACCTTTGGTGCAAGACAATGTAGATCTACGTCAGCAAAGACCATGCATAGGGTGAGGAATGGCAATCATCTACATCAGTGAAGACAATAGATAGGGTGTTGAAACACATAGATCTAGGTCTACGTAGTCGGTCGATTTGGCAGTAGAGAGCTCAATGATAGAATCAGAGCAATACAATAAAATGAAATTTATTCCAGTTAAAAACACCTCAACAGCCTGTTTCACCTGAGGCGGCTCGTCAGGAGGTAGTTCTGAAACACAACACTGGCATAAGATGAAATCCAACATTAATAAATAAATAAATAGAAATTAAATTATATAGAAGGCTCGAAACTCAAGGGAAGGTAAGCTCTACAGATCTGCCTTACTCAAGCGCTGCTCACTACGACTGGCAGGTAGATGATGTTGTTGTTTTGCGCGTTGGCATTAGTAAGGCGGGAAGTTATTGGAGCGTGAAAAAAGTTAAAGGTAAACAAAACGATGGCAAGAATTAAAAATAGAATAAAAAAAACAGAATAAAGGTAAAAACAGTTCACAAATGAAAAACCACGAATAAAACGTTAGTATTAATTAATGTTTTTCAAATTGAATTTGGTCTGGTGTCTGCATTTGGAGATGAACTCAGATCGTTTGTTTAGGAGCGTACGTTGGTCAGCTTGTAAGATCGCCAGTTTTTCGGCTAGGCAGAGGTTACAGCGCTTGGCGCCACTTTTGAATGCAGCCGCTTTGGATATGATGGACCAAGATATGAACGGCTCGATTCCTCTGTTCTTGTAGTCCCACACAGCTTTGGAGAGTTCTGTAGCGTTCATCTTTCGTTGGTCTTTGAATGATGAGCGGTGGTTGTAAAACCGGGCTTTAACTCTTTCGCTCCCACGATCATCGATTGATGATCTCGTGTTTTCAGTGTTTCCCTCAAATTTTGTTAAATTGAGTTACAAAATTAGTTTACTAAAAAATCGATTTGTGACTTTATTTTTCATCCGATTTTCATAAAATTTTCAAAAGATCACGCTTATTTCCTCACGCATCGGATGATGTATAATTTGTGCCCCAATTCTTGGATTTTTATACTCAAAAAGGTTTAAAAAGACCAACAACCCAGTTGCAGACAACAAAACTGGCCAAATTCTCAGCACGTGCCAACTACGCTAAAATCAAATTGAGATTACATCTTTACCACAAAACCAAACCCTTCATCATTAACACAGTCTGAAAACTACTCTTTTGGAGCATCATTTGACAAAATTTCAAGCGATAATGATAAATTTTACTTTTATAAATTTCCAAATTTTTTGGGGGTCTCAAAACCCCCCAAACAAATTTGAATGGTAAGTAAATAAAAGTAAATTTAGTGCGTAAAAAATATGATATGTTGCTAAATACCGGTCTCATTTGAAAGCTTAGGAAATTTGATTTCTAGCAATATATAACTTTAAACAGTTTAGACTAAGTGGTATATGATATTCACTGATCAAAAATGAGTACTGTACATCATGTCAGTTCAAAACCCCCAAAATTTTTTGACTTACCTTCACTAAATTATAATTTTTACAAAAACTACACCCTACAAGAAGATAACATAAATTGTAAATGTTTCACCACTAAAGTCGTCATTTTGCATCAAATTTCCAAGGAGACAAGAAGTGAAATACAAGTTTAAAAGCTGACAGAAGTTTGGCTTCTCTAAATCAAAGTTTGCTGTATCCCCCTTGTTTATCAAGAAACGGAAAGGGTGTAAACAAGCGGCTGTTTCATTGTCAGTGACAGCATATTCTATTTAAACTTGATATTTTCTGAATCTTGAAGAAATTCCCTGTTCAAAAATACATAATGTTACATGGTTTAGGCTAATCTCTAGCAGATAATAACTGATCATATTTTAGGTACTGAATTTAACTACCAAAATTTGGTACCGTTCGGTACCGGTCAAAAAAAGGTCATGTGCCTCAGAAAATTGCAAATTGTAGAAAACCTAGGCTTTTAGGTAAGTTTTGATTGATGTACCTTGAAAGCTTATTTCCTTAGCATCATTTTGCGACCATTTCTAAAAAAATTGGTAGAAAATAAAATCTGTAGTGATCTTTGAGGTGAGGGTACCTCTTTAATTTTGAAGACAACTACCCCGCAGTTGGGGGGGTTCATTTGCATAAAATTTGCATATTCAAAAAAAATGTTTTTTTCTATTTGAAATCCTCAAGAATTGTAGATTTCAACGATATATCACACTTAATGTAGAAGTAGACAGCTGAGTAATGATTTACAAACAAACTTAGGTACATAATTATGATTAATTATGATTGATTATGACAGTTTTTCGTGCTGCCACCTTACGGACATTTTTTTTCGCTTTTCAAGCTGGAGCAAAAGAGTTAAACTCAGTCTCACAAAGTCCAAAATAGTGCCGTGTTGGGATGTTTGGAGCTGTGATGGAGGCTTTGTACACGATTGATTTGATTCGGCATTTGCCGTTAAGCGGGCATTCGGATTTGGTTCTGCAGTTGCACGGCATCTCGTCGGTGTTGGCGGTTGGGTATATTAACTTATTGTTGTGGCTTTTGATGATGCATGCCATGTTCGGCATGCAGCTGTAGCTGAGTTTCACGTTGAATTTGTTGCAAATTTTGTGGAGGCGGTTGTTTGGGGGGAAGTGCTTGTTGATGAGGTAGAAGAACTTTTTGCCAATATTTGTTTTGACTTCAATGTTGTATGGTGGATTGAACCAGGTGATGTTTCTCTTTCTTGTTCTTTGCTTCTTGCAGTTTGGTGGAGTCGTTGGGTGCATGGGGTATGCCATGCAAGGCGAATGCCCGGCTTTTCTCAAAGCCTCGGCGTAAAGTGGAATGGCGTTGTTAAAAGACTCACGGTCACAAGATAGCTGTGCAATTCTGTTGTTGATCATGTGAGGCAGCTGTTTAGTAATGGAGGGTGGATGGTTGGATTGGGTGTTGATGTAAAGGGGAACGTCCGGACCAGAAATGGAACGCACCAGGAAAAAAGTAATCGCCATTTTTAAAACGCACGGTCTAAAAGTCACAGCCGATACCAACTTATTTCAAACAGATTTTTTGGATGCAACCTTTGACCTAAACTCCGGAAAGTTTTGGCCATACTGCAAACCCAACGACTTGCAATCGTGTACAAATCAAATCAATCGTGTACAAAGCCTCCATCACAGCTCCAAACATCCCAACACGGCACTATTTTGGACTTTGTGAGACCGAGTTTAAAGCCCGGTTTTACAACCACCGCTCATCATTCAAAGACCAACGAAAGATGAACGCTACAGAACTCTCCAAAGCTGTGTGGGACTACAAGAACAGAGGAATCGAGCCGTTTATATCTTGGTCCATCATATCCAAAGCGGCTGCATTCAAAAGTGGCGCCAAGTGCTGTAACCTCTGCCTAGCCGAAAAACTGGCGATCTTACAAGCTGACCAACGTACGCTCCTAAACAAATGATCTGAGTTCATCTCCAAATGCAGACACCAGACCAAATTCAATTTGAAAAACATTAATTAATACTAACGTTTTATTCGTGGTTTTTCATTTGTGAACTGTTTTTACCTTTATTCTGTTTTTTTTATTCTATTTTTAATTCTTGCCATCGTTTTGTTTACCTTTAACTTTTTTCACGCTCCAATAACTTCCCGCCTTACTAATGCCAACGCGCAAAACAACAACATCATCTACCTGCCAGTCGTAGTGAGCAGCGCTTGAGTAAGGCAGATCTGTAGAGCTTACCTTCCCTTGAGTTTCGAGCCTTCTATATAATTTAATTTCTATTTATTTATTTATTAATGTTGGATTTCATCTTATGCCAGTGTTGTGTTTCAGAACTACCTCCTGACGAGCCGCCTTAGGTGAAACAGACTGTTGAGGTGTTTTTAACTGGAATAAATTTCATTTTATAGATCTAGGTCTATGTGGAAAATTTTTTCGGTTGAGTGCAGTTATGAAATTGCTTTACTTGGCACAGTTATGAACACTTTATTAAAAAAAAAAACTTTGCAGGCGATTTTTATCACTCAGAAATAGCTTCACTCTAAAAATGTTGGAAAAGCTTCGCCATGCAACAGCCATCGGGTAAAAACCATTCCGCATTGAAAGTGTTGATCAATGGCAATATAATCAACACAAATCATGTTTTTCATGAAATATAGAAACATTTATCTGTAAATAGCTGAAAAATCAGTATAATCCATGATTTACAGAAAATGTAGGAACTTTTATTGTTACTTGACAATGGCTCGAGAGACCACAGTATCAGGAAGCATTAACACTTTACCTTTCCAGTGCCATTCATTTTAAATGTAAATTTTTTGCTTACCACTCAAAACATAAAAAGCTTCTTTGAAAATTATTGTATGCAAGCAATTTTAGTGCAAAACGTGTAGCTTTTATTAGAACATATTAGAATAAAATAAAGTCTTAGTGTTACCATCATTAAGGATGGCCTAAGTTCTACCCAAAAGGAACGAGTCTCACTGTCCTGTTAATTGCCACCTTTTTGGTGAAATGAGTTTTGGGCAAATGGCTTGGAAAACGCACAATAATTGCACATTTAGAGGTGAATCACTTTTTCATGCTAATTTTGAAAAGTGCCACAAAGTGGAAATTTCCACTTTGTGAATTGCCACTATTTTTGATAGATTGATGTGAAAAAAATGCTATGTTTAATACACATTTTGGGATGGATCGATTCATTGAGTTACAAAGGCAATCTACGTGCTTTATATGCATGTTCACATGAATGATGTGGTTATTTCACAGAGTAATAGTATTGCAAATAATAAAAGCCTCCCTACCATAATTTGACGAGACCATCCCTGGACGCGTTTCGTCTTTTGGGCTCATCAGCAGGGCGTGTCTCGCTTACTATAAAGTCTTTGAGTGGTACACTGCACATTTAGCGATGGTCTCACTTTTTCAAGCTGGTTGTGGAAAATGCGACAATGTGGTGTTTTTTACCATAATTAATTAAAGATGTAATATTTTTTGTGCATTGCATGGAAAATGCCCTTCAAAACTCATATTTGAAATGGTTTGTTATTATAGCAGTTTTTGTTTCAAACAGATATTTAAATAGCTCATAGTCAGGTATCAATTTTGGCTGAGATTAAGGTGTTCTGTTTTTCAAATAAACGTATTTCATTTAGACTTTAGTTTATATAAAGCATTAGTATTATTATAACTGGCACAGCAAACTACATATTCAATAATTAGCTTGATCGATGTAAATGCAACATTTTATAGCAACAGCTAAACTGCTGCGAATGATTAACAACTAATTCATAACTATACAAGTCTCAAATATTTATCAGTATCGTGTACTGCTATAAAAACAGAACAAGTGACAGTAGAGGTTTTTTCACTCTCCCCCTAATTCAAAACTATTCTCTACACCTGATTACCCCAATATGCATAAAACCCTAAAAGATTTGATTTTAGATTTCTTTGAGTATTAGACACTTACCTGATTTTGGACTTTAGTAGCCTTTAGTAAATATAATTTAATAAGTAGAAGCCCTTTAATAAATAGAAAATTACAAGCCATTGCTGAAAAACAGCTACTTTATGTATATAGACAAAAGATACTTTTGTACACTATTTATTTTTGATATTATAACGTGTTGAGCAATGAATAAAGCTTTAGAGGACAAATTCATTGCTTTTTGATGAGAGCAGCAGCTGTGCCATGCCAAGACGAGCATGCATACATTGCCAGATACACCCGTTGCTTTTGTATCATAAGTACTTAATGTTGGCACAACAACTGCAATGTGCTACACCGATGCTTCAGCCTTCTTTTAAGTTTGGTCCAGCCAGGGCCAGTTTGGGGAAAAGTGGCATCCCCAGCTAATGCTGGGGTTGGGGCCCTGGTCAATTCCTAATCAATGGTATCACCAGAAGTTGTTTAACTAAACAACTACTCAAATATCAGGCAATAATTCTAGATGCCATTTACGTATATCATATAATCTCATGCAAAAAATTTGATAGTGCTTTGGATAATATAATGTGACTTACCTAACTTGATATTTCCAAAAATGCTGTCACATTTCACTAAATTTAAAAAAAATCTATTAAACTGTATGTAAAAGCTTGTAGGTTAGATGATTTCAACCTCATTATCCCAATGCAGTCACGAGTTTATTGCCAAACAAAGCAAATAAAAGGAACAATAGAGCACAAAATCAAGTGGGTGTTAAGCAAAAAAAAATTTTAAAAACCATGTTATGGTTTGTGTGATCGACTCTTGGATAGATAATAAAAATTATTATTAAAATCTAAAAATTGCGGGAAAAGCACATTTCCTTTGCTTTTTCAAAATTTGCTAAAAGCTGGTTATTGTGATAAAGATGAATTTCTGAAATATAATCATTATGGTAGTTAGAAAATTTGTTTTAAAATTTTTCTGGATTGAAAATGTAATACGAGTAATAGCAAATTTTTGAAAACATAGACCCCAATTTTTGAATACAGGTTACTTGAAGTGAAATGCTGAGTTGAATCATCTTGTAGAAACAGCTCAGGTCAAATCATGTCAATTACAGAATGAATTGGTGCAAAATATAAAGATTCTTAGGATTAAATTCAGGCAACAATGATGTTTGATTTTTAAAATCTTAATTGAGTTGTGTTTTCTTGAAGTTATATAGACTGCAATCCCCAATGTTGGTTTTTAATATTCTTTGTTTTTTGTTAAATGTTTTAAATAGTGTGCATACAAAATTTATAAATCTTAAAGGCAGTTTCACACTTAATAAATCTTGAAGGAAGCAAGGGCTAGTGAGACCATGAAACTATAGCAGGGAATTTCGGATAGTTATTAAAATTACATTCATCAGCATTGATGGGAGAATGATGTATTAAGAAACAAGATCTATCCCCCTGCTTTCATTTGCCTCAATGAAAGCAGTGTTCCCAGTTAAAACGTCTTGTCATCAAAAGCTGTCATTCACACCCCAGGACAACAGGT
The DNA here is from genome assembly GCA_963675345.1 of Trididemnum clinides. Taxonomy (NCBI): domain Eukaryota; kingdom Metazoa; phylum Chordata; class Ascidiacea; order Aplousobranchia; family Didemnidae; genus Trididemnum; species Trididemnum clinides. The sequence continues at coordinate 36,310,914 of OY776288.1, forward strand.
GTGGAATGTGGGTTCTCCTGTCCAATGTCCATTTATACTAATGATGTGTTATGGCACTGCCATTTCAACTAATTTCAAAGAAGCCACTGTGATTAAGGGTTAGATCTCGATTTTTGAAAGATCACTCATTAACCCAAATAAATGTAATCTTAATATAGCATACTGAGATCTCCTGCTTTAGCTTGATGGTCTCACTGGCTGATGTGGCAAATTATTGCAAAAAACTTAATGCTAATTTGTTCATTATTGTCACCTTATCCTACTTTGTGATCTATAAACTTTTGACAGCTAGACTTATCCTTGTTGTAAAATGGTTGAACACTGCAAATAATTTACTGGAAACAAACATGCAGAAATAAATCTTAACTAAACACAAATGCTTGTTTTTATTTGAAGAACAATGTGAGCTCTAATTAATTGATGCAGTGGACTCCTGTTAATACACCCACCATGGGCCGACTGATTTTGGATGTAAGAAGCGATGGCTGTAATAACCAAATTTCCTAGACAGCAGCTGAACCAGCCTCCCCCTTGGGGGTAAAAAGCATAAAAAATCTGTGCAATGATGTTTGCCTTAGTGGAAATATTTTTCTGAGATGGTCATTTACTTCTGCTTTCATGGCACTAAACATGTCCGTCTTCTGAAATTTAGTTCTGTCAAGCCAAGGGGCCAATTGACAAAGGCACTCCTGCATCTCTGCAGCTGATGGTGTGGCTTCCTCAGGTTGGTCATTGTCATTATCATTGTCAGATACTTCAACCACAAGTCCATCATTGTTCTGTATCACTAAAACAAGTTCCTCAGTGATTTCTATCTCAGTACGTATTTGCACAGTTTGAACATCATCATCATCGATGCTTACCCAGTTTCTAAAATGTTCTTCAATTTGCCTAACAGGTGGTGGAGCCAAGGAAATGAATGCATCTGTTGATTTATCATTGGTAAAACCTCCCTTTTCTAACTATATTGTATAGTTGCTACTGGAACCTTTGCCCATGCTCCTTTGATCATATGCATAGCCTCTAACAAATTAATGTGTTTCACCACTGTTTGAGCCACAAGTCCAGCTTCTGGAGCATTGTCCAGCATGTCAATAAGCTTCTGGCGCATCTCTTGTCTGAAATAACTCTTCATTGACGTGATGATACCTATGTCACAAGGTTGCAAAATCGATGTTGTATTCAGCAGAAGGAAGAATAGTGAAATGTTTTTAAAAAGGTAATAGGTTTGTGACCTGAGCAGTTATCCAACAATAGAGCACTTTCCTTTCTTTCATCTGCAGTCGTTCATCCCATGATTTAAGGGCACACACCGACCAAAAACTTTGATTTTTATAGATTTCTTGTTTTCAGTGAATCTTTAACTGAAATTTATCATAGGTTTCAAATCTGCTTTCAGTTTTTAAGCACCTTATTTCCTTTTCAGTAGAAATCATATTTATTGTAACCCTCTCCGAGAATTTTTTTTATTTCCAGCAAATATTAAACTACATTTTTAACACCTAATTTTCTTCCAATTAGTTCAAATTGTTTAAATAAATAGCGCCAATTATTAGTTTTTTGGTCGAACTGTATTGAGAAACCAGTTTCCAGTTGTAAATATTGAAATTATTGAGAATATATAAGGTTGGTAGGGGATATTAAGGTCAGGTTAAATGATATTTTAATAAATTCAACATTTTTATAGTGAAACTTTGAAGGCGATTTTCTCAAAATGGTGATTTTTGGTACTAAAATTGCTACTACTCAAAAAGTATTTGTCAGATTTCGCGGAAATTTTCAGGAAATGTTGTACAGATGTCAAACTATAAATTAATTGAGAATTTTTTGAAAATTTTGTCTTTCAGCGCTTTTATAAGAAAAAGAATAGTCAAAACGTTTAATTAGAAAGTTGCCCCCAAAATTTTTGATAATTTTTTAATCAAAGATTATAAAAAGAAAAGCCTCCATTATTTTCTGTACATTGTGTGTGTCTTAATCCACATTAACTTTGAGCAATGCATTATTTGTGGTTGTATACTTTTAAGATTTTTTGTAAAATTGTTGAATAATTTTTTGGTGTAATTGCCGGTAGAAAATTTATTTGTCAGATTTTCATAAAGAAAAATGGTTTGCATAGTTGGATTCCTTTTTTCATTTCCTTTCTGGAAATATCTAGTTTTTAGGGGCTTGCTTTTTTACTTAAGCACTTAATTTAATTTGTACCTCATGTACTTGAAAATTGTGCATACCCAGGTGTGTGCCCTTAAGCCAGCTAGCAAAGATGGTGCTTGTCATTTAGGCATTTTTGGAGAAGTTGTATGTGATTGGAAGAGTTCTCACCCTTTTGAATTAGCAAGGAGAGTTAAATTTCCGTATCAGCAGCGGTTTTGCTTTGCCACCATTCATACTGCAAGTAACTAGCACAGTTGCACGGTTTTTAGCTGTTTTGAATCCTCACTGATTTTTCCTCTTCTACATACATGCTTTCTCATGGAGCACTAAAATAGATCACAGTTTCATTTGCATTGTAGATATTTTTCCGGTGTAAATGTTTCTAAGAATGTGTTTCATTGTTGTAGATTTATAATGGTAATTGAGAAAGTGAGTTACATTTTTGAAACAGCCAAATATATCAGCAAAATAACTCATAATTCCTTCACAAAAAGATATACCATGTACACATTCAAGTAATAAGAATAAGTTAAACTTTACTTCAAACTTTCATAATAACTATTTTTGCAAGATATTACTTTTAATTAATGGATGTTAAGGCGTATAGGCTAACTGCAATCAGTTGAATAAAATACCACTTCCACAACCGGTTTCGTTCCTATTAGAACTCGTCAGGTGGACTCAAGTATTGAACCAACGGTCACATGAATTGCTTCATGCGGTTTATGCCACTCCGCCATCGATCCTTTCAACTGATGCTGTTAATTTTAAGCTTATATATGTTGCACGCTCACTACAATGAGCTTGATGCGATATATGCTTTTAATTCCCAGCCAAGCCAGTGCCTTTATTACATTATAATACAAATTATAGGAGCTGGTGTCAGCCTGTTTAAGATATTACTATTAATTAATGGATGTTAAGGCATATAGGCTAACTGCAATCAGTTGAATAAAATACCACTTCTACGACTGGTTTCGTTTCTATTAGAACTCGTCAGGTGGACTCAGGTATTGAACCGACGGTCACACGAATTGCTTCATGCGGTTTATGCCACTCCGCCATCGGTCCTTTCAACTGATGCTGTTAATTTTAAGCTTGTATATGTTGCACGCTCACTACAATAAGCTTGATGCGATATATGCTTTTAATTCCCAGCCAAGCCAGTGCCTTTATTACGTTATAATACAAATTATAGGAGCTGGTGTTAGCCTGTTTAAGATATTACTATTAATTAATGGATGTTAAGGCATATAGGCATAAACCGCATGAAGCAATTCATGTGACTGTCGGTTCAATACCTGAGTCCACCTGACGAGTTCTAATAGGAACGAAACCGGTTGTGGAAGTGGTATTTTATTCAACTGATTGCAGTTAGCCTATATGCCTTAACATCCATTAATTAAAAGTAATATCTTAAACAGGCTAACACCAGCTCCTATAATTCGTATTTTTGCAAGGTGGCTCCTGATTTGTGAACAGCACTGTAACTCTAATTCATTGCAATAAAATGAGGACAAACAATATGAGCTTTCCATTATAAAACATAAGTTTTTAAAAAATGGCCATTAATAAAAAGAGTGCAGCATATCTCTTCATTTATGGCATAGTTTTGCAAATTGAGCAATTGTAGCACTTTTCATGCTGAAAATATTGTTGTAGCATTCCTAAAACCTAGTGAAACACTGTTGACAAAAACTTTGTTTCAACTGTGGTAAAAGGAAGAAATTGTGAAAGCAATGCAAAAGTGATGTCGGGAAAGGCAATTAGACCATTTTAAGTAAGTGTTGAAATGATAATTGCTAGTGGTAAAAGTGGGTTTATAGTGATGGGCCTATGTCAGCACATGCTGGATGCTTGAGGAATGCTTGATGAGTTGAGAACTTGTGTGATTGCACCCATTTTTAAAGGTAGTAGGATGTGATGAGGTGTGAATTGAATGGGAGTAAAATTGTGTAAAGATACCATGAATATTGTTGAGTGTGTGCTTGAAAGGCAAATATCAACACTGATCAATTTGAATGCAATGGATTTGGATTTATGCTAGAAAAAGGAATGATGGTTGCAGTATTCAATGCGAGGAAAATGCAAAAGGAATATCAAAAGTCATATGTGTGTTTTGTTGCCATTAAAAAGGCATTTGATGAGTAGCACGAAAAATGATGGATTGGGTCGTGAGAAATAAGAGTTTATTAAATAGTAATAGTTTTGGCAGTTATAAGCTTGTGTGATGGAGCAAAGACAAGAGGGACAATGGTATCTGCGTATTCAGAGAATTTTGAAGTAGATGTTGATATATAACAAGGACCTGTGCTGTTACCACTGTTATTTGCAACAGTTAAAGATGTTATTGCAAAAAATAACGAGAAGGGGTGTGATCAAAAGTGTGTAAAAGATAGATTTGTTTTTTTCAAAAGCAAGATTGATCCATGTGCAGTTTGTGGACAGAGTGATGACCAATTTAGTGTTGTGCACGACATATTAAAAATGGATTCATGGCAGATGTGTAAAATGAAAGAAAGTTGACACTAAATTGACAAGATGGAAAGATGTAGGAAAAAAATGGAACAAATAGTGGATTCAATCAAGAAGTTGTGTGATGAAATGAATACAGTGTATGATTTTTGTTATTTGGGAGATGGGCTGACAGCTAGGAGTAGTTGTGAAGTGGCATTTACAGACATAGTAAAAATTAATTTGCTAAAATTTAGAGAATATAGGGACTTGTTACGTGGAAATAGATTTCTGCTGCAGATAAAAGGTAAAGTTATTGTTGTTGCAAATGATCAGCAATATAATATGAAAGCAAAACTTGGTTTTTGAGAGAAAATGATAATGCAAGTTTAGGGAGAACAGGGAGAGAGCCAAACATATTCAAAAAGTTACAAACAAAAAGACGACTTAAGAACAAATGGACATGCTGGAGTTAAATAAACTGCAGATGCACTGGTAAAAGCAAACAGAGTCATATAGACATGTTCTGAGGAGGGATGATGATAGTGATTTTAGAGTTGCTGTAGATCTTGAAGGAAGTGGTAAGAGAAAGTCAAGACAATCAAAGTAGACCCGGAAGAAGCAAATTAAAATGAATACAGAGAAGATTGATTTCAAGACAAAGGATGCCCTGAATTAAGTAATATGGTAGAATGGAATGTAATTATTTGCAGAAGAAATGCAGTGGGTTTGCCAACTCTGTTAAGTGGATAAAGCCAGGCAGTAACTGAGCAACTACTTTTACCTAGCCACTAGCATTCACAATAAGCTGATTACCTTCAATTGCACTAATAGATACATTAGTAGTATTATCTCTACAATTAACAGTTTGATTTGCTTGGGTTTTTAGCGAACAGCAAAGCATTATTTATATGCCATCTATGTAAGCCCTATTTAAAACTCTTGAATATTTTCAATAAATACCAGCACACAAATAATCAAACTTGAGAATGTAAATTAGGTCTTTTGCATTTAGCGCTACTGGGTAACTGCAAGGTGGGCATGGATGATCATAGTTTTCAAATAATATTGAACAGCTAAACCTGCAAACTGATAAACTTACTACAAAATTTTGCAAAAATTTATGGAAATATATTTTCCACATTCTTCATATCTGGTAAGATTAATGCTTGTAAGATTCACTTGGCCAGCAAGTACCATATATTTTTCCAACAATAAAATCACTAGTTCTTTAACTCTCTCCCTGTCCTCCACTGTGTTATGTTAAAACCTATAAACATTAGACTCAAAAGTAGATTAGAAAGCCTAGTTCACAGAATCACAGTTTTATATCTTTATACTTTGGCATTAACTAAGATATATTAAACAGTTTACCACTTTAATTACTGCCAACACATTACACAGCACTGCCAACACATTACAAGATGCAACAGAAACAAAGAAAAACAAATAGTGGTAATTCATTAAATAATGCTATTTCATGTACTGTATTTATTTGAGTATAAGTCGCATTTTTTTGTACCAAAATATTTCCCAAAAAGTCAGGTGCAACTTACACACAAATACATGAAGTGCATCATATGCGATACAAAATTTTTCCAAGGTATTTCTCTACTATTGCTTTTCTCACGATCAAAAGGTTTTTAAAAACTGGAATTGCCATCCTCTGGATGGAAGTGGGAATGATGAAGTATGTGGTGACAGCTCTGATGAGGAAAGTGATGAAGTTGAGGAGATCTTGCCACCCTCATGGGATGCTGATGAGGATGCTCCAGAGGAAGACTGGGACATACTATTTAAGGACAGTGACAGCAGTGATGACTTTGATGGTTTTTAATTTTTTGTTATGTGATTGCAATGAATAATGTTAAAACAAAATTTGTACTGTTTTTCATGTTAAATATGGGGTTGCGACTTATACACGCATGTGACTTATACTCAAATAAATAGGGTATATATAGAATTCAAAAATTTTTAAAGAAAACTATATTGATGGTGTATTTCTATTTAAAAATCAAAGAAACTGCAAAGTTATCTTTGTTTATTTATGTGCTTACTCATCAAGTTTTATTTCTTTTAAGCATGTACTGACACCATGTTAAGTGTAGATTGAGAGTGTTAAAAATATGTTTCACTGAAAGAAATCGCCTTCAACAAAGCACAGCATAAAGCTGCACATTATAAAGATTATTCAGAATCATTGAAACATAACATAAAAAATGATAGATTAAATTTTATGACCTGGCAATGTTAAATTTTGCAACCGAAGTTTTGCGATAAGTTGCTATATAACCACAAGGTTACTTCAAACTGGCAAACTTGAACCAAGTAAGCAAATGTATGCTCACCTTTATATTATGTATTTTCAATCATCATGCCAAAGTTTCAACTTCAAAAGCAAACACTAGAGTTTCCTATTAATAACTGAATGGTTTCTTAAGCCACAGTTGGTGAGCTCACATGTGCGCTTAGCTGGCAGCTTTAATAGGCTACTTTTTTTTGCTGAGTCATGAAGAAGCATCACTAATGATATGCGAAAACAGGTTATCTTGGTCGCTGCTGACTAGATGGTCTAAAAAAGTGGTTTTACTTGTTTCATGCTATTGAAGTGAAGAGTTGTTGGTATTTTTGCTTATGGTAGTTAAATAACTTGATGTAAGGCTGTTAAAGAGCATGGTGATTTGTTTTAGTTAGGCATTCAAATTTGATAAAGCAGTCCTGTTCTGCTTTGTCCTGGTATGGGTTCTCCTCTCCACCTGATCTTTGGTGACTCTTTCTCATGCAACTTCTGGTCCAGACCATGGGGAATTTGTTTGGTTCCTGGAGCTCTGTTATGTAGTAGCAAATTTTACAGTGATAAAAGGATTAATCTTATAGCCTAATCATTGCAAAGTTAGCCTTGCTAGATTTTTCTTGGTACAGTGCTTTTCAGCCTGTTTTTTGTTATGGCATGGTAATAAATTTTAATTTGGCCATGGCACACATCCTTAATGAGGTGAAAACCTACTGTTCCTGATTTCATGAAAGTGATCTCCAAAAAAAAAGGTCATCAACCACTAATCATTATTACAACAGATCTTGTACTTAACCAATTAGATGTTTTGTGCATGTATTTCTGTCTGGATAAATTTGATGTGATTCTGGGAAACTTGTAGCTTTGTTGGGAAAATCCACTAGCAAGATTCTGGCAACACGGCATCATAGTAAAACAGACATTAAGATGAAACGATTAAATGCAAGGCAATATGACATAGACCAAATTATTTGTAAGCATTTTGTTCAAACATGAAATTTTTGCAGCACACAGTTGGGAAAGTCTGCTCTACAACATTCTAACTGATCGTTTTACATTATTATTTTGTTACTGATTCATGGGAAATTGAGATAAAGTTTATTTAAACGCAACTAACTTCTAGAACCCCTTGGGTAGATTGGTCAAAAAACCATGCAACAAATTCTGAAATTAACTTAATAATTACTTGATTGTGCAACAATTTGTTTTTCCAAGCAGCTTTATAGTGAATTATATTTTGTAGATAAAGCTCCACCTTCATTACGTTTATAACACAATTATTAGTGTTATAACTTTAAGTCAACTGAATCGAATTTATTCACAACAAAAAAATTTTGATTTGCGAAGATTGTTAACAGGTATGTGTTTGTGCATGTACATTTGTACTATCATAAAACCTCTATTTGTGCACCACCTCTATTTGAACGCCATCTTTAATAGAACGCCACCCTAGAAAAAGAGTTGAAAAATAGAGCACAACCCTCTAATTCAATGCCACTTTCATGAATTCTACCATTTTGGAAATAGTTACAGCTGAAATCGTCTTTCTAGGTCTAAGAAGGGAAGAATGGATTGTCAAATTGCACGTTTATTTTTAGATGCTGGGAAGTCCCAACTTACCAGTAATCACCCTGTATTTGTGTCTTTTGTTAATTATATAAATGTGTTAGATGTTTTTTCTTTTCATTCATAAAATTTATCTTCTCAAAATTCTGACCAGCTAGTTGAAAAGTAGAGTGCCACCATCTAATTGAATGTCACCTCTAATACAACACCACTATGGGGGAAGAGTTGAAAAATAGATCGCCATGACGGTGAAATAGAGATTTTATGGTATGTGGTAAATTGTGAGGTTAAATCTAACAATTTAGCAGGTCAATATTTTTTTGCTTTGGATATCATTGCTTACAGATGAAAGGTAAACAGAGTTGATTTTGGTTACTTTGGAGGCTGTTGTGTTACCAAAAAATATTGCTTCTGCCCACTCTGAAGCTGTTTGTATGCCTTGCAACATCAAATCATCAACAGCTCGGTAGACATTAGTGTATACAACTTGATTTAATCAAGTACCAGTAGTGAACCAGACAATGTGGTTTTGAATCCAACATCTGAAGATTCTTTGACAGTTGTGCTTATCACAATCAAAAATCACTAAACAATTTGGCAATTTTTAGGTAGTAGCAGTAGCTATTCAGTTTTTTTCCAGTGTTGTCCACTTAGCAGAGATGGCCAGATTCACCTCATTCCTTCTGCAATTGCTTGCACTCCGTCTCTCCACTTTGCTTGATTCAGGGCATCCTTCTTCTTTAAACCAATCTTTTCTGTCTCCTCCTCTACTTGCTTCTTCCAGGTCTTCTTTGGTCTTTCTTGCTTTCTCTTTCCATTCTCTTCAAGATCCAGAGCAACCTTCAAAACACTATTGTCATCCCTCCTCAGCACATATCCATACCATCTAATTCCATTCACTGTTGCTAACCGGTCTATAGTTTTTTCAACCTTAACATATCCCTCTGTTCTTCATTCGTCTTTCTGACCACACATGGCTCTCTCCATTCTTCTTGAAATTGCTTTTTTATTTTTTGAACACCATGGCTCGCCTCCATACAGTATTGTTGATCTTATGCAACAACAATAAACTTTACTTTTCATCCTCAGAGGAAACCTATTTCCAAGCGATAACTCTCCACACCCCTGAATCTTACCCAACTGATTTTTACTCTTGCTGTAACTGCCCCTTCACAACCACCACTAGAATTTAGTCTGTCTCCCAAATAACAAAATCCTTTCACAATCTCCCCTTCATCAGACAACTTCTTGATCAAATCCACTGTTTCTTCTATTATTCTTATACATTTTAAGCAAACAAAATGCATTGTTAATCTTGCGGTAAATCTCCTTATTTTTGTCCATCTGCCATAAACTCAATTTCCACATTTTGTGCACAACATTGAATTAGCCATGACTCTCATTGATCTATCTTGCTTTTGAGCAGTTTTCCAACATTCTTACCATCACACTTGTTTTTCTGGTGTTGACCTTCAAATCTTTACTTTCCAGTGCATCCTTCCAATTCCAAAATCTTTCCTTTAAGTCTTCCATGGTTTCGTTCATAAGAACAAGGTCAACTGCATACAGTAATTGATTAACCACACCCCTTGTATTTTCTGTAATAACGTCCACAACTATTGCAAACAATAGGTGCGATAGCACAGATCCTTGATGTACACCAACTTTTACTTCGAATTCCTCTGATTGTGCAGATCCCATCCTTACTCTTATTTTTGCACCATCATACAAGCTCATAACTGCCCTAACCATTACTTCTGATAAACCCTTCTTTCTCATGGCCCACTCGATCACTTTTCTTGGCACTCTATCAAAAGCTTTTTCGATGTCAACAAAACACATATACTACTTCTTGTCCTTCTTTTGATATTTCTCCTGCATTCTCCACACAATGAATAACGCATTTACTGTTCCTTTTTCTGGCATAAATCCAAATTGCATTTTATTCAAATTGACTAGTGTTCGTTTTCACCTCTCTAGTACCCTTTCAAAGAAAGGCCTTTTATCACATACTTTAACATTCAAAGCCTGCAAAAAATTTTGATAACTTAGCTCATTATTTATCAGAACTTGAGCGATCACCCCACGTGGTAGCTATATCAGAAACTAAAATTACTGAAAACGTGCTGTATCTTAACATCAATTTACATAGCAACTCATTTTTTCATTGCAAACAGCCAAACCAAAGTGGGAAATGTAGCATTTTACATTAAAGATTCATTTTTGTTTAGCTGAAAGAATACTCGAATTTTCACTGGTTAAAAAAATATGGATTGAAATAAAAACAAGTCATGGGCCAGTTATTGTTGGAGTACTTTATAGACACCCAACAATCTCCACTTTTGACTGTGAAAAATTTTCAGAAAACCTTTTCAAAATTTTTTACAAACTCAATTTCAAAAAATTTCTCTTTTATGTTCTTGGAGATTTTGATTTTAACTTAACCCTTTTGCTGCGTAATTAGAATTTTCAGTAGTCTTAAAAAATTGCAATTTATGACCAAAAAAATTAACCTCTTGAAAACAACGTTATTTTACTGCTTTTAAATGTTTTTATTTGTTTTATATCCAACAATGAATTTAATTTTCTGAAAAACTTTAATTTTAGGAATTTTTAAGGGGTTTTTTTTATAATTTGTAATGCAGCTGAAATTTGCTGATACTATTTTTTAATAGAAAAATGTTTTTGTACTATCGTGGGGTAAATCCGAACGTCGCAGTAAACGTCAATGTAAAATTTGTGGATATATCCAAATGTCGCAGCAAAAGGGTTAAAACGTATAGCTGCAAAATCCTGCTGGAAAAAGTCAATTCTCATTAATGAACATTTGGTCTTACTTCCAAAGAGTGAAAATCTTCATCCACTGAGCAAATCATCACAGCCATACAAATTTTGTAGGCATAATATTGGTCATTGCTAAGCTAGTCAACAACTGACCATGATATATCAGGGAAATGCACATGGGGATGTTTTGACGTTGGCAAATGGCTATTTTGAAACATACCCATCTAGTTGTTTGGCTATGGGCTTAGTAAAGCTGTCAGGCTGTTGGTTATGTTGTCATATTCCATAGAAACATGTCAAAAAGGATGTGAAGAAGGTAAATTGACCAATGTTATAGGTTTCAGGCAATTCTTCCAAAGAATGTTTGACATTAGTGAATTTACCAATGATCAATGCTGTGAGTTTTTCTTATAGTCCTGCATCTGATATTCGCTCAATTATTTCTAGTGCAGATATATGATTTTTGTCATTAGTTGGGGCAGGAATGTTAAGTAGTATGTCCCAGGTTTAACTGCCAGCACATAATGATTTTTAGTGGGGTAGATCTATACATTTGCCATTTGATCCTTTTACCTTAATCTAAGTTGCATCTTTTCTGCCATCAAAGTACAATACAGTGAAAAATTATAAAATTGGAAACTTCTCAACGAATTTTTTTGGCACTTTCTCTCTTGTCAGTTTACTAAATCATTACAGGTAATTTGCTTTTGTCAGTGAAGTTTTTGTTTTTCATAAGTTTTATGTACTGGTGGCGATAGCAGCTCCAGCTCTATTTGATAGCTGAAATTTCTCCCACATTCTTGCCAAGTCGGTCCATCTTTAATGGTTTTGCAATGTGAAATGACTAAGGTGGTTATCTTGTAGTGCAAAAATCAATTCCTCTTATGACTGTAACATGTGTGTTGAAAAACTATTTGCATCATTATTAGAATCGAAAACATAAGGAGAGTATTGTTTTGAATTTGGTGAAGCATATTTATGTGTTGAAAAAGAAAGTTGTGGGCCATTACAACTAAACCTTAAATCTGATTGCATCAGTGAAATAATATCATGTATACACTTATGCTTGGGACATGATCAGCAACTGTTTAAGGTATTAATGATATGTTTTCTGCCTTTGCATCTTCAATAGCACATAATTGTGAACAGTGCTGTGCTATCATTTAAGCATGTACTACCTATGTCTGTGGCATTTGGTATTTTTGTCTTGTATGGATGATGCTAGCTGTATGACTTATCCAAATATGCACACTGGTAATACTTAAACTTACTTAATCATAAACAACAACTTAGCAAGTCTTGCAAATACCAAAAATAGCCCTTGCTCCATATTCGGAAATGCATGATTTTCATTAAAAGTTGTTTTTTGCCCATAACTTTTTTCAAAAGCATTTAAAAAAAGTTTCTTTTAAAATAGATTGAAAGATTGAAAAGTTGTGCTTCTGCGTCTTTTAAACCAAAAACTAGCTTTCCAGCTCAACTGCTTTGTGAGATTTAGCCAAATTAGTTATTTTTTCATGTTTGATGATGTGCGCAGCCACTAGAGGGTGCACCAACCAAAAATTGGTTTCTTTGTCAGTTACTCCATATTTGGGGACAAATGTTAACACCTTTTTTTAGAATTCAAACCTTCAGCACCACACCATGATAAAATGGAAAATTGCTTAAAAACAATGACCGACTCACCTAATGAGACCCAATAAGGTCGAAACCTGTTGCAGGTTATTGATATACAATAAATTGTTGTGCTGTACTGTATGATGTAGGTTATTTTTTTAAGCAATTTTTTATTGCATCTTGGTGTGGTGCTGAAGGCAGATCTCTCTTAAATAAGAGATTGCCATAAATTATTAGCTAGCAACTAGCACTATCTATTATCACTAATTGCCAGAGTATAGTGATATGTAAATATCTTGTATTTAGGTAGACGTAATAAAACTGTTGCGTTATTTGGAAAGAAATGGTAACACAGTTTGACAAAGTGCAGTGCGTTTGTTGAGTGGTTGCGAATTCAATGCACTGCGCACTACTGTTACCTTTGAAAAGGGTCCATATTTTAAATTAAGAAAGGTTAAACATTGACTAATGAAAACTAATTTTAACCAACTGAATATTACTAAATAGTTACTTCAGTGTTGTTTATTTTAATTGGTTGATGGCAATGCATTTTAGGTACAGATAAGTTTTTAGATCGTCTGTGCGATAGTATGGATTCTGATCCACAATATCTTCTTGGTGCTATCAAATGTTTACAATTACCTGGAAGTGTGAGAGACATTGTTGGTCAAGCCTTACAACAAGCAAGGACAAACGACCTTGCATTTGCTATAATTTTGTGCTCAGGGTGAGTCGCTACTTTTAAACAGCGCTGTTCATACGATTGTTTTCTTCTGCCAGGGCTATATTTAAGAATATTTTTTGCTTTCTTGTCCATTTTTCTAGTGTCATTTCCTAACTGCTGAATACTATCTCGACTGGTTTATTTATTTTTGATCGAGCAATAACAGTAATAATCAGAATTAAAAATGTAGTCACAAGTTTGTCAAGAAGACTGCTTTATCAAAAAAGAGTTTGCTTCATAGATGGCATTCTATTTAGCAATACCAGATAGCCATTAGTAATGACTAGGGCAAGTTTTTATTGACCTAACAAATTTTTGACTGAATAAATTAATGCTACTTGAGTTTTTATATTAAAACGAACATTTAGTTAATGAAAATACACAAATTTTCAACAAAAGTTGCAATACGCACGCCTTATATAAGCAGCTAGCTCTGCACTTATTAGGCGCAAAAATTGAAATGTAAAATCATATGTTCTTTTACATTTTCGACCTTAAAGTTCCTGTCCTTGGCTAACAGTCTTCACAGTATGGAAAAACTTTTTTTTACAGAAGCAGTTGTTGGCTGACAAAGTTGATGTAAACTCCAAATACAGTGGAACCCCGGTTGGCGACCACCTCACTAAAATGACCACCCCGTTAACAGGACCACTTCATTGCCATCCCAAATAATTTGCTATGTTGATGCATTGTATTTTGTTTCACTAACGCGACCACCCCGCTATCCAGACCGCGACCACCATATTCTTGGTCCCACAATGCAAATTAAACTCCGCTAAAGCGACCACATGTGTGCAATAATTTACTTTTGTGACCAAAATAAAAAGATAAGATCACTGTGTGCACACACAAACAAAGAAATTTCGTAACAAATAAACAGTGTGATGTAGGGAAGTGCATGCACACACTAACAAACAAAGAAACTACAGTACTGTACACACAAAATGGCGTGCGAACTGATTAAAACCGCTTAACTTAAAAGTTTAAACTCATTCTGTAAAACCCATTCTGGCGAGTTTAGTATTTTTCAATCTGCAGTTGTTTTTAAAAAGATATGGCGCTTAGTAAAAAGAAATCGCGTGAACTTTCAATCAAAGAAAAAGTTTTGGTTATAAAGCAAAAGGAAAGTGAGGGAAAATCTCAAAGGGAACTCGCTAAGATTTTCGGCGTAAGCAAAACTCAGATACAGAGTATGCTAAAAAGAAAGGCTGATGTTTTGGCTGCATACGAGGATAATTTACCTAATGATCAAAAGAGAATCAAAACGTTTCAATTTGAAGAAGATATCGATTTGCTAACTTTCCGATGGTTTCAAAGAGCTCGGTCTTTAAACCTACCGATAAGCGGGCCTCTGATTCAAGAAAAGGCTCTAAGCTTTGCCAATTCTCTGAAGAAAACTGACTTTAAAGCATCAAATGGTTGGTTGAACAGATTTAAAACATGGCACAGCATTTCTCATGCTGTTATTAGTGGGGAGAGTGGCAGTGTTGATGAAGATGTCGTGGAGAGTTGGAAATTACGCCTTCCAGCTATCACTGCTGGTTACGCTACTCGTGACATTTACAACATATACGAGAGTGGAATGTTTTATCGTGCTTTGCCTGACAAAACTCTTAAAGAAAGAAACACTGAGTGCAAAGGGGGAAAAAAGTCAAAAGAACGGATTACGGCCATGTTCTGTGTAAACATGGACGGAGAATTTGAGAAAACTTTAGTGATTGGAAAAAGTAAAAACCCTCGATGCTTCAAGTCTATTGACACAAGGACATTGCCTGTAGAATGGGAGCATAACAAAAAGGCGTGGATGACATCAGGGATTTATCAACGGTGGCTTCAAAATTTTGATAGAAGGATGCAAAGACAGAATCGGCAAGTTTTACTACTCCTCGACAATGCTCCAAGCCATCCAAAGGATGTGAATTTGTCAAACGTGAAAGTTGTGTTTTTACCGGCGAATACGACATCTAAACTTCAACCACTAGATCAGGGAATAATCAAGGCAATAAAAACAATCTATCGAAAACGACTTCTGCAGTTTGTGTTGGCAAAAATGGAACGAGGCGAGGACGTGATGACATTGTCAAAATGCGTGTCTGTTTTAGATGCCATACATTGGATCAATACAGCAGTTCAACAAGTCCGCTCTACTACAGTGAAGAAATGCTTCTTAAGATGTGGAATCGGGCATGCTGAAGCTGATGATTCTAGCACTTCGGATGATGAGGACAATGTGGGTCTAAGTGAACTTGTTTCAAGGGTCCAAAGTAATTTTGATCTGCCGAGTCAATCTGTTGATGACTTTGCTGCATGTGACAACGATTTGGAAACGTGTGACAACGCAACCTCTAACTTAGAAAATCGAATTCTAGAAGAATACCACGAGCAGCAAAACAAAGTTTCAAACAGTGATAAATGTGATGATGAAGAAAATCTGCCTGAAGAGAATGAAGAAAGTTCTTCTACGAAGAATTGTAAAAAAAATGCGTTGACATCAATTGGAGCAACACTAAAATGTGTTGAAGATATAAAATCTTTTCTATTGGAA
The DNA here is from genome assembly GCA_963675345.1 of Trididemnum clinides. Lineage (NCBI taxonomy): Eukaryota > Metazoa > Chordata > Ascidiacea > Aplousobranchia > Didemnidae > Trididemnum > Trididemnum clinides. The sequence continues at coordinate 36,327,051 of OY776288.1, forward strand.
AGAAACGCACCCCATCTTCTCACACCTCTGTATGAAATTGAAAAAGGACTGTGTGAAATGTCAACAGCTGCAATGAAACAAAAATCTATTCGCGATTTTTTTAACGTGAACAGTACCTGCAGTTGTGAATAAATACATACTGTACATGCATTTTGATGTTTTGTTCTTTTTCGCTTATCATAGGCTACTTAGGCAAATCAATGCCTGCATTTAAGGGTGTAAGTCCAGTTGTTATAAATATGATGCTCAAAGGCAAAATTCACTAACCTGACCGCTTTAATGCAGTCCCATGGGTGGTCAGGTTAGCGGGGTTCCACTGTAGCTGGTGAAATCTCTGGTCTTTACATGTTCATCATTTTGGAAACGTCATTGTGTTGCATTCATTATTGAATGTAACGATTAAAGTTGCAAGTGCCTTCTCTGAAGTCAAGTTTTTGAATAGCTTGCGCACCACTTTTTTGATGGTGTACTTTGTACTTCCTATCGTTTCTATAAGATCATTTGAGAAGTTGAGCAGCTACACCAGTTGTTTGCAAGCTAACTTTTGCTTGTGTTACTAAAATACCAGACCATACAAAATTTTCCACAATCGCTTTTGCTTCAGGCAGATTCTTCGCATAAAATAAGGCAGCATTTAACCAGCTTTCTCATCTTGTAACAACAGGCTGAGGCGGGCAACCAATAGTGGCGAGTTTTGTTTGTCTGGTTTTGTTTTAACTGCTGCTGATTTGACTTTTGCGATCAACTGATCAACATCTTCAAAGTGAGATTTGACTTAAAGTTAATAGTTTAGATCTGCTGCTTAACGGTTTTTGGTGTATGGACGTGTTTTAATGACTTTTATCGAGAAATCGTTTGTTGCAAGAAACCATAGCTTCTCAAATTGTGATGTACTTCGTTGTTGAGATTTTTTTATAGATTTTTCAGGGAAGTCTTTGAAGTGCGGATTTGAATTAGATGTTTTGTTAGCTCTAACTTTTGGCATCATTTGAAAACCTAAATCACAAACTAAAGCAGTAGTAGCTATTCAGTTTTTATCCAGTGTTGTCCACTTAGCAGAGATGGCCAGATTCACCTCATTCCTTCTGCAATTGCTTGCACTCCGTCTCTCCACTTTGCTTGATTCAGGGCATCCTTCTTCTTTAAACCAATCTTTTCTGTCTCCTCCTCTACTTGCTTCTTCCAGGTCTTCTTTGGTCTTTCTTGCTTTCTCTTTCCATTCTCTTCAAGATCCAGAGCAACCTTCAAAACACTATTGTCATCCCTCCTCAGCACATATCCATACCATCTAATTCCATTCACTGTTGCTAACCGGTCTATAGTTTTTTCAACCTTAACATATCCCTCTGTTCTTCATTCGTCTTTCTGACCACACATATCTCTCTCCATTCTTCTTGAAATTGCTTTTTTATTTTTTGAACACCATGGCTCGCCTCCATACAGTATTGTTGATCTTATGCAACAACAATAAACTTTACTTTTCATCCTCAGAGGAAACCTATTTCCAAGCGATAACTCTCCACACCCCTGAATCTTACCCAACTGATTTTTACTCTTGCTGTAACTGCCCCTTCACAACCACCACTAGAATTTAGTCTGTCTCCCAAATAACAAAATCCTTTCACAATCTCCCCTTCATCAGACAACTTCTTGATCAAATCCACTGTTTCTTCTATTATTCTTATACATTTTAAGCAAACAAAATGCATTGTTAATCTTGCGGTAAATCTCCTTATTTTTGTCCATCTGCCATAAACTCAATTTCCACATTTTGTGCACAACATTGAATTAGCCATGACTCTCATTGATCTATCTTGCTTTTGAGCAGTTTTCCAACATTCTTACCATCACACTTGTTTTTCTGGTGTTGACCTTCAAATCTTTACTTTCCAGTGCATCCTTCCAATTCCAAAATCTTTCCTTTAAGTCTTCCATGGTTTCGTTCATAAGAACAAGGTCAACTGCATACAGTAATTGATTAACCACACCCCTTGTATTTTCTGTAATAACGTCCACAACTATTGCAAACAATAGGTGCGATAGCACAGATCCTTGATGTACACCAACTTTTACTTCGAATTCCTCTGATTGTGCAGATCCCATCCTTACTCTTATTTTTGCACCATCATACAAGCTCATAACTGCCCTAACCATTACTTCTGATAAACCCTTCTTTCTCATGGCCCACTCGATCACTTTTCTTGGCACTCTATCAAAAGCTTTTTCGATGTCAACAAAACACATATACTACTTCTTGTCCTTCTTTTGATATTTCTCCTGCATTCTCCACACAATGAATAACGCATTTACTGTTCCTTTTTCTGGCATAAATCCAAATTGCATTTTATTCAAATTGACTAGTGTTCGTATTCGCCTCTCTAGTACCCTTTCAACAATTTGCATGACATGTTCCAGCGGTTTCACTCCTCTCTATGATCCACAGCTCACCACATTACCGTTTCCTTTAAAGATAGGCACAATCACATTAGTTTCCACTTATCAGTCACTCCTGTACCATTCAACACACGCTGACCCAGATCCATCATCACTTTAACCCCAATTTCGCCACTTGCAACTATCATCTCCACACTTACTTCAGATGGTCGAGTTGCCTTTCCTGATATCATCTTTTGCATTGCTTCCACAATTTTATTGCGAGCCACTTTTTCCACTGGTCTTTCTACTGGATCTGTTTCCGCCCTCTGGTCTGATTCGTTCTCTTCATTCATGATTTCTTTCCATGTGTTCCTTTCAAATTTTTGCCCTGGCTTTTTCAATGAAGCCCAATCGTCCGTCTCTTCCTCTCAAGCACCTTCCTCCTTCCACATTCTTCCCTTCCTTTTTCATTCTTTTAAGGAAGTAGAAAACACTGTTGAAACTTTGATATAAATCATTCAACTCCTGATTAGCTTCCTTTCTCGTAGCTCTAGCAACAATTTTTCTCGTTTGATTTCTTAAACGTTTGTATTGAGTCTTATTTTCTTCTAATGGAAACCTGCACAGCTTTTTAAATGCCACCTTCTTTCTCCCTATGGCATCCTTGACCTCCTCATTCCACCACTACATGTCTGCTCAATCTCTCCAAGACTTCTTCATTCCACACACTTCATCACATGCCTTTAGAACACATTCTTGAAAGTTTTCCACAAATGAGGCGCGTCTGTGCTGCTTACTACTGTAGTTTTTTTACATTTTTTCAGATCTTACACTTGTTCGGTTTTCATTCAGCTTCCAAATCTTTCTTCTGCAAGCAAAATCTAAATAAATTCACGTCATTTTTTTGAATGTTGATTTCTCTATAGAATAATAAAACATTTGTTAGTGAGCTTGCACTTTGCACCAGCATAAATAAACTATTTACTAGTCGCAAATAATTTCGTTTGACTTTGACTTTTGCATCACAATGATTTAATTGTGACAAAAAGTAGCAATCTTTACTACTCTACAAAAAATTGACAAACATTGCACACATTACAAAAAAGATAAGTAAGTTTTATCACAGTTATCAGTTTTTCTCACCAATACAAAAGAAGCATTTAGTCTAAAACAGTGTTAATTATCTAAAATTGACTTATTACCCTAAAAAGGAAAAATTTATCTATCGGTAGAAAATTGACGTTTTAAGTACACGAAACTTACTCTATGTATCCTGAACTCTTCCAAAAAAGCACATCGCTCGTGCTTACTGCCAAAAAATTGACTATTTAAAAACTACCCAAAATGACAAAAGAAGTATTTAAGGGGCAAGGCCGTAGGAGCCATATTTCCAATTTTTTAATCCAATCAAAAATAAAGCTGTAGAATTGGCTTTTATAAAATATCGATCTCCGAAAAACTTCCATTTAACAAAATTGAGAAACTGCAAAAAGATAAGACGTAATTGGTGAGACTGATATAGCGGATTCCAAAATGTTGATAAAATTTATAAGTGGTGTGTTAAAATTGATGAAATGTCATTAAGCACAGAAGTTAAAGCGTGTTTATTTTCAGGCAAGTGGTTAGTGTGTGCCGATTAAAGGAGCACAAACTTGAAACAAACGATCTTCAAATTCTCCTTAATCTTGTAACAGCTTCATCTACTTCTTTTCTGGCAGGAGAAAGCTGGCTTCCTATATGCCTGCCACAGTAAGTATCGATTTTTTAAATGCCGTTAAAACGATGCATTTTCCTGCCACGATGCACAAAAGATATATGAAATTTGATATAAAATGATCGAAATTACCACACAGCGATCGATCCATTTGCTGGTAACATGAAAATCTGTAATCACTGACGAATATGCGAATTAAATATAATGATGTCACTATCAATCGTTTTTAGCTTCAATCCCAATGGATTCCTTCACGCACACATTTCATATCTCGATGAACGTCAGCGGACTTGTCTTATGCTTCTTTCTGCCGATCGTGATGCTTTCTTCACGTTATGTGAATGCAAAAAAAAAGTTGTCGCTAAACTCAATAAGTAAGAAGGCTATGTAGTGTTTGATCCTGTCGTCCGTAAACCTTGCAGCGAAAAAATAAACGAGTTAGCTTGTAATAAGTAATACAGCAGTCTTTTTTTGATAGCGTGATAAGTTTTGCAAATTCAAATTTTTTGGGCTATGATATTAAATCAAGGTCAAACTTTGTTTTTACTTATGCTTATCTCATTTGGTTGACATAAAAATGTTTGACTTTACCTTCCGTACATATTTTAAGACACAATTGCCTCGAAGCGCTAAATGCTGCTGACAGCAAGGCAAGCTACACAATGAATAAAATAAATATTCCACAACTTCGCCACTTCCTCTACAAAGCAAAGAATATATCGCAGGTATGCATAGTGGTAATGCAAGTCAAAAGAAAGGAGCATTTTTGTTTTGGCGTGCATATAAATGCTAGGAGAAATACAAAAATATTAATAGTAATTTCAAGAAAAACAATATAATCTAATTGTTCAGCAATTATTTTATATTTGATGTATTTAAACGTTTCAAGTAAATTTTATTAAATGACTCCTAAGTAGTAGATGTAGTTTGAAATAGATCAATCATCTTTTACGCTGATTTATAATGTAACGTTTTGGTCGCCGTAGACTTGGTACAGAAGATAATTTTAGGATTGATAAAACCAATAGTATTTGTCGAGAAAGGCATCTCGAATTCAAAAACTTGCTTTTGAATCAAGATCTGATGAAAATCTGGTGAAAACTTGAAAACACATAAAGCGCACGAGTAATATATTTGCGTCAGACACAAAAACCTTATTTTATGTTTATTTAGTTTACTTGTCCTGAAGTGGGCGGTCCTTACATTGAGTCGGATCAGAAAAGACGATTGTTTGGTTTATATCAACATTTACACGGGAAAATCCACTCTCTTAGTGCCCCGTTGAAATTGCACTACTGTGTGTCCAACCAAGAAACATTGCTTGCGTGGGTGAGTAAGTTGACTTGGTTAAAAATTGAATTGGATTGTACATGTTTAGATTACATTAGATTACAGAAATGTGTTATGGAAGTTTCCGGGGTTACTGCTACTAGTTCTGTAGTATCAAACATTAAATAGGCTTGCTTACTTTTCGTTCTTTATTGCTGAGTGCTGAACATGAGATCTAAGAATACACTATTACCCACTTTATAGTAGTTGGCATGTACTAGGTTCTGGGATAGATTTGTCATCTGAAAGTTTTTTTTTTGTTGTGGAGTTTCTCGATATCACGTGAGACTGTTTGGTGAATCAACTTCTTTATAGGTTAGTTGATGTCAGTGAAACATTAGTTAACTAGCAGCTCATCTTTCCCTTGAAGACTTCTCAATGGATTTGACTTTGGTGTTAAACATCTGCACTAAAAGAAACAAAATGTAGTATAATATAAAATTTAAAAAATCAATTCGACATTTAAAAAAATTGTTTCGCTATGAAACGTTAGGATTGTGAACTTCCAAGCATTAAAAAGCGAAATTTGGTTTTGTGCAAACATCAGCATTCGTCATATAAGCATTTGGAATTTAAAGATTCACCAGTATATCAGAGCATGATGCATAAACTGGTGGTTAGTACGGATATTAAGAGTTTATATCATTTGTATTTGACACCGCTGGTATTCGTCAGGAAGGGCATACAGAATTTCAAGTGCTACGTTGCTCCAGTACAAAGTCTGGTTCGAAAGCGAGTGTATAGTGGTAGACATACATTGAATCAGTACGCCTGAGCCTGCAAAACGCGGAAAAATGACGTAAAACCGACTTTCTGACTGGGATGTCTCCTTGACACAATCCGCGTTCGAAACCCGTATAGGAATCGTTTTTGAATCAATTTTATCCGCTATTTTGCGTACTTGGAGGAGTTGATTCCGTGCACCACACACTCGCTTTTGAACCCGACTTTTTATCGAAGCAGTGCAGCTCTTCAAATTCCGGATGTCTTTCTTGATGAATACAAATTGTGTTTTTACTGTGTTTGGAACTCCAGATCTTTTCTGAATAAACTGTGTAACAGGGGTTGATGATGTGAACTGACAGATTTTCAAAGCTTAATTTGCGTCATCGATATTTATTGCAGTGGTTGTGAGCGATATTGTATATTTTGTGCAGGTTGCCTCAGGTTTTGAATTTTATGCCGTTTTCGAGCCTCTAGTGACCAAGCAGCAAGCGATATCAGCTGTCGATAGATTACTGAGATGGATCAAACATCGTGAAGACGAGTTGTTTATGATGCGACCTCTAGTTTTTTAATTTTTCTTGTTAAGTATTGCCTTTGAGATGTCACTAAGTATTTTTTTATTTAATCCAAATCTTGAGTGTTTATTTTTTGTTTCATTTCGCACAGGACATACAATGTTCATTAAAGAAAGAAAATGGTTGCTAAATAACCAGTTTGATTTGCTGTTTACCATCGCTTGTTGCTGCATCAATAGGTGTTAAGCAGAACATTTATTTACGTCATGCTCTTTCACCATGTATTCGTTTCGTTTTTGTCTTCAAAATGACTTAAGTGTCACCGTTCATTTGTCTTTCATCGCAGCAACATATGACTGAAGTCTGCGGGTGAGTTACAAAGCTTTTTCGCATAATTAAAAAAAAATGAATCCTGTTATTTTGCAATAGAAACGTAGCGGCCTTGCAAATATGATCCTAAATAACATCCTTGACCCCATCATGCCTTCATAGGTTCGAAAGTGGTCACTGCTGGGGAAGTGATTGACCTACGGAAGAGTCATGTTTTTAATGAAGTACTTGAGGCTGTAGCTGTGGTTACCCCTTTTTCTTCATAAGGAAGGAGGTATGGCATTGTACGATTTTCCAGAGTCATGCAGCCAACCTAGTTAAATTGGACTAGGGAAAAAGTGGCACCCATTTCAAACCAATCATGAATGCACATTACTGACTGGTAGCCTCACCACCAGCAAGGCGGACTGCTATTGGTGGGTACTTAGAGTTACCGCTATCAACATGCTTGGTGAGCAGGTCCTCTGTCCTCACCCGGTCAAGCACTGGTAGAAATGAGTTACTTCGTGCGTATTATCTTTCTTGCTATTTTTTTGTGGCAGATGTAATGGTGTATGTAGTAATGTATAACTGAATGGTTAAGTAATTGGGAATTCTTGCAGCTTTTTCCTTTGTTTCAAGTAATTTTCTAAGTATGTTAATTTGTCCTTCCCAACTTATCAATGTAGCTTATTGGGATTGATGCTAATTATAGGTAAAATTAAATGCCGTTTTTAGAACTGAGTGCAAGGTTACATATAAACTGCTTCAACGCCATATTTTTCTTCAGCATTAATCGTGGGTTGACGAAAGAGAGAGGGTACAGAGGTATTAACTTTTCTAAGATTTTTAAAACTATAAGTTTGAGGAAACGTCCTGGTTTATAAAATATCGATGCTTCTATCATTTTTTTGACCAGAGTTTCGAACATTCTAGAAATTTTCAGGTTTAATGTCTTTTATAACTTATTGCTGCTACGTTTATTTGAGTTGTATGCGGAAGACAAGTCATTTTTATGTGTGAACGTAAGCACGATAGGAATCAGTTGAACACCACCCCCTCTTATTTTTTTTGAAAGAGAATTTAATTGTATTACCATTTCGATCATAGAAACTGTATTTGCTTTTAATTTTTTAAAATTTGGTTTGATTGTTGCACTATAGAAAACTGATTAAATATCTCACAAAGTATACACTAGGAGCAGCATCAGTTACTGCAGGTAAAATAATCGTTAAGATTCATCGGTCACAGCTTACAGTTAATGGAGTTTCTTTGAACAGTTATTCAATTTTGTTTATTTTTTTTATACTTCTATAATTGCAGCGATCTTTTTAATCGTCAAATCTGTTCATATTGCTTTTAATGGCAGCATCATAACATAATTGAAATTAGAATAACTAAGTGCACTTTCATACCAAGCGGGAAATTAAATGAACATGCGATCCGGTTAAACTGCATGAAAATCGATGTTTTTTCACTTCATTCGGATTGTGACTCAAGCTTTCCCCAGCGTGCTATCAATTATTATCATTAACTGTTATCTTATTTGTAAAGTTTGTAGTGAAGGAATCTTTCAACTGGAACGTTGAACTCTTGTGCTGTGAGTAGCTCGACAGCGCACTTTCAAGATCGTGAAAATAAATTCTATAATATTTTCCGACGTGTTATGCTAATTACTGAGAAAAAAGGTTGAAAAAATAGCTTAACTTTCAAATTTTTAGTTGAACAATGGCTCATTTTACAATTTACACGTCGAGGCATTCCGGTTCTGCACTAACCAAGAGTTGGCACAGTATTGTGGTTTAGTTTCCGCGCCCCTTGGGTCGGGGCCAAAATGGCTGTTGGCATTTTCGAGAGTCCAGTAGTTTGGGCGCTTTCGACGTCAAATGTCTTTTGCGGTGCTGCCCTCTGAACGATCGCTGTAGGACAACCTCACTCTTTTTTTATATTGGTCGTTTGATTTTCCTCTTTGTGCCGTCACGCTTTATTCTACATCTACTTCTAAAGAGCGGCAACGTTCATTTTAACCCTGTCCCTATCCGTCGTTCTGTGTGCGCCGGCAATGTGACGGGACTTGAAGGGGGAGGTCAGTGCAGTGCTGTACCTGTTATCAAATTGGTGTAATTAAGGTGCAATTTCCTCTACTTGAGTTCCAACTTTCTTCAGTTCTCCTGGAGTTGACTTCCATGCTTCATCTCAGTCTACCTACCAGCACTTCGGCAAGAATGCGCTCACTGTGAACTGCTGCCATTCCTATCTCACCCACATCTTCTGATGTCTTAACCTTCCCACAGCCTTGTGCCTAACACATCCTTCGGAATCTTCAACTATCATTACCCTCTATGGGTTTTATGGAATACTCCTGACCCTCGCTGGGATAAAGTATTCAAGTGGCACATCTCCTCCGATCTTTCCCTTAATGACCCTGATGACATTTCTTGCAGTCGCTCCTCACCAAACCTAATTTTCGCTGTCTCCTCCGTCTTGCTAATGGGAAATACTTAGATAGTTACATGCCGATCATCACCTTATTTTTCTCTTTGATCTTACAAGGTTTCTTCAATTTTGACTTGCACTGTCTTTCAGCAGAGAAGCTCTCTTCCTTTGGTCTACAGCTGTACTCCTTACCTCTTTAAGCCATAAATGCTGCCAAATAAAATTTTCCATTAGGCCGCATCAATCGCCGACCTCAAGCTGGCTGGTCTTTCCAAGTGAAAGAAGCAAAAAGAAAAAGAGGCTAGGTTTTTGCTTCCTCGTTTTAAAGTAATGGAGTACCTGGCTTTAATTACCTCTAGGAATCTTTCGTCTGTAATTGCCAAAGCATGGCTTGAAAAGTGCTATTTTGTCTTTCCCCTACTTTAATCAGTCTATTCTCTCGGATCTGTTACTCATATTGCATTTTCTTCCTCCTATCCTTCACAAATGCTCTTCCCCATGAGTCGGCTTACGCCAATCACCTAAGATCTCACTTTTTTGTGTGTCAGCCATAGCCAGATGCTACTTTTCTGACTTCCACTGAGCCTTCTGCTCTGAGGAGTCTTCTTTCTCTTCCTGCTCTTTTTCGTCTCGAGAAGATTTCTAGCCGCTGCCGCCAACCTCTCACTGCAACTGGTCCAGACAGATTCGCCTACCTCGTGCTGAAGCAGTGCTCTCGCTCCGACGTGGATCTTTACATTTAAAATTTTTCTGGGTCTTTGCATTCTTGTTCTTCCGTATAAAAGTCCAGTTTTCCCATTCATAAATATGGGAAAATTTCTCAACTCACTTCCTTCTGGCCACCTCTCTCGACTTCTGCGGGTTAAGCTGTTGTAGCATAAATTCTACTCCATCTACTTTGAAGTCTTTCTGGAGTATAGCTCTGTTCTCTTTCCACGCCAGACCGATTTTTATTCTAGTCTGTATACTCTCGATTAATTTCTCTATCTCTTTTAGTCCATTTCAAATGGGTTTAACAAACCCAAGCGGGGATCTCAAATAATCCTTGCTACTAACGACTTTTTCAAGGCTTATTATTTCTGGTGGCATTCCTCCTAGCTTTGTTCATCAAACTTGATCTTTCCTTTCTGACTGGCATGTCGCGTAGTTTTTCAAAATAAGCCGAGATGCTTCCCTAGTATCCGTTCTTGGCAATGTTCTATTTTCTCTTTTTATCAACTTTCTATCATTGCTGCCTCTTTACGCTAATGGCCCGCCTCCTCCTTTGTTTCTGCTGCTGCGGAGGCCACACAAGAAGCCGTGATTTGACTGGAGCGTTTCTCTCAGCACTATTGTTTTTCAATCCAGTCTAATGTCAGCCTTCTTCCAGCTAGACGTCCACTGGGCCAATGTTCAGCCCCCGTCTCTATTCAACTGCCCTCTCTGCTTCGATCCTATTTTCATAGAGTTACTTTTGACCGCACTCTTCTGAATATTTATTTTTGCTAAAGGCCAAGTTCTTCCCTTGTCTCAAGGCCTTACATTGCATCTTTATTCTCTCATTTGGCCCCTCGAAGAAGTCCCTAATTTTTCTGTACAAAGCTTTTTTTTGGCCTGTTCTCACCTATGTAACCCCCGCATGGTTTCTCTTTTTTTTCAGCGTTACCAAGTTGGAACGCCTTCACCGGTCAGGCAGTCGCACCATCGCCGGCTGCTTCTCGTCCTACCCTACATTTCTTTGAGGCGTCCTTGTCTCCCATACGAGTCACCTTGACTCATATCACCCTGTCCTCTTATGCTGGGGGTATTCGTCTTTCATCCTATTCTTTATTTCAGGATTGGCTAAACATAAAGGGAAATTAAAGCTTACCAGGTCCCATTGAGTGACTTTGCATCCACTCACTTGATGCTTTCTTCTTCCTCCAGAAAGGCTCTTCTTCCTACCCTCTCCCTTTCATCGGTGTGAAGCTTACTCTTTCTACTTTATTTTCTTCTTCGTTTTACTCGCCCAACTTGACTCTCTCCCATATCACGATTCGTAATTTGAACTGATGGCACAAGCTGTTCCTTTTTCCTTTGATAAAAGAGGTTCTGGCGTCATTGTCAATTGCTTATTTCGTGCTTTGTGCCGACAAAATTACGGACTTGCTACATTACGTAAACACAGGAGAAATTTACCTAACAAATTGCGGAGATCTCAGAAATACAGACGATGCTAAAAAAATGTACAAATCAAAAATACAACAACCCAAATAAATAAGATCAGATAATTATATTGAGTTAAGTAAACTATGCATCTCTGTATTTTGTAAATGTGTTGGTGCAAAATTAGTCGTTCAAACAAAATATAAAAGTTTGTCGAGCATAGCCCATCCATCAGTAAGACGGAGGGAGAAGTGTGGGGAGTTCATTCAGGAAGTGGAGATCTGTTTGATGTCAGATTGGAAAAAGTCAGTTAAATTAGCGAGAGTTCGGTTACTAAATAGGTCAGAAAAAGGGCGGGGTATACTGTCTGGCATACGGATTAATTGACTGTTGGTCGAAAAAATAGTTGAAGATTGATCGCATGATCAAGAAAAAAATCTGGAACTGCAGAGATAATCGTCTAGTTAAAAAATTAATTGAAAAAAAACTACATATCATCTTTCGATTACTAAACGAAAATAACGAATTCATTTATGGCTATTTATATGCATTTCCAACAAAAAAGCTTACGTCTCTATTAGCATTTTCTAAATGAGATTTATACAGTACACCCCTTGCCTCATGTAAATTGCTTCACGCACATTTTGTCCAATGGGGCTATTGCACATTTAATCCCGAATATTGCTTCATGCCTATAACTTTATGACCACAACATCACGCCTATAAATCGCCCCGCGCACAATGCTTGTGCCCATGGTGCTCCATGATTATATTGTTCAATAACTAATTGCCATCTGCCAATGCTCAATTCTCAGCGCCTTCTACCCTATACCCATTTTGCCACATGCTTATTGGCCGATGCCCCATGCCCATGACCATTTTCATGCGCCCAATTTGCCCCATGCTCATTTTGTTATTGCTTTTGCATAATGGGCATTGCTCTACATCCATCATTTCATGCTTATTGCCCAATGACCGCTTTGCTCCATCCCCATTGCCTCATGGCATTTGCAGGATGACTATTGCCCCAGGCACATGACAATTGCCTCAAGGCACTTGTCCCATGACCATTGTTCCTAACCTAAACTCACACCACATAATATCAAGCTTGTGGCATACATCGTGTGGCAAACCCTAAAAGAATCGAAAATTGTATTTCTGTATTTCCCAATGAGATTTTCATGCATCTCAATATTTCTTGACTAAGAATTGTTTGGCACCTGGATATTTTTACATGAAATTTTGCCATTCTGGTGGAAATATGGCTTGCATCTTTGTATTCCTTTAGTAGAGTTCGGTAGTAGCGCCGCTGCTTTATTTGGTAGCTAGTTGTGATAGCGTCGATACTTTTTTACCAAGTTGCAGTAGCGGAACGTTGCTACTTTTGCAGAATTTGTAATATCGTTACAGTTATTCTAACAATATTTTATCCACTCAGAATATTGAAAACAATATTTTCGCAACTCTTTATGTTAAAGAAAAACTTTTGATATCTCGAGCCGCTATGAAATGCTTCAAAGACTTTTGACTTCTCGAGAGTGAAACTTCCGATTATGACTTTTTACGTTCTCCTCAGCTGTTAGTTTGATTGAAGTTCAGGCGAAAGCGGTTTGTATATTCCAATAAATCTACAGAAAAAAGAAACTAGACAATGCAGTGTAGCTGGGCCTATTTCAATGTAGATTTATTTTGTGATGAGGTCAATTCGTCTCTGGACCGTGAGCACTTTTAGAGCGGACAGACAGTAACCTAAGTTGCAGAAGCCCACTATATGTCAACAACTTAGCCCAATGTCTGCCATTAAAATTTGTTTGTAGTGCAACTTAAATGACTGATCATCTAATTATTATTGTTGTGTAGGGCCTTAGAAATAAAATTATATATTTTGATGTCGATCCTAGGGTGATGCCGAGTCCAGGCACTAAATCGAATGCATGTGCTTCACGTTGATTAACATCAAATGCTTTTGAAAATATTGATGCCGGTTCAGAAACCTATTGTAGTATCTTCCGTTGCACCTGACCTTAACTTAGGTCTTATCGAAAGCACTATAATCGTTGATGCTATATACAATTTATATACAAGCTTTCCATTTCACTCACAAACGTAAACTGAACAACAAGTTTCACACGCGAGAAAAAACTTATTTATCACTACCATTATTCATCATCATTCAGTCCCAGGGGATGTGACTCACGTTACTAAACAAATATTTGGGTTCTAACTGCGAATACAAAATTGCTACGAAATAATGTCAAATTTAGCTTATACATTACAATGTTGTTCTATTGAATCAATACACTACATCCCTTCCTTTCTTAACTTTAAGCGTAATAGCATATGACGCAAAATATAAAATTGAAATAAAATAACTCCACAGCCAAAATAAAGTTTAACACATGCAATAGTCTTTAAAACGAACTGGTGGATGGATGTTACGTTTAGGGCGTTGCTCCCCCGAATTAATTGTGTCCGATGTTGAATTGTTATTAGACTCGCACTGAGTTTCATTGTCGCCGTAATATTCTTTCACAAACGAAGAATCTCGTGTCGTCATATTTCCTTCTTCGTCTTGCACTGTCACCTTCCTTCCATCTTTTTCAACAACTGTTCGAAGAATAGAATCAAAATTAGGAGTCAGCTTGTTTGTTTTATCGGCTTTTAGCAACACGGTATCCCCAATTTGAATGCTTGATTCCCTTGCATTTCGATCAGTGTCTGCTTTCACTTTCCCTCGTAGTTTCTTTTGCCAGTCATTGTCTCGAACTTCTTCATACAGGAATTCCGGATCGCGTATAAGCTCTGGTAGCTTGGTTTTCATTTCGCGACCGAACGTCAGAAAAGATGGTGACGCACCGGTGGTTGATTGCGGAGTAGAACGATAAGCAGTTAAAAACTTGTAAATCTCTCTCCTCCAGTCCCTTTTCTCCAAATGGGCAACTCGTATGGCTTTCATCAAAGAGCGATTTTGGCGTTCAACCTCACCGTTGCTTTGCGGCCAAAGAGGAATTGAAGTGTAGTGTTTAATGCCATGTTCTTTTAAGTATTGCTCGAATTCATTGGAGATAAATTGTGGCCCATTATCAGTTCGTAGCGTCAGCGGTAATCCAAAGCGCGAAAATATAGGTATTAATGCTAAAATAACTTTTTCTGTAGTCACAGATTTTAACACAGCAATCTCGTAATAACGACTGAAATAATCAACGATGACAAAAATGTATTCCCCACTGGGTAAAGGTCCCACGATATCACAAGCACAATCTTGCCAGGGTCTACTGGGTGGAACTACTCTATGCATAGGCTCTGGCTTATTAGGCTCTCCAGTGACCTGACAACCATGACATTTTCGACAAAGTCTCTCGGCCTCGGTGTCCATTTTTGGCCACCAAACTTTGGAACGTAGTCTGTTTTTTGTTTTGACAATGCCTTGATGTCCCTCGTGAGCAAGCTGTAACATCTGTTCACGCAAACTTTTTGGAATGATCAAACGTGTGCCACGCAACAGTAATTGACCATAACAACACAATTCATTTCTAACATGCAGATAGCTGGACAATTTACACGAAGCCCAATCACCAGTTACAATACAGCGTCTAAGTTCATCAAATTCAGGATCTATTGCGGATGCTTTCTCGATCTCGCGAGTTGTCAATGCTACGGGTGTAGAATGAACAGCAATTTCACGGACAAAATCATAAATTTCTTGTTCTGCTGTATTAATATGCTCATTTCTATTCAATCTCGATAAAGCATCAGCAATATTCATACTACCTGGTTTATATACAACATCAAAATCATAAGATTGTAAACGCAAAACCCATCGCTCAATGCGTGCCGACGGTTTTGAGGTTTTAGAATAAATGTATTTAAGTGGTTTATGATCAGTTTCAAGCTCAAATTTTTTTCCAAACACATACAATGAAAAACGTTCGCAAGCCCAAACTAGTCCCAGGGCTTCCTTTTCAGTTTGACTGTAACGACGCTCAACGTCAGACAAACTTCTAGATGCATAGGAGATTACTCTCCAAAGGCCGTCTTGTAGTTGCGTTAACACTGCTCCCAAACCAACAGGAGACGCGTCTGCAATAATACGCGTTTTGCAGTCGTTTTTGAAATACGCCAAAGTGTCTGCTCGAGAAATAAGTGACTTCAATCTCTCGAATGCAGATTGTTGCTCCTTACCCCAAACAAATTTAACATGTTTTCTAGTAAGGTCCATTATGGGCCTTCCAATTGTTGCCAAATTTGGAATAAACTTTGCCGAATACTGGACCAGGCCCATAAATGATCTTGCCTCCTTTTCGTTTTGAGGCGGTCTGGCGTTTTGAATTGCCTGAACCTTTTCATCGTTTGCCTTTATGCCTCTACTGCTTAAATCGTGTCCAAAAAAGGTCAATTTGGACAAACGAAACTGGCACTTGTCTCGATTGAGTGTAAGACCAGACTCCTGTAGCTTATTTAAGACAGCGTGTAGACGAGCGTTATGTTCAGATGCGTTTGTGCCAAACACAATAATGTCGTCAGCAATATTTGCAACACCATCACACGACTTTAACACATCACTGATTACTTTTTGGTATTTTTCAGGTGCCGAACTTAACCCGAACATTAAGCGTTTATACCTGTACAAACCACGATGAGTAACAAACGTCGTAATATTCCGACTTTCCTTATCTAAGGTGATTTGATGAAAACCCCATTTAAGATCCAGTTTACTAAACATAGTACTTCCATTTAATCGATGCAGTAATTCTTCAACTGAAGGTATTGGGTGCCTCTCTCTAACTATGGCTTCATTTGCTCGTCGCATGTCAACACAAACTCTAATATCGCCATCGGGCTTTGGTATAATGACTAATGGCGATATCCAGGACGTCGGCCCTTCAGGTACTTCTTCAATTATATCTGCGGCGAGAAGTTCGTCTAACTTCTTGTCTACTTTTTCCCGCAGTTGAAAAGGTACCCTGCGCACTGATTGCGCAATTGGCTGTACGGACGTGTTCACATGCAATTTTAATTCATAGCCTTTAAGTGTACCTACTCCCTTGAATAAATTTGGGTAACTATCATGAATGTCCGAATCAACAGAGTTCACGACTAACGGCCCAATGTGCAACAACCCCAAATCTCGAGCAGTGTCTCTGCCCAACAAATTATGGCCCTTAACATCAATAACAATAAAATCAGCCACACATGATTTATCAGTATCTCCTACAAAAACATTAGCTGTAAACGTTCCCAATGTAGGTAAAGGATTAGTGCTGCCATAAGCATATAGTGTTTTTGCTGATTTTCGCGTACTTGCATCAATTCGCTTACTTTTAAGCCACTCCCATGTGCTTTTATCCACTACATTACACGCAGCACCCGAGTCAATAAGAAAGTCATGGAGTTCAATACCACCAACATTTAACGTTATCGAATCGTTAAGGTTACCATGCGATAAGGAACCCAAAATAAACACGTAGTCTTTGGACGGATCATCACTTTTTTCTCGATCTGCTGCTACTGCATTGGTGTTGGCGGGAGTTCTTCGAAAATTGCTCGATTGCGCTGATCGGTTATTCCCTTGCATTCCACTTCTACATTTCGCTTTGAAGTGTCCTTTTCTTCCACAGCCGTTGCATCTTTTGTCCTTGGCAGGACATTCTGGTGAATTTTTGACATGGCCCTTATGACCACACGCATAACACTCTACTGCCTGTCGCGGAGAGCGAAACATCGTTTTATCAACTTTTCCCCCCTTACGCAAAACATTTAGCTCTACCGGTGGGATCAAGCTTTTCATGGCTTGGAGTTGATGGTGCACTTTCTCATGAGCTCTTGCAGTGTTGAGCACGGCATCAAGCGTTAGAGTGTCTTTCTCCAACAATTTTCTCCTCACGTCGTGCGAGTAACATTTGCTTATGATCTGATCACGAATGCGTTCATGAACAGAATCACCAAACTCACAAGTCGCCGCTCCTTGTCTCAACCTGCACACAAATTCGTCGATGGTTTCCTCTCTCGTCTGCGTTAGCTGATGAAATTTGTGCCTTTCGAAGTGAACGTTTGCTTTTGGGACAAAATAATTGTCTAAAATTGCAACAGTGGCATCGAAGTTATTTTCATCATTAGATTCGTCGACTAAGGTATAGTAAATTTGTTGCACCCCCAATCCTGCTGTATGGAGCAACAATGCCTTCTTTTGTGCATCCTGCGTAACGCCTTTTCCGACTACATAAAGCAAAAACGCTCTTTTCCATGTTTTCCAGCGCTGAGCTAAACTACTAGTTTCGCCGTCAACACTAAACGTATTTAAACTATACATATCATTGTCCGTAATCCTCGTCGCCATTTGTAGTATCTTCCGTTGCACCTGACCTTAACTTAGGTCTTATCGAAAGCACTATAATCGTTGATGCTATATACAATTTATATACAAGCTTTCCATTTCACTCACAAACGTAAACTGAACAACAAGTTTCACACGCGAGAAAAAACTTATTTATCACTACCATTATTCATCATCATTCAGTCCCAGGGGATGTGACTCACGTTACTAAACAAATATTTGGGTTCTAACTGCGAATACAAAATTGCTACGAAATAATGTCAAATTTAGCTTATACATTACAATGTTGTTCTATTGAATCAATACACTACATCCCTTCCTTTCTTAACTTTAAGCGTAATAGCATATGACGCAAAATATAAAATTGAAATAAAATAACTCCACAGCCAAAATAAAGTTTAACACATGCAATAGTCTTTAAAACGAACTGGTGGATGGATGTTACGTTTAGGGCGTTGCTCCCCCGAATTAATTGTGTCCGATGTTGAATTGTTATTAGACTCGCACTGAGTTTCATTGTCGCCGTAATATTCTTTCACAAACGAAGAATCTCGTGTCGTCATATTTCCTTCTTCGTCTTGCACTGTCACCTTCCTTCCATCTTTTTCAACAACTGTTCGAAGAATAGAATCAAAATTAGGAGTCAGCTTGTTTGTTTTATCGGCTTTTAGCAACACGGTATCCCCAATTTGAATGCTTGATTCCCTTGCATTTCGATCAGTGTCTGCTTTCACTTTCCCTCGTAGTTTCTTTTGCCAGTCATTGTCTCGAACTTCTTCATACAGGAATTCCGGATCGCGTATAAGCTCTGGTAGCTTGGTTTTCATTTCGCGACCGAACGTCAGAAAAGATGGTGACGCACCGGTGGTTGATTGCGGAGTAGAACGATAAGCAGTTAAAAACTTGTAAATCTCTCTCCTCCAGTCCCTTTTCTCCAAATGGGCAACTCGTATGGCTTTCATCAAAGAGCGATTTTGGCGTTCAACCTCACCGTTGCTTTGCGGCCAAAGAGGAATTGAAGTGTAGTGTTTAATGCCATGTTCTTTTAAGTATTGCTCGAATTCATTGGAGATAAATTGTGGCCCATTATCAGTTCGTAGCGTCAGCGGTAATCCAAAGCGCGAAAATATAGGTATTAATGCTAAAATAACTTTTTCTGTAGTCACAGATTTTAACACAGCAATCTCGTAATAACGACTGAAATAATCAACGATGACAAAAATGTATTCCCCACTGGGTAAAGGTCCCACGATATCACAAGCACAATCTTGCCAGGGTCTACTGGGTGGAACTACTCTATGCATAGGCTCTGGCTTATTAGGCTCTCCAGTGACCTGACAACCATGACATTTTCGACAAAGTCTCTCGGCCTCGGTGTCCATTTTTGGCCACCAAACTATGGAACGTAGCCTGTTTTTTGTTTTGACAATGCCTTGATGTCCCTCGTGAGCAAGCTGTAACATCTGTTCACGCAAACTTTTTGGAATGATCAAACGTGTGCCACGCAACAGTAATTGACCATAACAACACAATTCATTTCTAACATGCAGATAGCTGGACAATTTACACGAAGCCCAATCACCAGTTACAATACAGCGTCTAAGTTCATCAAATTCAGGATCTATTGCGGATGCTTTCTCGATCTCGCGAGTTGTCAATGCTACGGGTGTAGAATGAACAGCAATTTCACGGACAAAATCATAAATTTCTTGTTCTGCTGTATTAATATGCTCATTTCTATTCAATCTCGATAAAGCATCAGCAATATTCATACTACCTGGTTTATATACAACATCAAAATCATAAGATTGTAAACGCAAAACCCATCGCTCAATGCGTGCCGACGGTTTTGAGGTTTTAGAATAAATGTATTTAAGTGGTTTATGATCAGTTTCAAGCTCAAATTTTTTTCCAAACACATACAATGAAAAACGTTCGCAAGCCCAAACTAGTCCCAGGGCTTCCTTTTCAGTTTGACTGTAACGACGCTCAACGTCAGACAAACTTCTAGATGCATAGGAGATTACTCTCCAAAGGCCGTCTTGTAGTTGCGTTAACACTGCTCCCAAACCAACAGGAGACGCGTCTGCAATAATACGCGTTTTGCAGTCGTTTTTGAAATACGCCAAAGTGTCTGCTCGAGAAATAAGTGACTTCAATCTCTCGAATGCAGATTGTTGCTCCTTACCCCAAACAAATTTAACATGTTTTCTAGTAAGGTCCATTATGGGCCTTCCAATTGTTGCCAAATTTGGAATAAACTTTGCCGAATACTGGACCAGGCCCATAAATGATCTTGCCTCCTTTTCGTTTTGAGGCGGTCTGGCGTTTTGAATTGCCTGAACCTTTTCATCGTTTGCCTTTATGCCTCTACTGCTTAAATCGTGTCCAAAAAAGGTCAATTTGGACAAACGAAACTGGCACTTGTCTCGATTGAGTGTAAGACCAGACTCCTGTAGCTTATTTAAGACAGCGTGTAGACGAGCGTTATGTTCAGATGCGTTTGTGCCAAACACAATAATGTCGTCAGCAATATTTGCAACACCATCACACGACTTTAACACATCACTGATTACTTTTTGGTATTTTTCAGGTGCCGAACTTAACCCGAACATTAAGCGTTTATACCTGTACAAACCACGATGAGTAACAAACGTCGTAATATTCCGACTTTCCTTATCTAAGGTGATTTGATGAAAACCCCATTTAAGATCCAGTTTACTAAACATAGTACTTCCATTTAATCGATGCAGTAATTCTTCAACTGAAGGTATTGGGTGCCTCTCTCTAACTATGGCTTCATTTGCTCGTCGCATGTCAACACAAACTCTAATATCGCCATCGGGCTTTGGTATAATGACTAATGGCGATATCCAGGACGTCGGCCCTTCAGGTACTTCTTCAATTATATCTGCGGCGAGAAGTTCGTCTAACTTCTTGTCTACTTTTTCCCGCAGTTGAAAAGGTACCCTGCGCACTGATTGCGCAATTGGCTGTACGGACGTGTTCACATGCAATTTTAATTCATAGCCTTTAAGTGTACCTACTCCCTTGAATAAATTTGGGTAACTATCATGAATGTCCGAATCAACAGAGTTCACGACTAACGGCCCAATGTGCAACAACCCCAAATCTCGAGCAGTGTCTCTGCCCAACAAATTATGGCCCTTAACATCAATAACAATAAAATCAGCCACACATGATTTATCAGTATCTCCTACAAAAACATTAGCTGTAAACGTTCCCAATGTAGGTAAAGGATTAGTGCTGCCATAAGCATATAGTGTTTTTGCTGATTTTCGCGTACTTGCATCAATTCGCTTACTTTTAAGCCACTCCCATGTGCTTTTATCCACTACATTACACGCAGCACCCGAGTCAATAAGAAAGTCATGGAGTTCAATACCACCAACATTTAACGTTATCGAATCGTTAAGGTTACCATGCGATAAGGAACCCAAAATAAACACGTAGTCTTTGGACGGATCATCACTTTTTTCTCGATCTGCTGCTACTGCATTGGTGTTGGCGGGAGTTCTTCGAAAATTGCTCGATTGCGCTGATCGGTTATTCCCTTGCATTCCACTTCTACATTTCGCTTTGAAGTGTCCTTTTCTTCCACAGCCGTTGCATCTTTTGTCCTTGGCAGGACATTCTGGTGAATTTTTGACATGGCCCTTATGACCACACGCATAACACTCTACTGCCTGTCGCGGAGAGCGAAACATCGTTTTATCAACTTTTCCCCCCTTACGCAAAACATTTAGCTCTACCGGTGGGATCAAGCTTTTCATGGCTTGGAGTTGATGGTGCACTTTCTCATGAGCTCTTGCAGTGTTGAGCACGGCATCAAGCGTTAGAGTGTCTTTCTCCAACAATTTTCTCCTCACGTCGTGCGAGTAACATTTGCTTATGATCTGATCACGAATGCGTTCATGAACAGAATCACCAAACTCACAAGTCGCCGCTCCTTGTCTCAACCTGCACACAAATTCGTCGATGGTTTCCTCTCTCGTCTGCGTTAGCTGATGAAATTTGTGCCTTTCGAAGTGAACGTTTGCTTTCGGGACAAAATAATTGTCTAAAATTGCAACAGTGGCATCGAAGTTATTTTCATCATTAGATTCGTCGACTAAGGTATAGTAAATTTGTTGCACCCCCAATCCTGCTGTATGGAGCAACAATGCCTTCTTTTGTGCATCCTGCGTAACGCCTTTTCCGACTACATAAAGCAAAAACGCTCTTTTCCATGTTTTCCAGCGCTGAGCTAAACTACTAGTTTCGCCGTCAACACTAAACGTATTTAAACTATACATATCATTGTCCGTAATCCTCGTCGCCATTTGTAGTATCTTCCGTTGCACCTGACCTTAACTTAGGTCTTATCGAAAGCACTATAATCGTTGATGCTATATACAATTTATATACAAGCTTTCCATTTCACTCACAAACGTAAACTGAACAACAAGTTTCACACGCGAGAAAAAACTTATTTATCACTACCATTATTCATCATCATTCAGTCCCAGGGGATGTGACTCACGTTACTAAACAAATATTTGGGTTCTAACTGCGAATACAAAATTGCTACGAAATAATGTCAAATTTAGCTTATACATTACAATGTTGTTCTATTGAATCAATACACTACACCTATTTTATTCGATCTTTATGTCCATCTTTTTCCCGTATGACGCATTATGAAGTTTTTGTAAGCCCCTTCCTCCTACTGTTGTTGTTGTGGTTACCCCTCCTCTTCCTTGGGATGGAGGCATAGCATGAAACAATTTTTTAGATTTTTGCACCAAAGCTAATTAAATTAAACTAGGAAAAGCGGCAGCCCATTTCCAACCACTCATGAATGCAAATTAATGAGTGTACCCCCACCACCAACAATGCGGACGGCCATTGATGGGTACCCTAAAGTTGCCTCTTACGACATGCTGGGTAAGCAGCTCCACTATTCCAACCCGGGTAAGCACGGGTTGCCCCTCCTCCTCTTGTGACGAGTCTTATGTAAAAGCACTCAAGCAAAATAATTTTTCGGATTTACCGCAAAAACCTGTTTGATCAAACGATAGAAAACTTTTACTTTTTTGAACTACGGGTACCGTACTAATAGAAACTTTGTCGTGTAACGACATCTGTTATTCCCCTGCCCCCATGTAGCACCAATATGACGGTTTTGATTCCCCTTTCGCTTGGAAACTTCATGTGATGTTTGAATGTTCGAACACATGGCAAGTTGAAAACGGGATTTTTTATAATTGTACCTTCAAGCAAGTTCGCCTTTTAACAGACAGGATTCAGGAGGCAAATATAAAACTATTGTCAGTTGCATTAATGCAAACGTTTTGAATCGCAAGTCCTCGATTAAATATTACCATATTTTCAGACTAAGCATATTTATTGTGGATCACTTATTTCGAGTAAAATGACCTTTATAACATCATACACTTTGAATACTGCAAACTTTGAGCTCAAAGTAGCCAGCAGCAACCGGTACTATTTCTTCAAAGGAGTAGTAGGTTAGCTGTAGCGCGCTACAAGTTTAGTTTGTATCAGGTGGCCGTAGCCTCGCTACTTTTGAAGTAGCGGATGCCTATCTCTGAACAACTGTAAGTACTTCTTCTTAACACTTATCTGCAAAATATCATCAAATTTAGCTTATTACCTTCATTACTATTTCTGCAACTGCACACTTAATCAACTTAACAACTTTAGCGAGCATTCTTCTTTAAACATTAAGTTAAACCTAGTTATTTTTGTGTAATTTATCAAAATTTTTTTCGAGCAAAACTTTACTAACTTTATGCACTTACTTAAGTGTAATAAAACACGCTAATTCTGAATTTTAAATCAATCAACTACGTTTTCCTTAATCTTATTTCTTGAAGTAGTCAAGATTTTATACTTGTAAATGAACAACCAACACAGCTGTTATAGAAAGATAACCATAGGAAACACCTAGTATTAAAAAAGAAACTTGTTTTAAAACCGATCAAAACATTCAAGCCTAGTTTGCGTTCTTGTCATGCTAAAATAGTTTGAAATTAACTCTGAAAACCAATATTTTATACCGGCTTTATGGAAGTTAAAAACACTGTTCTTTCGCCATAACTTTTTTCTGGTACACGTAGCAAAAATTGTTTTTTTTGAAGAGATATAAGCATTGGTATTTTGCAACTTTTAAGAAAAAAATTATTTTTTTAGCCCAAGTAAAAAGTTACGATCAATTTTTAAGTTTAGCGGCACTTTTCCCCTAAATTGAGAGTAGCATTCGGCCCATTTGAGGCTATCCTAAAAAGTTGTTGAAAATATGTTTTTGGGTGATTTGTCAAGTTGACAGATTTTATCTGAGAAAACTTTAAAAAAAAGTTTTTGAGCTCACCCAAATGGGCATGGGAAATAAGCACAAGAAATTTAATGAACGTGGGGCAACAACCATGGACCATGGACAAGGAACAATGGATGCGATACATTGCAAGAAGATCAAAGACAATTTTTTTTAAGAAATACTTAAGTGCAAGCCAAATTTCAGTTGGGAAATACGGAGATGCATGTGCTACAGGTTTCTCAAAACGAAAACCTGTCCAAATGCAGCGGTATTGAACTTGGTTGCTGTGTTCCAAAGCTTTTTGGAGTTAAGTATTACAATCACTTTACGCAACAGCGCACGTTTATTTGTGTACCTGATTTGATTTCTTTAGTTTGCGCGCTATTCAAGTAATTAAATGCACCTTTTAGGTTTCTGATTTTGCTTGAAGCATTTTACACATTAGTTAAATCTGTTGAGTTTGTACTAATGGAGTTCAGTTGTATCAGTTCCGTACCGTTCAGTTGATTTCAGTTTTTCAGCTAATTCAGTTTGGTCTTATCTCATTCGCTATATAAATGCATCCATACTTTTGTTCCATTGGTTTGGTCTACGAGCAAGCAAACAAGCCAGCATCAACAGATATCTTCATTTTTAACGTACGTTTGCCAGTTACTCAAACTGGTGATCGCTACACACAAGAGCCCGGAGAAACTCCCAAGGTTTTCACTTTTTCTCGACCACAACAGCCAAAGGAAACCGCTATTATTGTGAGAAAATTTAGTTTAAAAAAAATGAATATTCACATGGTAAGTCAAAATAAACACCAGAAAATAAAAAATAGAGCAAAGCTTTACCGAGCGTTTTTCTTACTTGAAACAAAATTGACCTGACTTTCCGTGTAGCAAAATTAAACGAACTTCTGGGCAGCAACAAAAAACAGTCGGAACTATCTGAACTAGATTTTTATTCAGCATTTGGAACGAAGTTACCGAACGCGTGAAAACCTTGTTCGGTTTTAGGCACTATCCACTGAGTACTTGGTACTTCCTCATCACGATCATTGTATTCTCTTTTGTTTTCCCTGCAACGGCCTTAGCCTCCTGTTAAACTCTCATCTTTCTAGAATCGAGAGCCTTGGTGCAACGCTGGCGGTCATACGACCAAGGACACTTCTCTTCATTTTCTGCACCTTTCTGTTACGGACTCTGCTCCGCTTGCTCTTTGGCGACTATTTTTCTGGCCAAGACTTCTTGTCTAGCTCTTTAGGAGGTACCAGGGTTGGCGTCGAGGGTAGGCTTATGTAGGCCCAGTATTTTTCTGTCCTGCTGGTGTATCCATTCGATTTGTCCTCAAATAAATGCATGGCTGTCATTGTCAATGTAATTAAAATTTAAACTCTGTTTAATCTAGTTAGTATAACCAATAACATAAAACTCCAACACAACGTTTCTCAAACTGCGATCCGCGGACCACTAGTGGTCCACGAACAGCTCCAAGTAGTCCACTAAAATTTAGCCTAAAATCAGCTGTAAAGAGGAATTTTAATAAAAATTTTTTGCTGTACTCTATACTGTTGTAGAATTTTGTCTCAATTATTTGATCTTTAATCCTAATGCCTAACTCAAGTCAGGTTTCTTTTTAGTGATTGTTATTGTATGATTGCCTGCCCCACAAACACCGAACAACAAAATTTATTTTAAACGCAATAGCCAAGAGTAATCTGGAAATTGGTAAGCGTTAAGCTATCTCCAAAAACAATTAGGGGATTTTTTGTAGAAAGCCCCCGCCACTAATGCAAAAATGTGAGATTTGAGAAAACATCCCCCGCCACGTTAAAAGTACTGCAGATTTTAGGGTTTGGACAAAATATTTGCTGACATCGCTGAATTCAGTGGTGAATTCCATCAATGAATAAAAATTCTAACTGGATGAGAGCGGTGACAGGGGTGTTTTTTTGGCGGGGGCTTTCTACAAAAGATCCTAATTAGGTTATGAGCAGCCTATTTTTTGTGTAGTAAATCTGCAATCATGTAAAGGCGATTGTTAAGCCTGATGTACAGCTTCGGTACTGCATATTTTTGTTGTAGCCTACTTTAAAGCTACAACAAGGAACTTGGGCTAAAAAGAAGCGTGAGAACGTATATTTTTTAAAAATATTAACAAAATAACTGAGTTGGTGTAGCAATGGAAGTAGCTGAAGTTGAGTTTAAACTCAATCCCTTACTGCTGATGGGTAAGTAGACTTGTGGGTAATCGGATGCTGCTATTTCACTTCAGTTTATTAATCAAGTGAAAATGCAAAACTGAATGGAAGCAAATAATCAGTGTTAGGCTAAGTAGTGTGATGTTTAGAACCAGTTGGTCAGAAGATGGCGAAATAGCCTTGCGGTCAACAAGTCAACTGCTACCTGCCAACCAAAACAGTAAAAACGTACGTTTGAAGCGCAATAACAAAATGTACAGAAGTAGGTTGAAAGCTTAAGTATGCGCTTGTGGCACTGTCAAGTCATTTTTTGGCCTATGTAAGATAGGATATTGATATAATTCGCAGCGTGCCAGTAGTTATTCATGTCTATTTATTCTCGGTCTACTTTTTACTCTAAGGGAGTTTTTGTCGTGACATTTGATACAGTAATTGTGGTGAACGTGATTTTCTTTAAAATCCAAATTTCCTAATTTGCTTCTATGGCATTGCTTGAATCATCGATTTGAGCTAGATGTGGGCAATTCTATACAAAATGTTGATGATTTTTATCGTTTTTAATTCTTTTTGATAAGATAGATTGCTGCTACTCATATTCTGCAAAACTTCAACGTGAATTACTACAAGTCGCCACTAAAATGAAACTTGAGATTAAGAAGATCGGAAAAGTGTTCTGTGTACGTTGGGTTGCGTTTTCCTGCAGAACCGTGAATGCTCTTGTTCATTATTATTCAGCTCTTCATCAACATTACAAACTACTGACGGATGTCAAGTTTCTTAGAACACACGACAGAGCAATGGGTAAGGTATGATTCGAAAGATGTCAACTCTTCAATTTTTCAACAGTTTGGTTCTTGTCCACGCGAGCTTGGCTGAACTGTCTACAAGTGAAATTATCGGAAACTTTGCAAAAACGCAACAAGATTGTAATAAAAGAATAATAAGCACATTATATGATTCATGAATGCACTCCCTAAAATAAAAACAGCTGTTGCGTTCTAGCTATCTCAACTTCGATATTGCAGACAGAACCTTCGAATTTTTGAAATCGGGATCTTAGAAGTTGAATAGTTATGTAGACCCTGAAGCAAGTTTGTTGCCCTATTCAAAGCCATTTTGCTGTCGCGCAGAGCCTGACTGGTCTTATGAAACCGTTCCATTATGCACGACCATACCTCGAGTAAAATACCAGATTCAAGCTTTTCCATTGATGAAGCAAAACCCCTGGCTGTTTCTTTAGTTTGATATTTTTCATCATTGTCATCACACATTGCCTTCAAGACTTGAAGAACCGGATGGTAACATTTTCTTAGTGCATGCAGAGCATCATATCGCGCCTCCCAATGTGTATCATACAAAGGCTTAATTGTTGGACATTGAAGCGGTTTCCGTGCATCAGTAATAAGATTCCACCTGTGTGTTAAAGCTGAAAAGAACACATAGAGTCCCTGAACAAACATGAAAAAATGGACCGCGGATTGGCAACACTCAGCAGCACATTTTCCCACAAGATTCAAGGAATGTACTGCACAAGGAATATATTCCCCTTGGTGGTTGCGTTCTTTTGTTATAGCTTGCAAATCTTTATATTTTCCTCTCATGCTAGAAGCGTTGTCATAAGATTGCCCTCTGAGATCTTTCAAACTAATCCCATTGTCTTCTATAAACTCGAAAAGTACAGTGGTGGGCCTGAGGCTGCAGCCCCATCAGCCCCGCCTTAATCCGGCCCTGGGCGAATGGAAACAAGAACGTATTGACTAAAGATTTAAACTGAAGCACTAATATGACTAACAAAAGCGATTAACACTGAACTGATACGAAACGCAACTGTAACAGAAATGGCAATGACTGGATTATAGTGCTTTAGGCAAGCATTAAACTAAGTAACGAGCAGTTATCAAGCAACCAAAAATTACAAACAACACTTAAACCTGACGCGCAACAAATTACATCAACAGCTCTTTCCGAAAATGAGTTTTCTTTTCAGCTTCACGCCGCTCAATGATGTGAACAACAAAAGCTTCTGCGGGTGGATTTGCATCTTTCTGGGTCTCGCACTCAATATGTTTCCTTCGAAAATAAGATTTATTTAAGCTCTTATTGACAATATTTCATCGCGATTGTTTAATGTTGCTGATGCATTGTGTATTAAATCATCCGAAGTTTTGTATCCGGAAATTTGGCCAGACGTAGAAATGCCATGGGGAGTAGGAAGGAGTGGGTGAAGTGCATGTATGATCGGTTTTTATTGAATCTTAATGGAGTTGCATTCGATTTTAGGGAATACCATTCCAATCCCAGAAAAGTTTCCAAATCCATTCAGCCTTTGATTGATAGCACCGCAAACACCATTCCTACTAGCTCCTCTGAAGCTGAGCGTGGTTTTTGTCGAATGAACAAAACCATGACATTTAAACGCAACAAACAATCAATTAATGCGGGTGGTCACCATTGCGCGCTCTGACTGCATGGCAGCGACGTCATGACTGGCTAAGAACTAATAATAAATATTAAAAACAAGTCTTAGTCTTTGTTCTCCCTATCCCCAGAAAGCGATGCAGGCGCTCTAATAGGAAATCCAGACATTAAGAATAGCCAATAATTCATCAATTTTCTGCTTAAATTTAGCTTTTTACTTCTGCCATTTAGTGTTCGTTAGGATCCAACAGAGATAATTGTCGTGAAGCACTTCTTATTCAAAGACGCGACAACGATACTGGTGAGAGTCGAACCAACGACCTTGCGATTGTGGCAGTCGTCTAAACGATGCTATAACTTGATGTACCACGCAACGCTGTGTGTTCCTATGCTAACTGACTGTGTGCACGTTTGCCATGCTCCCGAAATTGATGCAAACAATATTTTATGAGAGATGGGGATTTCGCCCCCCAGACGTTTTTCTGAAACTGTTTACATTGCAGGTGGATAGAGCCTACTACTTCTTTTTTGGGGACGGCAACCTTGGGAATTGCCAGGCTTCCTCTTCACGCCCCAACACCTCGGAAGGGGTGAGGTAACAACTAGAATATTACCTGTATTTCTTTAATACTCCAGCAAATAACCACTTACTTAATTGTCAACAAAAGATGATGTGCAATAGTTTAAGTCTACAAACGATGATGTACAATAGCTATACAGGGCGAAAATATTTTGGCAGTCTTTCGAAAATTCTAAAAATAAATCACAATTTACGCATTACTCTGATGGAAGTAAACTGTATTAGTATTCGACCAAAAAAAAACAGTATTGCCAAGACACGACGCTAAGTTGATGTACAATAGACATAAAATCATGATTGTAATTAATAGAACCACATCTAGTCGTTTCTTTGGGGGGGGGGGTACGACCAATACCAGAGAAGGTTCTTAGCTGTGAGTAATTAAACAATTTCGAAAAATTATGAAATGTTACGAAATGTTAATGAAATGTTAAGATGTTACTTTTCATCAACAAACATTTCAATATTTTGGTTTAGTCGCTTTGGCTTCTCTTAACACGGTCGAATACATATTACTTCACCAACAAAAAGCACACTAGATGAAGCAGCAAATTTGATTGTTATTGTACTATCAGTTTTTCGAGTTTCCTTATTTGTAGACCTTCTCTTTAACAATTTTACATCAAAACCAGATAACGAGAGCAAAAAAATAAAAAATTAAGGACAAAAAGCAGAAACAAAATATGAACGTAAACATAATTTCACGTACAAACAATACTGACAACCGTGATACGCAAAAAGCACCAACGAACAACATTTAAGGTAAATACCAGGCGGTACTACTCCAGGATTCGTATCAGAGTCGGTTCCAGTACATAGTTACCTTATATGACAGATTTGGCACAGGAAGCTCTCTACTTTCTTACTGCTCCTGGACGCACCACCAGCACCGCAATATGAAGCACTTGGGAGCACATATAGATCATGTTACAGTGAATTTCAATAGCCTGCACATATTCATAAACAAAAATTCAATGATTTCACATCAGCAGTTATTCTGATGAGACATTTACAAGACACATAGGCGACACATTTTCAATCACACGCATTTGCATCATATCATGTCATGAATATTTTGTCACAATGTTATTTCTATGTTAATGGAAACTTTCGCTGATAATAGAGCGTCAAAATGCCGGCAGATTCGAGGGCAAGCTGTAAAAAGGGCACTCTCACTTCTCGTAGGGGAACACCTCCTTCGGACTTTCGCTTCATTGGTATGTCCCAAAAAAGTCATCATCCAAAAAAATTCCTTTAATTTTAAGTTATTCTCCATAAAACAAGAAACAATTGCGATTTTTAATATGAAAGCGTCTGAATTCTCTAAAAATACAGTGAGATTCACGTAATTTTGCATCAAAATTATGAGAATTATTTCGGTGAATTGTTATAAACTTTACAAAATTCTTTCAACAAATCCATTTACAAAAACGGGTAGGTCTACTCAAAGAATAGAGGGCTCTTGCCATACTGTTTTGTGCATATCCGTCGGGAACCTGGTTTCAATTATGATCAGACGTTTATAACGACGTAGGAAGGGAGTAGTTAAACGGGGCAACTTCCTGTACACGACGGACGGTTGAGGAAGGGCTGCGACTTTCAACCACAGGCAATTTTTCGTGGAATTCTTGAACCTGAAAGTTTATAAAAGTATGTGATCTACTAAAAATAATCAAAGCAAAAATCATATTCTTCAATCAGTGAATAAATTGGGAAATTAACGATTAACGATTTTTCATATTTTTTCAAACTTTGCACGCACGATATCGAAGTTGCTACAGCAACTTCTACAGATCACATGATGTTTGCTTAAATGTAATTTGCATGGTGTGGTACAAAATTACTCCATTTCGTGCATAAATTGTGTTAAAGCCGGTGTTCCTCCAATCTGTAACTTTAAGTAGTAGTAAGGTGGATTGCCTTACAAAATGGTTAGAGCTGACAATTGACTAAAGACTATTATGCTATTTTCAAAAAATTGGGTTTTTGAAAAAAATTTTTGAGTTGATAATAAATTTGTGCGGTTTTTAACTCATTTGCATGTGTACCCTAGCGGTCATCAGCACATACTAATAACAATAGCGATTGTCTTCTATCATTATCTTCTTGATTTGTTAATCGCACAATTCATGCACATCTCTGCGAGCAGTAATGAAGAAAAACAGACTAGTACAACTATTATGAACAAAAGACAATAGTTTTGTTTTGCGCAAACACAAGTTAAGTCTCATCAAATACGGGATGAACATGAACATGATCAATACTCGTATACTTGTAACAGAAACACTTTACAAAATAATCAAGGCAGGTAAGTTTTGCTCAACTTCATTACCTAGATCGTAAAATCGCAAAGCTTTCGTGCTTCACCAGAGGTAGAATAATGAGGCTGTTAACCCAGCATGTCGTAAGAGGAGACTTTTGGGTACCAGCCTATGTTAACTAAGGTTGGATACCCCTCATGTCTAAAAACTACCCCTCGTGTAAGCAAGGGCATGCTCTCCATAAAAGACAAAAGTTCCAAAAACTACCTCATGAAAAAGTTTGTAAAAGAATTGGCCCCTAGTCCTAAGCAGCTCTTAAATGGACAGGGGGTGCGAAAAATCTCCGGGTTACAGAAATTTAAGGTATGATTTGGAAGTTTGAAGTTTTTGTGGAAGAGCTATGGAAGTGTATGAACAATTAAGAAAGAGAGAAGTGGATATGTGCTGTTTACAGGAAGTAAGATGGATAAGGCAAAGAGCTCGATTTGTTGGTATCAGAAGTAGGAGATATAAGCTGTGATGGTGCGGAAATAATGATGGAATAGGAGGTGTAGGAATTTTAGTGAAAAAAGAACTCTGCGAAAAAAACGAAGTCCGAAGAAAAAGTGACAGAGTGATAGCAATGGTGCTGGTTTTTGAGGAGGAAGTTATTAAAGTCATATGTGCGTATGCTCCCCAGGTTGGAAGATTAGAATGCGAGAAAGATCAATTTTATAAAATGGCAAGTGAGTGGAATTTGCAAAACCCTGGTGATGTGATTCTTGGTATGAGGGACTTCAACGGACATGTTGGGAGACAGATTGATGGTTTTGAGGGTGTGCATGGTGGGTATGGAATTGGCAAAAGAAATGTTGAGGGAAGAAGACTACTCGAGTTTTGTGATGAAAGGAATTGTGCGTGGCAAATGCATAGTTCGAAAAGAAGGAGCAGAGAAAACATACAGTATGGGTGGAAATGAAACTTAATTGATTGGTAAAAACAATTGAAAGTATTTAAAAGATGTCAAAGCCATCCCCTGGGAATTGCAACATCGGCTGGTGGTAACAGACATAAACAAAAGAAAGTAGTGAAGAATGAACGAAATATTAGGAGGGTTTAGAAGTTGAAGAAAACAACATAAAAACAAGATTTCAAGAGTTTAGGAAATTGGTTGATGTTGATGCACCCTATGGAATATTATAGTATGTTACAAGCTTGGAGGGGGTAGGAGAAACCGTGGTGAAACATTGTGGTGGAATGAAGAGGTGAAGGAAGCAATACAACAAAAGAAAAAGGCATATGAAAAAATGTACGAAAATCGATCAGAGGAAAACAAGGCTAAAAATAAGTATATCAAAAATTGAATAAAGAAAGTGGTTGCTAATTCTATGAGGAAAGAAGCTAAAAAAGAGTTAACTAAATTGAACAAAAAAGCAAATAACATTTTTACACTCGTGAAGTTCATGATAAAAGATGGAAAAGCTATTGAAGGAGACAGATGCATGAAAGGAAATAGCAGAAGGCTAGGTTTTAGTGAAAAAGACAGGAAAAGAATATGGAAAAATCACATGGAGGAAATTATGAATAAAGAGAACGATTGGGACCACGTGACAGCAGCTAGTATGGTAGAGTGACCTATTAAAAATGTTACCCACAAAGAAATGGTGATAGCATTAAAAGTGATGAAACCAGGAAAAGCAGCTGGACCCTCTGAAGTATGAGCAGAGATGATATCTGCTAGTGGAGAAGTAGGGGTTAGTGTGATGGTGTAACTTTGCCAATGCATGTTAGATTGGAAAGGAACGTCAAATCAATGGCAAATAAGTGCTGGTATCAATTTTCAAGGAAAAGTTAGAAGTTACAATACTTACAGAGGAGTACAGCTGTTAGAGCACGCCATGAAGATCGTTGAAAGAGTGCTGGAGAGAGATTTGAGAATTAGTTGGTATTAATTTAATGCAGTTTGGTTTTATGCCTGGAAGAGGAACGACAGACGCATTGTTTGTAGTGCAAAGAATGCAGGAGGAATATAGGGATAACAAGAAAGAGTTGTACATGTGTTTTGTGGATATTGAGAAGGCATTTGATAGACTTCCAAGAAAGGTAATCGAGTCGACAATGAGAAAGAAAGCTTTACCAGAAGTAATTGTAAGAGCGGTGATGAGCCTCTATTACGGGGCAAAAACGAAAGTTCGAGTGGGATCTGAGCCATCTGAAGAATTCTTGGTACAAGTTGGTGTATATCAAGGATCTGCGTTGTCGCCACTGCTCTTTGCAACTGCAGTGGATTTAATTTCGAAAAATGCAAGAGAAGGATTGATAAATGAAATTTGGTATGTGAATGACTTGGTTTTAATGAGTGAAAGTATGGAGAGTTTGAAAAAGAAGTTTTTAAAATGGAAAGAGGCGTTTGAACGCAAGGGGCTAAAGGTAAACCACAAGAAAACCAAAGTGATGGTGAGCGGTTCGACAGGTGAGGTACTCAAGAGTAAAGTTGATCCATATGCCAAGTGCGGCAAGAAGGTGATGGCAAATTTGGTGATGTGTACAAAGTGTGGTAAATGAGTACACAATAGATGCGCGAAAATGAAGAGGGTGAATTCAACTCTGGCAAAAGATTTTGTTTGTGAACTATGTGTTGATACAAAGGAAGGAATTGTGGAACCAAGAAAGAAAAATTGTTTTTTGACCAGGTTGACTTTGTGAAGAGCTTTTGTTATTTGGGGAACAGGTTGAACACCAGTGGTGGGGGTGAAGCAGCGGTAACAGCAAGAACGAGAATTGGATGAATAAAATTTAGAGAATGTGGGGGGTTACTTTATGGGAAAAGGTTTTCATTAAAAATGAAAGGAAGGATTTATAAGAGTTGCGTAAGATCAGCAATGCTGTATGGGAACGAGACGTAGTGTCTGAGGGAGAATGAGATGGCAATTTTGAGAACTGAAAAATCTATGATGAGAGCAATGTGTGAAGTTAAGATGATTGAGAAAAGAAGGAGCCAAGAACTTGAGTTTGCTGGGTTTAACGAATACTTTGGATGGACTAGCCAAGGCGAGTGGAGTGCGATGGTATGTGCATCTTTTGAGAATGGATATTGGTGATGTTTTGAGAAGAGCAAAATTCTAAGATCTATGTCAGTGGTTCTTAACCTTTTGGAAAGTCCGCACCCCTTCAGTGTAGTTAAAAAAAAGTTTGCAACCCTTTTTTTATTGCAAATGTTTCTTTTACATTTATAATTGCACCTGACTTAAAATTCTGCAATGGAGCTCGCACCCCCTGGGGGTGCGAGTACTCCTGGTAAAGAACCACCGATCTATGCAAAGAAGTTGAGCAATATTTTCTGAATTGATTATCTTGTTACATATTGGTAAGCCAGCATCCTGTGGATTCTTTATTACAACACAAATTGTAGGAAAAGGAATCTATTACACCTTGCTCCATTTTATTATTAAATAATGCTCGCGCAATTTAGGAAAAAGGCACAAAATGCCTTTATTTAATGAATTTTTTAAAATTTGTAAAAAAATATATATCGCCTTTTCAACATGATTGTTTTGTTGACGTTTTGATATCGTGTCTCGAAGGTTATGTCAAAATTACCAAAAGCAGCATCGTCTGCATCTTTTGAAATGGAGTAAACAATCTTGAACTTGCTTGCTAATGCAGGGAATATCACTACATTGTAGCGGCCGTGGTCTAGTGATATTGGTGCGAGTTTCGAAACGAAAGGTCTGATGTTCAAAATTATATATAAACATTGGTATTAGTCAGGAAAGGCATTTGGAATTTAAAGTGCTACGTTGCTCCAACAAAGCCTGGTTCGAAAGTGAGTGTGTAGTGGTAGACATACACTGAATCGGGACGTCTGAGCCTGCGAGTCACGGGAAAAATGACGTAAAATTGACTTAACTTTATGCTAACAGTCAAACTGCAATTATTTTAGAGATAAATCATTTGTGCTAACACCTGGAAGTGACGACAGCAACAATACCAAACATGCACCACAACACAAAACTAGCGACAAGTATTACAGATTGGCTCAGATTTAGGGTATTGTTGCTACACATTTATGAAAATAGCATATCGCTCCTTCGGTTGACAAACGTTTTGGTACAATCAATACCAGCTCCTATTTCTTTATTTTTGATCATCACATTCTTTTCCTTCCATTTGGAAGTCTTCTCCTACCATTTTCATCCACAACACCGTAAAACCTTGAGAGTCGCGTGCTTCTTTCCCACCAATCTTTTCTATGCCCTACGTCTCAAAGCTGACAAACCGTATAAAACGATCACTTTCTTCTGCCGAGCATTACACGCACTTAAAAACACATACTCTAGATCAGGGGTCGGCAACCTACGGCCCGCGGGCCGGATCCGGCCCGCCAAGCAAAATCATCCGGCCCCGAGACATCTTACCTAAGTATTAAAGAATACGGCCCGCCTTGTCGTTTAATCTTAGATTTTGATGAATTTCAACAATCTATGCGGCAATAAAACTGTGTGTGTGAATTTAGTGATGTGTGGACGGAGAAGTACTTTTCGTTTGCACTTCGGTAAACCAACATTCAGCGATCACGCTTTAAGCGTTCAGTAAATACGCTCACGAATCATTATGGCACAATAGAGATCGTTTTTGTGTTTTTACTATTTCATATGTGTTTGCCATCGTGTTCTTTACTAAATATAGTCCTGTGCAATAGATAATACTAGTTAGTAAGCATATATTTTTCTAATTCATTTTAGCAATCTTAAAATGTTATCAAAACGTAAAAAATTGATGTGGAGTGCAGAGTTTTTAATGAAGAATGGGAAAACAAGTACTTTTTTATGAACCATTTTGGAAAGCCTACTTGTTTGATTTGCAATGTTTTTGTTGCTGTCAACAAAGAGTTTAATATAAAGCGTCATTACGACACAAAACATTCAAATTTTTCCAAGTTTGTGGGTCAAGCAAAAAGAGACAAACTTGATTGACTCAAAGATAGTTTGAAACAGCAGAGTTCTGTATTCCAAAAACAAACGACTGATTCGAAAAATAATACTCTTGCGAGCTATAGGGTAGCACAGATAATTGCCGAAGACAAGAGAGCATTTACCGACGGAGAATTCGCAGAAAAATGAGTGATGGCTGTTGTTGAAAGCATATGTCCGGAGAAAAATGTCAGTCTTTCTGCAAGAACTGCTACCCAGAGAATTGAAGAAATGTCCGAGAACTTGAAATCCAGTCAAGAAGATTACTTTGAAAAACTACAGTTCTTTTCGATAGCTATAGATGAGAGCACAGACACGACAGATACAGCTCAGCTGGCAATATTTGTGCATGGAATAAAAGAAAATTTTCATGTTCTTCAAGAATTCGTAGAACTGATTCCTATGTAGAATACCACTAGAGGAGCCAATATTCTGAAGGTATTACTTCAATGCCTTGCAGCCAAGAATCTAAATCTCTCCAGACTGGTGTCAACAAAAACTGATGGCGCCCCGTCAATGGTAGAAAAAAATAAGGGTGACGTGTCTTTGCTTCAGAAAGACATGAAAAACAACAAAATTAATTACAATATTGTGAATTACAGTGTCTCATTCACTAGGAAGCATTGTGTGCGAAGATGGCAAGCTTAAAAAACATCATGGTGAAGACTGTAAACTTTAGTTTGTCGTGAGGATTGAACCATCGTCAATTTCGACAACTACTCTTAGAAGCAGAGAGTCAGTATGGTGACTTGCTGTACTTGTGCAATGTCCGCTGGCTTAGTCGAGGTGATGTGCTACAAAGAGTATACAGGTTAAGGGAAGAAATAGCAACCTTCCTTGAACAAAAAAACATTAATGCTGCAGGATTGTGCGATCAGAAATGGGTTTGCAGTTTAGCATTTCTGGTCGATGTAACGCCTCATTTGAACAAGTTGAATTTGCAGCTTCAAGGAAAGCAGCAGTTGATACACGAAATGTGGAAATATATACGCGCATTCACAACAAAACTACCACTATGGGAAGGTCAGTTGGAAAGTGGAAATTATGCTCACTTTCGTACATTACAAGAGAACAAGGCTGCGAGCAGTACTCCATTTGTTTCTGTGATTCAAAATTAAAAAACTGAATTTTTGTCCCGCTTTGGTGACATTCGTTCTCTGGAAAATGATATTAAATTGTTTAGTACTCCCTTTGATGTACAGGTGGACACAGTACAAGAGAAATATCAATTGGAACTAGTTGAGTTGCAGTGCAGCGACCAGTTAAAATCAAAATTCCACGCCGAAGGTGTATTACTGCTTGATTTTTATAAAAAATATTTAGAATGCAAACAATACCCCAACTTGATCAATCATGCTAAAAACATGCATCAATGTTTGGCAGCACTTATGTGTGCGAACAGCTGTTTTCGTGTATGAAAGTCACCAAGAGAAAGTTGACAACACAACCTAATGATGGCCACTTACAAGATATTATTCTTCTGGCCACTTCCAATTTAACACCGGATCTTCATAAACTTTCAAGCCAAAAACAACATCAAATATCTCATTAATGTTGTGATAATAACAATAACAATAAATGTCTTTATGTATTTTTTTTTCATGAGCTGTCAAAATCAAGAGATATTTCAATAAGCTTTCATAATAATATAATGCCTAAAAATCACACTTTTAACAACTAGTTATTGGCGAAAATTTATTACGGCCCGCCGAGATCTTGTTGAGTTTCGTTTTGGCCCGCGACTGGGAAAAGGTTGCCGACCCCTGCTCTAGATCTTTTACGCTCTCAAACTCTTTCGATAATCGAGGCATTTGGCCTCCTGCTGCGCTTTCTCTAACTTTCGCTATTGGGAAATCTGTCTTTGACGCGCTTTACAATGCTAGCGCTATTACTGGCTCGTCTTGATTGCCTAACGTCCAAATTAACCACATAAAAGACTTACTCACTCTAGATCTTCCCTTTTGATGCGATATTGACACTGATAAGAACGTCACGAAAAGTTAATGGCTCAAACAGCTTGTTATAAAACTATGTTAACACTCTGTTTATTTCACCTCTAGTGAGGGGACTCCTCATCTACCGTACTCTCTTCTTGTTTCAGAATTGACTTGATACAAGATTAATAAAGGCTTAATAGAAGAGGTAATAAGCCCACCCAGCAACGCTCTTTCCTTCTCTCCAAGGGAGGTTCTACTTGCTTGCTTCCTTTTCAGCGCACAGCTTACTTTTTCACTGCATGCTCTCGCTCTGACCCACCTTTTTTTCGCCTAGCGCTGCTGTCACCCATCATCACTCTCTTTCAAATTTTATGATTGGAATGATACATCTGTTAGATCTCTGGGGAAAAGACTCCAGCATCCTTGCAAACTGCAAACACTATCACGTTGATGTCACCTTCTCCTTGTTTGACAGGCCCAGTTTGTATCGATTTCTCTCCTAAAGCCTGAACGTTCTCTTCACTGTTATTGCCAGGCCCAACAAGTCTGTTAATTCTCTTTTTTCTTCTGCTTAGGAGAGCCTTCCTTTTCTTTTGTGATTTCTACCCACTCCTATCTAGCAGGAATTGTTCTACCTTTCCTTTTCACTATTTTTAGGCAGCAATCGACTACCGGTCAGTAATTACCCCTAAATTACTCTACATACAAGTCCCCTTAGTTTTCACTGAAGAACTCGCCTTCACCGCAACGGATATAGCCTTCTTTTGACTGCTTGTCTCTACACAATTAATACAGAAAATTAATTCGTAAAGCGCTTGCAGTCACTTGACTCGGAACACCTTTTATCTCATTTTGTTCTGTTCTGCTACAGACTCTTTTCGCAGCATTTTCTTGATACGACCTCTGGTCAAGGGCGTGCAGTTACCTGGAGCTTTATGGTCTTCAACCCATACCTCATACTGAGGAAGGGATCGACTAACAACAGTGAAATCGCGAACTGAGACATTGCTTGCCACTAGAAGACACGACATTTTTTAAGTACAGGTCAGTACAGCTAATGCTAAACATTTGTTGTTGTTTATTCCCTCCCGCCCCCTCTCTTTCTAGGACGGTTTTCCAGGTGCACACCGCAAACCTAATTGAGACTAGCAACGGAAATGCAGCTATCAATCAGTCACGAATCAAAATTTCAGGCTGGTAGCCGCATCAACAAAGGCGGAATCCCAATGGTGGGCGCTAGAAAGTCACCGCGTACGGCATGTTAGGTGAGCAGCTTCTAATTATATCCAGCGAAGTACATGAAACAGCATTTCTTAGCTATATTAGTTACAAAACAAGTTACAAGCCTCTCTCATCAAATAGTGGGAAACCCGAACCCACAACAAGTTGCTCATTAATCTATATTTAGAATAGAAATTGGTTTACTATTCCAATCATAAGAATGAATTACAAGTACCTCGTGCACATGCAGGCTTGTTGATGGAGGCTTACCAACACTGTTCGCACTTAACGACTTCTTTTTATTGTTTGATGGAACACTGAAAGAA
The DNA here is from genome assembly GCA_963675345.1 of Trididemnum clinides. Taxonomy (NCBI): domain Eukaryota; kingdom Metazoa; phylum Chordata; class Ascidiacea; order Aplousobranchia; family Didemnidae; genus Trididemnum; species Trididemnum clinides. The sequence continues at coordinate 36,367,131 of OY776288.1, forward strand.
GATGATGAAGAACCGCTCATGTTACGAGGACGTCTCGTAGAGGTGGAACAATAACCAAATGCCTGCTTCTGACCAACAGTTGGGGGCTTGACCGACGTTCTGACTTTAGCAGCTGGCGATTTAGGAATATGGTTGGCGGTAATTGAAGATACGGTTGGATATATGCTGCGGCTCGATTGCTGATTGCGCTGCTGATAAGCATCAACTGAAGAGCTGCTCTCACTGCTTGCACAACTGCTTGATAACGACAAACTTGACGAGTGATTGCTGGTGTCTGGTAGCCGTTGATTTGCACAAGAATTTCCCCAATTTTTCTTTGACACTGCATTAGAATGAACGGAAGGTTTTGCAGGGCTCGGCTGGCCATCTCTTCTAGTTTTACTTGTAATTTTCTTTCCATTCGATTTCTTGCTGCTTCCGTCACCCACAGTTTTACTTTCGTCGCTGGGAGAAATTAATTTTTTCAAACGATTTTTCAAACTCGTCTTCTTCTTACCCTGCGCTTGTTTTCTTTGCTTTGTGGAATGTGAATTGTTAACCACTTTGTACACGCTCGGTATCGTAAGCGCACCACTCTGCAGCAATGTTTGGCTAGGTTGATCCTGAACAAATGTAGCCTGCTTCAACAACACAGGACGGTGGTAAGCAGTGTAAGCTTGAGATACTAAAGCAGTTGGAATATTGACGTGCAACTGTCGGTCGCACTGAATCTTTTCTCCTCTGGCAGCCATTGAAGCCACGCCACTCAGCACCACGGCGTCCATTTTTTCCAGCCTCGGATAAATTTTGGTTACACCGGTATTATACGACGCATGAGCGCTTCGAGATCGCGCTGGTTTCCGTACATCATGCCCGTGGCCAAACGGCGCCGCGACTGGCTTTGAGTGTGATGACGTTGGGTTCTTTCTTCGACGCCTTGACCCATCAATTTTTCCCATGGAAGAAGATCCTGGAAATTTACGTGAATGAGAATTACATTTGCTGCACACGCCCTGGCTGCTGCCGCTGTTACGGTCCTGACCATGTCTGTTACTTGATGACGAATCATTCTCTTTTAAATGTGAACCATAATAGTGCTGGTCTCGTGGTATATTTCTTCTGTAAACTTTCTTCCCTCCCCTTACAGCAGGCACCCTTTCTTCTGACGAGCACATTTCATCAGATTTCTTTACAATTTTTGGCCGATTTTGAGATTTCATCAACGACTTTGCATCTCCTCCAAGACCAACAGTGGAAGAGTCCGAAACCTCCCGGTCTTCTTCCACAACTTCATCTCGTGGTAAACTGTAAGTTTCAGCGTGCATAGCAGAAGCACCTGAAAAAATCAAAATGAAAATCCTAATATCAAAAAATTCTGATTTACAAGGAAAAGTGTTTTGGATTTTAGAGAAGTCACAATAGTTGAGACCCAAAATTTTTACAAGCAACAATGAATTTTGCCAAAAACAGCATCAAAAATTTGAGAACTAGGTTGCTACTTTAAACGGAAAAAGCTTGAACGTTTATGGCAGACACACACATTGCATCAAAAACATTCAAATCTGGTTATCAATATCATCAGCATAGAGACGGAGATCTAATTATTTTATCAAAAGAAAAGTTCCATCTCAGCTAAATGCAACAACAGCCACAGTGTTTGCAAATTTGTATAACTTAATGAGATCTATTCTCTTCTGCTTCTTAAACCCACAACTTGGATAATCAAAAAACGCATTTAAACCGGCGCACAGCCTTATAAGCCACCAAACTTCAATTATTATTGATGTTTATTGTTGTTACCCGACCCCACTCAAAGAATGGGGGCATGGTGGAAGACCATGGAGCCCAAGAAGCCGGGAAACTCTCCAGGGCCTAGACCAGAGGTCGTAGAGAGATAGAGAGTCGCCAAAGAGCAAGCGGTGCAAAGAGTCCGAAGCTGAACAGTGCAGAATGAGATGAGAGATGCCCTGGGATGGATGTTTGCTGGCGTTGTATGAAGGATTCTCGATTCTGCCAATTCTAGTGAGATAAAAGGCTGTGCCTGTTGCAGCGAAGACGAGAGAGGGCACAGCCAGCGTGACGAGGGAGCACAAGTTCTTCAGTGGAAACCGAGGGAGCCTGTGAGTCAAACAATTCAGACGAGACAGTACGAGAAAAAACAAGAATTGATATGAGAGATGAAACAAAAGTGACTACAAGGGATTGTACAAAGCACAAGTAGCGCTCTCCGTCTGGCCAGCTCATCAGCCGCGTTGTTTCCTGGGTTAAACGAGAGTGCGGAGACCCATTGTAGCTTGGTAGTACAGGAAGAACGAGAAGAAAGTTCCTGCCAGAGAGTTAGTCGGAGAAGAGAAATAGCAGGCTTGTTGGTGCTGCCGGGACCAGCGAAGACCCTGCAGAATGGCGCAGGCTTCAGTGGAGAAACTTGAACATACTGGGCCTGCCGAAATGGTAAGGATGGCCTCAGTGCCACAAAGTGAGTAGTTGGCAAAAGGTTGGTCTTTGCCAAAAGAAAAAGAGCCATCTGTTCAGATCACCAGATCAAGAGGGAGAGAGTCAAGGGCAGCAAGAGCTGCACCTTGGCAAAAGAGAAGGGGATCGGAGCGAGAGCAAGGAGGGAAAAGGTGGACTCCACAGTGAAGGAAGGCATGTTACTGCTTCGTATATAACACTGAAAATTTTGTAGTTATAAAACTAACAGATTCTCGGAAACATTGTTTCATAATTTCACAAGCTCTCTTCCGATAACCTTGTGTTGGAGAAGTTCACTATTTCGATTGCAGTCCGCAATGATTGAATAGAAGCCGGTCTCTGCTCGCACAGTGCGTACTACTAACATAAAAGCATATGCTTGAGTGATGTGATCTGTTGAATAAGCTCGACTCAGCTTGTAATTTTTGGAAATAATACTAACACAAAGCTTGTCAACAGTGGGACAGACTTTTCAGTGACAACGCATCAACTACTCACTGTGCGCAATCGCGACGGCAGCGACATTAGCTTGTTGTTGAACAATCGGCCACTGTAGTTCATCTGGAGATGGCAGGTAGTTGAGGGCTGCCGGATTGTTTCGAAGAAAAGTCTGGTTCTGCTCTACCAATTGATTCTGAAAACAATTTTTATCATACTCGACAATAAAGAACAGCAGTGGTGCAGTGAAAGACACCGTTCAAGAGTTCAAACCTCCCCTAAAAAGTTTACAAAGTTTTATGACTTGCTTACAAAAGCCAAAGCCTGATATAAATTCAGTTAATTAGCATAAACCACTAGACGTTGATCGCATCTACAATGTGTAGCTACGAATGCAGTAAGAAAAATGACATTAATACAGGTTGTTATAAATGTAATGTACCGGTGGAATAGCTGCAGCATGATCTCTTCTAGCAACAGGCATTGCGGATGATATGCAATCTTCCAACAACTTTGAACCTTCATCACTTCCCAAAGAGCTCAGTGAATCATTACTACCGAGTATCACGTCATCATCAAGTGGCTGGTAATATGAAATACACAAGTTAAAAAATGGTACTTTTCAGACTTTGATAAAAATCAGGCAGCTAATAATTCTTTTCGTTGCGCAATGCACAAATTACGTCATTGAAGGAGTGTATTGCAGAGCGTTAAGTGAAACACGGTGTCAGACATAGCTCCTGAAGAAATATGACATGGCGTCATGGATATGTTCAGTTAAAAAAAACCTCTATACAGACAAAACAAATCCAATGGATTGCGATGATATGGGCATGCTTTGATAAGTAGTAAAGATATGTAGATGGCAGCCAAAAATGACGTGGTGAAAGCACGTGCAAGAAAAAAATAAAATCCTTCAATTAGAAAAGGAAGATGCAGTCACCAGAAAGAAGTGGCGCACTACCGTTTATGAAATTCCAAGAACCATGAGGCGAGTGTTTGGCTACCACCGATAACGCAAACAAAACCAGATTTAAATATTGGAACTGTTGTTGTTGTTGTTTACCCGACCCCTTCCGACGGATGGGGGCATGGCGGAAGACCATGGAGCCCTAGAAGCCGGGCAACTCTCCAGGGTCTGGACCAGAGGTCGTAAAGAGACAGAGAGTCGCCAAAGAGTGAGCGGCGCAAAGAGTCCGTAGCTGGACAGTGCAGAATGAGATGAGAGGTGTCATGGGACGAGTGTCCACCGGCACTGCAGAGGAAGGATTCTCGATTCTGCCAATCCTAGAGAGATAAGAACTAAACAGAAGGCTGTATCCACTGCAGCGTACACGAGAAAGGACACAGCGAGCATGACGGAGAGCACAAATTCCTCAGTGGAAATCGAGGAAACCTGTGGGTCGAAGAATTTCGATGAGACAGTATGCCTCCAATCCGATAAAAGACAAGAGTGGATACGAGAGATAAGAGGAGAGAGACTACAAGGGATTGCAGAGGGCACAAGTAGCACTCCCCGTCTGGCCAGCTCATTGGCCGCATCTTTCCCCGGGAGAAACGAGTGTCCGGGGACCCACTGTAGCCTCATAGAACAGCAGGAGAGAGAAGACAGTTCCTGCCAGATCTGCCACAGAGTTTGAGATAAGAGGAAAGATGGAGGAGAGGACAAGGTGGCGAGGATCGAACGAGAGTCAGATAGAAGGAGAAGAGAAATGGCAGGCTTGTTGGTGCTGCCGAGACCAGCAAAGAGCGTGCAGAATGGCGCAGGCTTCGGCAGAAAAACTTCAACATGCTGGGACTGCTGAAAAGGAAAGAGTGGCCTCGGTGCCACAGAGAGAGCAGTTGGCAAATACGCCGGAGCCGCCTTTACCAAAAGAAAAAGGAACAAAGCCGTCAGTCCTGAGTACCAGATCATGAGGGGGAGAGAGTCAAAGTGAGCGAGAGCCACACCTTGGCGAGAGAGAGGGAGATCAGAGCGGGAACATGAAGAGATAAGGGTGGACTCCACCATGAAGGAAGAGGGAGGGCAAGCAAGAAGAGCCTCCCTAGGAGATGTAGAAGGAAGCATGAGCGGGTGAGTGGACGCAAAAGCTCTCCAGGACGATCTGGAGAGTCTTGGTTTCACTCCAAGTATGGCCAAACCAGAAATAGAAAAGGAGGTTGGGAAACAAAGAGCCTGCTCATAAGATGAACGAGTGAAATGAGTCAGGATGATTTGTAGGAGAGGTAAAGAAGCTTCGGGAGAGGAGAAGTAGGATAGGGAAGGACGAGAGGCAGCCGGTGATGGCGCGACTAGCCGCTCAGTGGAGGCGTTCCAATTTGGTGACATTGGTAACACTTAGGAAAGGAAACCATCCAGGTGAAGCATATGTGAGAACGGGCAAAAGAAAAGCTCTATACAGAACAGAGAGGGACTCCTTAAAGGGGCCCCATGAGGAAGCAGAGATACAGCGTAAGGCCTTGAGACGCGGAAAGAATTTGGCATTCAGCGAAAATACATCTCAAAAAAAAAAAGTGCGGTCGAAAGTGACCCTAAGAAAAGTTGGAGTTGGATTGAAACAGAGGTGGGAGCCAAGTAAATGGAGGTTGGGTTGGAGGTTAGCTTGGTGGGGATCCACTGAGAAGGAGGCCTCATATTTGCTTGGATTGAGAGGAAAACACCAGTACTCAGACTAGCACTCCAATCGAAACAGAGCTCCTTCTGTGGCCTCCACCGCACTGGGGACCGAGGGACAAGAGGACCAAACAGCCAGATTGTCAGCGTAAAGAGAGCAGCTGAAAAGTACAGGGCCAAGAACGGACCCTTCTGAACACCTCGACGGACTCGAGAGGAACGACTTTTGTGATTTTGATAAACCACGCAAGCGCGCCTATCAGAAAGGAAAGATCGAGTCCAACGAGCAAAGCAAGAAGGGAGGCCAGCCGAAATGAGTTTGTGAAAAAGGGCGAGATGCCAGACAGAGTTGAAAGCTTTTAAGAAATCGATAGTAGTGAGGATCGTCCAAGAGCCTGGCCTGGGTTTGTTAAACCCATCTGCAATGAACTGAGAAAGGTACAGAATTTGATCATGTGTAGACCGTCCAGAGCAGAAACCAGCCTGGCGGGGAGAGAGAATGGAATTACTGTAGATTCAGAAAGATTACTAGACGCGATAGAATGATGAGTTCAAAAAGCTTTGAGACGCAGGAGATGAGAGAGATAGGCCGGAAGGAAGCAGGAAAGTCGAGAAGCTTTCCCATTTTGTGGATGGGAATTATAGAAAATGTCTTCCAGATGAAAGGAAAGAAATGCAAAGTCCAGGAGAGATTGAAGATGTGAAGAAGAAAATCTATGCCAGAGCGAGGAAGATGCTTTAGCATGGGATAGGCGACTTTGTCTGGGCCAGTGGCAGTGGAGGAGGAAAGGTTGGAGGCAGCCGCAAAAAGTTCAGTGGAGGAGAAAGGAAAGCAGAAGGACGAGTGAGACTCCACAGGGCACGTGGCTCGGTGGAGCTCAGAGAAGTAGCCTTTGGCTCTGCTATGCAGGGCCTTTGGCTGAGAAACGGAAAAGTGAGATCTCAGGTAATCAGCATAGACCGAAGCCGATTCCCTGGGAGAGAAACAGTTTGGGAAATAAGGAGAGGAGGAAGACGAGCCAGCGATAGAGTGGAGAAGAGAAAATACAGTTTTTGGGTTAGATTTGGGTGAGAGAGAAGAGCAAGTCGTCTGCCATGCCTCAGCTTTGGCCTTGGCAATGACTGACGAAGCACGTCGAGAAGCGGTGATGTAAGCCTGGCGATCTTCATCACTTCTGTGAGCGGCAGCGAAAGCCTTGCGTCTTTTACTAACCTCACCTTCCACGTCAGCAGACCACCACGCTTTAGCTTTAGGAGGGCGTTTGATGCGGCTGAAAGGAATGGAAGATTTGGCCGCATTCAGTGCCAGAGAGGTAAAGAGAGCAGCAGCAAAGGAAAGAGACGAGTATTTCTCTGCAGAAGGACAGTGAAAGTCAAAGTAGGAGACAAAGTCATCCCAGCGAGTTTTCGAAAAATTGAAGGAAGGAGGACGTTCGTTGGGGCAAAAGACTGGAGAGAAAGAGACAGTTAGAAGAATTGGTAGGTGATCAGAACCCAGGTCCTGAAGCACCTCCCAGGAGCAGGAAAGAGCAAGAAAAGAGGGAGCAAAGGAAATGTCAGGAGAGGAGCGACTGCCAGTGGAGCAATGGAGAAGGGTGGGTGTGTCAGGGTCATTGAGGGGGAGGAGGTCAAAGAGATGACCCAGTCGAATACTTCCTCCCTGTAGGGGTTGGAAGTACCTCTGGAGTCCCAGAGGGGGTCATGGCGATTGAAATCCCCCAGAATGAAGAGATCATTGGATGAGGAAAGAATGGAGGGAGAAAAGGAGTCGGTTCTGCCATCTGTCAGAGAGGAGTAAATAAGGGGGCATACACATTAAGAAATGACAGTGAGGAGGAGTTGTTAAGAGAGATGTTGACCCCTACATAATCAGAGTAGGGATCGAGCGAAGAAAGAGAGGAGGTAGAAAGTTCAGAGAAAGATAAGCCCTGCCTGATGAAAATGATGACACTGCCGCTAGTGTGCGTGGCATCACGAGAGAAAATGCCAGACCGGGAGTGGGTGCGATCAGAATTCAGAGCAGAGAATCCAGGAATCTGGAAAGAGAAAGATGAGTTAAGATAGGATTCCTGGATATAAGATCAACAGGATGGGACGAAAGAAAGTGAAGTAGTTCAATGCTCCTGGCTTGAAGACCTCCAGCATTTTATTAGAGAACCCTGAGAGAGTCAGGGGGGGAGAGGAGGCAGGAGGCGCAGAGGAAAAGCCAGGAGCAAGGGACGGTGGTGAGGGGGCAGACGGAGAAGAAACAGAATGAGCCGATGGGGGAAAAGAGGTTTGAAGACGAGGGTGGGGCAAGAGTGCAGCATTAGCAGACGAAGGGCTAGATTGTACAGTGGAAGTATACATGTCGGAGGAGTCCGAGGAGAGAGTCACAGTGTTTCGGCAGGGGGGGACAGCTCCAGGAGTGAGAGCTGTCAAGAGCTCTTAATTTGGAGAGGGAAAGTTGTGAGCACCTTAGATGGACTCATTTGGAGCATGTGCAGCATTGCACTGACTTGCCCCGCCAGGTCACATTTCCAGCGCACACTGAGCAGGGAAAGATGGGGTCAGGGTTGGGATGAACGTTACTGCTCATCAAGAGAAGAAGAAGAAGGAGACGAAGACTTACAAAAGAAGAGTAGGAGAAAAGAGAAAGAGAAAACAGGCGATCAATTTTAAGGAAGCTGTGTGCTGCCATTCTGCGGTCGTTCCGGGGGCAGCATAGCGAAAAAATGTAGGGGAGTGCCCAGGGTAACTGGGACTCTCGGGAAGTCCAACAGCCATTTTGACCCAACCCAAACGGGGTCGGGGACCGCACCACCACGTTGAGGCGGCTGTTGATTGGTGCAGAAAGTAAGTGCAGTCAGATCTGTCGCTAATTATATATATCGATCGTAACCACTTGGAGCTAGCAATATATATATATAGATTAATTGCTCGTATACAAGGGTTTTAATTTTCACATTCAGTATTGGCGTGTTTGGACAATTTAAATACAAGATCGCATTTAAAAAAGGAACATAAACCCGTACAACACAAAACATTTTTTAGGAAACCTGGAAATATAATTCTAAACATTTTTTCATTTCAGCACTAGTGCACTTGTAAACTAAACCTTATTTTAGAAAATATTTTAACCCAGTATGTATAAAAAAAAGGAATAATAATTAAGTAGTTCCACACGAACAACAAGCACCAGACTGGTTTTGCCATTATGAGGGCTCTTCAGTGATGATTATCCGACCAGCAGGAAACCGAACCTTCAAGACGTAGACTTTCTATCTGTGGTAATGTCTTGCTGGGTGTTTACGTCTTGGTCGTGAGGTGCGAGAGTGGAGATACAACATAGTGGATTCTATGCACTCCACAAGTAGCAAATCCAGGAATCCGGTCACTCACTTACAAAAACCAGCTATAACATCAGCAATGGCGTCCAGCCAGGTGGTCGAGCTGTACTTGACATAGATAGGTCTACATCTTGAAGGTTCGGTTCCCTGCGGGAAGATACAATTTGGTAAATGTTTACACCGGAAACCTACCGCATTATAGGCGCAGCTCTGCGCATTACATCATCAGAACTCTTGTAAAAATCGTATCACCATTTATAGTACCTTATCTTTATGTTCCACAATTTTCTGACTCTCCAATTCTGATTTATCTTTCTCAGTATGATCTCGCTGACGTTGTGGGAGATTCGGGCCAGCTTCTTCTTGCTCGTTGTTTAATTCACAAGTGTTTAGTACACTTGGAAATTCGTGTGCTTTACCTCCAGCTACTACTTCTTGTGGTTGATCGTCTAGCCGATGTTTTAACGCACCGAATTCAAAGGATTTTGATTCCGATTCAATCGTTAAATCACTGAGAGAAGTACAACGGGATATTTCCGCCGGTGTTCCTTCCGTAGCGAAAGTAGTCGGCTTGCTCTGCAAGAACGCCTGCACTTTTGCATGTTGTCCAATCACAGGAAAGTTCTCCCGTACACATTTGGAAGAAATATCTTTTCTCTCGTTCACTTCCATACTTTGTTTGTCTGCACTACGAAGTCTCTTTCTCACACTGTATGTTTCATCAAGCGTTTCAACCGTCTTCATAACTTCTCTGCTAGGTTTATTCTTCGGCGAAATTTCCAATTGTTCATCATCATTTCTCTCTTTCAAATTACTGCCAGTCGCATCCTCCGATTCGCTGCTTCCACCCGGTACTTTCGCCATCATCCTCTCCATATACTGCTCTATATGCATTCCTTTCAGACGCGTCTCCGCCTCAGCAAGACGATCTCTGGTGTCTAGCTTGACAATAGATCGATGATGACTTGGATCGTTTAGTTTGCCATCGCTGCTTTGATTGGCTAGTTTTTTAGCAGCTGATTTTTGGGTGAGCTTCTGATTGGTTAACTTTTCTTTGCGAGACGATGACGTCATCGTTTTTCCTGATTTTCCGCGAATGTTCGATCTGATGAAGAGATTGTAATAAAGTTATTTATTTTATACTACACGAAGCCGCTTGCTCAGACAATCAATATGTTATTAGAACTGTGGATCAGCAATTTTACTAAGTGGATAAACTTACAGTGATCTAACGATGGTGAATTGACGACAAAAACACTTTATTGCTTGCACAAAACCTAAACATCAACTATTTTACGGCAGTTCTTACAATACTGAAGTAACTTAACGTAGCTTCTGATGATGTCCGTCGCAAAAACTATGCAGCAAATAAAACATCTTTAAAAATAATTCAAAGCAAACGTTACCTTTTCTTTGGCATGGCCGACTGTATCACTTTGCTAAGTAATCCGTCATCATCACTGGAAGTATCCAAAATATCGGTCATATCATCATCCAAGTCACCACGGTTTAAATCATAATCTTTTGTGACGTCATTATTGCTGGTGTTGCTCCCATTGTAACCGTCAGCCTCACATTTAACTGGATGATTTGTTTCAGCATCAATAGCTCCGTTAACTTCTTCCAAAAGTTTGTTGTGTGCCGTGGACGAAAGCGCAATTGGCTTTTGAAAACCATCGTTCAATGATCTAAGAGCACTGATTTCACTTAACGTGGCGTGAGGCGACATCATACCTTCATCCTTGTACACCTTCATTTCATCATGGGAAGGCAGGGAAGTTATATAGCCAGTATTTTGTATTGATTGCACTGCCTCTGTCTTGCAATCAATACCATCGCTATTTGAAAACACTGATTTTGTTCTGAAACAATAAGTAAAACGTACACAATAAGCATCGTCTACAACTACGCACCAGATTTTTTATCTGAAGGGGCGTCATCTTAAAAGTTGCAATTTAGCAATTGTACATACCAAACTTGCTACGCCAAGGCAAACCGTCCTGCTACGAAAAGCAAACCTTACGCCAACCGTTGGTGGATAGTAAACCAGAAAGCTACACCAACTGTTAAACAAAAAGTTACGCGAAGTTATGTGCAAGACAGCTGCAACCGTACAGTTAAAATTTTGCTGCAAAATATGTGTCTGAAAAATTTTTGTGGATGTCAAGACCGTTCGGAAGCTTCCATAAAATATTTCCGCTGTGTTGGCGCCAGTTTAAGGTTTGGCAGCAAAGCATAGCATTGCGATCAGAAAATCTGTGGATATTGAAATGTTAAGGTTTTCTAGCAAAGAACTAAATTGTATATCACCGAAACTGGAAATGGTATGGCGTTTTGCAGGCTAAATAACTGTTTGGCCAATATACAGTCTTATACAGTCGGGAATACCACAGCAAGAGCAGCTTAAAATGTACTGAATAGAAGGTTGCAATAGCTTTTTGTTATCGCCTGTAGCCTGCAACTGCAGCAGTCAACAAGAAATCATTAATTCTTAATGACCATTTTGTCTTGTTTGCAAAAAATTGGTTTCGATGATAAAAGGAATAATGAAACCAGATGAGAAATTTACATGGCCACGTTGGAAGTTTCTGTTACCTGGTAGACATGACGAATGTCTGCGGTGGATGTGAGCCAGGTGACGGGAAGAACAATTGGTTGCATAAAATTTAGAATGTGGAAAAATGCTTCGTGGAAAACCACTTTCGTTGAAAATGAAAAGATTGACAGAACTGAGTGAGGTCGGCAACATTGTGCGGGAGTGAGACGGGCGTTTAAAGAAAAGTAAGATAACGGTTTCGTGTAGGATTCAAAAACCAGTGGTGAAAGCAATGAGTGGCATCAAAACAATTCAAAAAAGGAATAACAAAGACTTTATTCATATGTTTGGCTTAGAAGAAATAACAGTAGATGCGCTGGATAAAGCCAACGAAGCGTGACAATTAGGGCTGCTCTGTAGCAAAGTGATGACGTGTTAACAGCGTTAGATTTTAAAAAGGTTGCAAAAAAAGGACGATGACGATCGACTATGACATGGAGAATGCAGGTGGAAATGATTAACAAGATTGCAATAAAGAAAGAGGGTGCCGTCAACAGAAAATGACGCAATGCTTTTTATGAAATTGCGGTGAAAATAAAGTATATCCGACTACCACAGGGATCAAACCACAAAACCAGTTGTTAAACATTCGATCTCTCTCAATACTTAAGTTGACATTTCTTTTTTCATACTATTTTACTTTTTCCGCCAAACTTTCAACTGACGCTCACCCAGCAGAACTCTTTTCGAAGCTACGAGCCGTGTTGACCAAGAGCGTTATTGTGCAGACAACATTTGTCCTAGCTTTTTAAACACGTTACTCTACCATACACAAACTGCTTGCGTAGTTTTTTACTTTAAAGTGTGTTGACACCGCAATGAGATTACATTAAGGCTGGGTTTAGGGCAAGCGTTTATTTGTTCACACACAAAAGCCGTTTATCGTTCCTATTTGATCTGTAGCAATGACATCACCAGTCAACTTTAAGGTTTGCACATTAATATCTTCGGCGGGCGTTGAAGCTAAGTTCGAAGGGAGATTAGGGTAAACACTGATACGTTCAAACTAATATAACCATTGTTCTTATCACACCAGTTCTTTTCTGTTTGTTTGCTAAATACTGGTACCTTGCAGGATTCAGTATAGATCTATTTGCAGGCCACCAAAATGCTTAAATACACTAACAAGAATCTCAAACGTAAATTAAAAATTCCAGTTTTTAAATTCTCTTTTGTCTTTTTTTATCTCATTTTTACTCTCCATTGAAAACGAAAATAAAGTACCGTATTTTTCGGACCATAAAGCGCGCTTGTAGTCCTTTAAATTTTTTCAAAAATGGAACAAGCGCCGTATAGTCCGGTGCGTCCAATGTGTGGATCAGGTTGCACTTTGTCACCAAGCTCTGAACAAATTTTATGTTGCAATAAGTGTTACCAAAGCAATAATACCTACCTCAACTCGTTCTTTCTTGAGAGCAAACAACTTCTTTCTTGCGATCAAATTACCTACTCTCGTTCCCTTCACAAGTTTATTTTTCTCTTCACTTTACGTGCGTAAACACACACGTGCGTCGTGCATGTATTGCAACATGTAACTAGCAACTAACCGTACACTTCTCACGCAATGCGAAAACAACAATTGATTGTTTAATTCCGTTGTATGATCATAAAATGCAAGTACGGCACCGATAAAATGCGTTGAGTTTTTGTTTCATTAAATGCGTCGTGTAGTCCAGAGCGCCTTATGTATGAAAATACACGCGTTAGAAGACGTTTATTGATACTGCACCTTATAATCCGGTGCGCCCAATGGTCCGAAAAATACGGTACTGGTGGGATAGCTATTGGACGACAGCCTAGGCTAATGGTAAATTTGTAGTTTATACCACAAGCGGCCAATCTTTATTAATGGAGATCGACTAGAATGCTTTTAATAACTCGCAATCGATCGGCCTTTAACAGAGCAACTAAGAACCTATTTTTGTTTGGGATAATGGCATGTTGGAAAATTAGGGAGCCTTGTAATATTCACAGCCGCAACAGAGGTCGCATTAACAAAAGGCCGAAGAAAGTGCGGCGTAAAAACTCTAAAGCACGACTCGACAAAATGAGATGAGAAGTAGCCAGAGTGCTGTGACGCCTGTCCCAGCACAAAAATTTTGTTTTCACACCTAAAACACTGCTTCAATAAAAACAATTTTCATGAGGAAAATAAATTCAAAAACGTTCTTTTTAGAAATTTTGTCAAGTCAACAAAAAAAATCATACGCGATCGACCAGTTGAGACTTGGCAATCGAGCGGCCGATCGCAATCAACTAGTGGCCACCCCGGGATATGACTATACCAAACTGAAAAATATGCATAAAACGCCCAAGTTAAAACTCAAATTAACATAATACATCCAAAATTTGTAGTTTGTATTACGCCGAAGATTAGCCAGTTGTTGTTGTTTACCCGACCCCTTCCGACGGATGGGGGCATGGCGGAATACCATGGAGCCCTAGAAGCCGGGCAACTCTCCAGGGTCTGGACCAGAGGTCGTAAAGAGACAGAGAGTCGCCAAAGAGTGAGCGGCGCAGAGAGTCCGTAGCTGGACAGTGCAGAATGAGATGAGAGGTGTCATGGGACGAGTGTCCACCGGCACTGCAGGAAGGATTCTCGATTCTGCCAATCCTAGAGAGATAAGAACTAAACAGAAGGCTGTATCCACTACAGCGTAGACGAGAAAGAACACAGCGAGCATGACGGAGAGCACAAATTCCTCAGTGGAAATCGAGGAAACCTGTGGGTCGAAGAATTTAGATGAGACAGTATGCCTCCAATCCGATAAAAGACAAGAGTGGATACGAGAGATAAGAGGAGAGAGACTACAAGGGATTGCAGAGGGCACAAGTAGCACTCCCCGTCTGGCCAGCTCATTGGCCGCATCTTTCCCCGGGAGAAACGAGTGTCCGGGGACCCACTGTAGCCTCATAGAACAGCAGGAGAGAGAAGACAGTTCCTGCCAGATCTGCCACAGAGTTTGAGATAAGAGGAAAGATGGAGGAGAGGACAAGGTGGCGAGGATCGAACGAGAGTCAGATAGAAGGAGAAGAGAAATGGCAGGCTTGTTGGTGCTGCCGAGACCAGCAAAGAGCGTGCAGAATGGCGCAGGCTTCGGCAGAAAAACTTCAACATGCTGGGACTGCTGAAAAGGAAAGAGTGGCCTCGGTGCCACAGAGAGAGCAGTTGGCAAATACGCCGGAGCCGCCTTTACCAAAAGAAAAAGGAACAAAGCCGTCAGTCCTGAGTACCAGATCATGAGGGGGAGAGAGTCAAAGTGAGCGAGAGCCACACCTTGGCGAGAGAGAGGGAGATCAGAGCGGGAACATGAAGAGATAAGGGTGGACTCCACCATGAAGGAAGAGGGAGGGCAAGCAAGAAGAGCCTCCCTAGGAGATGTAGAAGGAAGCATGAGCGGGTGAGTGGACGCAAAAGCTCTCCAGGACGATCTGGAGAGTCTTGGTTTCACTCCAAGTATGGCCAAACCAGAAATAGAAAAGGAGGTTGGGAAACAAAGAGCCTGCTCATAAGATGAACGAGTGAAATGAGTCAGGATGATTTGTAGGAGAGGTAAAGAAGCTTCGGGAGAGGAGAAGTAGGATAGGGAAGGACGAGAGGCAGCCGGTGATGGCGCGACTAGCCGCTCAGTGGAGGCGTTCCAATTTGGTGACATTGGTAACACTTAGGAAAGGAAACCATCCAGGTGAAGCATATGTGAGAACGGGCAAAAGAAAAGCTCTATACAGAACAGAGAGGGACTCCTTAAAGGGGCCCCATGAGGAAGCAGAGATACAGCGTAAGGCCTTGAGACGCGGAAAGAATTTGGCATTCAGCGAAAATACATCTCAAAAAAAAAAAGTGCGGTCGAAAGTGACCCTAAGAAAAGTTGGAGTTGGATTGAAACAGAGGTGGGAGCCAAGTAAATGGAGGTTGGGTTGGAGGTTAGCTTGGTGGGGATCCACTGAGAAGGAGGCCTCATATTTGCTTGGATTGAGAGGAAAACACCAGTACTCAGACTAGCACTCCAATCGAAACAGAGCTCCTTCTGTGGCCTCCACCGCACTGGGGACCGAGGGACAAGAGGACCAAACAGCCAGATTGTCAGCGTAAAGAGAGCAGCTGAAAAGTACAGGGCCAAGAACGGACCCTTCTGAACGCCTCGACGGACTCGAGAGGAACGACTTTTGTGATTTTGATAAACCACGCAAGCGCGCCTATCAGAAAGGAAAGATCGAGTCCAACGAGCAAAGCAAGAAGGGAGGCCAGCCGAAATGAGTTTGTGAAAAAGGGCGAGATGCCAGACAGAGTTGAAAGCTTTTAAGAAATCGATAGTAGTGAGGATCGTCCAAGAGCCTGGCCTGGGTTTGTTAAACCCATCTGCAATGAACTGAGAAAGGTACAGAATTTGATCATGTGTAGACCGTCCAGAGCAGAAACCAGCCTGGCGGGGAGAGAGAATGGAATTACTGTAGATTCAGAAAGATTACTAGACGCGATAGAATGATGAGTTCAAAAAGCTTTGAGACGCAGGAGATGAGAGAGATAGGCCGGAAGGAAGCAGGAAAGTCGAGAAGCTTTCCCATTTTGTGGATGGGAATTATAGAAAATGTCTTCCAGATGAAAGGAAAGAAATGCAAAGTCCAGGAGAGATTGAAGATGTGAAGAAGAAAATCTATGCCAGAGCGAGGAAGATGCTTTAGCATGGGATAGGCGACTTTGTCTGGGCCAGTGGCAGTGGAGGAGGAAAGGTTGGAGGCAGCCGCAAAAAGTTCAGTAGAGGAGAAAGGAAAGCAGAAGGACGAGTGAGACTCCACAGGGCACGTGGCTCGGTGGAGCTCAGAGAAGTAGCCTTTGGCTCTGCTATGCAGGGCCTTTGGCTGAGAAACGGAAAAGTGAGATCTCAGGTAAGCAGCATAGACCGAAGCCGATTCCCTGGGAGAGAAACAGTTTGGGAAATAAGGAGAGGAGGAAGACGAGCCAGCGATAGAGTGGAGAAGAGAAAATACAGTTTTTGGGTTAGATTTGGGTGAGAGAGAAGAGCAAGTCGTCTGCCATGCCTCAGCTTTGGCCTTGGCAATGACTGACGAAGCACGTCGAGAAGCGGTGATGTAAGCCTGGCGATCTTCATCACTTCTGTGAGCGGCAGCGAAAGCCTTGCGTCTTTTACTAACCTCACCTTCCACGTCAGCAGACCACCACGCTTTAGCTTTAGGAGGGCGTTTGATGCGGCTGAAAGGAATGGAAGATTTGGCCGCATTCAGTGCCAGAGAGGTAAAGAGAGCAGCAGCAAAGGAAAGAGACGAGTATTTCTCTGCAGAAGGACAGTGAAAGTCAAAGTAGGAGACAAAGTCATCCCAGCGAGTTTTCGAAAAATTGAAGGAAGGAGGACGTTCGTTGGGGCAAAAGACTGGAGAGAAAGAGACAGTTAGAAGAATTGGTAGGTGATCAGAACCCAGGTCCTGAAGCACCTCCCAGGAGCAGGAAAGAGCAAGAAAAGAGGGAGCAAAGGAAATGTCAGGAGAGGAGCGACTGCCAGTGGAGCAATGGAGAAGGGTGGGTGTGTCAGGGTCATTGAGGGGGAGGAGGTCAAAGAGATGACCCAGTCGAATACTTCCTCCCTGTAGGGGTTGGAAGTACCTCTGGAGTCCCAGAGGGGGTGATGGCGATTGAAATCCCCCAGAATGAAGAGATCATTGGATGAGGAAAGAATGGAGGGAGAAAAGGAGTCGGTTCTGCCATCTGTCAGAGAGGAGTAAATAAGGGGGCATACACATTAAGAAATGACAGTGAGGAGGAGTTGTTAAGAGAGATGTTGACCCCTACATAATCAGAGTAGGGATCGAGCGAAGAAAGAGAGGAGGTAGAAAGTTCAGAGAAAGATAAGCCCTGCCTGATGAAAATGATGACACTGCCGCTAGTGTGCGTGGCATCACGAGAGAAAATGCCAGACCGGGAGTGGGTGCGATCAGAATTCAGAGCAGAGAATCCAGGAATCTGGAAAGAGAAAGATGAGTTAAGATAGGATTCCTGGATATAAGATCAACAGGATGGGACGAAAGAAAGTGAAGTAGTTCAATGCTCCTGGCTTGAAGACCTCCAGCATTTTATTAGAGAACCCTGAGAGAGTCAGGGGGGGAGAGGAGGCAGGAGGCGCAGAGGAAAAGCCAGGAGCAAGGGACGGTGGTGAGGGGGCAGACGGAGAAGAAACAGAATGGGCCGATGGGGGAAAAGAGGTTTAAAGACGAGGGTGGGGCAAGAGTGCAGCATTAGCAGACGAAGGGCTAGATTGTACAGTGGAAGTATACATGTCGGAGGAGTCCGAGGAGAGAGTCACAGTGTTTCGGCAGGGGGGACAGCTCCAGGAGTGAGAGCTGTCAAGAGCTCTTAATTTGGAGAGGGAAAGTTGTGAGCACCTTAGATGGACTCATTTGGAGCATGTGCAGCATTGCACTGACTTGCCCCGCCAGGTCACATTTCCAGCGCACACTGAGCAGGGAAAGATGGGGTCAGGGTTGGGATAAACGTTACTGCTCATCAAGAGAAGAAGAAGAAGAAGGAGACGAAGACTTACAAAAGAAGAGTAGGAGAAAAGAGAAAGAGAAAACAGGCGATCAATTTTAAGGAAGCTGTGTGCTGCCATTCTGCGGTCGTTCCGGGGGCAGCATAGCGAAAAAATGAAGGGGAGTGCCCAGGGTAACTGGGACTCTCGGGAAGTCCAACAGCCATTTTGACCCAACCCAAACGGGGTCGGGGACCGCACCACCACGTTGAGGCGGCGGTTGATTGGTGCAGTGCCTCGTGAAGTGTTAAGGCTCACTGACAAGTTCAAATGTTTTAATTGTAAACCGTAAAAACCGGGGAAATCGCATTACGTCACGACATCAAGTTTTGCCGTAAAGGTAAAACCGTACACTAACTCTGCCATAGTTGTAGCTATTCCCGTAAACCAGATCCTGTATCATCAGTGAACACGTTTTTGCAGAATGTAAGCATTTGTCTTGCTTGGCGTGGTGGTTACACTACTTTGCAGACATTTTTTCTTGGTGAAAACTTGGTTTTTCATAGCATATTGGTGAAACAAATTTTATTGATAAATACTGGATTTACAGAGAGTACCATCTAATTTGCTAGTAAAATGCCCTTTGCCATTAACACCAATTTAGTTTCTAATTCGAACCTTTAAGACTATCTGACAATGCTAAAAACCGTTGATCGCTGATCAATTTGCATGAGTGCGAAAGTGTGTTCGCACTGTTTGCTGACAAGTCTTAAAAGAATTGACAAATTGTTTGAGCAAGTTCTGCAAAAACAATCGACTATTGCCCTAATTAACATTAAAAAAAGTTGATAGAAATCTTTAGTTTACTGTTAAAGATGTGATGGTGAGAAATAAAAATTTGTTCCCAAACCAGAAAGGTTTTTGAAATTAAGCACGTTGGTTTCGACCCCAAGACCAAGGCATCAAGGCTTCAATACCGATATCAACACCTTCAGTGAAGGCCCGAGACTAACACCAAGATCGTGACGTTACAAAAGTGGTTTCAAGAAATACATCACTGGTATTATAGCAGATTTTTTTCTTTTAAAAAAAGCTCAAAAACTGTTCATAAATAAGCCATAAATTCACAAAAAAATAAACTATTTCAGGTGGTAAGCACGAGGAACCTACAATATATATCTTAATTTGTGTTACACTCAAAATAAAAAAAAACAAGTTCTTTCAGCCGCTTGTTAGCACCGGGCAAAAGAGTTGGGGATGGTGGCTGTTTAATTAGTAGATGTTCATTGGTAAGAAAATACAAGTTTACATTTAGCTTACTTCGCAATAATGTTGGCATCAGTTGTTTTTTTTCTTTCAGTTCCATCCAAGGTGAAAAATTGCAAGTTTTTTTCTGAATCATCTCTTAAATGTGGTATATCATCTGGTGTACATTTAGCCACTTTTGATGTTGTTTGCTTTTTGGCTGAAGCTTCCTCCTTATCATCTACGTGCTGTGTGATTGGAGGAAGTGGTACTGATGCACCAGTGGCAGAAGATCTGCTAGTACATGAATTTCGATTCGACTTTTTTCCTCTACCCAGATGACAAAGATCTTTTTGAAAGCCTTCATTGTGTGAATGCAAGGCACTGATTTCACTTAATCCAGTCAATGGAGACATGGTTCCTTCTAAATGAAAGTGCTTGATTTCATCACTGGTGGGCAAAGATGTAACGTAGCCGGCCTGCATTACTGCTTGATTACCACCTCCCAACATACCCTCCACATCTTTGTGGATGTTATTCCCGTCAACTGATTTACTGATTTCATTTTCTAACGGCTTTATCTTCTCGCCATCAATTGTAAGGCCACTCAAGCCAGTCATGACCGACATTGCTTTTTCAACGTTGTAGCTCCGCATCTCATCTTGCTGAGGCAAAGTAGCAAGATAACCAGAAGACATTGCATGAGCTTTTTTGATTAATTCGAGGCCTTTTAAATCACACAGAGTGGATTTCTGCTGCACTTTTTCTATTTCTTTATTGGAGTTTGGAGCAGGTTGTTCGGAAGATACTTTGTCGTGTCGAGTTGGCGAACGACAACGACTTTGAGGGACAGACTGACTAGGACTATCAGGAAGATCACTAGGACTGATATTTCCACTTACCATTCGAGAATCTGGCTCACTGGACACGTCACTGTGAATTGAACCCTGGTCGCACGAGGACAATGAAGATCTGGCATCACTAGGAGTATAACACATCATTGGAGTGTCTTGGTACATGGGTGTGCGAGGTGTCATGAAACCGCTTTGCCTATTTGATCTCAACAGGTAAGCTGGTGTTCTTGCTCCAGGTTCCAGATCCAATTTATCGTCTGCTTCACCATTGTGATATTCTGAAGTGTGATCATTGATTTTGGCAACAGGATTGCTTTTTAATGATGCTTCATCACAAAGATTGCCACTTGCATGTAGATCACTTAATGAGCTTTGAGCACTGAAACAAATAGGAGTGTCTTCCACATTATACTTCTTCACGGCCTCGGTTTCCTCTTTTGCTACAGTATACGAGCGGTTTTTAGTGATTCCAGCAAATTCTGGCACACTATAATTTTCCAGACATTCATCGTTGACTTGTTCTTCAGAATACCTAGCACTAAAATTAGTTGGGGTATCTTCATGTTCGTACAACTGCTTGTCAGCAAATATCACTTTTTCTTCGACAGATGGATCAATTTTTGGCCGAGCTTGATTGTTGCCATGAACAGCGCCATCGGAACTGTCTTTGCCAACAAACCTCATGCTTGGTGTTGACGAATCGTAAGCAGATTTCTTGAGCACAGAAGGTTGGTTCGAAGAGGAGAACGTTGAATTGACTTCTGTTTCGGGAAACTGCAAACTATAATCAACCGGGTTATCATCTTCCATGTCATAATCATTATAAACATTTTGAAGTTTCTTCGCTAGATCAGTTGGCATGCCGGAAGAATGAGCAGTCTCCGCTGAACTATTCTCGTCTTTATTTGATTCTTTTCCCCAGGTTCGGACTGGTCTGTTATCAAATTTGTAGTTTTCACAGTTGCTTACATCGAGCCGTTGAGCAAAGGATGAAGAATTTGAATCTAATTGAAAGAGCCTATTTCGGGAATTATCTCTCTGTATCACGCTTAGATGTTTTCCATCTCGGTTAGCTGCAACTTCATCATAAGCTTGCCATGCATGGAATGGAATTCCTACTTTCATGGTTGGAGTTTCAACTAATACATGACTTCCCGTTCGACGTGGGTCCTAAAAATATATTAGAATGCTATCACTCGCATAGAGAGGTGGAATCTAAAACACAGCAATTTACTTTCCATGCAAAACCTAAGAAAATAGATGAGAGGTTGGCACACTCCGCATCAGCAACGTCAGACACTCTATGATAAGCTTTTGGCACGATGATTTGTCGTGATCTAAATAACTACAATTGTTTCATTTGTTTTACTTAAAAAAGTATGATCTTCACCTGCAATCCATGCAATTGAATAGGAGCAACTTTACCAGGAGATTGTTGAGGAGCACTGAACACCTGTGAGGAAAATAAGCCTGGATGCTCATTGGAACATTGAGCATCTCGAAGTTCAGATTGAAGTTGTTTCAACTTACGAGCCTACAATAAGAAATTTTATTTTGTTTTATAATTTTCCTAATTCGCTTTACCGGCGTCTATTGCAAGGACCCCTCAGTAAAGTCGGTGTTAACAATATCGGTTTAACCCGCTGGGCCTGCTTTACCCAAGAAGTAGTTGTAAAAGAAAAATAAAAAGTTAATGTTTTTTGACATAGCGAATTCTCGTCACAACAAAAAAATGCACTTTTAAAAGAAAAGCAAGTCAAAACCTTATGAGGGATATGCATAGCCTCCATTCCTCTCATCCTGATCCCACTACTGCAACCTTAAGTATAACACCACAAAGTCAACTAAAGTAAAAGCCATTTGATACTTCTCCTACATGATGCAAAATAGGCCTTTCTATCAGAAATACGCGGTAAAACTTGTTGTTACCAAACAAATTTACACTGAGAACGCGTCCTTGTTTATCGACTAAAAAATGGCTCGGCGATCTTTCCTAATTGCGTTTTCAACCATTAAGTTTTTCGTGATCTGCTTTGTACAAAAGCTACCTGAATTGCGAGCATTTTTTCTTGAGTGCAGACCATTCCTCAGATTTTCAATTTGGCACCGGGATATTGTCTTGTTTTGATATCCATCATAGCTTTGTGAAGCTCCTGGCGACTTTACCTCATAGCAAGCCAGGGACTTTACAAAATTTGACGGAAATCAAAACAAGGCAGCAGCAGGTATAGTCAAGCTGCCCAAAAAAGCCATGCTATATACCCTGTTTCGCGCATAGACATAATCAGAAGGCCGAAAAAAGCCATAGTTTGAACCTAGAGAGTGAATTGTTTTAAATCACAATAGCAAAAACGTTTCCCCGTTTAGGGTAATTTCACACAGGAGTGTTGTTTACTTTTGATTCCCTTTTTTAACTTTGTTTTTCCGGCTTATTAGCCTCCTTTTAAACTATCAAAAATCTGCTGGTAACGTGTACTGTGGCTACGAGTATTTCGCTCCCAGAGCACTTTTAACAAAAAATCAGGGCTGGCCTTATCGATCAACGAATTTCCACAACCTTTAACGAACTGTGCTTTTAATCTCTTTCGCAACTGCATTTTATGCCACGAAATAAACATTTCAAGTTTTCACTGTGTGTTTTTCCACAAAATCTGCTTGAATTGTTTGCCTTTTTGTTTGACGGCAGTAAGTAGTAAGTTCATGTCTGCTTTAAAAAATTTGCGGAAATGGAACATGCCAGTTAGCACTGTGTAGTCACTACGCACTACGACAAAACTTATCGGTACATTTGTACTCTTAATTGTCTAACATACCATTTTACCTGAACAGGCAACACATCAGCAATTTAGATTTGCTTTCAAAATGACGGTAAACAACAAGTATTGTTGCTGTTTTCACTAAAATAATAGCAGACAGCATTATGATATCAAAGAACTTTTTTTGAAATTGTTCTAGAAATAAATTTAAAATGCTTAAAATTAGAAAAAAAATCATATTGAATCGGTTCTTGCATCGTGAAAAAGCTCAAATCGTTGTAAAGTGTTTTTATCGGAAACACCTAGTTAATGTCTCCCGAAAAAAACTTCCAACCGCGTTTCTACGGACAGTACACACCGAGAAAAAAATTTTTACAATTAATCGTTAATTGGGAAGTCATTTACCCCATAAGTAAAATCTTTTTTAAGTTGGTTAGTCGAAGGTTGGGTTTTTCCGGGAAACAACTGTTTCTCTTTTCAAGAAATGCAAATTTAAAGAACTTATCTTCTATCATGACGTCACCAACCCCCTTGTGGCAATAATCAATCCTGCTAAGATTCGTGTTTGTACGCTCAGTAGTTTTAGAGGAGTTAAGGCGTTACGTACTTACGCATGCACACATTTACAGACAGAAGTCTTTAATGTAAAATCAGTACTTAAAAACCAAAATGTTTGACAGAAAGAAAATTAGCAAAGTGGTAAGACATCTTTTCCGCAGTCCGTAAATCTGGGTTTGACTCCATTATCTAGTCACATCAAAGAGTATAAAAACCATATTTACTGCCTCCTGGTTGACGTCTAGCACGAAAAAAAACTTCGGAGAAAAAGCCCGCCGAGCTCTCTTGTAGTGTTTTTGCAAAAGGCAATGAGCGGGACTCCCACCTCTTATCTTTACTCGGCAATTTAGTCATGAAGTCACGCAGACTACCATTGCGGCGGCCTGACCTGTCTAACTGAACGCTTGCAAGCACACCATAAACCTATATGCATAAATAAATGGATAAGTCATTCAAACCCTTTCCAACATGTATGCAATTCATCTAAAAATACGTAATACATTAATTTACTAAAAAATTGAAAAGATTGCCTGCCTGCAGTGTAGGAAGATTATTTTTTGGATCATTTGCAGGTTGAAGCATCGCTGCTAATTTGTCAGGTTGACTGTTTAATAGATTTCGAAGAGCACCACTACTTCCCTGAGCGATCACATGATGTTTGGAGTGAATTAATTGCTTCAGTTTATTGACAGCTCCCAACTCAATCAGCGTGTTTTGATCTATCACATCTCTAAATATACAGTACTCGTTTGAAACAAAGATGTCGTAGTTTAAAACACAAGTTTTGTATCAGTCGCTTCTATATAATTACTTTAAAAGTATTACCCGTAAAACAAGCAGTGTTTCTCAATTTGAAATTGAAATAACCACTTTTTGTCAAACCTAAACTCTAACAACAACTTAAAGTCGCATAGTGTCATTTCTTCATAATATACTATACATGATTAATCGAAGCCGAGGCAGTGAATTTCTACCAAACCAACTGTTTTGTGTGAAATAAGCTTAGTAAGTCAGCAATTCAAATTCAGATACCAATCATAGCAAATACTGTTGACGAGAGGCGTGGGCCATACCTACGTGGACCAAATAAAACTACAACGGCTTGACCTAGATCTTACAATAAAAATCCCGATGCCAAAATTTACCTTGCAGATAAGTTCCAAAGTGTTCCACATGCGTTACTAACAATAGTAAGACTGGGTGATGTGAGATGAGAGAGAAGAACTTCTAAGCAATTGCAATCACGAACAATCTACGGCAAATAATTAAACATCACTACAATTTCAATGAAGTTCACCTGGGCTTCAACAGATTCAAAAGGGAAGTTGCTCAGCCACAATGTCGTAAAGAAACACTTTGTGTAGCTAGTAATGGTAGTCCGCCTCATTGGTGGCGGGGCTACTAGTCAGCAATTTTTTTCAACTTTTTTCAAAATGGATTGCTGCGGTATACATTGCGGACCTGCATCCCGATAGCTGTCATATGCCACCATCCCAAGGAAAAGAAACAAAATACATCAACGACAGTACAAGTTGAAAAAGCTCTATTTAATTTCCCAGGCAACAAAAGCAGACTTTTTTTGATTTACGATGCCTGGCACAATATATACTTTGCGTATCAGTTACTGCTATGAATAAAAAATGTGGCAGAGGGGTCAGATATCTGAGCCGAAGTTAGATAAACAATCAACCGGCTATGCTTGCAAGAAAATCAATCATTAGCAAAATCTCGACCTCGAATTACATGAATATAAGGTAGCAAAACCGTAACCAAACCCTGCATAACAGGTTATTTCTGGTTAATTAAGTGTAAGCTTCTCACAACTTTTTTTGTCAGTAGCAAGAAACGGAATATCGTATAAACGGAATATCTAATTGATGTAACCTTGAAAATTGTCATGAGATAAGCTATTTTATTGCATTGAAAAATAAAAAGAATATGGACCAACTGCTGACGGAACAGTAGACCCACTTAATAAAAAATCGAGAAAGTTGCACTTGAAAGTTGCAATTATTCACAAGAAAACTGTAGTGGTTAGAGCAGTGTTTCTCAAACCATGGGCCGCGGAGGGGTTGGATTCGGGCCATGATCGCAAGGGAGAATAAACGTTTCACTTGGATCTCTATAGTCTTGACCAGAAAAGAATAAACTCTCTCTTTCACCTTCTTGATACACTGCGCGTCTATGAGGGAACGCCAGCCACACACAATTAGTGCGTTACCTAGTCTGTTTTTAATTATGACATTACAAATCTGTGTTTGCTTGGTGTTTGACCGAACGTTACATAAGGTGACATTTTTCGATTCGTGTAGCGTCTTCACTGAACTTCCCAAGGTGACATTTTCTCGAATTTTAAACTCAAATATGCCGAAGCGCAAGTACAAGTCAGACTTTTTGCGCTTCGGGTTTACATCAGTTCTGGATAAAAGCGGCACAGAATGGCCACAATGTGTTTTGTGCCTCGAAATCTTGTCGAATGAGGCCCTGAAGAAAAGCAAGTTGACCAAACATTTACAACTGAAGCATCCAGAAGCATCCAAGGAAGGTGCCGCGCTCTTCCGAAAAAAAGGACAATGTGAAGAAGCAAAAGCTCGATTCTCCGCAGAATCGGTTTTTCCAAAAGTCCAAGAAGGCGGTGATGGCTTCCTACCAGATTTCGCTGCGAATCGCCCGTAAGAGGGCAGCCTTTAGCGTGGAGGAAGAGCTGATCAAGCAGGAAGCAATCGACATGGTTCGGCAAATGTGCGGCGAGAAGCAAGCTGCCGAATTGGCAACGGTGCCACTTTCAAATGACGCGGTTCAGAGACGTATTATAGACAGGTAACGGGATATGAAGGAGCAAGTTATCAAAAATATTAAGAACTCCGGCAACTTCAGCCTCCAGCTCGACGAGAATACAGATGTTGCAAAGTGTGCTCAACTAATGACGTAGGTTCGAGTCGCGGCCCAGATGATCTAGAAGTGCATTTCCTATTCTGCAAATTTCTGGAGACAATTACAAGGGGCACTGACATTTTCAACCTTGTAAATTCCTTCTTCCTGGACAGTGGTATCGAGTTTTCCAGGAGTTTCTCATCTGTTGTGATGGGGCACCGTCTATGCTCGAAGCTTGAAAGAGCTTTATTAGTGAAGCCATGAAGAAGAATCTTCAAATCTTGATTCTGCACTGTTTGCTTCACCGAGATAACTAAGCTAGCTAGAAGTTCAGTCGTGAGCTGAGTGAGGTTCTGCAGGATGTCGTGAATATTGTCAACTTTATCAAGCCTCGCGCATCAAACACTCGACTTTTTAATGAATTGAGTAAAGAAATGGGTTCCAAGTTCAAGAACCTGCTTTTACACTCTGAAGTGCGCTGGCTGTCAAAGGGGGAGGTAATCCAAAGAGTTCTGAAGCTCCAGGCGGAAGTTGAAACTTTCAAAATGTTCAACGGAGGGCTTGCTTAGGGTACCTAGGTGATATCATGGCCAAACTGAATCAACTGAACCTGTTCATGCAGGGAGAGCACACGCTTCTCAGAGACGCAGTCGACAAAATATCAGGTTTCAATGACAAGCTTCGTCTCTGGGATACGCGTTGGAGAAAACAAGTTCACGTTGTTTTCAAATCTGAATCTTATCCTCGGTGATGCGAATGATGACGCAGTCCAAGAGAAAGAGATCGTAGCTATTTTTGGGCTGCGAATCTCAATATCTTGAGTGTCCAATTCGACAAGTACATTCCCGAAAATATTAAAGAATTTAAATGGGTGAAAAATCCATTTACATGGGTCATTGTCCCGGATGATGAGGCCCCAGTTCAGGGAAACCTAATCGAGCTTTAAAATGACACCAGATTTAGCCAGATGTTTCAGACCACGTCACTGGCTGTTACGTTTAACTTTACAAAGTTGCTCAATTTCGTAAATTAAATTGTCAGTGCAAGCGACGTTTTGTTTATGAATCATATATGACGTCACATTACTAAGAGTGAAGAACATTATTAAGACGAGTAGCGAGATTACATGTTGGCTCCGAAAACTATTCCGGCAAATAATAAGTGAATTTAGGGCCGCGTAGTAAAAGTGGTTTAGAACCTGGGTTAGAGGGTCTGCTTCGCAGTTGGTAAACCTGGGTTACATCCCCTCATCGAGTCATACCAAAGACTAAAAAATGGTATTCACAAAAGGGATAGAGTGAAAAAAAGGCTGACAAGCTCTCGTTGTGTCCTTGGGTAAGATACTTAACGGGATACCTCCGTCTTTATGTGACAGGCAGATGGCGCCAGGAAATCTACTAATCGCGGTGGCCCAGTATGACATAAAACTGCAAACAGTGCATCAACTCATCCGTCATAGACCAAAAGATTCACATGCACGTCAAAACACAGTATTGGGCAAAATAGACCAAACGGTCGTCTTTGAAATATCAAGATCTAAAAGAAAAGAGGTCTTTATGTTTGTTTAGAGAGCAAAATGAGCAAAAATCTTCCTTAAAAGTAGTTGATGTCCAAGAAAAGGGTCTTCAAGTGCAAATATACGCTTACAATGGCATCTCTACTGGATTGCTGCACGAAATTTAATAAATATAGCATTTAAAAAAGCAAAAAGTTACATCACAAAATTTCTGCAGATAGCTCCCAACATCTTCATATATAAGCTTCCAACACTTATTAATCTCCCCAAAGCTGTACAAAAGTTGTAAAATTTGCCCTTACTGATGAGTTTAAGAATCACCTGCCAGTAGAGATCATTTGCTGCAATAATGCTTGAAATATTCCTTAATATTCCTCCTGCACTTTCCACCACGTGTAAGGACGAAGAAGGACTATTGTACTTCAACAACGTCACCAAGAAAGCTAGCAAGCCCTATAAATGACAGTGTTTCACAACTAATTAAAATTAATATTCGTAAAGCAATGAAAGTAAAATAACATGTCATTCCTACCAGACTAGTCGTAGGAGATAGCCAGAAACGGCTGTCTTAACTTATGCAATAGGTCAGCGATGCACTTGAAGCGAAATACAAACAGAGCATTTTTGACTTCACTTCTCAACTAGTTTAGTTGGTGACCGACAAGATCTCCCTCCTACACTTGCAAAATTCTTCACTGATTAAAAATTACTAGCCCAATCCGCAGCATACCGGGAAATCTAATAAAATTGTGCACATCTATACGCAATGCCAAATAATCGATATTACAATTGTATACACACCTCAGTGCGACAGATGTCTTCACGATTTTGGGAGCTATGACTGGATAAATTCCACAACGCACTTAACATGCTCTTCAACGTCACTTCTTTCTTTACAGCAATTACTTGCTTACTTAGTGCGACGACGACATGCTTCTCTTGCAAGCACTCTTGTTGATGAGCATCTCCTTTCCATGATAGATTGCGTATCAAACTAGCTGATGCCTACAACAAAATATAAAGCAAATTACAGCAATCAGTTGGCTGCGCAGTATACCATACAAAAAAGTACATGCAGTTTACATGCAATCGACTAGCCGGCAGTCGCAAGCAGGACCCCAGCTAGTAAGATTGGAGTCAACAACGTCGCTGCACCGGCTTCACCTAAAGAGCATTTGTAAGGCTAGAAATGGATTTTCGATATAAACAATTTCTGTTCCGAAACGATAAGTACTTTAAAAAGGGAACCAGTCAAAATCCTCGTGAAAGGTTAAGCAAAACTAATAGGCTACTCTCCTCATCCCGATCCCCCCACTGTTCCTTTTAACTACTAACGGGGCACAAATGAAGTCAAAGAAGAGGATATCTAAACATAGCTAAAAATTTTTGAATAAAATTAAACATAAAATTAAATCTTCGCTTTTGATTCACCGGTGAGTAATATTTGCCACACAAACTTCTTTGGTGGTACATTTTATTTAGGATAACGTTTTGTAGGCCAGAACGACCAACAACATCAGAGCAAACTGGCAACTTATTTGGCACAGCCACATTTTAATATATTTTTTCAAAATGACTGGGTGCACAAGATTAACCAGTTAGGATTGCCCAATAATATATAGTTTAATAGTAATTGGCATAACAAACTCAATCTGGCACGAGCTAAATGGTGATTGTGATGGTTTAGACATAGCGTGGCATTACCATTTAAACAAAAAGATAACTACGGAGTGGCGAGAAGGGTAAAATTAACCTAAACATAATGATGTAGGTTTGAATCAAAACATACAATAACCTAATACTAGAATACAAAACACAGCAGGTAGTGGGGAAACGCCACCACAACAATGATGTTTGAGGAACAGTAAATTCTATTGTCTTATTACTTTCTTGTGCACAGAAGGTAAGGTTTTACCATT
Source organism: Trididemnum clinides (assembly GCA_963675345.1). Lineage (NCBI taxonomy): Eukaryota > Metazoa > Chordata > Ascidiacea > Aplousobranchia > Didemnidae > Trididemnum > Trididemnum clinides. The sequence goes on from OY776288.1 coordinate 36,396,763, forward strand.
GTTTCTGTTCATGACATGCAACTTTTCACTGATAACCAGACTTTCCGCAAAAAGGCGTTTCGAATAGTCTTTCTCAGTCTATAAGATTGTAGTTCGATTCCAATTTATTCTGTGATTCAAAGTAACAGCTTTGAAGTGTCCACAAAGAGCAGATTTCTCAGGACTTTGGAATTTAATGTTCCGCTAAAGTTGGCCTAATCGTGATTTCAAATCCCGTTTTGTTTGGCAAATGTAAGTAAACTTGCAGTCGTAACACAAAATCACCACCTAGCCCATGCGAGATTGAGTTTTCTTTTTTAATTAATACAGTACTTTTTAAATGATATATTATGAACAATCCCAACTTGTAAAAATCTTGCGCGCTTGGTCACTTTGAAAATATTACTACTTATGTTGCTGTACCAAATGAGTTGCCAGTTTGTTCTGATAATGTTGGCCGTTCTGGCCTACGAAACGTTAGCCTAAATAAAAGGCACCACCAAAGAAATTTGCATGGTAATTATTACTTATTGGTTCAACAAAAGCGAAAATTTAATTTTATTCAATGCCTGATGAACAACTTCATCAAAAGATAAAACATGTTGGTTTAAAGAGGTACGATAAAGTACAAACAATAACATAAATCAAATACGACATTAAGAACAGCTGTTATCAGCACTACACCATTTGCGCAATATATATGTCATCAGGACATCAACAAAATTCTACTAAAACCGAAAAGTAGTTCTCAGAATAAACACGCCCGCAAAACCTTTAAATAATTGATAACGTGCAAGCAACAACGCATTGCCCATAGCTAATTTACAAAAAAGCATATCAACATGATAAAAAACTTTCTGAGAGCTTTTACACCACTAAACTTTCAAAGCAAGAATGGCAACTTCTCCTAGGGAGGCTCTTCTAGCTTGCCTTCCCTCTCCTCCTTAGAATCTGCCTTTCTTCACTGTGGGGTCCACTCTTTCCTCTTCAAGCTCTCGCTCTGATCTTCTTCCATCTCGCCAAGGTGCAGCTCTCGCTCACTTTGACTCTCTCCCACCTTACGATCTGGTACTTTGGACAGACGGCTTTGTTCCTTTTTCTTTCAACAAAGGTGGCTCCGGCGTTCTTGCCAACTGCTCTCTCTGTGGCACTGAGGCCACTCTTTCCTTTTCGGCAGGCCCAGTATGCTCAAGTTTTTCGGCTGAAACCTGCGCCATTCTGCACGCTCTTTGCTGGTCTCGGCAGCACCAACAAGTCTGCCCTTTCTCTTCTCTTCTCCTCCTATCTGACTCTCGTTCTGTCCTCGCCACCTTATCCTCTCCTCCGTCTTTCCTGTTATCTCAAACTCTGTGGCAGATCTGGCAGGAACTGTCTTCTCTCCTGCTGTTCTATCAGGCTACAATGAGTGCCCAGGCACTCGTTTCTCCTGGGGAACGACGTGGCTAATGAGCTGGCCAGACGGGGAGTGCTACTCATGTCCGCTGCAATCCCTTGTGGTCTCTCTCCTCTTATCTCTCGTATCCACTCTCGTTTTTTCTCAGACTGGAGATGTACTGTCTCATCGAAATTCATTGACACAAAAGTTCCCTCGATTTCCACCGAGCAACTTGTGCTCCCTTTGTCACGCTTGCTGTGTTCTCTCTCGTCTATGCTGCAACGGACACAGCCTTCTGCTAAGTTGTTATCTCTCTAGGATTGGCGGAATCGAGAATCCTTCCTGCAGCATCTGTGGACAATTGTCCCAGGACACCTCTCATCTCATTCTGCACTCTCCAGCTACGAACTCTTTGCACTGCTAACTCTTTGGCGACTCTCTGTCTCTCTATGACCTCTGGTCCAGGCCATGGGGAGTTTCCCGGCTTCTGGGGCTCCATGGCCTTCTGCCATGCCCCCATCCCTTGGAAGGGGTCGGGTAACAACAAAAACAACCATTATGATGATTATGATCAGCACTAAAAAGCTTATCTCCCTCGGTGGCCTTGACTCAGCACATGTCCACATTAAGTAACTTTTTTAAATTAATGGTAAGCTATTCAGAAAATATGATAAACAGATGGCTGAGTACTAAATACCCCAGAAGCGAGTGTTACCAATAGCCCGCCAGCACCACAATTGCCACAACAGACCAAGTGTCAAACAGAGTTTAACACAAAAACATATAGTAAACTAAATAAAAAACGTCCTTTTTTAAAAGTTTTATACATCTAAAACACAATTGAAAAAGATTGCCCGTCCCTTGTGCGGTAGTCTAGGTTTTTTATTTCAGTTTGATGCTATTTTGTTAGACATTTAAATTAAATGTAACTCAAAGACTGAACAAGTCAAAAACATTTTGACCAAAAGGCACGAGAAATAAAACAAAAAACTTTAACCATAGCTTGAACAGTGACACTCTTCAAAAAAGTTATTGCTGCATAAAATAGGAGTTACGAAAAAAAGTTCAAAAAGAAATGGAACGGAAATGTACTACCTACAATAATTTCCTACTTTGCACCTATCAATGTCCGGGTTCCAGCCATTTCACTATTTGCATTCACTGCATTTTAATATCACTAAATCAGAAATGAGTATATCTGACAACCGAGAACGATGTGGCCTCACAATGACTTCAACATAACTGGAAACAAGTACTATGAGGACTCGCTTCGCCAATAGAAAGAGTTTAGGGGATTTTAGAGTTTAGTTGCAGTAAATAAGTTTACAATATTGATACCGGAGTCAAAGAGTTTAATTAAACAGCCAAGTAATGATATTAATTGAAAGTAACATAATCAAAACACTCCTGCATTAACCTTGCGCTGCAACGCATTACGCTCTTTTCTGCAATGTGGGGCAGGCTTGGCCAAGAGTGTGCAACCTTTTTTCAGGTGACCCACTTCAAACTTCTTGAAAATTATGCGATTCGATCAAAGTTCATAATCCATGTTGTTTCTACACACATGTGAGCTTTAAAGCAGTGGCCGGTGACAACGTTTCTGCAAAATTGCAGTGAAGAACATTCTTTATTTTTTGGTTATCAATACTTTCAACGCAACCCTTTAGCCAAATTTTCCAAAATTTTCGTGTGGGGACTTTTTTATGGGAATCAGTCTTGTAGATAACAGGTCCGCCATTCAAGGTCAATCAATTTCATATTGCAGGCCACAAAACTTTACAGGCTACAGGTCGCACACCCTTGAGCAAGGCATTCTCACTAACACATAACCCCATACTAGGTGCAATAACGACGAAACCAGTCTGGCAAGTCACAGGCCAGGCCTACCCAAACTTTTAAGTGTTGCCAGCCGCTTTGATATGAAGAAAGTTCCCGCGGACCACAAACGTTGTTACCAATCAAGTTCGTGCACAATGTTTTCAAGTTTATTTTGGTTCATAATTTACAGAAAATGAATTTACGTAATACATAACAAGCGAGTATATTTGCAAAAAAAGCTAATGCCAATGAGCCACTTGACTTTTGTTTTTCTCGAACTAAACAATCAATGTCAGTTTCCTAGGATGTAGTGGCCAAGCGCAAGCAATGCTCGAGATGACCATCAGAGAGAGATCTATCCTTGCTTTTTATGTTTCCTTCGCAAAAACATCTGTTCGCACACACACATGCCACCAAATTGAGAAACTATCTGCAATGCATTCTTTTTCAACTTGGGAAACTTTTCAGAAGGCACATATTTGCAATAGAATTCTTCTACCGGAATTCCATCAAACTTCTTTTTTGATAAATTAGTCGCATGGTAAGTCGATCAGTTCCATTTGAAGCTCTGCAGGTGCATCTTCAGCTTTAACAGAAATAGGCTGTGTAATAACAATAACATTTTGCCCTTGTAAACGGAAATCATAAAAGTGATCATTAAATATGGGTTGCAATTCAGAGATGCACTTCCCAAATTCGGTGTATACTCTTTGCAATTCAAGCGAGCCATTACTGGGAAATGACGAAAGATCTTTGTTGCCAAGCCGTTGTTCGCAAAGTTTCAGTTTAGTTTAAAATGCTTTTACATGGCTGAAAACAATATGGATTAGCTGTCGTCTATGTTGCAGATTGTGGTTGACAGTGGCTAGATGTGAAGATATATCAGTGAGAAATGCAAAATCTGTCGTAAATTGGATCATGAAATTTGAACATTGGTTTATTTTTCAAGATCATGAATTCTTGGATTGCATCTCTTAAAAATATTTTCAACTTGGTTCATTCTAACAAGCACTAAATTTATCAGAAGCACGACTATTCTTTGGAGCTTTGGAGCACGACTATTCTTGGAGCAATTCTTTGGAGCACCATAGCATGACTCAGCCAGCGTACATTGCAATAATAGACCCCATCACCATGTTCTGCTTCCCGTTCAGCCGTTAGAAAATTTTGGAACTGATGTTGGTTCAACGCCTTGGCTTGAATAAATTTTACGACATCATTAAACACCTTCATGACGGCATCAAACCGCAAAGTTTTTGCACATAAATTTTCTTAATGAAAAATGCAATGGCAATTTATAAATGCATTTCTATCGATTCCATCTTGCTTTTTAAAAAAGTTACCAATCATGCAAGGAGCTCCACCAATCAACGTGTTGGTGCAGTCCTTGACACCATTTAGGTTGGATCAAAATGGCTGTTGGCCTTTCCAAGGATTCCAGTTACTCCAGGCACTCCCCTTATACAAACCAATTTTTTGCTGTGCTGCCCTCTGAACAACCACAGAAGGGCAGCACACAGCCCCTTTCAAATCAGGTGACTGTTTTCTCTCTTCTCCTGGCTCTCTCTTGCCTATCTTCTCCTTTTTTTGATGAGCGGCAATATTCATCCTAACCTGGCCCCATCTTTCCCAGCTCAGTGTGCGCTGGCAATGAGACCTCAAAGAGTAGATTCATGCAATGCTGCACCTGCTCCAAATGGGCCCATTCAAGGCACTTGATACTCTCCTTTTCTAGATTCAAAACTCTAGGCAGCTCTCACCCCTAGAGCTGTCCTTCCTGCTGCATCCCTGCTTCTTCTGGAGATTCCACACCTCCAACACCGTGCCTTCTTTTTTGAGCTCTCCCAGCTGGTATACCTCCACTGTTCAACCTGGTCCATCTGGCATTTCCTCTGCTAACACACCGCTCCCACCCCACCCTCACCTTCAAACCTCCTTTCTCCTTCTGCCCACTTCATATCTCCTCCCTCTGCACCCTCCCCATCCCCTCATGTTTCTGGTTGTTTTCCTATACCTCCTGCCTCCTTCCCCCTGACTTGCTCAGGGTTCTTCAATGGAATGTTGAAGATTGTTGAGCCAGGAGCACTGAACTAGTACACTTCGTCTCGTCTTATCTTGTAATCATTATCTGCATCCAGGAATCCAAACTTAACTCATCTTCCTCTATCTGGATTCCTGGATTCTTTTGTCTACAATCTGATCACACTCCTTCCCAGTCTGGCAATCTTTCTCCTCATGCCTGCACACTAGCGGCGGCATTATCATTTTTGTCAGGTAGGGCTTATCCTACTCTAAACTTTCTTCCTCATCTCTCTTCACTTGGCCCCTGCTCTGATTATGTAGGGGTCAACATCTCACTAAACAACTCCTCCTCGCTCTCTTTCCTTAATGTTTATGCTCCCTTTATTTGCTTTTCTTTGACGGATAGCAAAACTGACTCTTTTTCCCCCTCCATTCTTTCCTCCTTTAGAAACATCTTCGTTCTGGAAGACTTCCACTGCCATCACTTCCTTTGGGACTCAAAAGGTACTTTTGAGTTCCGTGAGGAGGAAGTATTCAATTGGGTCATCTCCTCTGACCTCCTTCCTTTTAATGACCCTGATATGCCAATCAATCAATCAGTTTATTATTTTGTGCACATCCCAATTCTAAGTGAAGCGTAATATAACTGTAACACAAGGAGACGATAGAGATGACCACATGGTTTTTTAAGTGTATCATCACCTACAATTATTTAATTGTAAACATTGATAACAATAAATGAAACAAAAACAAAACAGAAAAAATTACACAAAAATTAACAGAAGGGGTATTATTATCTATAATTGTTAGTATATATTTTTATTGTCTAGGTCCATTCAAGAAAACTATATGCAAACGAGGCTAGAGAGTATTACCATTCTATATGCAACATATGTGCAGTACAAAAGACAGTGTAACAGTTTTGATGTTAACAATATTGCAATAACTGGCAGATACTGATTGTGGGTATCTACTCACATAAATATTTTGCAATCACATAAAGTTTTAATTTTCTTTTAAATGTATTCAAAGTATGAGATTTGAATTCTTGTGGAACGTTTTGCCAAATTTTTTGGCCAATGAAGGAGAATAACTTTTTTCCCATTTCAGTCCGTTTTCTTGCTAAAAAGCAGTTGCTGTTTGCCGAATGTCTGGTATTATATGAATGAGTATTCTTGGAAAGAATCAAATTTTGATTTATATTTCGCTCAAGATTTTTATATAGAACGAACATGATCTTAGCAATTTCCAAATTAAATATAATCTTTAATTTTTTGAAAATTTAACTTATGAAAAAGCAGTTTGGTATGGGCACAGTAAGAGCTTCAAGCTATACTTCTAATGATACGCTTATGTAATTTTTCAAGTGGATAAGGAGCACTTGCAAAAGCCAGACCCCATGTGCTTATGCAGTATTGGAGGTGAGAATAGATTTAACTATAATAAACTGTTTTAAATGTAGAGATATCAACATAGTTTCTAAGCCTTGTCAATGCCCAAGAACCACTTGAGAGTTTGGTACATATATGTCGTATATGCGGCTTCCAAGAAAGTTTATTGTCCAATATAACTCCAAGCCAACTCTTCTCAATCACTCCTCTGGCAGCCGTTACTCCCCTGACAACTCCTTTGCTCACTCCTCTCTCGCACCTGGGAGGTGGTTCAGAACTGGGGCTCTGATCACCTACCAATTCTACTACCTTCCCTCTTTCTCCACTGTTTTTCCCCAACTACCTGAGATCCCACTTTTCTGTCTGCCAGCCAAAGGCCTTGTGTAGCAGAGCCAAAGGCTACCTTCCAAGCTCCACCAAGCCATGTGCCCCAAGGAGTATCACTCATCTTTCTGCTCTCCCTTCTCCCTCACTCAATTTCTCACAGCTGCCACAAACCTATCCTCATCCACTGCCACTGGCCCAGACAAAGCTGCCTATCTCATGCTAAAGCACCTTTTTTTTGCTCTGGCATGGATTTTCTCCTACACATTTTCAATCTTCCCAGGACTTTTCATTCCTTCCTTCCATCTGAAAGACATCTTCTATTATTCCCATCCATAAAATGGAAAAGCGTCTCGACTCTTTTGTTTCTCTCTAGCCTATCTTTCCAACCTCCTGCATCTTAAAGCTGTTTGAACGCATCAATCTATCACATCAAGTTTAAAACCCAGCCAACTGTAGACAATGACACTATTTTGACCATATAAGGTCTATTCAATGCAGTTGGTGAAAAGTTTAGAACTTTTTACCTTAATTTATATTAAGTTCAAAGAAGAAGCCGGACATCATATAAACCCGATGAAGAAGCCAGGCATCGTACAAACCATAAGCCGGACATCGTATTTGTGGTGGCAGTTGCTTTTTGTGCTCAACGTTTTGTCTAGCTCGGGCAGGAGGAAAATAGCCAGACACGCTGCGCAGAGAAATAAAGAGAGAAATGATTTTCAAGCACTTTTTCGAATCAAATTTAACTCGGACATGATTGCAGTTGTCTGAGCTCCAACAATGCGAGCGTTTATTGCATTGTTTCAGACACTTTTTTGCTTAATTTTTTTGTGGAACTCAGGCCAGCGAGAAATAGCCAAAGCTGCAATCAGAGAAAGGTAGATAAAAGAGTAATTTAAAAGCACGTGCACTGCAGTTTGGTCTAGCACGGGCTGGAAGAAAAAGCCAGACACGCTGTGCAGAGAAATAATTTTCAAGCACTTTTTCGAATCAAATCTAACTTGGGCGTGATTGCAGTTGTCTGAGCTCCAACAATGCGAGCGTTTATTGTGTTGTTTCGGACACTTTTTTGCTTAATTTTTTTGTTGTAATCGGGCACAGTTGATAAAAGCAGGCGTTTTGTTACAACTGTAAATGAAGGTGTTTTACAATAGTTAAACGGCTGGATGAATTGTTGCTATTTTTTGTCTTCTTGCCAGTTTTAGTGCTTTATTTACTTTTTTTGCAATGTTTTGCGACACTGTCAGCGATGAGCCCGAGTAGCCATAAAAAGCTGGAGTCGCCACTGTTCAGTTCCCTCCACGCTTTGCGACAGCGGTTTGTTGCCGGTGCACCAACTTCGTCAATGGTTTAATTTTATCTTCTCGTTCTTGGTCTCTGATGCTGTTATACTTGGCTTCATGTTGGCTTTGATAATGGCGTTTAAGGCTATGTTCCTCTAAGACAGCTATGGTTTCTTGACAGACCAAGAATAAAAGCTTCCCATTACTTTCAATGAACAAAAACTGTACAGTCCATTGCTTATTACAAACTCTATTCTCATCACACTATTTACGCTTCCAGCTTATAGGTATGCTCATTTTTGCTAAACTGATTGCCAAATGCTGCTAATATTCGTTATGTACTCGGAACTATATCTCAACTAGCTAACAGTATCCGCAAACGAAGTTCGAGATCGGCAAATTAAAAAGGTTTCGGCTTGGTAACATAATAAACCTTTTGATTTTGATATTGTGCAATAACAGGAGGTGAAGATAAATCACTGGAGCCCGATATGTTGCCAACTGGTATACATTTACATCAAATTTGAAAAATTGGTTTATTTTCAAAGCGTTTGGAATACAAATTTTTGCCCATGCCAGAAACAACTGGTACAATTTTGGTATTTTTTATAGCAAATGTACTTGAGCATATGTAAAAATGTTGGTAAATTTCAAAAGTCTGCTTGCGAGCTTATTATATCGCAGACCACTTCAAACAACCTCGAGGACCACGAATTGGGCAGCCTTGGCATAGGCTGATAAGTCTACCAATCTTTTTGGCCAAGTAAGTCGTTTAAATGACAACATATTGACGCCATTTGGCCAAATAGAGAAGTCTTATAAATTAGAGAATAAGGTCTACCAACGTTGTAAATAGCAAATTCCTAAGCACTCTCAGCAACAAGATAGCTAGGGGGTCAAATTTACTTTCTAGCTTCCACTTTTTCGTAAAATCCCTAAAAGTGACCAAAAAGTTTGGTTTCTACCCGATTGTAAAATTACATCTAAATAAGCATAACTGTGCCAAATTTCACAATTTAAAGCATTATTCTACAGCACTAAAATATATTCGGTTAAAAAATAATCCCTTGCATCAATGTCATAGCACAAGGAATCTCAACAGTTTTTTTTTATCAGCTTTTTGTCCGAAGCAAATCTCATTTCTCACAAAAGCTTTCAACCTCGTTTCTACGCCGAGGACGTTTTCGAGAGAACAATGCAAACAAAATCCACAAACGTTAATTATGATCTTATTTCCGACGCAGTTTTTGGCAAATCGATAACTCAGTTCATGGCCTTCGCTTGAGCCTAAATTCGCTTTCTTCAATAAAGAGAGCAGAATTAAAAAATTTGTTCCTGATGATGATGACATCATGACGTTACTAAACGCCTTATCACACTTACCCCAGGATGGTGAGCAATCGTCTTAAGTTTCATTTTTCTACGCCCACTAGTTTTGGCTACCCAAACTTCAACCCATTTTTTGACTAGACTTTACGTACTCAAAGATCTCACTTATCCTTGAAAATGGCCAGATGAAAACATCGTTCAGTTTTTTCTAACTTCTAGCCCATTATCATAACTAACATCACAAACATAATCAAGTCGAACATGAGGATAGTAAGCTACATAAAAACAATAAAAGAAAATTATAACATCGAGACTCATGCTCACCTGTTGCGTATCTTCACATGCATCTTGAAGTAAACTAACAATGATGTCCAAAAATCGATCCATTTTGGAGAGAAGAACCTGAAAAATTGTAGCATTTTAAAAGCTGTAATAATAAGCGAAATCACAAGCTTACCTGTGCGATACCGTACGATAGAAAAATAATATAAGATTACCAAAACGGTTTGTTCGCAGTCATTTTATCGTAATCAAGATTAGATTTTTGGTTAAAATAATAAGTACCAATCACTGTTTTTGCATCAGACACTGATCTCAAAGTGAGCCAAAAAAATTCTTTTTTTTTCGAAATATACCGATCGTGCTTATGAGCGGTTTTAAATCTACTACACTTCTTCGATGTCAAGTCGACTATTATCAACTTTAGTCCAACAATGTAGTCAATACTAGTTTCACAACAGGTTTTTGACAAATCACCGGATTGTTTGCTCTAAATTGTATCACATGTTCACATCTCATTGAAGTAACAGATATCACCTTGTTGAAAGAATCTCCAAAGGTCAAGTTAGTAAGGGTAAGCACAGATCGCTGTCTCAATACTAATGAGTGCTGTTGACTTGTATGCGAATTGCAGTCATATTCAAGAACCAATAGTTCAGCCACACTCTGCAGGCAGCCAAGCTTGTTCAAAACACTAAATAAATAAACGCATAAGCAAAACCTGTAAACCATGATTCTACTTAACTGTTTAATTGTTCATTGTAAACAACACAAAAGTTTACTCTGACGTAAAAACAGGCCAGTGATATGTGCAACAAATTACTCGGCTGTGAAAAACTTTTTACATCTAGTAATGCGCATAACCTTAAACCAATGATATTTATTGTGAGTACTGTTGGTGATGAGATACAGTTACAAGCGGTGGGTAGTACAAAACTCACAGAACTGCTGAGACTTTTTCTTTCCTGTACAGCTATCTTATAGTGTTACATTGAGTTTGCAATCTGCTATATTATTGCAACCCGGTTCCTATTCCATGGAAGACAATTACTTTCAGAAAATAAAATGGAACAGACTGAAACTGCCTCTAAAATAAATTACTGATTTCAAAAACGTAAGAATGTACAACTTACGTGGTGTTCGCGCGCGTCTAGTACTTACATGCGGGCAGGTTCTATGTACGAATATCTCATCATTACGAAAAGAGATTTCATCAGCCTTTCATCAATCACAGGTTTATTGGATTCACCACGCTTTGTAACATCCTCGTTCAAAAACTCATAAAATTTAATGCACATTGATCGAACCACTTTAACATGTTGTAAAACATGATCTTCGATCTTTCTTTCGCTTGAATTAGGATTGGAGAGAACTAAAAAAATATAAATATTTTTGTGAAGACAAGCAGTTGTCCAGTTACCGTTAAGAGCCGACACATGTCAGTGTAGACTACTACACACATTGTTCTCTCAGTGTTATTTAAGAGCAAAAAATCAGATTCAAGTCCTCAATCCTTTAAGTTGATTACATCCAGTACTTTGACGTCGAAAACCTTGCACAACACAGCATTGGAGCTCACTTTCTCGTAACTTTATTATTGCTTAGCTGACATGAGAAAGTGTTGCTGCCATTTGGCGAGATGTGACTTTCAAGGCGTAATCGACGAAGTATCCTAGAGCAATAAATTGCCAAAACCACATCCACTAGCCCATAACGACCTAACAGATTTTCAACATAAAATAATGTACAATAAAAAAATCATTGACCTATATTGTGTATAGCCCGACTCGCAAGTGATTGGATTTTTTTCCATTGTTCCCATTCTGCTGCAGAGTTGTGCTTAAAAATAAAACCGTCGTGTAGAATGTTAATGAGCAGTGACAAGCAACCAGCTTGTCGCAATACATCACAACTATTTTCAAGTCGACTCAGTGAATGTAATGTCCTGCTGATATTTTCGGGATCACTCGAACTCAACTTGGCAAGCAATTCCATCAGATCTTTCTAAAAAATAAAAAACAAAACTGCATTACAAAACAGCAAATCAATGTGACATCTCACCACTATATAACACGCATCTGATTATTGACGAAATTCACTGAGATCATGCATATCCACGGTGATATCAAAATGTCAACTTGTAGCTCAATGATAATATCAACAAGGCAGTGCCGGTTTGCAGGCAAGCATTTTTTGCATGGGCTTCAATGTTTTCAACAAACACTGTCTAACACCCTGAATTTGAGTTTTCAACTCATCTTTTCTACTAATTGAAAAAGTGAAATATTTTTAAAGATACATACATTGATCGTAGCTTCTTGATATGGAAGTGACGGAGAAAAATGTGCTTCTTTATGAAAATTGCAATAAGATTCATTTAATTTTGAATCAAACGCACAATCACTGTGAAGTTGATCAGGGAGAACAACCACTTGACCACATTTCACGCCAGGCTTTACATTGGCAAGGATATCTGAAGAGCTTTTCAAACTGGTAAGCACTGTTTGAACAGACCTGCATAAAAGATCAATAAGCATCTCGCACCTAATTCTGTATTGCTCTACCAAAGACAATCTGGAGTATGAGGGAAAGAGGAAAGTTTGATAGCAGCACCATTGCTTACACCATAACTATTACTGAAATGTTCATGAAAAAGACGCCACAAAGATATAATTGTTATTATACAGAGCTAGGTATTTAAATTAAATGTTATTATACAAAAAGCAACATAACCATTAACCACCGCAGCAAGCAAACATTAATTCATAATTTCAGAAGCAGATAAAACTCGATTACACCAAATTGGCTGTAGCTAAAGCCAGAAAATAACAACACAAAACTTACAAACCTGGACACTGTATCAACACTATCGTTGTTGACGTAATTTTCAGATGAAGATGCGTTAATATAAGACTTAGGAAGTTGTTCAAATTTTGAGAAACGCGTTGGCGTTTGACTACAACTTATTGAAAGCGATTTTGACCCATGTATTCTACAATGGTGAGTTTCAGAAAACCCATCTTCTGTAAATGAAAAGTACTTTAAAGAATTAGGAAAACTGCATTACAGAATTAGATATTTTATGAACTCATAAGGCAATTACATTACCGCTTTGTTTATACAGTAAAAGCGATAAAAAAATCATTTAGCTCAGAAAGCACGTTACCGCTATGATGAGAGAGTTTGCTAGGTAAGCTAATTTCGAGACAGCAGTCCATAGATGTCGCTGCAGCTTTAATGAAAATATCGGTTTTACTCACCTATGCAGCACGCAATTTACCACTATTTACACGCAAAACAGTCGGCCACAGACAACTCAACCCATAGCACCACACTGCTAGCATTAAGATAAATGAGATGAACTAATAAATAACATTAACATCAAAAATTCAATATTAAAATCTTGTTTCCCCTGCTCTTTTTTTGCAATTATGAGTTGCTTGAAAGCACAAACTCTAAATTAGCTTTCAAACTAAAACTATAAATCAGAAAGAACAATAAATCTAGATTATCCAGGCCCATTCGAGAACTGTTAAAACACAATTATCTGGATAAGGCTATTTTCCCAGCAAAGTCAACAGCTGTGGGCAATCATGACCAGTATTTGCAACAAAAAAATGTTTAGGGGTAAAGGATCTTCGTTGTTTGAGCTATTTGTTATGAGCATTATGCAGGAAGATGTATATACACCGCGTTAGCGCTCATGCTTGGTTTGCAAGTCTTCAGTTAGACTCTGGCCATCACGACGAGTAGACTGCTTGGCCCCACCACCAGTCTGCCACATAAAGATGGCGGCATCCCGTTAAGTACCTTGCCCAAGGACACAACAAGCAAGCTTGCCGACTTGTTCTTCACACTATCCCTATTTTGCTGAGCACCAAGCAGGTAAGCTATGAATACCATTTTTAAAGTCTTTTGATATGACTTGACTTGGGAAATGAACTCCAGGTCTACCGACTGGAGAACAGACGCTCTAACCACTATGCCATCAAGCCAGTATAGAGGATCATAAGTTCAGATGCAAAGCTTGCAATAATATCAAAAAGTTGAAAAAGTATTCAAAAAGTGCAACTTAATAAGACAACAAAACAATCAATAAATTTTCGACTCAATGTATGTTAAGCAGTAAGAGCATTTACAAGACAAAAAGACATGGTACCTTGCTTAGTTGTATCTTCCAAGGTTAAAATAGCCTCTCCAGCAGCAAATGATGATTCACTTGGAGAATCGAGATAAATGAGCTGACTTTGGAGCATTTGTATGTTTTGTTCAACAGACTGCAATTGTTGTAACCAGTCCTACATAAAAATAGTGATTAGTCTTTAAACATGCATAAGGTGAAAATGTCCAGCAAAGTCTCATTTGCTGATAGAAAATTGTTTAATAAAAACAAATAATCTTTCCAAAAATTTAACCGTCAAGATGTTGTAACGTTTAGCAACCATTTTAGGTATCTGAAAGATTTCAAGAATATTTCATTTACATAGAGTTTAGATGGCAACAAGATGACAAGTGTCAGTAATCAGTAGACTTGCATAAACAAAAGAAGTTGTAGCCTAAATTCTAGATATTCGTCAAAAAAGATAATTGAAAGGAAAGCTCAATTACCACCTGCACTCAAAAGTCATTGGATGTTCATATAATTTTTTCATAACTTCATTACTATTGAAGTAATTGAAGTGCCATAATAACGAATACCTCACCTTAACTCTTTGTTTCATCATCTGATGCGTTCCCAGCTCTTTGTTCATTTTTTCTTGAACTTTAATGATGTCGCATTCAAGTAATTGGTGAAAAGTTAAATCGTGAGCAGATTTCTGAAACATATTTCATAGAAATTGAACGAACATAAAAAGGACGGCATATAGAGCGTGAGCACAATTTCTGTCTGTTACACGCAAACTACACAAATACAAAATAAAACAGAGAATGCTAAGTTATTATGAAGACATCCCGAAAGCATAATAATGAAAGTTACAGATACAGTGTTTGGTTTTTACTTGCAACCTCCCAAATAAAGAGCTTCCAAGTTAGTTATATATAATAGTTAAGTTATCAGTAAATAATACCTGAGTGACTTGATTGTCAAGATATTTCAGCTTTTCATTTAAATCATTGAGCATACACATGTAAGCTTCTTTTGCAGCTTCTTCTCTTCTCAATGATTCCAATATTTGACCTCTATATATTACATTTAGTAATGATCAATGTCGGACTATATTCACTTTAAAAAACAATGAAATCGAGCTGGTACGGAGTTTCAAAACTAGACAACCTACCTAGACAAAATTTAATTTGACTAACATGTTATTTAATTAATTAAACTAGCTTTAAAGTATAGCCTTCCTATATGTACAGATCAAATAAGATATTTAATCTGCTGATGCCAAGTTGTCTGCTACCATTTTCAGGTAACTTCAATAGCTAGAAATATGTACCTATCAGTAACTAAACCCAGGCATATCAAATGTTACCTGCACTGCTGTAAATTGCTGATTCTCCACCTTATATCCAATGAGCTGTCTGCAACTACAGAAGAACTAGAATACGAAAATGTATTTAGAGATGACAAGGTATTAGATGGTATAGATTGCGACCCAACGGAGCCCATTGATAAGCTTAGAAAATGTTCGTACTTCACGTCCATACTCATATTTCCACATGAACTTAGTTGATTGTTAACATTTGATCGTTCAAGTTTCATAGCCACTTCCTAAATAATAGTTTAATTACGAAAGATAATATAATTTATGCACAAAGACTCTTATTAGCAAGGCTTCTTTGCTCCGAATCTCTGGTGCAAAATCAAGCAGCAAGTGATACCAGCGCATTGCATCAACGGTAGACAATCATTAATACTTGATGTCTCAACTAACTAATTAGTAGGTTACTATTTTTACCACAACCGTTTGAGGATTATTAAATAATGGATCTTAAATATTGCACAATATTCAAATAAAACTCAAATCTTACATGAGATCAATAAAACAAAAACTAAAATTAAAAAAGATGTTAGTGGTTCAGCAAGCAACCTGCTGGTGTTACTGGTGATAAAACGAACACAGTAAATTACTTGAAAGAGTATTTTAAATAGCATTACAACTTACATTGATGTTTAAAAAATGTAAATTTTGTTGAATTAAAAAAATTCTTTGCTTAACTGATTTTTTAGGCCAGTAGGAAGGGAAAAGTTGATGTAACATTTAATTTTTTTAAATGATATATATTTTTAAAAAACCCTAATCCACATGTGCAGAAGCTTCAGACTTTTGGCCTGCGCATCTTGCCAAGCCACTAAAAATACGGGCTAAAAGCCCAAGATAATAGTTTTTTTGGCCCAGTCAAATAGATGGTCCAAAAACCTGGACATTGTGGAAGGAGAATTTTTTCTAGGCAATAGTAGCAGAAATCCTTGATCTTCAGTATTTTTTGCTGATAAGAGACTTAATTAGAGATTTGTATCTCACTTTCAGCAACAAAATGTAATTAAACAAATTGCAGAAAGATAGGCCTATCAGAGGTAGGCTTCTTGCAACTAAATGCTGGGGGGTAGTTTAAGTGCAGTAGGCTTGTTTGACTGTAGCATAGCTTACTGGCAACCCTAAAACCAATTTTAAAAATGAATCACTATTAATATATTTCCTAGTCTCCACACCTATAGGCTGCTTTAGTGGTACTAGTGCAGCACAGCCTAACAGCAACAGGGTCACATTACCGATTATCATTACACTATTGAACCTTATTTCAAATGATAACGTTTGTCATAATGTCACGAATTGCAATAATTTTTGTATTATTGGGTAACGCAGAAAGGTAAACTGGTATCTCATGCATCTTCAACTATCTAAAGCCAATTTACATCTTGCAGTATATTGCATTAATAATCTTACTTAGCAATAAACATGCCTCTTTTTTCAAATCTTTGTGTATCATATAAAAAGTGATATTTCTTCGCTTCACTTCAGAAATAAAAAACCTTTAAGGTTTAACATGCTATTTTTGAGAAATGGCCACAAAAGTAAAAAGCCTTTGTTTTTTTTTTAGCTCAGCCTTCATCTAATTGCCCAGCCTTTTATTGATAAGTGGATTGGCTATAGATATACTTGCTTTTAAGTCTGATTCCAGGCGATTTATCTGTGAGGTATTGCTGCATAATTCTTTCTTTAAGGTGCTGTTTTCGAGTTTCAATGTCTCCACCTGTTGAATAAGCTGATCATATGTTGACATTTTATCTACTTCTTCACCTTCCGCTGAGCCTAAACAAAAAGATACATAAAAAGCACAATTTGAAGCAAAAGCTAATATGCATGACAGCATGTTAAGTAAATGTAATCATACAAAGTGCTTGATAAAAACAAATCAAACGTGTACTATAGAATGTAATCATGTGAAGTGCCTGATAAAAACAAATTAAATATGTAGATAAGGACTACAACTATAGAATTAGACAGCCAATTAAAACTATCATATTTATTCATGTATAAGTCGGATTCCTAACTCTGGCTCAAAAGACAGTTCAAAATTTTTTTGGTTTACATTTTCAACCGCCACAAGTTAATATCTAAAAACCTTCAAAATCACTTTCTTCCTCATCTTTACTGTTATCAAACAGTTCTTCCCACTGCTCTTGTGGCACATCATCAGTGCCCCAAAATGGTAATATGTATTCATCAACATCCACTTCTTCACCCTCCCTTTTTTCACATTCATTCCACCAGTAATCATCCTCGCTGCCATCCAAATTGTTGGAAATGCCAGTTTTTAGAAAACTCTTTCTAACCATTCCTGTGGGATATCATCCCAAGTACTCTTGCTGTGTCAGTACTTAAACCTCGAGCATAAGTTGCATCCCCTAATTTTGGCTCAAAAATAGTTCAAAATTATGTGACTCATACATGAATAAATACGGTAATAAGTAGGGCAAGTTTTTCAATCAAGTCAATTTTTTGGTAATATGGATGGCCGATATATTCAATAAAAACTCCTAACACATAGAATGGGTTTCAGATTTTTTAATTTTACAGGTCAGCAGAGTCAATTTTCAATTGTTAGGCAAGTTTTTGTTAATTAAGTCAATTTTTGTTGGATGATGTAATTGTTCTATTGAATCAAATGGGGTCCATGCTATTGCAGTAACTCAACTGTGAGTGCGTCATTCTGGGTTGGTTTGCTCTTTGCATGCTGACATTTATGCCAGGACCAAGCAATATGCATGCAGTCAGAGGTGTTAGCTCATACAAATTTGCCTACATTAAAAAAAATTGTAAGTAGCAGTCCTAGTATTTAATACCTTAATGCTGAAACTTTATGTGAATTACCTAGGCAACCTATCACGACTTTGATATCCATTCAAGCACTTGCTGAGTTTTTAATGGATAAAAGTCTCTTTAGTTTAACCCTTTTGAGGATCATAAGATTCTAATATATAAAATTTAAGATAATTTCTTAATTGTGTGGTAACAACAAAATTACAATAAATTTCAGAAAAATGATTATTACATGATAATGATATAACAATTAACAACCATGTAACATGTGTTACATTATCCCTCAAAGGGTTAAGAACATCTGCAGTAAAGACAGGGCAAATAAGATGTTATCAGGCACTTGAGAAACTTGGGAGACATGTAGTGTCTATGCATACCCACCCAAAATGTTGTTTTCAATCAATTGCAATTCAATTAACGATAATTCTTGCTAAAAGTAATTCTATAACACAGTGTATCACAGTGCAACAAGCGATTAGTTACGTAAGTATTTTGGCAGCATGTTTTCTTCTTTTGTCTTGAATCCATTTACAAAGCTCTGTTATGTATTAATCTTATATTCTTGCCACTATATAGTGAGAACATCAGCAAGCAGCAAAATTATCTGCTATCATTTTGATAGCAAACATAAATAGCAGCTTAAAGCCCATTACTGATATTTGTAATTGATAGGCTCTTTGTATCAGTACAAAACACTTATCTTCATTTAAAAGTAAGAAGGTGGGGATTAGGGGCAGAGTCAAATGTAATAAAATTTCAAGTTCAAGGAAAGATCAAAATAAAATGATAACATCAATTTGTAAAATTGCATTTAGAGGGAACACTATGGTTTGAAAATGTCTTAACAGACACCTGTTGGTATAGGTTTTGACTTTGGAAAAAGGCAAAACTTCTTTTCACATTATGGTCAAATTATAGCAAACAGTGCAGCCAAAAAACTTAATAACACAAACAGAAATACCTAAGAGGGCCAACCAAATCATCAAATAGGCCTACCACTAAATAGCTCATTTCTATTATTGTCAAAATCACCACCATTTGGGTGCCATCATCATTTTTAACTGTTTTAAACCCCCATTAGATTTTTTTTAAAGTATTAATGATAGCTTGGGACAACATTTTTTCTTTGTGAGCATTTCCAGTCTTGATTAAGAAAATAAGATGATCACCATTACGTGTACAGGAATTAAGGAAGTAAATAAAAAATATTATCTTTTTGTTATTGTTCACACAAGCATCCAATGGGTGAAGCCACCAGCTAAATCACGGCTGGTTAAAGCAATATTTTTAAACTCAACATTACTGATGTGGCATCCCTGCCAGGTGACACCAGCGAACCTAGCTAGTTGGCAAAAAATAGTGGTCCAACATATTTTCATACATTGCGACCGTCAAACATTTTATGTCTGATTTGATGTATTTGATAATGAAGAAATCACTTTAAGACAACTTGATAAAAATTTGCAGGTTAAGAAAAGTTTTACTAAGAACTGAATTTCAGGGCGACCGACAATTTTTACTGCTGAGGGATACTAGTCATATATGGCCCATGCTATATTAAAAAAAAAACAATTAAAATTTTGTTGCGTTAATGTTTTTTTGGAAACCTAATAACGCAATAAAATGATTTTTGAAACAGTTCCATCATGAAAAAATTGTGCCCTTCCAAGAGCTAACTTTGAAGAACATTCTTGCATTTTAAATGTTAAGTCACAAAAGAATGCAAAAACGTGACATAACTAAATAATGGCAATGGCAAGACCAGACATTTCACCTGAACACTGCTTGCTACAGCACTGTCAACCCATAACTGTATTTGTGGACAGAAGTTTTTTCAACACTGCAAAAGCCAGTTACTGAACACAAGAATTTCATGGTTCACAACAGCAAACATTACATGCTTGTGCATTGTAATTCTTCTCTTGGAGAGAATATCTACATTAGAGAAAAACTGAAAAGATAATGAAGCTGGCATTGTTTTTGTTGGTATTTATATCAAAGTCTATCATTGATTTGGTCACCTAATCAATTTTGATTAACTTCAGATCAACTGCCTTACTGTTTTGTGAAACTGTTTTGTGAAACTTTTTTGTGAAACTTTAACCTAACAATGAAGATCCATTCTTTGGAATCACAATGAAGCAGTCAAGTTGGATGTTGCCAGTGTGATAATTATGATAAGTTGAACATGCAACGATCAATACCAAATAGGCTATTAATCGAATCAATAGACAGAACCAGAAAGCAATGTAATAGCTTACCTCATCTATCAAAATATATTTTTACATAAGAGGCTAAGAGAAAATAAAGTGAAAATTGCTGCCAATGTGCATGAATTTGCTATGAAACAATTAGATAAACAATTAAGCTTAGTCTACATGATAATTTCTAGTATTGCTACGCAAACAAAGTGTACTATACCACCACAATGAAAGCATTTATAATCAGCAAAATATTGAACCTAAAAACCATGACTCAGAATATTAAGCAATGAGCAACAAAACTGCAAGCTCCAGTGTTTTTAGTAAGCATACAATTTAAAGAGTCTGAAACATATTTATGTTCTACTGGCTGGCATCACTCACAGCACCCCTATCAGTAATGTCAAGGTTAACAACATTGGTTTTCAGTTGGCAAAGCCAGGTTAACCCAATGGATGGTTACAAAAACACTAACAAAAATTATGCTTTTTGATGCACCCAAATCTCATTCTGAAATAAAACTATCATTTTTTGAAACAAAATTGAATAAAAGTACTATACAAGATTGTGCATAGCCACTGCACTACATGTCTCAAAGTTTCTCCCAATCCTTAGCTACATCTTATTTGCCCTGTTTTCATCATAGGTGTCCTTAAAGTTAAAGAAGTGGCTATTTTGCTGTTGTTGGCATTTTGCCCTTGGAAGCTATTTTGGTGTCACCATTCAAGCATGTTTAAATAGCTATATTCGCTACAATTCTGGCAGTGATGCTGTGGTATAGTGGATAGTGCAGCTACCTTGAAATGCAAAAGTTACAAATTGGAATCTTCAGTGGCAGGGCACTTAGACAAAGGCAGTGTACACTGGAAGGGGGGCACAGTATGTGAATGCAAAAGATAATATGCACTGGGGGCACAAATTTTTTTAATCATTAAAATTGACCCATCAGAAACAACCAGAACACTAAGAGAAAATGTACACTGGGGGAAAATATTTTTTTAATTCATCAATAAAATTGACCGACCAGAAGTAATGTGTTTAATATGACATTAAAATTGATGAATCATTAATGTCTGACAGCAAAATAGCCTCCAAGGGTAAAATGCTGTTGACAGCAAAATAGTTAACAAACTTGCATCCACTCAATTCAGCTAGTGCTTGAATTGAAAGCATTTCAAAGTGGTGGGAGGGTGTCCTAAGTGTTTGATATGCATTTTTAAATATAACCTATTAAATATTAGGACCACTAATTATGACTTTTTCATAATTGTATGCCTATTGGTATAATCTGAAGCCTTTGGCTGCAGGTATGTCGCTTGGTACTGGCATAAAGGCTGCCACACAAAGAGCAAACTACACAAAAGAGTACAGTGTGGGAGAATGTACACTAGGGGCATGTATTTTTTTAACTCTTTTGCTACCAAGATCATCAATTGATGATTTGTGTTTTCAATGTTTCCCTCAAATTTTTTAAAATCGAGTTACAAAATTACTTTACTAAAAAATGGATTTCTGACTCTATTTCTCATCTGATTTTCATCAAATTTTCAAAAGATCATGCTTAGTTCCTCACGCACTGGAAAATGTACAATTTGTAACCCATTTCTTGGATTTTCATAGCCAAAAAGAGTTAAAAAGACCAAGAGCCCAGTTGCAGATGAAAAAACCTGCCAAAGTTTTAGCAATAGCCAACTACCATCAAATCAAATTGAGATTACGTGTTTTCCAGGAAAGCAAACCCTTTTTCATTAACACAGTCTGAAAACTACTCTTTTATGGCATCATTTGACAAAATTTCAAGCAATATAAAAATTTACCCATTAAAATTTTCAAATTTCTTAGGGGTCTCAAAAGCCCCTAAATAAAATTTGTATGGTAAGTAACAAAAAGATTTGGTGCATAAAAAATATATGTTGCTAAATATCAGTCTCATTTCAAAGCTTAGGAACTTTACTTTCCAGCAACATGTAACTTTAAATAGTCTAGGCTAAGCGGTATATGATATTTACTAATCAAAAATGAGTACCATGCATTATATCGGTTCAAACCCAGCCCAAAAATTTTTGACTTACCTTCACTAAATTACAATTTTTAGAAAAACTACATCCATTAAAAACATAAAATAAATTGCAAATATTTCACTACTAAAATCATAGTTTTCTAACAAGTTTTTAAGCAGATAGAAACTAAAATGCAAGTTTTAAAGCTAGCAGAAGTTTGGCTTCTTTACATCAAAGTTTAATGTGTCCCCTTGTTTCTCAACAAATGGGAGGGGTCTAAAAAAGCTTCTGTTTTATTGTCAGTGACACCATATTCTATTTAAACTTGATATTTTCTGAATCGTGAAGAAATTCCCTTTTTAAAAATACATATTGTTCTATGGCTTAGGCGAATCTCTAGCAGATAATGACTGATCATATTTCAGATATTAAATTTAACTACCAAAATTTAGTACCAGTTGGTACCAGTCAAAAAAAAGATCATGGGTCATAAACAGTTGCAAATTGTGGAAAACCTAGGCTCTTAGATAAGTTTTGAGTGATATACTTTGAAAGCTTATTTTCTTAGCATCATCTAGCGACCATTTCTAAAAACATTGGTAGAAAATAAAATCTGTAGTGATCTTTGAGGTGAGGGTACTACTTCAATTTCGAAGAAAACTCAGCACCAGTTGGGGTGCTGAAAAATTTTTTTTATATTTGAAATCTTCAAGAAATGTGGATTTCAATAATATATAACACTTGATGTAGAAGTAAACAGATGAGTAATGATTTACAAACAAACTTGGGGTATATAATTAGGCAGTGGCTATTTTGCCGTTGACGGCAATTTACCGTCAGAGACTATTTTGCCATGAGTTATTTGTGATTGGTCAATCTTAATAACGAGCTAAACACGTGACTTTTGGTCGTCTCTGATTGGTCAATTTTAAAAACCAATTTAAAAAATTCTGCACCCCCAGGTCTCTATCCCCCACACCCTGCACACTCCCTTGCAGTGTACACTGCCCTGTACATTTAAATACCGGGCCTGCCCCTTTAGTGTACACTGCCTTTCTTTTAAAGCCCTGGCCAGCTGAGATTCGAACCCGATACCATGGTATCTCAAGACCAGTGCTCTATCCACTACACCACAGGGCCACTGGTGCGATTATAGCAAATTTGGCTATATAAACACACGTGAATGATCACGGCAAAATAGATTCCAAGGGCAAATTGCCGTCGATGGCGAAATAGCCACTGCCATATAATTATGTTTGATTATGACAAATTATGACAGTTTTTTGCACTGCCACCTTAACCCTTTGAACCCTAAAGGCCGGATTTCCGGCCAAACATGGTCGGTTTTTATTCCCGAACGACCTGAAAAACGGCCTTTAACACAAAACAATCGTATTGGTGTTAAATTGTTTAGCGTATATACCCTAAAGGCCCAAAACTTGAATAAAATCGTTTGAATTCCTTCTACTTGAAATAATTTTGCAAAAGTGGTTCCTGTATCTGTTGCTAGAGTTGCAAGTTGGCTTTCCATCCAAGCTTTCCATCCAAGCAATTGGTGTTAGTTAGGTATGTGTTTGTATTCATATTAGTTCAGTGAGGCTACTTTACACTTGTGCTGTTTTTAGTCTGCAGTCAGAGTAATGTGTCCAGTTACTCTGAGGTAGCAAGATAGGCTACTTCTGATTTTGCCTGTGGTTTTCTTTTTGGTAAGTTTCGTTAGTTAGATTTGTGACGGTCTTTTACTTTGTTGTTCCAGAATACCACTATCAGTATCATAAAAATATAATAATAGCTGTTCAGTAGGCTGCAGTGTTGCATAATATGTCCCAAATGCGCAGGACGGCTCAAGAAGCCCTGTCTACAATACTCAGTGACAGTGAAGATCTTGATATCAATGACTATGACCATGACAGCGATTTTGAAATAGAAACTGATCACAACTCAGGGGAGAGTGACCTTAGTGATGATGATGCACCGGTTGTAGCAAATGGGTTGCCTGCATCTTCTTTGCAACCCAGAAGGGGCCAAGGAAGAGGTGCTCGGATTTTGCAAGCTCAGAGCATGGATATTCCTCCAGGATGGAGTATAAATGCAAGTAGTTTTGTTGCTCAGCCATTCACCCCACAGGTGAATGGCTGCCCTGCTGTAGGTCCAAAAGAAATTCCTTCCAGCATAAATGCTGGAAGTTCACCTCTGGCCTTTCTTTCATTGTTCTGGGATGATGCTCTGTGGGAAGTCTTGGTCAATGAAACGAATAGGCAGGCTTTCTATGTAGCAACCGACAAGCCAAAGTGCTATATCGCTAAATCATGGACAGACACTACTGTACAAGAGATGAAGGCTTTTTTTGGATGTCAGACGGCGATTGAGATGCTAATCAACAAAGATCGTTATGAACAATATTGGAGATGCAAAGACAATCTTTTGACTAACACTCCTGGATTCCAAAAAGTCTTTACACGAGACAGATTTTTGGCAATATGGTCAATGCTTCATTGCGTGGATGAAAAAAATCCTACTGTGGATAAGAGTGATAAGATATACAAAAGCAGGCCTGTCTTCAACTACATCCTTGAAAGGTTTCAGAAGCATTACGTGCCGGATCAACATTTATCATTGGATGAGGGAATGATACCAACAAAAAATTCTCCGTCGATAAAGCAATACATCAAAGACAAGCCTATACGCTGGGGTTTGAAAACATTTCTGTTGACAGATAGCGAACATGGATATATTGTAAATGCTGAGGTATACACTGGTAGAAGAGACGATAGCAATGATATCAATGACCTTGGTGTTACTGGTAACCTAGTTGTGCGATTGATGAAAGACTTTCAGGGTAAGGACTATATAGTGTATACTGACCAGTTTTATACAAGTGTGCATCTCTGTGAATATTTGTTGACTAAAGGCATTGGTGCATGTGGAACAGCAATGACAAACAGGCGGTCATTTCCAAAGTGTCTACAAAGGAAACCCAGGCAAATGAGTAAAGGGGACTCTGAAATGTTGTTCAATGGGAAAGTGGGAGCAATTGTGTGGATGGATAAAAAACCAATCCACTTCGTAACATCAGTCTTTGTAGATCAGCCATGTACCTCAGTTTCTCGGTATGATGGTGCTGTACATCGGAAGATACCAGTCAGCTGTCCTGAAGCAGTAAAAAAGTACAATCGGTTTATGGGTGGTACCGACAAAAATGACCAGATGACTCGCCTTCAGAGGTGCAGACGTCATTATAAATGGCCACGAAAGTTGATGATGAAGTTTTCTATGTGGACGACATACAATGCCTATGTAATTCAGGGATACTACATACCACATGCTCAAGCTGGCAAAAGGGTTACCACATACCACTCATTTCTGGAACAACTGTGCAATGAGCTAGTTGGAGATGTAAGAACCACTACTCAACAAGGGCGACGACGTTCAGATGCAGATCCTAATGTTTGCCTCTCCAATGTCGGAAGACACGAGGTGGAACGTGCTGAGCATGCTACAACCAATAATCGTTGCATGGTTTGCAGTGAAAAGTACAGAAGAGCAAAGCTGGCCAATCCTAGCCTCAGAGAAAAGGACTTGCCAAAAAGGTCAAAGACTGTCTATTGGTGCAACTACTGTTGCGTTTTTTTATGCATTGGCGTACCAAGATCAAATTGTTGGCATGATTGGCACACCAAGGTGCAATATTGGAGGTAATTTGAAGAAAGAACTTGACTGATTTAGATAAACTCAAAAAATGACTATTGATTTATTTGCATGTACGAGCCGCTGAAGAAAGACAATTATTGTCAAAGTCAAGTCAAAGAAGACAATTATTATCATAAGCTGAAGTGAAACAATCATTGCATCACTGATTCCGATTTGCATAAACTGATTTGTGTCTTGGTATATAATAAAAATTTGTTAAATTCTTTGCTACTGTTGTAGGTCTTCTTCTTCTTCGTTTGAGCTAGATTGAATAGGCTGGGTAGGCTTTGAACTCGAGGCGTAGAAATGCCGAGTACGAACCGCTAACCACTGCACAAACTCGCGTTCGGTTTGTAGCCTTTGTATATGCTCGATTTGCTTGTCTTCAGTCAGACTGGGCCACCACGACAGATAGAGAGCATGGCCCATGTACCACCTGTTTACCGGAGGATGGAGGAATAACGAATGCTGAGCGCCAAGCAGGGAAAGCTGTGAATATCATTTTTAAAGTCTTTGGTATGACCCAACCCCGGGAATCAAACCCAAGGTCAACCGCGTGAAAGGCAGACGCTCTAACCACTACACCAAACCGCGGTGCTGTTGTAGGTGAAAATGTACAATAAGAATCATATCTGCACCTGCAAAGGCTATTTCAATGTTATTACACTGATTTTGAAGTTGGTTTGGGAGCTGCAGGCGATTCATAATCCCAAAACGAAAAAAAAAAGAAAATAATTTTTTTTGAAAATTTTTGGCTGGGAATCTCGGGTCGGAGAGCTTTTAAATGTGGGAATGTCGGGTTCAAAGGGTTAAGGACATTTATTTCCGCTATTCATGTGGAATCAAATGAGTTAATGATCAATAAAATTGACCAATCACAAAAACTCACAGCAAATTAGCCTCAGAGGGTAAAATGCCATTAACTGCAAAATGGCCTCCACCAAAACATTAACAAAAAAAATCAGAGAAAAACTCTTTGCTTTATAGCATAAGATGTCAGAGAAAAAATATTGTCAGGTAGCAATAACAAGAATTACAACTGAAACAGGTGGTAGAGGGTAGTATTACCAGTAGCTTTGTCATCCAGCCAACAAAAATACTGTATAACTATTCAGACCTATTTACAGAATCATACACTCATTTTTATTTAGGAAGTGGCTACTTTGCCATTGATGGCATTTTACCCTTGGAATTTGGTTTTCCATTGAACATTTGTGTTACTTTAAATATGAACTTTTGCTTCGGTGGATGCAGTGATGCTGTGGCATAGTGGATAAAGCTGCTGCCTTCAAATGTGATGGTCGAGTTTGAGTCTTTGCAGGCAGGGTACTTTAACAGAAGCAGCGTATACAGTGGGGAGGGACCCAGTATGTAAACGTAAGGAAGAATGTACACTGAGGATAAAACTTTTGTCAAGTCACATGTTTAATACGTCATAGAAATTGACCATTCACAAACATTCAAAGACAAAATAGATTTTAAGGATTAACTGCTATCACCGGATCAATGGCAAAATCGATACTGCCTTTTACTTGTAATTTAGTAAAATCTTGAAAAAACAGTCATGCGACTAAACTCAAATTTAACTTACTTTTATCACGTCTATCCATTACAGTATTAATGTTTATGAGCGTTTTGGGCCTTCAGCAGATGAAAAACGATCGGTACCCAGTGGAATTCACACAAAATTAATTTCTTTTAGCAAGTTAGTTGATGAGCACAAAATAATTCATACCTTACACTCGTCCAAAACAGCACCATATCACACATAACTAGACTACCCTGAGGCCAAACAAAAAACTGATAAGATGCCCACCAAGCTGGACAGGAAAAGTGAGAAAACTAAAACACCAAAAAGCGTGTTGCCAGAAATATTTCCGAGTAAGATTTTACGCATTTTGTCAACCATCATCAAAAAGCGGTTTGTTTTGTTTTTTTTGTTTTATTTGCCATATTTATCCTCCATTTACGAGAAAGCGAATTGTATCGCTATACTTTGGACGGTAAGTCCGCATTCGCTTGGGAGTTGCCTTTTACGAGGTTTATAGTCCATCTGTCTTCCACATAAAGGTGGGGCGTCCCGTTAAGTGCCTTGCCCAAGGACACAACAAGCGAACTTGCCGGCTTGTTCTCCACAACCTCCCATAAATGCCGAGCGCCAAGCAGGGAAGCTGCGGATGCCATTTTTTAAGGTCTTTTGGTATGACTCGACCAGGGGAATGAACCCCAGGTCTACAGACTGCGAATCGGACGCTCTAACCACTACGCCATCGCGTCAGTTATCCATTTATCAATAAAGTGGCTCACAACTTTCAGTGTTTTGCATTCAATTGAATAGCATTGATTGCGTTTGTTCCAAATTAAATGGATAAACTAGACAGTTTCTAAATGAACATTGAATAAGCCTTTGTTGTTTTACTGATGTTATGGAATGAATCTAAACACTAAGTAAAACCAAAGGAGTTAAGATTTTCTTGTTGTTGCGACTAGTTAAGCTAATTTTATGGGCTAAACGTGCAGGCTTATTTGCAGCTAGCTTCTAGTGGAGTTTCATATTCGATTAATCAGCGTATTAAAAAAAAAAGTTTATATTAATTGTAAAGTGTAACTTCTACAGCATATTGAGTTGCGTAAGCATTTTGAAAAGTTGTAAATCTAAATTATACTGTAGCTTAGAGCCCTAAATGACAGAGCAGACTTCTGTACCGTTTTTTGTACGTTGGAATAGATATCTAATATATAAACTGAATTCTATCTGTCTGAGTGTTTGTCTGTCCGTTTACCTCCTCTGAAACTGCGACAGGAACAAGCATCAAACTTTGCACGATTGATCACAGCCCAGTGTTGAGTGTCATAAGAATGTTTATGGCGTCATCATGACGTCATAAACAAAATTTTTTTAAATTCTCATTACTTGACAAAGAACAACCGCTTTTTGCTCAAACAAACACCAGCTTCCGACTAACCACATTTCAAAACTTTTCATTTGATTGGAGTCTAAAATCACGTTACAATCCACAATTCATTGACCAATCTGTTTTTTGTTTTTTCTCAAAAAATACTCATTGCACAAACGCGATTAAACGTTCTTTTGGAAGATATTAATAAGCTATTTTTGATAAAAGCAACTTTACAACAATTAATGCTTATTTGAGTATGCTATAAGCGATTCTTTATTTAAGCACTTCAAGATCTCTGTAAGCATTTTTTCTTCTTCTTTTTCCCTTGCATGCTCAAAGTGGCTTTATGATGTCTAATATGTCTGCTACAATTGACACAAATGTTTACTACCTCAGATCATAATATGAAGATGTTTTCAAAAATCGCACCCTTTTTGCAAAATCAGTTTAACTAATATTGTGACCTCATTTTTCAACCGATTTTCAAACTTTTTTCAATAAATTAAAGATTATTTCAAGGCAAGTCCGATAGTATATAATACGTACAATTAATATTAGTTTTTATACTGATAAAACTGAACTTTAAGATCTGTGGTGTAACTTTATACTTCTCCCAAAAGGAGTGAGCTCAATAATAACAAGTGACTTTAATGCAAAAACCTTATAATAAAGTACTAATTACTCTCCTTTGAAAGCTTAGGAAACTTCCTTCCCAGAAATATGTGACTCCAATTACTTGAGGCTAAGGATTAGTTTATAATGGCTGATCAAAACTTGGTTACCATACATGATGTTGTCGTGAGTGCGTTTATTTTTTTAATTCCACTATAATCCAAGGCTAATCCTCACTCAATATAGAGTTGTTCCTTTTTATTGGTGACTAGCAGATTTCCCGGTCGTTGATCGGGTAAAATGTAAAGACTGATTAAATTTTTACATTGAATAACCATATTTTAATATTGGTTGAATAAATATAGCCTCGTAGCCCCCCATAGACGATTCTGATCGAAATCAAAATACTGTACCGTACTTGGCTTCCCTGGAAAAAGTTATATAAGATTCATATGTTTGTTTGTATCTAAATGTCTCCAGTTTTATTTCTATAGCGGACAGACAAACTTTGAGTTTTATATATATAGATTTATAGCCGGCTTTGCCGGCGTCGCCCGTCAGAGACCCTCCATCAGTAATGTCCAGGTTTAGTATTTCGATTCAACCGGCCAAGCCGGCTTCACCCATCCAGCTGTTGTGTGAGCAGTAGCGAAAAGTTAATGAATTCTATGCACTTTCACAATTCTTGTACACGGAATTGTGATTATCATATTCTTTTAATCATGACTGGCAATGCTCACAAAGAACCTTGCCACAAATTATGACAATTAATACTTGTGAGGGAGCAGGGATTGTATATACGTAATCAAAACTGATTGTAGCGTCAAAACTGAGCTTGGTTTTCTTGATTCCCCATAAAATAAATTTGTAAGAATTGCCAGTTTTCATTCTCTTCTGGTAAAAGACTTCCAATTCTATGATAAACTTGACCTTGAACTTTGAAAGCTGGCATAAATCCCCCTTGTGTAACAAATTTAGCTCCAAAAGATGTCATTTGAAATGCTGAGTTATACTTTTGAATATGCTGAAGAAAATGTTTTGAGTCAGAAGTGGAGCCGGTAAGAAGATTTTTTAAAGGTTGTGGTGGTTCTTGAAACGTTGCCAATTGAACTTTACCGTTAGAACAGCACACACCAGGAGGTTCATTATCCCATTTTTTAGCTCTGCAATAATTGCAGACCTTAGACATAGAACCAATAGTGATTACTTCTTCAGCTGCATAATCATGTTTTGGATCATACTGAAATGCACCTTATTTCCATTGCCTTGTAGTAAATAGTTGAAACCTCAATTCACGTTGCCTGCTCCTACTTCTCAAAAGTCTTATTTGACGGTTTTCTTGTGATTCCTGCTGTCGAGATATAGCATGTCTCTCAGCATCAATCTGTCTCCTGGTTTGTTGTTGTTCTTGAGATTCCCGCTGCCTGGATATAGCATGCCTATGGGCATCAACTTGTCTTCTGCTTTGCCTCTGTTTCTGATGCTCTTGTTACATGTTTTCTTCGTGGATCTGCAGATTTTCCAAATTTAAGTGTCTTCTTAGCAGGCATCTCAATGTTTCTCTTGTTCTTGAGATTCCCGCTGCCTGGATATGGCATGCCTATGGGCATAAACTTGTCTTCTGCTTTGCCTCTTGATCAACGACGGGTAAATTTCCTAAATGTACAGTCTTGCCAATCACCATAAAATTTGGATTTTTATTTGTCACAAATTTTTTTCTGTTTGTGGTACCTAACAAAAACTTTAGACAACTCTAGTATTTTAATATTGATTGAATAAATATAGGCTCGTAGCCCCCCATAGACGATTCTGATCGAAATCAAAATACCGTACTTGGCTTCCCTGGAAAAAGTTATATAAGATTCATATGTTTGTTTGTATCTAAATGTCTCCAGTTTTATTTCTATAGAGAACAGACAGACAAACTTTGAGTTTTATATATATAGATAACAATCAATAGATGTATTAACAGAATGGGCCATGAGGGCAAAGCAAGCAAAGCAGTTTTTTTTTGACAGTCAATAAAATATGTTAACGGAATATGAGCCATGAGGGCAAAGCAAGTGAAGCTGCAGTAACTTGACTTAAAGCATGAGCAAAGCGGATGATTGACGAGCAACAATCATCATAAGCAATGCGAACATATATAAATGCGAACACGAATCACGTGACACGATAAAGCACTGAAAGTTTTGATAAGGTTGGTGTGAAAGCAATGCAATTTCTCATATTAAATGTCAACATTGATATTTAAGACCAGGTATGGGAAATGCTAATGGTGATATTAAAAATGAAGCCAAATTAAATTAGAAGCAAATATGCACGCAATCACAACAATGTTTTATTTTTAGTTGAACAATTATCCTACTTGACCTAACAAACTTGCAATTGTTAAACCCAAAGTTATTTCTTTGGTACATTTTGACTACTTTTCCTCACAAGCATGCTTCTTTTGCATTGTCTGTCGACGTTTTCAAATTGATCCATCAAAAACTAAAGTCTCCAAATGTTTATGAAATGTAGTCTACCGGTTAAAAATACACAAAATTTTAGTGGTTGCAGTTCACAAAATTGCAATTTCTAGAAAAACTAAGTCCTTTGGTACATTTTGTCCATTCTTTCTCGATAGCACGGATGTTTTGCATTATCAACTGAATTATTGAAAAATATTCATCTAAAAACAAAGTCTCTACAATTTTTAATATGTAGCTAACTCCAACCAAAACACTTGGTGATCACCCAAGAAAAAGACGATGAGGTAAACGCAGTCCTTTGTCATCTTTTGCAAAAAAGGCAAGTGTCGAGTTACATATGATCTAAATGTTGAAGCAATTTCCTTTGCAATTGGGCGAGGCTGTCGCAGCAGCTAGATGATATGATGTTTTTGACCTCAACATTATTAATGGTGACCCCCGTTACTGCTATAATTGAACTCTGAGTGGTTCATTTCGAATTAATTTGCTCTTTGCAAGGCGGCGTTTATGTCAGGGCCAAGAAACATGCACGCAGTCAGAGACGTTAGTTCATATTAATTCGCTTACAATGACGAAGAAGTGGTAAGTAGAAATCCTAATAATAATGGCTCAAAATGTATTGGGAGGTCATAATCGTAAATAACATTATAATGCTTGCCACTATTTAGTGAAAACAGCAGCAGACAGCAAAATTATCCACAATCATTTTGATAACAAATATAAATGTTAAAGCCCATTACTGATATTTGTAATTGCAAGGATATCGGTACAAAACACTAATCTTCATTTAGCAGTAGGGAGGTCTAAACTAGGGGCAAAGTTAAATGTAATGATCCCAAAGTTAAGAAAAGATCAAAATTAAACAATAATAGCATCAATTTGTAACAGTGGATCAAGAGAAAATGTTTTTGTTTGAAAAGAGTTGAATAGGTGCTTATTGCAATAGGTTGTAAGACTTAAAGAAGCAGGGCATGGCAACTTTACATTGGGACCTGCATACAAACAAAATTGTAGGCACAACAAAAACTAAAAACTTTCTGAAATTAGACCAACCTGAACCGAAGTTGACTGAACAAAAGCTTTAAAAATTTCTTCAAAAGAAACACTTTAATAAAACATAAACTACCTTGACCTCTTCTTTTTTTCTCAAGTTTTCACTGCAAAACTAAGACTTTTTATAGCTTACTGTAAAAACAAAAGACAAAATGGTGATTTCTTGCGGGACTATCACACTGAAATAATCTCAAGCCTGTACAATTTTCAGCAGGTAGCCCATTTAAAATACCTAAAATCTACAAAGCATTAATGAACAAAAAATATATTTGCAAGCAAATGTACACAGAAATAGAGAACCATAAAAACAAGTTGAAGCATTTGCATAAAAAACTGGAAATACATAATAGGGAGGCGACCTCAGCACAAAAAAGCAAGTACGTAAAATACGCCTAACTTCTCAAGTAAGCATAGGCGTAACGTTTTGTTTCCAATGAGATGGAATGAAAACTCAAAATGAGTGATTTTTTAAGATTAACTTTCTGAAAGTCAATCATACCTTGTTTTTAGCCAAATTGAGGGTGGAGACTTATTTATGTGGAGATCAACTTTTTCAAAGTGACTACGCCTATTGGTGAAATGTATGGAAAAAACAGCAGAGATTGCTGCAGCCGCCAACCCCCCTACTTTTATATCTATGGCAGCAGGCACTAAAAATACTGCGTTAGTTTCAGGAGCTCTGCTCTCTATTTGTAAAAGAATGAGTGCTCTAGCCCTCCTATGCCTCCGCCACTGCACAAAAAAAGAAGCACTTGATTTTAAGCGATAAAAACAAAACAGAGAATGCAAAGCAAGAAGAACATATGATTTCAGGAATACACACGAACTCAAGAAAAATGAAGAAGATGGTCATCAAGAATCAGTGGGCAGATTGATTTCACTTGTAAAGTTACTCAGCATCATGTTCGTTATTTCCTTCATTAAAGTTGAAGAAATCTCTTGCGGTTGATTGCGCAGAGTACAAGCAACATGTTTTCCAAAAGAATCGAGACAATTTTTCTGGTACTGGATGATTCATTTAATTTTTTTGGCTATCTTGTAGGAAAGATATCACTTCTTTCTGTAAAATGAAATACGTTGACATAAATACCTAGTATTAGCAGCATCTCCCACAAATAGGACAACAAAAACTCTCGTCCCTCTTAATTCGTGACCTTTTTTATATATACACTTATGATTTTTGGTCGTTGTCCCACTTTTTCTCTGGTGAAGATCTTTCTTTTGGGAAAAGATCAATTTCTCCTGAGGGCCAATTTTTCAAATTTTCCTAATTTATTGAGGAGGGTTGTGCTGCCGTTCCTCTATATCCTCTCCAGGAGAGTGCACACCCCAATTTAAGAACCCTGATCTAAACAAAATAATTCAATGCAATTCATTATATAGGCCTACACGACATCAAAAAAGGAAAAAAGATGACCCAGGAAAAATTAGTGTTGTGATTCTTGGGATGAGCTGTTTATTTTCTCTGCTTATACCAAGGGTTTCCAATAAGTTTGAGTAAGCCAAAACTTGGAAGATTGCAACTTGCCAATTTAAACAATTTTAAAATAACTTGAGTTTTGTTTTTGATAACTTTGATAACTTAAGTCCAAAAACCATTATTTCTTACCTCCAGTTATTGCTTTACAGACCGTTCTCGTTTACCGCTCGGAAAATGTTTTTTCAAGATTTCTGTTACCAAAAACTTTTATATTTTTGGAAGTATCTGCATTATAAATACTTTTAATTGCATAATCTTGAAGCACAATTTCATTTTTCGATTTGCAAGTCGCTGGTCAGAGTGAGCCAACACCATACTTACAATATTCAACCTTACCACATAAAAATGAAGGAATTCATTTACCGTAAGTATCTTTTCTAAGGATACAAACAAACAAACTTGCCAGCCATTTTTTACCCACTAACACTTTTGTACTGAGTGCTAAGCAGGAAAGCTAGTGATACCACTTTTAAAGTTTTTGGTATGACTTGACTGGACAATTGATTCCGAGCATACTAATAAAAATATAAGAGTAATGATGCCAGCCTCCATTATGCTTACCTTCAAGTTAAAATCAATTTCTGCTTTGGAGAAATTGCTCTTGGTCAGTCTGTTTTTCCATTTTTGAGGAAATCAAGTCCAATAAGTAAAAAAATGTTCTTTAATTCTAAAATATTAATGACCTTTATTCTTGACACCATCATCTAACAGATAATCAGCAAACACAAATTCTAATTTTTTTCTCTTTCCAATAAAACAGGATTGGTGTAGGTTTCTGCAAAGAACAGAAGCATTGCTTTTCCACTTTTACCTCATTTGTTGCTATTGGGCAACTGATTTACATTCTTAGCCTTTATCACAGCGCATGAACAGCTCATACTGACCATAGTACTGAGTGAAAAACAATACTTGCTGGTAATCACACTTTAAATTATTTTTCATATCAATACTGATTGCACAAGATATTGTGGACTGGATATCAACCAAAACACAAGCTTAGTTTTAAAGTGTGATTAACAAAATAACCTAATTAAGTTCTTTTGTGCTTAAAATTTCTTCCTCACATTAGTTGATTTTGTCGTCAAATTTTTAAATATTAAGTTACTTTTGCTTGCCATGTTTTGATCACACCCTGTAAAATAGCTAATAATGTAAGCTGTTTGCCACACTGTAATCGTTGTGGGAATCATAAAAAATATCCACAAGTGCTCTAGCTATAGTTTGCTACCTAGCAAAATGACGCTTCCCACAGAAAAATAATTACAACCTCATGGTATATGTTTTCCAGAAGATGCCTACCGTATTGCTCTAATTTTGACTAAAAATTTTAGCTCTTGTAACCTGCTTACTTCCAGTGGTTATCTTTTTCCTTTGTAGCAACCTCAACTACTACAAACCACTAACAGAAAGTGACCCACAACAAAGTTAACTTATAAATCGAACGGAATCTACAAGAGTAGCTATCATGATAGAAGTGACTAGTCGCCGTAAAGAGTGCCTTGCTCTCATTTTATCTTGGAATACAGTCGGATGTCTGCCGTTGTGCTACACCTTGAATTGCCTGGTAAATCAAATAATTTTCTATCACCGAACGGCAAACCATTAATGTTTTCCTTTTGATACATCTGTTCATCTTATCTAGCCATCACCAGTTTACCATCAAGAATCTGCAAATCAAAAAAATCTATTTAAAAATAATTCAACAGCAATCGACTAGCCTAGGATTTGCTAAAAACCAGTTCACTGCAAATTAATACAAAATCTATTTGAAAACAATTCAACTGTATTGTGTACTAACCGGTATCTTTTTCGTATAACTCCCCCCACGATCTCAGCTACTACATCGATGCTTTCTGATGTAGGTTTGGCTGCTGAAAATAAAACTGGTATTTAAATCCATCTCAAATCAATAGTTTTTGAGATATTTACATTTGAAAAATAAACTATTTTCATGTACCTTTACGCATATTTTGCTTGAGGGTTAGGGTAGGTATGAAGCTGACCCTGAAAACCGTCACAAAGCGATAGTTTTCGACTTATGACATTATGTCGCCCCAAGGGTCTCCCCCTGGCGTGTTTTTTTGCGACGGTTTTTGAGGCCAGATTCGTGCTCAGGACCACAAAAACAGTCGGAAAAACATAAAAAAATAGTCCAATTGGTGGGGGAGAGTGAAACGAAAAATTTACCGTACAAACCTAGGCTATGCCAAAACTTTTACACGAACCAGTCGATTGGTTTGCAGTTTTACGGGAAAGTAGAAAATTTTTTACTTGCCGCATCACCAGGCCCACTTCAGAAAGCTACAAATCTTTGCGACCCACTTTGAAAAGACTGAAATGTAATATTTAAAAATGTCGCCAAGTTAAGCCGCATATATACACAAAGTACCACATATACAAAGTGACATTGATTAAAACGTAGCAGTGTAATTGTGCTCTAAAAAAAACGTCTTCAGTACTTTAGATCTCCCGATGGACCCCAAAACTCACGGCACACAGCCCACCTGAAAATGCTTTGCGGTCCACCGATTGGGAACCACTGGGCTAGGCAGTCTCAAAACAAAGTCTTGTATTTGGTGAATTGGAAAATTTCTAATTCTGTTTAGTTAAAGTTCAAACTTGCAGTAAACATTTAAGCCGGCGATGTAATCTGTACAATATTTCAATATAGAGACCTTTATCTGTAGAACTTTCTTTCAAAACTGATGCAATCACTGTCAGATTGGTTAGGCCTATACTAAAACATAATTTTCTGTTCAGTTTACGCAGCTAGAGATTACTCGTTATAGTGAAAATCTTAATTTAACTACTACCAATATTTACTAAGATCTTCAGAACCAGTTGCAACTGATGATAATAAATACAGGCTATTTTACCCATAGCTGCTAAATCTTAGCAACCAGTTGCTGTGACGCAGCTGCAATGACGCTAAACTATATAAGCAATTCAGTATAAGCAGTGATGGGAATCAAAATTTTAGGAACAGGTTCTCTTTTGTATCAAACTCACTAACAACAGGTTCCCTCATTTTAGACAGCCCATTTGCTGCGGTCGTCCAAGGTCTATAACAAAAAACAAGAACGGATTCGCTAATTATCACGACACTCTAAGAACGGGTTTGCACGAGCCCGTGCGAACCCCCTGAATCCCATCACTGAGTATAAGTTTCTGTGAAGCGTATCACGACCAATAGAAAGGTTGTATATGACGTCACACATTTCGCGCCAAAAAACTGGCTGACCAAGAGCTCTAATTTATGCTGGAAAGGTATAGGGCGAACACCAATTTTTGGGGTTGTTTTGAAAACTAATAAGAAATTAATTAAAATTTGGAATAAATTATTGCTAGTAGGATCCTCGGAAACAAACAAATTTGACCAAAAGTAATTTGGTTGAGATTTGGTCTTGCAGTTGGCTAGTATAAGCCTAGCACAGTGTGCTAATTTTCAAAAAAATGCCCCTAAGAGAAGTGCCATCTAACTACCATTTGCTCCTCACTTAAAAATAAACGAGACCAATTAGATACCAGTCGCTACATTAGCAAAAACAACCCTTATCTGATCATTACTACCGGTACGGGGTACGGTAAGCTTGCCGGCAAGCTTACTTGTTGTGTCCATGAGCAAGGCATTTAACGGTATGTCTCCATCTTTATGTGGCCAACAGGTGGTGGGGCCAAGCAGTTTACCCGTCGTGGTGACTCTGTGTGACAAAAGACATGCAAACAGAGCATGAGCTCATACGAATGAATCAATAAATCGGTACCGTAATTTTTACATTACCCTTGTTTCAGCAGCCTAGGTAATAGCCCAACCAATTGTTTAAGGAGTAGTTGAGGTCACAAAATTACATCTGACATATCAATATGACTGACCTGCAATCACTATTGACAAAAAATTTCAAAAACTTACTGATTTTATCCAACAATAACTAATTCAGCATATGATAAACGGTACAGAAGTCTGCCCTGTCATTTAGGCTACAGTATAACTTAAGTTTTCAACTTTTCAGTATGCTTATGCCACTAATAATACTGTATAAGTTACACATTACAATTAACTTAAACTCGGCATTCCGAAACCCGCTGATAAATCGAATATGAAAGCCTCACAGAAGCTGGCTACAAATAAGCCTGCATGTTTAGCCCATAAAATTAGCCCAACTATTAGCAATAACAAACAAACCTTAGCACCTCTTATCTTACTTTGACCTTAGATTCATTCCTTAACATCAGTAAAACAACATATTTAACGTTCATTTAACAAATGTCACGGTTCTTCATTTGATTTGCAAAAAACGATATCACTCCTATTTAATTCAATGCAAAATCTCTGAATTTGGTCAGCCAGATTTTTCGAAAGCGCAATTTGATGACGTTTGATCACGTACGTGCAACCTTCCTATGACGAGTCCAGCCGCAAACGATCTTTAGCAGCTTAAATTAACCGAGCCTGCTTAGAATAAATTTTATGTGTTCACTTGACTTAAAATTCTAGCTTAGAACTTTTTTGAAGTCCAAAAAACGTATTTGGAAAGCGATCTACTGCACTTCTCCCTAACACTGTTTCATATTGAAAAGCGCAACGGGTTGACAAATGTTTGGCTGCACATAGCAACAAGAACTCGTCGCTAGGTGTGCTGGCAAAAAGTTCATTACAAAATGCTTAACTCGAACTTATACATATCGGCAGCTTAGCAGGCTACTAAATCAACACTTTTGCATTCGTGTGCACATTCATAGCATTGTTGTTTGCACAATTATTTGAATAATAAATCAAAAATAGGCTGTAAACCAAAAATAGGCTTTTTGAGGTGAATTTGCCAAAAGGAGAACTACAATTGACTTTTGCAATATTAGTTTGCAAACATTTTTTTCAGTTTTGGAGGTGTCACCCATGTATCCACTGGTGTCCCGACAATTCAAAGTCGCAAATTCATAATCTAAAATTTATTCGTATTTATTGAATTTGTCTTATATTTATTGTATTGTATTGTTTGAACTTATTATATTGTAGTGAATTTATTGTATTTATTGAATTTGCAACTTTGAATTTTCGACTTTGAATTGTTTACTTTGAATTTCCGACTTTGAATTGTCGCAGAACCGTATCCACCTCTACTTTTCATAGTAAATTTTTCAAGAATGCTTGGGCTAATCTTTATCAAGTCAGGAAGCAGAATCTATTGATATAGGCTACTTACTATTGCATTACCATTGTCAGCTTCGTACGTCCGAATACAAAGTATCATTAAATGATTCGATCGGCCATTGTGGGGAAACCACGCGGGTAGTCCTTTATTGTACATTAGACTGAATAAAAGCGTTTTCCAACTGATTTTTTCCAGACAATAGGCCTACTAGCAGTCTACAAATGACCTTGATGATCTTACTGAATGAAAACCTACCGCCTCAGTCGTAAAATAAGTGAGCGACTCATGTATAATGTTAAAGTCATACCCCGTTGATTCTTAAAAAATTTCGTAGTTATCTTTGACTTTATCTAATTCAAAACTGCAAGTATTTTGTAGGGACCTTCAGCCGTTGATATCTTAATTGAGTGGTCAAATTTTGGTTTAACTATGGGCAATAACATGGAGTCCAGCGCCTCGTAGTATATCTACCCAAAAAAAGTCTTTCGCATTTGGCGTAAAACTATTGTTTATTACCTCCACTTTTGAATCCGTTTAGAGCATGACGTCTACAAGAAATCTGACGAGTGGGAGTTCTCGCTTCCTCCTTTCTGGACGATGTTTTTCGAAAATAGTGTTTTCGGAGATAACGAGAGGAAATAAAATTTAAGTGAAAAGAGTTTACTAAACGCTCCAAATCTTCGTAGTTCTTAAATTTTTTCAACGAAAGCTGTTGAGTGCGGCGCAGTCCGTTATCTTCTGAAGATTGTTTCCGCTTGGAGAGGCACAGCAACTAATTTGTAGACAATAATCCGTGTCACACCCCGTAGGTGTCGTGCCCAAGGCTACATGCAAAACAAGATCAGGTATACTCGTTGGCGTCAAAATGATGTATCTGGAGCAATACAAAATGTAACTGGGAAAGTAATCGTGGGCAAATCACAAATTGGTTTAACGTCCGCTTCACAGTCGTTGGACCTGGGGTTCATTTCCCAAGTCGAGTCACACCAAAAGACTTTAAAAAATGGTATTCATAGCCTCTCTGCTTGGCGCTCATTAAAATAAGGATAGTGTGAAGAACATGCTGGCAAGCTTGCTTGTTGTGTTCTTGGGCAAGACACTTAACCGGACGCCTCTCTTTTTATGTGGCAGACAGATGATGTGGCCAAGCAGTCTACCCGTCGTTGTGGCCAGAGTCTCACTGAAAACTTGCAAACCGAGCATGAGCGCTAACGCAGTGTGGCCCATATATACATCTTCCTGAATAAAGCTCACAACAAGTATAGCTCAAACGACGAAGAAGAAGACAAAATGGTTGAACTTTTCTTAAATTAAGGGTTTTTTTACGAGATATTGTTTCTATTTGGGTAACACACAGCAAGTTATTTTAAGGAAGATGTTTCCTCAAGTTGACTCTGGCCAGGGGTCGGTACAGAAGCTAGACGAAATTTTCGAACTTGATCATTGCCAATCAGACCTAATAAATGAAAATACTACCCTACATTATACTACACTTTTGGCTAAGCAGTCAGCCAATCATTCAAACTAATGGGTAAAAAAGGAGTTTACAATTTTAGGAGACCTTGTCTTTGGTCTCGTGGCCCTTGCTACTCTCAATTTTGATGACACAAGCCTGTCACCGACATTGCCTGCCTTCATTTAATTTGCGATTTATTGTATTTGTGGTAAAAGTACGTCGTGTAAACGTGAAGTAATCAAATAATTTTCGTCACGCTTTTTGCCATTGCTTCAGCATTCTTAAAGCGGTAAATTGAACTAAATTGCGCGAAGAAACAAGTGAGTAGAAAACCAGGTATGCTGTGTACTGGCACTGTATGTAATGTAGTGTACCGGCACTGTATGTAAATGTGAAAGCGGACGTTGCTACCACTTTTGGTGGTTTTCCACTGGATGTAGTAGTTTTTGATTTTGCGTAGTTGTCTTGTGATTTTTGTTCAAAATCTAGTGGGTTTTAAAATCTTTAAAATTGTCCATCAGCTATGCTGACTTAGCTGACTAAAGTTTGGTCATATCATTATTGGGGAAACATCATAAGAAATAACAATTTTGTTTATTTTTGAATGGAACTTAATGTATTCAGCATGATCCGCCCACTTCAATTGCCCATACGTCTATGAATCATAACTTTTGTGTATGGTTGCCTAGCTACTAGTGATGTACGGATACTTCAGTATCGGTATGGGTGGTATCAGCCTATTTTTATGGTATCGGGTGATAGTATCGGTATTGGTTGAATACAGTCGATGCCTACCGATACTTATTAAACACAAAATAAATATAAAAATTTTTTGTTATATTTTTTTGGCAGTGGCTATTTTGCCGTCGACGGCAAATTACCCTCAGAGATTATTTTGCTGTGAGTTATTTGTGATTGGTCAATCTAAATGATGTACTAAACATGTGACTTTTGGTCGTTTCTGATTGGTCAATTTTAAAAACCAATTTAAAAAATCTTGCATCCCCAGGTCTCTATCTCCCACCCTGTACACTCCCTTCCAGTGTACACTGCCCCGTACATTTACATACCGGGCCTGCCCCTACGGTGTACACTGCCTTTCTTTTAATGCCCTGGCCAGCTGAGATTCGAACCTGCAACCATGGTATCTCAAGACCAGCACACTATCCACTACACCACAGTGTCACTGGCGTAATAATAGCAAATACGGCTATATAAACACACGTGAATGACTACGGCAAAATAGATTCCAAGGGCAAATTGCCGTCGACGGCAAAATAGCCACTGCCTAATTTTTTATAGAATAAATATAAAAAATTTTTGTTTCCCCCTGGAACTGGATTGGATTTGTGACATAATTAACCATTTTTAGTGTATCAATAATGACCAGGGAGAGGGTGGTCTTCCAAACAGGACCCAAACATCATGTAACACTCAATATTGTGTTTATATAAATATACATATTAAAAGTAGGCAGTGGCTATTTTGCCGTCGACAGCAATTTACCCTCAGAGACTATTTTGCCGTGAGTTATTTGTGATTGGTCAATCTTAATGACGTACTAAACATGTGACTTTTGGTCGTTTCTGATTGGTCAATTTTAAAAACCAATTAAAAAAAT
Source organism: Trididemnum clinides (assembly GCA_963675345.1). Lineage (NCBI taxonomy): Eukaryota > Metazoa > Chordata > Ascidiacea > Aplousobranchia > Didemnidae > Trididemnum > Trididemnum clinides. The sequence continues at coordinate 36,439,470 of OY776288.1, forward strand.
CTTGCACCCCCAGGTCTCTATCCCCCACCCTTTACACTCCTCCTTCCATACACTGCCCCATACATTTATATACCGGGCCTGCCCCTTCAGTGTACACTGCCTTTTTTCTTAAAGCCCTGGCCAGCTAAGTTTTGAGCCCACAACCATGGTATCTCAAGACCAGTGCTCTATCCACTACACCACAGCGTCACTGGTGTTATTATGGCAAATTTGGCTATATAAACACACGTGAATGATTACGGCAAAAATAGATTCCAAGGGCAAATTGCCGTCAATGGCGAAATAGCCACTGCCTTAAAAGTATTCTATAAATTTTAGCTTCTCTTTTAACTTCAGGGGCAGTGGTTAATAAAAATCACTTCTAATAAAAGTATTGTAGGGAAATTTCTTAATGTTAAAGCTACTAATGCCAAGAAAGTTATCTGCAATTTATGTAGCAATGAATTTTTGAGAGGAGGGAGTGATGAGAGAGTTTTTAGTTTTGACTTTAATGTGAAGGCAGTTTATTTGATAAAAAGAGTGTACAGTTTGTGAATGGTTTTGATTCTTTTAAGTATGGTAAACACATTTTTTAGTTTTGACTTACCAAGCTGTTTTTTTTGCTAGAAAATCTGCAGTTTAGTAGTGTATATTTTTAGTTTTGACTTGTGAGTGCTGTTTGTTTGATAATAGCTGCAACTGGCTAATACTTTTTTATTAATACGTTTATGGGAAATTGTCACTTGCCAAGGTGTTTTCTTTAGGCTGTGGCTATTTTTCCGCCGACGGCATTTTACCCTCGGAGACTATTTTGCCGAAATCATTCACGTGTGTTTATATTGCCATATTTGCTACACATCAGCCAGTGATACTGTGGTGTAGTGGATAGAGTGCTGGTCTTGAGATAGCGTCGTTGCAGGTTCAAATCTGAGCTGACAGGCCTTTAAAAGAAAGGCAGTGTACACCAATGGGGCAAGCCCAATATGTAAATGTATGGGGTAGTGTACACTCGTCACTGGAAGAGAGTGTACATAGTTGGGGGATAGACACTGGGGATACAAGAGTTTTTTAATTGGTTATTAAAATTGACGAATCAGAAACGACCAAAAGTCACATGTTTAGTATGTCATTAAGATTGACCAATCACAAATAACTCACGGCAAAATAGTCTGAGGGTAAAATGCTGTTGATGGCAAAATAGCCACTGCCTTTTCATTGTGTTGTCAAGTTTTTTTTTCAGTTACAACATTGTTACTTTCTCATTTCATTTTATTTTTTTAATCTTTTGTGTTGGTAAGGTAAGCCTATTTTCTTTGCATAATAGTATTTAATCTATTATTTTAGAATTTTGCTATAAAAAAGTACTGCTTCATTTGTTCAACTTTCTTTTACAGATTTGCAATAATATTGTAATGAATAATGATAGATAAATACCTAGAAAAAATTCAAAATACAATAAAAAGCTAGATTTACTAAATACATTCTTTGATACTGCTTACAAAAGCTTTTATTGCTGGTGCTTAATAGTTAAAAAGTATCAGTGGTATTGGCATCAGTATCGGCTCTAAATGCTGGTATCGGTTGTAGTATTGGTATCGGCTTAAAATGTGGTATCGTACATCTCTTTTAGCTACTAGCCTACCAGTTTCATTGGTTACTATTAAAAGATTAGTTAGTACCTGCCTAGGTCGACTCTAGACAAAGGTGTGCAATAACACGCAATCTGCGTTTTCACAACCACTGAGAATTGCAGGAGAACTGTAACTGTGTTGTAAATGCTCAGCTTTGTTCTATAGCTGTTACACCATGACCATGAGATGTTCCCAGGCCACTGTTGGCATTAAGTACAGAGTGTTTCAAAAGTAACATACCACTATATTACTGAAATACATTATGACAATAATTGTATTTCTACAGGGAATATTGCTTACATTTATTGATGCAAAATATATCTTTATAATTACAAAAACAGTTTATGTTTTAAAAGTGCGCCACTGCTCATACTGCATGAGCTACTATGGCAGCTGTCTGCAAGGTATTCAGTGAACGCATCATTTCATGAGATTTATGGCCAACTCGCTCACCAGACTTATATTTTTGTTGCCTGTGGTGTATTGTCTAGCCCAGGGTTTCTCAACCGGTGGGCCATAGTGAGATTTTAAGTGGGCCACATTGATTATGAAATATAAACTAGTAATTTTCACTTGTTCATATAAAATTTGTCATCTCACAAACTCAGTCACTAAGCAAGGTCATCAAACAACAAAATCAACAATTCACTCATGCAGACTGTACGGTTTTTGTGTATTTGCTCCACCTTTCATTGTTCTGTATCTGATTCGCACATTAGTTGCCAGTCACTAACGGCTCTATGTAAAGTGATGTATATAAAGTTTTCACCAAATGCATGTGTGTATATGTAGCATGCATACATGATAATGTGGCAAATGCTATGTAATACACCATAATATGCAGGTGCATCGCAGACTTTAAAACCGATTGTAATCTGCATACAAATAATTTGTGAAAATATTATTACTGTATCTTTTCTCTGATCTGACTGAAAGTCCGAAGTTTTTTTCTTCTCACACATTGCATTAAATTCGATCAAAAAGAAATGTTTTGTGACATCATTATCATTTCAATTTCCAATATTGCCAAATAATGGTTTTCCTAATGACCACATGTGTTTCATGTGTTGGCAACGGAAAGGTCTTTATGCCATGTGGCATCAAGTTGTAACTAGCATAGCAGTGATAGTTTATGAAGGCTGAATGGAGGGTACAGCAGAGTATGTGGGAAGCAGTTATGGAGATATTTTATGATGCTTTCAAAAGTTCTTTCAATTAAAAAGTATATTCTTTTGTTAACAGTTGTGTAGTTTGGTGTTTCAAGAAATTGATGGATCAGAGCTTAATGCAGATAAATAGTATTAGACGACACATTAAAAGTGTTCTCCCCCTACAACCTGTTTTATCTTTTGATTTATCAGGAGGAATCTATACAAACATTAAACAAGGTAAAAAAGACAGCATTGATTTAACTTTGTTTTTATCTTTATACAAATTCTTTCTGATAAGTTGACAGATAAAACAGGCTGTAGGGGAAAATAGCTTTTAAACTTTTTAGGTGTGATCTAACACTGTGTATCTTTAGCATTATTTTGCCAGATTTTAAAACCTTGTTTAAGAGTTAGTCCAAATGTCAGAACGAAAGTTTAATAGCAGTTACATCCAACTTGGATTTACATCCATTACTGATGGGAGAGAAGAAAAAGGCCAGTGTGTGTTATGCAATAAAGTTCTTGGTCAGCATTCATTGAGGCCATCTAAATTGAAGCTTCACTTGGAAAAAGTGCATCCAGACTACAAAGACAAAGATTTGAATGTTTTCAAACGAAAGGAAGAGAATCTGAAGTGCCAGTGCTTGCATACAAGAGGTGACTTTCAACAATATTCTCGAAGCCTCATTGAAGCAATGTATGTAGTCAGTTTTATAATTGCAAAGGAATGTAAACCATATACAATTGGTGAAACTCTCATTAAACCTTGTGCAACTGAAATGGTGAGAATCGTTCTTGGTCATGAAAGTGAAAAAAAACTGAAACAAATTCCTTTTTCAAACGATACTGTGAAGTGAAGAGTTGCTGATTTGTCTGGTAATATCAAAGAGAAAGTAATTCCAGAAATAAAAAATTCCCCATTTGGACTGTTTTCAATTCAACTTAATGAAAATACAGACGTTGCATCTTGCTCTCAGCTTTTAGTATTGTGCAGATACTTTACTGAAAGCAATATGAAAGATAATATTTTGTTTTGTTCTGAGTTGGAAAGCACCACTAAAGCTGTTGATGTAATGGAAACCTGACAATGTTTTTTGACCAAGAGGAACTTAAGTGGGAACATTTGTGTGGTATTTGTACTGACGGTGCTCCTGCAATGCTAGGAGAAAGAAGTGGTTTACAAATGCTGGTTCGAAATCGTTCACCTGGTGCTGTTTCATTGCATTGCATGATACACAGACATGCTCTTGCATCAAAAACTCTTCCAGAATCTCTTCAAGATGTTTTTAACATAGCTATTTTGTAAAAGAATGCTGCATTAAACACACATCTTTTCAGAAAGTTATGTTCTGAGATGAATGCTGAACACTTAAATTTATTTTACTATACTCGAGTCTGTTGGTTGTCCAAGGGTAATGTTTTAGCAAGAGTTTTTGAATTGCGAGAAGAGTTGCAAGAATTTTTGAATAGGCAGGGAAAGTATGAATTGGAATCTTTTCCTGAGGATAATACTTTCATATCTCAATTGTCTTATTTGGTTGATATTTTTGGCCAACTAAATTGCTTGAATCTCAAGATGCTAAGAAAGGACACAACTGTAGTTGACTTCATGGATGCCCTAAATGCCTTTGTGCAAAAACTGGACAACTGCAAACGAAAAGTTGAGATGGAAAATTTTGCAATGTTTGAGGCACTTTCATCTGTAGTTGATGGCAATTTGGATCAGAATTTTTCATCTGCGATACTTGCACATCTTACCAATCTCAAAAAAGAATTTTTGACATACTTTTCTGAAATATCTAATGTCGATTTGGAGCTTGTAAGAAAGCCGTTTGCAATCCCTTTGAAAAGGTTCGTGATGATTTACAAGATGAACTTTTTGATCTCAGAAGTGACTCTGGTTGCAAAGACATGTTTGACAGTTTATCAGTCTGTGAGCTTTGGGCAAGGGTATGTGTTTCGTACCCACATGTGGCAAAGGTATGCATGAAAGTACTTCTGTCTTTTAGTACCACTTATTTATGTGAGTGTGGATTTTCCACTCTGCTGCACATGAAAACAAAAGCTTGGAACCACCTCGATGCAGCATATGGTATGCGGTGCACTTTATCTTTGACATCTCCAAGAATTGAAGCATTGGTGGACAAATTTCAGCAACATGTTTTGCATTAAGCATATTTCGAATAAATATTATGCTTTCATATTGGTTTTGTTGTACTTTGTGAAAAAAGAGATAAGCTAGTTGGCCACGGATTATTTGGGTTATGAAAATGGGCCACAGGAGATAAAAGATTGAGAACCACTGGTTTAGCCTAATCTATAACCAGGTTGCTGTAATAGACTATACACTCTTACCATTTGTTTGCAAAGTTTAGTTAAGTTTTTGTTTGAATTTTTATTTTTGCAAATTGATGTTTCTTCGCTTTAAGTTAACAGTTTTGCATAAATTGTCAAGTATCACAGAAAACCACTGCAAACTCTGTCAATTTTAATAAAGCTTTTCTAGTTCAAGTCTGACATAAAAATGAAAGTTTGTTCATACAGTATTGTAGTTTATATCTTTAAAAACAGCAGTTTTTCTCAAAAAAAAAAAAACAAACCAGAAACGATCAGTTTGCTGTCACAAGTTTTGCACAATAACCTATCAAGTTTTTTCAAGTTTGAATTCACTGGCCTGACAGAAATTCAGACCTGTATGTGCATATTGTCATACTTTTTTATAATATTTCTTGAAGTGTTATTGTGTGTTGGAACTAACATCAAAATTAAAATTATTGTAAATTATTTGCAGTGGCTATTTTACCGTCAATGGCATTTCACCCTGGAAAGATATTTTGCTGTCAAACATTTGTGATCAGTCAATTTTAATGATGTATACCACTATGACTTTTAATTGTTTATGATAGGTCAATTTTTATGACAAAGTAAAAAAGTTGTATCTCCAGTGTTTCTAGGCCCCCTCAAAACACACTCTCCTCCAGTGCACTTTTCCATTATCCAAGCACCCTGTCAGTAAAGATTGAAACCTACAAACATTGCAATTGAAGGCAGCTGAACTACACACTACATCATGGCATCACTACTAGAATGATAGCAAATATGCCTATTTAAAAACACATGAATGGTGACTGCAAAATAGCCTCAAAAGTAAAATGCTGTCAATGGCAAAATAGCTTCTTAACACCTTCACTGCGGAAGGATGTAAATCTACGTTTCTTGTGTCATAGCATATGCAGCGGATGGACATAGATTTATGTTCAAAATATTTTTTAGCAATTTTGTGCTAAAGGATGTAGAATTACATGCAAATGGCCAAGACGTGATTTAAGCATAATTTCATAGCAATTGGATAGCAATATCTTGTACTACGTAGAAAGGAGAAACGTTAAAGAAAAGCAAACAGAAAATATCTACAGAGATTTCATTAACTTTTGTTTGTTACAATTTAGATATAATTTAGTTTCGATTTTTACGCCCTAATTGGTAGCAGACAAGCTTTTGATATTATTATGGATGATGACTCAGACTGGAGCGATATTGATGAGAGTGAATCAGATGTGGAAGTTAGTGATGGAGAAGAAAATGAACACCTCGCTTTGCCTGGATCTACAGATGGCACTGAGGACAGTGATGAAGATAGCATTCCACTGACAACTTCTCAGCTGCCAGGTCCTTCACAGCTCAGGGAAATGAGGAAAAATTATGTTTGGCACACTGCTAACAGGCAAGTTCAAAACACAACTTTCACAGGGAGTCAAGGCATTTACAAATCAAGTTGTTGTTCATGATGCAGGTTGTCCATATCAATATTTCAAGCTAATTTTTGATGACGACTTGATAGATCACTTACAAACAGAGACCAACTGTTGTGCTTCTCAGTATTTGGCTAGCACAAATCTTTTGCCAAATGCGAGAGTAAGAAAGTGGAAATCTGTATCCAAAAAGGAGTTGGAAGTTTTTTTGGACTAGTTCTTTTGACGGATTGGTTGTGAAAAAAGGGAGGCTGTCCTCATATTAGTCGAAAAACCCTCTTATGGCAACTCCATTTTTTAATCAATGCATACCAAGAGATCGCTTTCACTTGATAACAGCTTTCCTTCATTTTAACAATAACGAAGCCTTGCCAGACAATCACCCTGTCAAACTGTATAACATCAGACCGGTTTTGGATTTTCTTGTGAGTAAATGGCGTACACTTTATCACCTTTGAGAACACATTAGCATAGACAAAGGTATGCTAAAGTGGCAAGGAATGTTGTGTTTTTGAGTTTACAATAAAAATAAACTGATAAAATATGCCATTAAAACATATATTCTGGCTGACTCCAGCTCTGCATATTGCTGGAATATGGATACTTTTCATCATGAAAAGAAAACAATCAAGCAAACTGTTCAAAATTTATTGACTGCGGCTTGTACAGGTTTATGGCACTCCTTGCACATGGACAATTGGTACAACTCAGTAGAATTAAGTGAAGCATTATTAGCTCAAAAAATCCATACAGTTGGCATGTTACGTTGCAATAGGGGTGAACCTTCTGAAATAAGAAATGCAAAGCGTTTGAGCAGGCATGATGTAATTGCTAGAGACAATGGCAAAGTGATGGTTCTTGCTTGGCAAGATAAACGAATTGTAAAAGCAATTACTACTAAACACAACAGCTTCATTACTATGCAAAGAAGAAAGAAAGGAGGGCAGGGCCAAATGGAAATTGTTCAAATAGTTGTATTTGCAATTACGATGAACATGTGTCAGATGTTGACTGGCTGGATCAAATGATATCATATTATTTGTGCACACGAAAAACTTTAAAGTGGACAAAAAAAATTTTTTGCCTTATGGAAATCAGTGTCCACAATAGTCATGTTTTGTTCAAAGAAAAAAGTGGATCAACTATGAAGCTGTTAGATTTTCAAATAAGCCTGATCAAAATGCTGTGTCGACAACTGCTATATGAAAGCTTAGTTTCATATGCTTTGAATGACGATGCACCCCCACCAAAAACACCAAAGCATGACCCTGCAACCCCCTTGAAAGGTAGTTTTAACAGTCACCATATCTGCACTTTACCTTTGACTGGAATAAAAAATATCCACAAAAGGAAGTGCAGATTATGCACAAAAAATGGAAAACGAAAAGATACAAGATATTTTTGTAAAGAATGTCAAATTGCACTTTGTAACAAACCTTGCTTTGGAAAGTATCACGTGCAAAAGCATTTGTGAATTTATAGTTCTTTTCAGTAGTTAAATAAATCTCATACAGTCGAATCCGGTTAATTGCATATCGGATAATCGCATAATCCGTTTTATCGCATTGAAATCGTAAATCCCAAACCACAGTCAATCATTTCTTAAGAAAATATTTTGGATAATCACATAGCGGTTTATAGCATAATCCGCTTAATCGAATAGAATTGAAAACAATTATTCAAATACTAAACAAAAAGTTGCATAATTTTCGAGACAAAAATACGATTGTTTCAAAGTCTTAACAGAAACAAACTGAAAGGTACAGAACAACGCCGATTGCCTATGTCACAAAATGAAAAAGGCTGCCCCCGATTAGAGATCAAAAGCAACGCGACGTGCGATGTGGTCGTGTTCAGTGATGCAAATTCTGGGCTTGTATATCACGTTTTTGTGAAGAAGTTTTACAAAACAATCAAGTTGAGAATGATGACGCTAATAAAGAAAACTCTGCCGATGCAACTGCTGTGATTCCACCAAAAAATAAAAAAGTGCTTCATGCACTTGATATAATTAGACGACGATTGCAATTTGAAGGGGAGAATATGGACACATTTCTTCCACTGGAAAGAAAAATGCAAAATAGCATGCAAAATAAAATTAAACAAACAACAATCGCGCAGTATTTTGCTTGAAACAAATAAAATTCAAGAAAACCCTTTATTTGCGAGTTTTATTTACTTTCTGAGCAAGAATAAGACAATCGCATTGTGCTTGCTTTGAAGTAAGACGCATAGACGTTTTTATCCGTGACGATCGTTGCGCTTCAGTTTGACTTCGCACTTTTGCATAATTGCATAATTTGCTTAATCGCATCAAAAGGCTTGGAAAATTGATTATGCAATTAACCGGATTTGACTGTACAAAAGTATTTCTATTGATGGTATTTATGATCACCAGTATAAAGGATTTATACACAGCATATAGCTAGAAAGTTTAAAGCAAGAATCGTAAGTGTGACAAAATCACCCCACCGCGTAATAAAGTCTTGTGCTTGCTTATGTCACAGTGAAAGTGTTAAATTGTTAGTTTGGCAAATATTAATGACGTTATGGTAACAAAGTTTGATTATTCAACTATTTCATGATTTTGGTTTGCATTTCCAGTGACATTTGCTGCAGCTGCCAAATTTTTCTGCTTAGGCATTTTCATATGGAGCACTATGCAATTTCTTTTTTTTTTATAGGATGATGATGCTTTCATCATATTCTCAATCTAGCCCCCAAGATTTAACTTCAGCATTAAGACAAACTTGCACACTATATCAAAACACGAGTCTGACCAGAAGAAGAAGTTATAGTATTGCTGCAGAAACTGGTCATAAAGCAAAGGGAACATTATATTACCAAACGATTTGTCATGATGCTGTAAAGTGCAAGCTGTTTAAACAAATAATTACTTTTGGCTTTTCTAGAATTTGATATTTTAAGAAATTAAAAGTTTTTTGGTATATTTGCTGATCTTGTGGTTTTTAGGGTGTAGCCAGTGGCAACACTGGAAGTGATAGAAGAAACCTAAATCTTGGTTTGCAAAAAATGGTTTCTTGGCATAATTGTAATGATGGGTGTGTGTGTGATTTACTATTGTCCTAGGACCTGCATAACTAAAAGGATTTTCCAAATATGGACAACACTAAAATATGGAAATTTTAAGGGAATTCACATTGATTTATGGAATCTCTCACAGAAATTCATACTAAACATAAGATTCCAGAAATGTGAGAATTCATTCTTAAAAAAAGAAATCACAAAAATGTGGAAAAACTTCTAACTAAAGAAGTAAGGAAATCGCAGAAATATGGAAGTTTATGTTTTTTTGCTTGGCAGACATGTCAAGCTTTACCAAAAAAAAACAATGTGCAAGGCGGTATTCTAAATCCTGAGTGTGAGGAGCAAAAATAAACCTAATAACGATACGATTTTAGCGTGTTGGTGTAAACAATCTTTTTCTCTTCATTGACATATGATGATTAAGTTATTCTGTATAGATTGTATGGTGATGTAAGTGGCTATTGTGCCATTAGGTTTGTGGTGGAGAAACAAGAAAGAAATGAAGTAATCAATGATAAGTAATTACATATGTATATATACATTAGTTTTACATCATAATTGATTTGTAATTTAAGGTAAGATTGGCCTACTGAAGTTTTGAAGCATGAACTTTGAAGGATCCATCACTCCACCAGTGTCAGAAGATGAATCATGGGAAAGTGAAAGTCTTCAAACAAATGCATCTCCGGTTTTAATTTTCAAGAAACCAACTTTGTAAGGAAAGCTTTGTTAATTTAGAATAAATATGGCTAATGCACTTATATGCAATATACTGCTTAAACTTAAGAGAAAAGTTTGCAAAAAACAACATAAAATTTGGTCAACACTGAAATATGGAAATTTATCCAATTATAAAACTTTTAATGGAATTATGGAAAAAAACACCAATCAATTTATGGAGATTACAGAAATATGAAAATTTATGGAAAGGCTCTGTTTAACTCAACTCAGCTGTCTAATTTTACCCAATTGGATAGTTATACTTCTAGTTTTAATTAACTTCTGTAAATTTTTGTATTTTTGCAATTTCCATACTTTGAGTTGTAGTTTTTCCATATTTCCTTTTTACAAGGAATTTTTGAATTTGTGTTATTTCATGTGTAAATTGAATTTCTGTGTTTGTATAATACAGTAATTCCAGTATATTCAATAGGAATTTCTGTAGGGTATACTGCAGTGATTTGGGACAAAGTACTACTTTTCAACTTTTGTCTAATGCTTTTGCACTTGAACTTGATTTCATCACTTTTTGCTTGAATATTTGCATGTTTGCTTATCTCGACAGCACTATCTGCTTCAGTAATTTTTAGCTCTGGAAATGTGGATCCTTAAATCGAGCAAATCTGCTGTCACAAATTACCCTCGAAACAGATCAATGTGGGACATGGGTACTGAGCCTAAAACGTTGAGGGTAATTGAGGAAAATGTCACAGTATTTGAATATACTGATTGGATAGCATGGTGGCTTGATCATTAACTCTTTCGCTGCGACACAAATTATGAAAAAAAATGTCTGCTAGGTGGCAGAGCAAAAAACTCATAATTTGTTATAATTAATCATCATAAAATACCCCCAGTTTGTTTGTAAATCATTACTCATCTGTTTACTTCTACATCAAGTGTTACATATCATTGAAATCTCTATTTTTTGAAGATTTCAAATACAATTAAAACATTTTTTGAATATGCAAATTTTATGCTAATTACCCTCTAAATAGGTGCTGAGTTTTCTTTGAAGTTAAAGTACCCTTCAAAGATCACTACAGATTTTATTTTTCTACCAATGTTTTTAGAAATGGTCGCTAGATGATGCTAAGGAAATAAGCTTTCAAGGTACATCACTCAAAACTTATCTAAAAGCTTAGGTTTTCTACAATTTGCAACTTTCTGAGGCCCAAAATCTTTTTGTTGACCAGTATTGATTGGTACTAAATTTTGGTAGTTAAATTTAATATCTGAAATATGATCAGTCATTATCTGCTAGAGGTTCGCCTAAACCATAGAACAATATGTATTTTTGAAAAGGGAATTTCTTCACGATTTAGAAAATATCAAGTTTAAATAGAATATGGTGTCACTGACAATGAAACAGAAGCTTTTTTAGACCCCTCCCATTTGTTGAGAAACAAGGGGAATACATCAAACTTTGATGTAAAGAAGCCAAACTTCTGCTAGCTTTAAAACTTGCATTTTAGTTTCTATCTGCTTGGAAAGTTAATACAAAACAACTACTTTAGTGGTGAAATATTTGCAATTTATTTTATGTTTTTAATGGATGTAGTTTTTCTAAAAATTGTAATTTAGTGAAGGTAAGTCGAAAAATTTTTGGGAGGTTTTGAAATGACATGATGTACAGTACCCATTTTTGACCATATCATATCATATACCGCTTAGCCCAAACTATTTAAATATATATGTCTGAAAATCATTATCAAAGATCGGAAATTATAAGACCTTGTACCTAATTGGTAACGCAGCATACAAGTGAATAAGGGCACTAACAATTTATTAAGGATGAATATGGAAGTAGGGATGGGCAATTCAGAATAATATACTATTCTAGAATAGTTAAACCGAATCCAGAATCTGAATCCTTTTTGGCGATTAGCACAATCAATATGAATGCATTTATTACAAGTTTACAACAACAAAAGCACAACCAGAGAACGAGTTTATTGCAGTGCAATCGAACTATGTCTGCACGTGTGTGCATCATGAGAAAACGGACGCATTCGATCAATGTTTGTGTGTGCAAGTTAGTTTTTGAATCATTGCATGCAAATAATACTTTTACAAAAAGAAAATCTGTGAACAAGCAACGTGATAAAGCTTGCAAGCAGGATATTAACCATATCCTATTGGATTCGGATAGTTTGGGATTCAAATCCTTCGGATTCGGTATTCTGAATTGCCCATCCCTATATGGAAGCAAGCAGTAATGAGTATACCACCCAAGTGATTTTGACGAGACCATCTCTGGATGCATTTTGTCATTCTGGACTCATTAGCAGGGCCCGTTTCATCATAAGCAAAAAGAACCCACTCATTAACGTTCTTTAAACGAGCAATGTACATGCAAAAGCACTTGGACTTCAACCAACAATGTCTTGCATTGCTTGATGGAGTGGGTTGACGAATTGGTTGGTTTTTGCTTCATGTCCACTAGAAGATCAATTTACACAGCAGATGACTGATTTGAAGATGCTAGGTTGAACGTTGTATATATAGCCGAGTGCCTTGTCTTCGTAATGCTATCACGCTTGCAGTGAGTGTGCTAACAATTCACAAGGTGGGAGCCAGGTGACCTTGGATTGATATTTAGTCTTAATAAATTGTTAATGCTCTTTTTCGCTCATATGCTACAAATACCAATTAGGTGCAAGGTCTTTTAAAGTTATATATTGCTGGAAAACAAATTTCCTAAGCTTTCAAACGAGACTGGTATTTAGCAACACATCATATTTTCTAAAAACCTTATCTACTTTTTTTTACTTACCATACAAATTTTTTGGGGGGATTTTGAGACCCCTAAACAATTTAAAAATTTTAATGGATAAATTTTTTTATTATTGCTTAAATTTTGTCAAATGGTACCACAAAAAAGTAGTTTTCAAACTGTGTTAATAATAAAGGCTTTGGTTTCCTTGAAAACATATTCAATTTGATTTCAAAGTAGTTGGCTGTTGCTGAAAATTTGGCAATTTTTGTCATCTGCAACTGGGTTCTTGATCTTTTTAACCCTTTTTGGATGAAAAAATCCAAGAATTAGAGCACAAATTTTACATCTTCTTATGCATGAGGAATTAAGATTTTGTAACTTGGCATAAAAAAATTTGAGGAAAACACTGAAAACACAAGATTATCATGTGATGATCGTGAGAGCGAAAGAGTTCAATTGATTTGATCAGAATCCAATCACAGTCTATGGTCTAATTCAGAACTATTTTTAGTGGTTACATTTAGCTTGAATTAAAAGCATCTCTAAATCGATTGCACATCATAGTGCTGTGTCCATGTCAGCCAAGCATCAGTGTGTGTGCAATCGAGTGAAACTAGGCTACTTGAAGTTGCAAAAAATTCTTAAGAATTTTGTGAGGTCATAATCAGCATGTATGGTCGTGTGAAGCCTGATTTATTCGTAATAGCTTGTCCAAATGTTCAGTTGCCCTGGTATACTCTTAAACTTCTGTGTTTTAGTGTTCTAGGATTTACTTAGTTGGAGCATATGTGATAAGTCCAAACCTTAACATGGCAACATTTTTCTTTAGTGATGTGTTGATAAATTTTTATTGCATATGGCAGGTGTGGTTAAACTGCAGCTTTTTTTGATCCTTGACTGTGGCTCTTTTGACTCTTGTTGTGTTTGCATACAATAATGTGGTGTAGGGGTGTGCAACCTGTTGTGCACCACAAAGTTTTAAGGCCAGTGGAAAAGTGCAAAAGCTTAATTTAGTGCTTTGAAAATGATAGTGTCTTCAAAAAAGGGTCATCGCCCTCTATCTGGATGGAAAATGTGTCGTTTCAAACAAGCTATCAATTGGGTAGCAGCTTTTTCAATAATGGCCTTTATCGTTTTTGACTCATTATTGTGGCAAGTGTGGCCACCCCTGGCATATAAGGGTGTTTGTTTATTTGTAATTTTTATACTTAAACACAGCGTTTAAGACCAGTTTGCATTTTTGTTCATCAGAAATTATCCCCACCAGAACAACAATTTGCTAACACCACCAGCTTATTGTAAATTAACTCAACACACTGAACACTCAAATTACAACAGTGACTTGCGATTTTAGTACTTTGTGCGTCCTCCTTTGCTCTTTGTCACTGCATGAATGCATCGTGGTATACTGCAAATCAGTTTCTCACTACAGTCTTTAGAGATTTCTTTTATCCATACATACCTCTTTTACAGTCATGTTTAAGGTTCCAGCACTTGAATGTTGATTATCTGCCACCTGCGGTTTTCTGGTTCATTTCTTTATTTTGCCTTATTTGGGCATTAAAAGGAGAAGAGCATGGTAGCCAGTTCACGTGAGTGTCTGTTAGCGTTGTTATTGCAATAAATCATGCAGATTTTTGCCAATCCAAACTTCTGTTCTGTCACACTGTCACTTGCATTTACAACTTTCACATGTGATAAAACATTGTTACTCACATTGTCGTATGAATAAGTACTCAGTGTTTTTTAAGGTTTGGTTTGAGGAACCGCTAAGCAATTTTGAAAGACTGCTAATTTTTTACCTAAATTTGTAAATGAAACTGCAGTCAACAACTGTCTCAACGAAAATTTATTGTTAGAAGATTTTAACTTTTATGAGAGTTGCAAAGCAGGCAAAGAAAATGAGACATGTTGGAAGCTGACTGAACAGAAGATTCTTGTAGTCCCTATTCACAGTTGGAATCTATGACATCATAATGGGTGTTAAATACTGTAATGTTCACAGCTGTGTTTCAGTGTGTAAACTAATAGCGCAAAAATGTGACTCAGGAAGCAGTTAAGTAGGACATCTCTGAAATTAGGATCACCTACTGAGTACCAAAGAGAAAATTTTGTTACGTTTTTGAGTTGAACAGATGTAGTCCTTCTATTTAATTAAAGATTAGATGAAGCATTGAAGGTAACAAACAAAATGCAAACAACATTGATTAGTTAACGGTCCGCAAATAGTTTCACAATTGCAGAAAGTTTTTTGTTAAAAATGTGTCATGGGTTTCTGGTCACTCCGGTTTTCTGGTTTCTGGATTAGAGGTCACCTACCTGTACTGGAACCATTCAATCTAAAATCTGTAGCTAACCTATATCAACTTTCTAATGCGCTTGAAGAGTTAACTACCAACACAAAAGCATAAAAGTAAATATGAAAAAGCAAAAATTTTGTTTTTCTTGGCTCTATAGATCAAAAACATAGATCTCTAAAAACTCTATAGATCAAATACTTCATGCCATTGTTTGCTTGTGAAGTTTTAGGCAGTAGATAAATTTCTACGCCAATTATGTTTTACATTAGGTTCAGTTGATACTTTTGCCTATTTTATGGCTTATATTGTAAAAACTGTTTAATGAACTGTATTCTGAACGATTGTCTATTACACTTAAAGTCATACTTTGGTGATTTTCTGTAATTTACTTTTTATCAACTTTCACACGTGGCCTCCTAGTACATACAATTTTTAGTAAAGGAGCAGTTGATATTTTAAAGTTGAAATTGGTGCCGCACCTGGTTTCTTTGGCATGTAGATGTGCACTCCTAGTTTCTTCATGTTCAGTTGTTGCGCACCGTGAGCGTGGGTTTGTGAGCTGGTTTATATGATTTACGACCAAACTGAAATCTCAAACATTTAGAAACTGGTAATGTGAGCATCTGTCCCTTTTTCAAAGCGGTGCAGCATGAATTTTCTTCAAAGAACTTCTTGGGAAACATACAGCAATTTGCTTCATCATCAGATCATCTTGGTGGGATATTTTCATTGGCCTCCCACTTTTATTCAAGTCTTTGTAACTCCCATAATTATTGAAAAGTGCAATTGTTGTATGCACAGCAGTCTTGCTGCCGTGCATCTTCACACTCATTTCTCGTTCTGATTAGTTCTTGTTGAAACCACGATTTGAGCCCTTTTTGTCTTGGAAAAAGATTATTTTTTGCCTGTTTCCAAGATCTAAGGCAGCAGCTTATTTACAACCAATTATGCTGTAAATTATTCAAATGCAGTTAAACAAGTTCTTAGTGAAAACGAACTATGCGTTGGTGATGGACATATGGCTGATGCAATTTCAGCAGGATATTGTGTCATGTAAAACTGCATTTTATGATCACAATGATAGAATCAACTTCTTCTTCTTCTTTTGGCTTCTCCCTATTCGGGGTCACCACAGCGCAAAAGTATTTTCAAACTTTTTCCATTGACTGTATATACATATATTTGATGGTGAAAATAATGCTTATGGTATATTTTTAGAAGTCAAAAAGATAAGCAAAAAAACTGTGATCCATTATCATTGCTCAGGTAAGCTGCACTATGAATTGGTTGATATTTTTCATTTGATTGTGGAAAATAGTGTCTAATTTCAAAGACCAAAGATATCTTTCAAAACTTAAATTAATTGATATTAAGGCTACTTTAAAAATTTCAAAATAAATTCAAAATAAAAAATCTTCAAAATAAAAAAAATAAAAAACATAAAAATGGCACAGGGGTATAAGGTGCAGTATCAAAAAACTACTGCAAATGCATTTTTTTTCTTACATAAGACGCACCGGACTATAAGGCGCAATAAATCAGACAAAATCCTAATTTTTTTTTGCATGTTTTAAATTTAAAAGAAACGATTAAACAAACGAATAAGCAAACAAACAATTAAACGAATCAATAAGCAAACAAATGATTGACAAACATGAAAACAAAAGATTATTTGAACAAATAAACGAATGAGCGAACGAACAATCGAAAGAATAAACAAAGAGTGTTCAAACGAAACAAGCAAGAAATGCTAATGCGAAAAAATACCACTATTTGTAACATTGAAGATGGTTTGCAGTTTTCTTATAAAGCATAATTTTATCCACACATAAGACGCACTGGACGATAAGGCACGTGTTCAATTTCTGAGAAAATTTTTGGCTTTTAGGTGCGCCTTATAGTCGCAAAAATACGGTACACTAAATAAATAGCAGTAGACTACCGTGAATATCTTTTTTACACTTTCATAATATGTTACTAAAGCTGGTGTAACTGTTAGTTTAGCTATGTACACCAAAATTTGTTTCGCAATTTTTGTACATTTGCTAACAATTTCGCCCTTGCACCGGCAGTTATGCACTAGCTAAAATCTTAGAGGAAACATTGCACTGGTGTAATGTGAGAGAAAGAATTGTGTTTATAATCTGGTTTTGTTGTCATTAACAGAAGGTAACTGGTTTGACGTTGCATTTGTTACAATCGTGAAGACAGCATTGTGTGACTGTGTTAGTGACGTCTTCTGAATCTTTTTTTGTATTTGCCTTTTACACCTTATCTTTGGTTGCTCTTGTCCTCTTTAAACCATTTTAGAATCTAATGCTGTTCTAAACAAATTGTCATCATCCCTCCTTAGGGCATGCCCATAACATGGTACTCCATTAGGCTATGCTAGTCTATCCTTCCTTTTTTTTAAACTCATCATGTCATCTTTTGTCTCGTTATTACATCTTTGAATTTAAACTCAACATATTGCTTTCTTATTGTTTTTTTAAATCACTGTATCTTTGTTTTATCATACAGCATGTTACTGGTACAGCATCTTCAATAGATTCCTTATTTTCATATACAGAGTGAGCAGAAAGTCCTTGGGCTCTTTTTCAAATTTTAATTTAACATACAAAACGACACTTTTTTTAATTCTGAAATTACTAAATGTCTTCCAATACCGATAATCCAATCGTGTTTTTTAGATATACGTAGAAAATTTATGATTTTGTGTATAAAATGAGCAAATGAGAAGCCATCATCAAGCTCCAACATGTCAGGGAGACTAACTCTGAGATCATTAAGCTCTTAAAAGTGGCTACATAGACTGTTCACTATGTTGTAAACAGATTCACTGCACTTGGTACCTCTAAAGATCGTGCAAGAAGTGGGAGACCTCAATCTGTTCAAACAAAGATGGTTTGGTTCCAGCTATTGAAGAGACCAAAAAACACTTCAAAGATCGATCTTTCATCTTTCAACAAATTGGTACACCTTTCCACTCCTTAAAGAAAAGCCAGGAGTGGTGTTCACATCATTTTCCGAGGTTCTGGAGCAAAGAAATGTGGCCTCCTTTTTCACCAGATTTAAACCCATTGGTTTCTATGTGTGGTCAATGTTGGAGGCAAAGGCATGCTCTGTTCCTCACACAAATGGTGATGCTCTCAAGCAATCACTTCAGCCAGAATAGGCCAAAATACCCCAGGACATGTTATGTGCCGCTCTGGAAGACTTCTGCAGAAGAATTGAAGAAGTAATTCAGGTTGAGGGGAGTCATATTGAAAATTAATAAATGAAATTGATTCTCTGGTCTTTAACACACCATTCTGACACCTTTCTTGTTATATCTGATTATTTTTTATACTTTTATATATTTTATACTAAAAAATTGTTTGTATTTGGTCCAAGGACTTTCTGCTCATCCTGTACAAATATTGTATAACACCATTCTTCCCATATTCTCTGAGTTTTATTCATTCTCTAACCAAGTTTGTTCTTGTTGATATCTCTGCCTCGTTTCCACATCAGTGTAAAGTATAAAATCATGCTAACACTTTGTGCTTCACTGGGGTAGAATAGTGAAGCTGTTCACTTGTCGTGTTGTAAAAGGTGACTTTTAGGTATCAGCCTACGGTTTATAACTGAGGTTAGGGAGCCCTTATGTCTAAAAATTGAGGTTGGACGTAAGAAAAGCCATGCTCTGTAAAAAAAAATGCTCCAAAAATTTACCTTGTGTGAAAGTTTGTTGAAAAATTGGACTACAGTCCCCAGCAACTGTTAAATGGGTAGGGGGTGTGAAGAATCTTCAGGTTACAGAAACTTTAGGTGAGATTTGGAAGTTGGAAGTTTTTGTGAAAGAGGTATGACAGTGTGTGAGCTGTTTAGAAAGGAGAAATTGGATATGTGCCGTCTGCAGGAGGTAAATGGATAGGGCAAGGAGCTCGATTTGTGGGTGTCAAAGGCAGGAGATATAAGCTGTGGTGGTCTGGAAATTATGATGGAATTGGAGGTGCTGGAATTTTAGTGAAAGAAGAATTATGCAAAAAGGTTGTGGAAATTGAAAGAAAAGGGACAGTGATGGCAATGGTGTTGGTTTTTGAGGAGGACGGTATATGAGTCATCTGTGTATGCTTCTCAGGTGAGAAGATCAGAGTGCGAGAAGGACTAATTTTATAATGAAATGGCTAGTGAGTGGGAATTTACTGAATTTACAAAAACATGGTGAGATGATTCTTGGTCTGGGGGACTTCAACAGACGTGTGGGGGAACCAATTGATGGTTTTAAGGGTGTGCATGGTGGGTATGGAATTGGCAAAAGAAATGTTGAGGGAAGAAAACCATTCGAATTTTGTGATGAAAAGGAGTTATGTGTGGCAAACACATTGTTTGAAAAGAAGGAGCAGAGAAAAACAAAACACAGTTTGGGTGGAAATAATATTGAGGTTGATTTTGCATTAAGTGGTAAAAGCAACAAAGTATTTGAAAGATGTGAAAACAATCCCCTGGGAGTTGCAACATTGGCTGGTGGTAACAGACATGGAAAAAAGAAAGTTAAAAAAAAGTGAAGAATGAACAAATTGTTGGAAGGGAGTTTGCAAGTTGAAGGAAAACAACATGAAAGCAAGATTTCAAGGAAGAGTTAAGGAATTGACTGATATTGATGCACCCAATATATGGAATAATTTTTAAAATGGTATTTTAAATGCTTTTGATGAAGTATATGTAAAAAAGAAAGGCAGGAGATACCATAGGGATACGTAGTGGAGGAATGAAGAGGTGAACGAAGCAAAATGACAAAAGAATGTGGCATATCAAAATGTGCAAAAATTGATCAGATGAATACCAGGCTGTATATGAGAATATGAAAAATCTTGCAATGAAAGTGGTTTCTAATTGTATGAGGAAAGAAGCTAAGAAAGAGTTAATAAAATTGAACAAAAACCCAAATAACATTTTTACACTGATAAAGTTCATGAAAAAAGATGGGAAAGATATTGAAGGAGACAGATGCATCAGAGGAAAAGGCAGAAGGCTAGGTTTCAGTGAAAATGACAGAAAAAGAATATGGAAAAATCAAAAGAAGGAAATTATGAATAAAGAGAATAATTGGGACCACATGACAGGAGCTAGTATGGTAGAGGTACCCTTTACCTGCAAAGAAATGGTGACCGTAATAAAAGCAATGAAACCAGGAAAGTCAGCTGGACCAGTTGAGGTATGCGTGCAGATGATATCTGCTAGTGGAGAAGTAGGGATTAGTGTCACCATGGAACTTTGCCAATGCATTTTGGTTGGATAAGGAATGCCAGATGAATGGCCAACCAGTGTGCTGGAACCAATTTTTAACGGAAAAGAAGATGTAAGGAATTGCAATACATACAGAGAAGTGAGGCTGTTAGAACGTGCTATGAAGATTGTTGAAAGAGAGCTGGAAAGAAGGATTCGAGAATTAGTAGATATTGATGCAATGCAGTTTGGTTTTAGGCCTGGAAGAGAAACGACAGATACATTGTTGCAAGAAGAATGCCAGAAGAATATAGGGATAAGAAAAAGTTGTATAGAGTGCCAACCATTTGATAGAATTCTAAGAAATGTGATGGAGTAGGTGATGAGAAAGAAAGGTTTACTGGAATTAATTGTAAGAGCAGTGAGGAGTCTCCAAAAACGGAAGTTAGAAAGGGATCTGAGTTATCTGAAGAATTTTTGGAACAAGTTGGTGTACATCAAGAATCTGTGTTGTCATCACTTCTTTTTGCAATTACAGTAGATAATATCACGGCGAATCCAAGAGAAGGATTCATGAATGAAGTTTTGTATGCAGATGACATGGTTTTAATGAGTAAAAGTAAAGAGAATTTTAAAGAAAAGTTTTTGAAATAAAAAAAAACGTTTGAGAGCAACGGGCTGAAGGTTAACCTCAAGAAGACCAAAGTGATGGTGAGTCGTTTGAAAGGTAGAGTACTCCAGAGTAAAGTTGATCCATGTGCCAAGTGCGGTAAGAGGGTAATGGAAAATTTGCTGATGTGCACAAAATGTAATAAATGGGTGCATGCTTGATGCACAAAAATGAAGAGTGACCACAACTCTGGCAAAAGGTTTTGTTTGTTGGTAATGTGTCAGGACAATAAAAGAACTGGATAAAGAAATATTGTTTTTTGATCAGGTCGAGTTTCAGAAGAGTTTTTGTTCTTTGAACAGATTAAATGCCAATGGTGGGAGTGAAGCAACAGTGACAGAGCAAGAACGAGAATTGATTGGATAAAATTTAGACTATGTGAAGAGTTGCTTTATGGTAGAAAGTCTTTGTTAAAGATGAAAGGAAGGTTATATGAGTTGTGTAAGATTGGCAATGCTATATGGGAGTGATATTTGGGGTTAGAGGGAAAATGACATCGCAATTTTGAGAAGAACTGAAAAAATCATGATGAGAGCCATTCGTGGAGTAAATTTGATTGAGAAAAGATGGAGCCGAGAATTTATGAGTTTGCTGAGTTGGAAAGATACTTTGGATGGACTGAATCATGGCTAGTGGAGTGAAATGGTGTGGGCGTGTTTTGAGAAGGCATGATGATGAAGTGTTGTAAAGAGTGTCGTATTTTGAAGTGCTGGGAAAAGAGGGTGTGTGCGACTGAATATGACGTGGCAAAGGCAGGTGAAAGAACATATTGATAAGAACATTTCAATGGACTGAAAAAGAAAGATGCCACTGACAAAACAAAATGGCGTGTTGGTGTTGATGAACTTTCTAGAAGCATAAGGTTAATCTGGCCACTTTTGTTAATGTAGACAAAATCGGATTTTTAATAATAGATCTCTCTTTCTCTCTAACTTTAGCTGTCTGTTAGATGATCACTATGAAATCAGTATTACATTGTAATGAATGTTATGTTTTGCAGCACTGTCATTGAGAAAGATCAAAGAGAAACAAATATTACTGAGCTGTATTATGAAGGTGATTGCAAACCATTGTTGTATTTCATGTTTTGCCAAAGTTTTAAGTCCTTCTGTGATGGATAGTTGGGCTATAATGGCTCGGAGCAGTGTTCCCCAATCTTTTTGATGGCTTAAATCCTTTTGAATACATGGCTCATGCTGTGAACCGCTCAATTCAATAACGGGCGATATTTATTGAAAAATTGTTTCAAATTTGTCATCATAAATGCCTAGTGGTTGACAGAGTCATTCAAAGTAGTCAATGAATCGCCAGGCTAACTGTGTGTTACTATTACACCTCAACATTGCTTTCTTATATTGCATTGTGCTTTATCATGCTGCATGTTAAACACTACTGCTGCCATCATTATTGTTACTTTTGCTGCTGCTAAGACAGAAAAGAATATTGATATGGGTGTTTTGTAGATTGAAAACACTACCGCTACCATCATTATTATTGTTACTTTTGCTGCTACTAAGACAGAAAAGAATATTGATATGGGCATTTTGTAGATTGATTAAATGCTGCAACTTTGTTTTGAGAAAAACTAGTGTGGTGATGTTGTAGTTAGAATGGCCACTTTGCAGTCAGTTGGCATAGGTTTACTTCCGTTTTTGAGTCATGCCGAAGACTATACAAATGGTATTCACAAATCTCCTGCTTAGTATTACTTAATCATATTATCATAAAAGTGCAATGGATTTCATGCGAAGGCTTGAGCATGTAGCCACTGTTGGTGCCAGAACAACAAAAAAATTATTGGCAAAGCCCTATTTTCAACAATCTAAAAAGGTTGAGGACCCTTGGCTTCGAGCGATTTAAAGGTGTGAGTTCATTGCTTGAATGGAGTCTGCATTGTTGAGATTTTGAAAAACCTTGTTCGAGCTATGTTTTCTTCTTGATGGCAGTGTTTGTGGTGAAAATGGTGGCAGTGTAGCGCCACAAATACAGTGAACAAAACGGTGTTCACAAACCCTTAAAATGCCAGTTACTTTGAAACGAGTGCAACTGTGGATATAAGTACACTTAATTGCATATCGATTAAATGCATTCCCTTGTTTACTTGTGGTTAAAGATGTCATTTTTTAGTTTTGGTGACAGTGTGTGCTGTAAATATTTGTTGTGAATAAGCCCATACAGAAAAAAGTTAAGCTAATTGCCAATCTTATGTAATTATAATTCAAGTTTTATGAAGCTGGTGACCTGAGTCCATCTGATGAGTTCTAACAGGAACGAAACTGGACACAAAAGTGTTTTTTTCAACAGATTGCTTTTGCCTTTAACGTGCCTATCAACATCCATTGAATTCACTATGAAATTGGAGTTTTTTGTTGATCATGATCGCATCTTGTTGTTGTAGTTCAGTCTGCAAGAGCAGGTTCAGTCAGTTTAGGTCTCTGCTTGTGCACGGTTGGTCGTGTTGGTCAAGCTGCATTGATGAGATTTTTTATCATTTTTGTCCATTTTGCTGTAAAGATTTTTGAATAATTGTAGTGTATAAAATAGAAGTGAAGTGATTCTTGGTCTGGGGGACTTCCAACAGACCTGTTGGGAGACGGATTGATGGTTTTGAGGGTGTGCATGGTGGGTATGGAATGGACAAAAGAAATGTTGAGGGAAGAAGACTACTCGAGTTTTGTGATGAAAAGGAGTTGTGCGTGGCAAACACATTGTTTGAAAAGCAGGAGCAGAGAAAAATAACATACATTATGGGTGGATATGAAACTGAGATTGATTTTGTATTTGTTAGTAAAAACAATTGAAAGTACTTAAAAGACTTGAAAGCCACCCCCTGGGAATTGCAACATCGGCTGGTGGTAACAGATATAGACAAAAGAAAGTTGAAGAAGGTTGTGAAGAACGAACAAACTACTAGCAGGATTTGGAAGTTGAAGAAACCAACATAAAAACAAGATTTCAAGAAGGAGTTAGGGAATTGAATGATGTTGATGCACCCAATCAATGGAATACTTTTAAAATAGTATGCTGCAAGTTTGTGATGAAGTATGTGAAAAAAAGAAAGGAAGAAAAAGCCTTGGAGATACATGGTGGTGGAATGAAGAGGTGAAGGAAGCAATACAACAAAAGAAAGTGGCTTATTAAAAGATGTGCAAAAATTGAACAAAGAAAGTGGTTGTTAATTCTATGAGGAAAGAAGCTAAAAAAGAGTTAACTAAATTGAACAAAAAAGCAAATAACATTTTTACATTGGTGAAGTTCATGATAAAAGATGGAAAAGCTGTTGAAGAAGACAGATGTATGAAAGGAAATAGCAGAAGGTTTGGTTTCAGTGAAAAATACAGGAAAAGAATATGGAAAAATCACATGGAGGAGATTATGAATAAAGAGAATGATTGGGACCATGTGACAGCAGCTAGTATGGTAGAGGGACCGATTAAAAATGTTACCCACAAAGAAATGGTGATAGCATTAAAAGTGATGAAACCAGGAAAAGCAGCTGGACCCTCTGAAGTATGTGCAGAGATGATATCTGTTAGTGAAGAAGAAGGGGTTAGTGTGATGGTGTAACTTTGCCAATGCATGTTAGATTGGAAAGGAATGTCAAATCAATGGCAAATAAGTGCCGGTATCAATTTTCAAGGAAAAGTTAGAAGTTACAATACTTACAGAAGAGTACAGCTGTTAGAGCACACCATGAAGATCATTGAAAGAGTGCTGGAGAGAAAGATTTGAGAATTAGTAGATATTAATTTAATGCAGTTTGGTTTTATGCCTGGAAGAGGAACGACAGACGCATTGTTTGTAGTGCAAAGAATGCAGGAGGAATATAGGGATAACAAGAAAGAGTTGTACATGTGTTTTGTGGATATTGAGAAGGCATTTGATAGACTTCCAAGAAAGGTGATCGAGTCGACAATGAGAAAGAAAGGTTTACCAGAAGTAATTGTAAGAGCAGTGATGAGCCTCTATCACGGGGCGCAAACGAAAGTTCGAGTGGGATCTGAGTCATCTGAAGAATTCTTTGTACAAGTTGGTGTACATCAAAGATCTGCGTTGTCGCCACTGTTCTTTGTGATTGCAGTAGATGTAATCTCGGAAAATTCAAGAGAAGGATTGATAAATGAAATTTGGTATGTGAATGACTTGGTTTTAATGAGTTAAAGTACGGAGAGTTTGAAAAAGAAGTTTTTAAAATGGAAAGAGGCGTTTGAAAGCAAGGGGCTGAAGGTGAACCTCAAGAAAACCAAAGTGATGGTGAGCGGTTGAAAAGGTGAGGTTCTCAAGAGTAAAGTTGATCCATATGCCAAGTGCAGCAAGATGGTGATGGCTGATTCGATGATGTGTACAAAGTGTGGTAAATGAGTACATGGTAGATGCGCGAAAATGAAGAGGGTGAATTCAACTCCGGCAAAAGATTTTGTTTGTGAACTATGTGTTGATACAAAGGAAGGAATTGTGGAACCAGGCGAAGAAATGGTGTTTTTTGACCAGGTTGACTTTGTGAAGAGCTTTTGTTATTCGGGAGACAGGTTGAATGCCAGTTGTGGAAGTGAAGCTGCAGTAACAGTAAGAACGAGAATCAGATGAATAAAATTTAGAGAATGTGGGGAGTTACTTTATAGGAGAAAGTTTTCATCAAAAATGAAAGGAAGGATTTATAAGAGTTGTGTAAGATCAGCAATGCTGTATGGGTGCATGACATGGTGTCTAAGGGAGAATGAGGTGGCAATTTTGATAAGAACTGAAAAAGCCATGATGAGAGCAATGTGTGAAGTTAAGATGATTGAGGAAAAGAAGGAGCCCAGAATTTATGAGTTTGCTGGAGGATACTTTGGATGGTCTAGCCAGGGTGAGTGGAGTTTGATGTTTTGAGAAGAGCACTGGATTTTGAAGTGGCAGGATGAAGAGGGCGTGGGCGATCGAATATGACATGGAAGAGACAAGTGGAGCAGCATATCAATCAGATTGGACTGAAAAGGGAGGATGCCATTGACAGAGTAAAGTGGCATAATGGTATTTATGAGCTGTTGAGAAGCATGAGGTGAATCCGGCCACCTGCGTTAAAGCAAACAAAAACAGATTTAAAAAAGTGCATCTCTCTCTCTCATAAATATATTGACAGTTTTTACAACGTTAATTCCAACATCAGAAGAAGCATTGATGTAATTTACTTTTAATTGCTTATTGATAAACGGCCATAACTCTGTGGGAGTCTATGAAATTTTTTTTAAGAAAGATTTTTAATCGCAGACAGGGATCTAAAAGTGTCGCTCAAAAACACTAATAACTGTTATACTCTCCTGATAACCTTGTTGCTGATCAGGCTAAAGTTTTAATGTTTAAATATTTATGTATAAATTTGTTTACGAAATCACATTTTTTAAAAAAGTACTTAAATTTTTTTTCCAACCTTTTTACAGCCGCAGTCGGTTTAATGGATATCGAAAGAACAGCATGTGGACATGCATCCACAAACAGTATTACTGCAGCTGAAGAATCTGTGAAAGAATTCTTGAATGAAGTTCTTCAACTAATTAGAAATGAAGAGCTTGTTCATCATGGTGTGTATGATAGTGTCTTTGTGTTTTAGCTGCGTAGTTTGTGTCTCGTTAAAAAAACTTTTGCGTTTTTGCTTGCAATTGTTGTCATCGAAGCAGTTTGTTTGAAACTCACGTGCAGAATTAATTATGGAGCATCAGTTTTATCAGCTTTTTGTTTCTGCCATTTTACTATAGACTTCCGGTATTGGCTGTTTTATTATAAATGAACTATTTAAGTTTTCAATTGTTCTGTGTAAAACCGAGTTTCCTAAAGTTTTTTTGGTATGGTCATCATTTGAGTGATCTGAAACCTTGACTGGTCTCATAAAGAAATTTTTTTAGTTCAACTCGTCTAGGTGAAGTTCTTTTTTTCGAAAATTAACTTCCTGAGGGCCATTGTTGTTTTTTGTTGGTGGACAATACCCTGGCTCCTCCACTTACAAATACAATTAACTCCAAACGGCCGTTCGTAAGCTGAATTATTTGTAGGTTCGTTAAATAATAATTTCCGGCCTATAATGAGCAATTAAGTGTTAAATATTTAAATATTAAGTATTTAATACCCTTTATATATACGTATATGGTAAAGAATGAAAGATAAGGCATAGGAGGTGTAGTATTAAATGAGGGTAATAAATGAAAATATACCAATACCAATAAAAATAGTAATATGTAATGATAAATGTTATGCTGCATTAGTCATCTTCTCGCCACTGTCCAACTTCTTTATAATTGCCATCTTCGTTTCCATTGAAATTGCTCGACGTTTCCTGCCACTAGCACCATCATCACTTGCCTTACGTTTTTTGCCACAAGCATTAGCACTCGATTTATCAGCCATAATAACGCATAAAAAAGTCTCTCTAAAGCAGTGGTCGCCAATCTTCAGAGCTTCATGGACCACTAAATATATAATTTTTTATTTGGTGGACCACTAATATGGATTTAGAAAAAAAGGTGCTGTACCGTAGTGTAAATATATTTATACAATAACAATCAGAAAAGTATTATTTTTTTTTCATTAAGAAATACACACATTAAAGGTAAAAAAAAGTTACATAGTCATTATTAAGAAAAGAAAAAAACTGAAGTTTAGTAAAATATTACCCATTTTTAATGTGATGGATGTTGCTGTCTATTTGACATCAGTATGTTGAGATTCGGCTCCAATGATGTCACTGCAAGACGGAGAGCTGCTTCTATTTCAAGCCGAGAGCGGTACCGATTTTTAATTACTGTCACAGATGAAAATGCCTTTTCACACAAATATGTTGTTGAAAATTGAATCAAAATTTTCATTGCTTTCTCATTCAGTAATGGGTATTCATTTTTGACAGAGAGCCAAAAATGAGCTCTTGATAAAGATGACTTGAATTTAGCTTTGATACTGTCATCGCAAGATAGATCGATGAGACTTTCCTTTTCCTTTATGCTTAATTTGCTCTCTTTGATGTTAGCTACAAATGGATCTATTATCCACATATTTCCAGGCCTAGGATCTTCTTCACTTGGGTAATACAAATCAAAATATTCTGTCAGTGACTGTAAGTGCTGTTGAATAATGAATACCACTTGCCTGTTGAGATCTTTCTCTCCCATATATTCATCAAAATTTATAAACATTTGTAGATCTCCTTCTGCCAACTGCGTTTGCCACTGTGATATTTTCTTTCGAAAAGCATCTATTTTACCTTGTAATGTAAACACGTCCTTAAGTTGTCCTTGCAAAGATATGTTTAGTTCATTTAATAGAGAAAAAATATCTGCCAGGTATGCAAGCTTGGCTACCCACTCATCGTCGGATAAGAGTTCTTGAAATTTCTGATTATTCTGCTGCTGAAAAAATAACTTAATTTCTTCACGCAGGACGAACAGTCGGGTCAGTATTTTGCCCCTCGATAGCCATCTTACCTCAGCGTGAAGAAGAAGCTGAGTATACTGGGAACCCATTTCTTCGCAGAGCATTTCAAATATTCGAGAATTGAGTGCTTTGTGTCGAATTTCATTTACGATTTTAATAACATTTGATAATACTTCGTGTAGTTCTGGGGACATTTTTTTGCCACAAGCTGCTCACGATGTATAATGCAGTGTGTAGACAGAATGTCTGGGTGACTAACGTTTTTTACCCTTGCAACAACTCCTGAGCGATGTCCAGCCATGTTTGCAGCACCGTCTACACATATGCCAATACATTTTTTCCATTCAATTTTGTGTTCCAGGAAATACCTGTCAAGTGCTTTAAAAATCTCAAAGCTAGTTGTTTTACCTGGCAAGTTAAGCAAGCATAGAAGTTCTTCCTGTAATTCTCCTTCACACTCAACCCTCACAAAACAAAGGAGAAGTGCCTTGTTACTTACATCTGTAGATTCATCAAGTTGAATTGAATAAAATGGTGAATTTTTTACCATTTTTATAACTTGATTTTCAATATCTTCAGCCATTTCTTCAATTCTGCGCTTAACAGTGTTAGCAGAATAAAATATAAATAACATAGCAGAAGAAATAATAAAATAACATAGGAATAAAATTCAGTCTTTGAACAGCTTGTTTTCCCAAAACTGCTTCACAGGCTTGTAACATGCAAGGTTTGATTAGATCTTCTCCAATCGTATATGGCTTTTTATTTTTCGCAATTTGAAGTGCTATCAAGTAGGAAGCCATTAATAGGGGCTTATCTTCAACAACCATATTTTTTAAAGCACCTATTTGCTTTTTCATACCTTCATGCATTCTTTGGAAATATTCAAGTGGTTTCTCAGCTAAATCTGGGTGTTTTGATTGCAAATGTCTTTCAAGTTTTGACGGTTTCATGGCATCATTAGATAAACTCTCACAACAAATAAGACAAAGAGGCCTTGGGTCCAGCTCACTACCAGGTTCTTGAATAAATCCAAATTTCAGGTAGACTGAATGATATTTTCTTGATATTTTGCGTTTTTTCTTTTCGCCTCCAATTTGAATCTTCTTTTTAATGCTGCCTGATGAGGATTGTGGATGTTCTGATTCATTGATATGCTCACTATTAAGTGAAGTATTACTATTTTCATTAGTTATTTTATCTTTAGTTTTACTAAAGAAGTGCAAAATATTCACTTGCTTTTTTTCACTCATTATGGGTCTATTACCTATTATATTTGAATCCGGAAAAGAAGAAGAAGAATTATTAATTTGGAATAACAGTACGTTTTGTCTTTGGTAAGCTCCACTTATAAATTACAGATACACCAACAATTTGTTACTCTATCAGAATTAGAGTCCTTCGGGATATGTATATATATATATATATATATATATATATATAATGAATAATGCAGGCTAAAAACTTCCCATTTGTTTTTAAGCTGGACAGCTAACCTCTAACAAATAGGCTAGTCCAAGGAACGCCAACTTTGTAATTGTAAGAGCTAGAGAACGCGTGGCAGAGTCACTCATTCTGAAGGAATTTCGCTAATAAAAGTTGCTTAAAAAATTATAGTCTATAATAAGTTTTGTTAATTTTTTTCTTATTCTGAATGTTCATGGAATATAAATAATGACCCATTTTTTTCCACGGACCACCTAAATATTTTTACGGACCACCAGTGGTCCGTGGACCACAGATTGGCGATCGCTGCTCTAAAGTATCCAATGAATAGATATATAAAATAAATATACACCAGTCATCTCATGTTTGTATCTTCGAATGTTCGCAACTTGGATGTTTGTAATTTGGGAAGCTGGTGTATTTAGAGCTCAAATTTTGTTATAGAAGATTTTTACAAGATTAGTCATGGGCCACAAAAACTTTTTGTACAGGCCACATTTTGGACACCTCTGATAAAAAAAATTGCAAAAATATTCTTATCAGTTTTTTTATGACGTATAGTTGTTTGTTTCAGTCACAATAAATAATTATTGACGCCTCGATGTTCATTCAGCTTTTGCTTTCCAAGAAACCTTTCTTTTATCTGTAACTTTTTTGTTTTTTTTGTTTTGGGAAAAGGCCATCTGTGAATTAACCTTTTTCGTTTGAAATTTGATTTTTCAGATTCAGATCAAATGTTTCAGTATCTTGGAAGAGTTCTTGCTCTATCTAATAATGTGTCTCTGGCAATTGATGATGGCGTGAATTATTTTATGCAAGCGATGTCGACAAAAATGAGTTATGGAGGTAGTTATATTTGTTAAACTTCTTAGGTGTAGTACAGGTTAATAAGTACAGAGAAAGTGAGAAATTATTCTCGTCATCCAACACAAAAAAAACAAAGATTTAATTCTTTAAGTAAAGAGCAATTCTAATATGTCGTTGGAATTATTAGAAGCTGTATTTTTAATGTGAAACATAATCTTTGAAGCAATTAATGAATGATAAGAAGATGGGTGGATGTAACGTAATGCTCTTTTGTCTAGAATTCTCATCTGTATTGATTTGACATCATCAGCAGACTGTAGATAAGAAAACACCTCTTTCATTATGTATCGATTTGTATGACTTTGTACTCATTCGAGTGAGGTGTAAACTGATTTAACTTCTATGTGCTTAGATATCAGTGCGAATCTATGTTGTAATGATGTTCATTGTATTGGCCTCTTAGCAGTATTTCTTTGCGTTTTACGCACATAAGGTATGTTACAAAGTTCAGTCTAAGCATTAACTTTCATTTGCATATAGGTCCAGATCCATTGCATCATTGTGGAAATCAAGACATTATAAGATGGTTTCATTATTACTGTGAAATCAACTCCATTTTGTTGAGTTTGGTGGAAAAGATGATGAATATCAAATGCTGTACTTCGAATTTTAAGGTGCGATCAACCCACGTTTCTAGCCATTTTAGTTTGATTGATAGTACATTTAAAAATAAACTGATTATTACATTACATGCACAGGCTCAGTTTATTCGCTTTATTGTGTGGAATCATCTTAAAATATCTACAGTTTTGCTTGGCTTTTGTGTAGCTTTTGTAAAAATGCTCTGCTTTTTTTTGTATGGGCAAGATCTTTCAGTTTTTGGAGAAGCCTCTCAGTTTAAGAGGTTCTCGTTTTGCTTTTGCTAGTCTTCATTTAGACTGGGCCACCACGACGGTTAGACTGCTTGGTCCCGTCACCTGTTCACCACACAAAGATGGAGGCATCTCGTTAAGTGTGCTTCCCGAGGACACAAGTAAGTGAGTTTGCTGGCTTGTTCTCCACACTATCTCTATTTTGCTGAGCGTCAAGCAGGGAAGGTGTGAATACTATTTTTTAAAGTCTTTTGGAATGACTTGACTTGGGAAATGGACCCCAGGTCTACCAACTGCAAAGCAGATGCTCCAACCACTATGCCATCACGCTGGTTATAAAACGGAATGACTTAAGGGGATTAAACAGAATGCCTCCTTTATGTGGCGGACAGGTGGAGGGGCCTAGCAGTCTACTCGTCGTGGTGGCCCAGTCTAACTGAAGACTGGCAAAAAAGGCTAATGAAAAGCTTCTCCAAAAACTGAAAAACTTAAATATTTAAGTAGCAAGTTTAAAGTACTAAATCGGTGGTTGGCATTTAGCCGACTAATTGCAAATGTTCTACAGATGTACCATAGCAACGGAACTGCTATTAATGATAATGTTGCCAGTGCCACTGTTGATCGTATCTTGCATGATCTCGTTCGTTTAAGTGCAAACATTTTTCACACAAACTGTGGATCTGATAGCAGTAAGTTAGCATTAACAACATTGCCACGTACCGGCGTGGTGGTGTAGTAATTAGAGCGTCTGCTTTGCAGTCGGCAGACCTGGGGTTCATTCCCTAAGTCGAGTCATGCCACAAGACTTTAAAAAATGGTATTTACAGCTTCCCTGCTTCGCACTCAGCATAAAAAAGGGATACTGTGGAGAACAAGCTGGCAAACTTGCTTGTTGTGTCCGTTCGTGCCATACCTCCATTCTGAGAAAGAGGAGGGGTAACCACAACAACATTGTCACATGCGAACAACTGGGCTACCTTTCGTGGGGTCGGTGAAAGTTGCCAATAATTTCTTTTCTGACTGAGCTCAAGTGAAATATTAGTTGTGATCAGTCTAACACTGTTCCAGCAGCAATTTTAATAGCTTTGTTGGATTGATTCATTAACCTGATTTCTGTATTTTTTATTTCGCTTGCATACTTTTCGTATAAATAAAAAAATTTTGGCATTTTTGAAGTGAACTTTTAAAAGTAATCGTTTTTGTTTTTCGTCTAGTCTAGAGCTTTTACATGATGCTGCTTTTCGCACTTGCATTGCCATTGTTTTTGCCGTTAAAATCTTGATCAAACTCATATTGTCAGTACTGACGAAGATGATATACTTGTTCATGATATTTCGGAAATTTTTCAATTGTGCATACATATTGCTCTATTAACCCCTCCGCATCGCTTATCGTCATATGATGATGGCAAAGAGAATGCCGCTCATCCTCATATGATGATTTGCCGGCTACGGTGAAATGCGTGTATTGAAGAGAGATGTCAAAAAGGAAAGGAAGATCTCTCCCAAGCGAGCTTTAAATACACGCATTTCGCCGTAGCCGGCAAATCATCATATGAGGATGAGCGGCGTTCTCTTTGCCATCATCATATGATGATAAGCGACGCGGAGGGGTTAAGTTGTCAGTTTTCAATTTGGTGTTTGCTGTTTTTTCCTTACAGGTTGTTTTTCAAACCTCACTTCAGATAGAAATTTTCCCTGCTCTTGCTTTCATACTTTGATTTTGAAATGCTATTCTTTACAAGAAAAGGAAGAAAGGTTTTGGAAAAGCATAATGTCCCTTGTTAACTGCTGTATACTGGCTTGTGGGAATCAAAGTAATGATAATTTTCCGTCTTCCCTTCATTTTGCTGATATGCAGTCAACTCTTTCTTTCTTTTGGTGGTGGCTTAGAAAACTGGTATGTATTTGCACTGCTACGCAATGCAGGCTTCTGCGAATAGAGCACCTGTCCTGAAAGCAAATTATATATTTAAAGAAAGTTTTTGTTTCTAGCCACACGACATCAATCAGATGACGTCGCATAACCTCATCAACCGATTGCTGCGACTTTCTTTATCGAATTGCTCCAACCGGGATAAGTTGCTTGCTTTCCATCTCACTTGTTATAGAGATGTACTATCCTCGTTTTATGCTTCTCTCAAAGGAAGATATTGGAGACCAAATGAGATGTCAGGATTTAATTTGTTGTGGCAGAATGTTAGTCAACGTTTGTCCAATGTTACCGCAAAAATTAAAGCTTCAGTTGGTATGTAATTGCACTTTTAGTGTTAACAAATTTTATGCTTAAATAAGCTTATTTGAAGAAAGTTTTTATTCAATTTATTGCCATCCTATATCTGATATTAAAAATTTTTTTGATGCATTAGGAAATAGTTTTTCTCAAAGAAGCTGTCTAAAATATTATGTTTCAGGTGACATTAATGTAGACTTTTCTTTAGAACTGAACCAGAAGAGTTTTGCGCCAACTATTTAATTTTGCTCAATTGTGTAAATTCTATTCCCATCATCACCAAATTCACTAGAATTTGTAAAAATTAGCAAACTTATATTGATGATACACTATCTAATGACCATGCAAACTCTCGTTTCTGGAATTCTAGTGTCTATAAATCTGATATTATCTCTGATCATTATCTAATATTTGCTGTAATTTTTACTAAAATAGCTATCAAATGACATTCCAAATAATCCATTTCTTGCAAAAACGTAAGGATGGTATACCACAGATCTCAACTCCTTGATAGGAGAATGCTTTTCAAAAGTATTCTTAATCTGATATTATAAAGTAAGGATTTTTTCCTTTTTTGTGGTTTGTTTTTGTTCACTCATCAAAAACCACTGGGCCTACCTACACCAACTGGGCGCGATTGATCACCACATTGGAGTGATTGTGCTGAGGGGTTGGTGACGTCATGACGACGACACATCCCACGTGAGCGGCCAAGTTGTAAATGTGCGCATGCATGTATGTGCAGCTTTAACTCCCCCAGAACTACTGAGCGTGCAAACATCAAACTTGGTACGATTGATTATCCTGGGTTGAGTGCCATAAGGGGTTTGATAACGTCATGATGACGTTGCAGTCAATATTTTTTCAAAAATTGCGTACTTTTGATGGAGGAATGCCGTTTTGAGCTTAAATGAAAGCCAGCACCCGACTGCCCAGCTTGAAAGAATTTTCGCGGTTTTATGATGTATTATGACGACATCATCATCAGTTATTTGAAAAATTTTTTTTTTTTAAAATACTGACCGTAGATACACAGTTAAGAGCTCATTCAGGAGATATCAACAATGCGATTTCTAAACTGAGTTCTCTTATAATTTAGTGATTATGAGTGACACAACAAGTAATTTTCTGTTTGACCACTTTAATGAGTAAACTCTTCCGAAACTATTATGTCCAACTCAAAACTTAGCAACATTGATCAACCAGCCAAGTTGAGGCTCATGAGGAAAACGTTACGATGACGTCACAATTGATTTTAAATTTTTTAAATTATTTTATTTTTGAGGAAGGAATGCCATTTTGAGCTTAAATAAAAGCCAGCAATTGACTTGCCAATTTCACCTAAAACTTCATTTTTCTATGATTTATGATGATGTCAAAATCATCAATTAATTGCAAAAATGGCTCTCCCAGTTTTCTCGAAAAATATTGACCATAAAAGCGGTTGGTGGCTTTTTCAGATGTTGTAACGGGTTCGTGGAGCAGAGACCCTTGGGGTAGTCTCCGAACCCGAGACAGATTGCAGTGAAGCTGAAGTTGTAAATAGATGAAACGTGCTTTTCCTCTCGTCACGCTGTTATTGTCTGACTTTCTTGAATAAATTCTTTGATAAATTTTTATTGGTAATACGCAAAACTGAAAATGGAAATAATGAAAATGATAAGCAGATATGAAAAAACAGATGGATTGGCTTCGGCGACGTTGGCGTTGTTAGTTGTGTAGCAGTTTAGCGTAGTTAGCGTTGTAGCGGTTTCAAACTATTTTGACCCCCAAGTACCTTCTTCTTTACTACAGCTCCAACACAGTATCAATCAACAAAGAAACAGCTCAACCAACTTTTCTCTACGTTGGCATCTACGAGCTTCTTTGATAGTCTTTTGACTTCTACTCAAACGTACAGGTTTTACAAACAACGTAATCCTTCTTGCAACGTGTCAACTTGAGAATAATGTAAAGGTGTGTTAACAAGGCAGTTACTACTGCGTCGCTCGAGGGTCAACCTCGCCAATCCAACGACTAATCCATAAAAGACGATACCTCGAGAGAAACAAACATAAAAACCACACAACACGGGTTTGAATCACAGATTGGCCACGCAAAAACTAGATTTAAAGCATTAAATGTTGCCAAATATTGTAACAATATTTACAGATGTCATCAAAATGATTCCCAAGACAGAGATCTTTTTTAAATTTAGTAATTACACCATGTAACAAAATAACATTTTTTCTATGTTTTTTAAATAAAAGTACTGATTTCTAGCAATAACAGATACACTGAGCCCAAAAATAGTATCAATTTTTTTCTATCATTGGGACTTTTTGACCTGTAATTTTAATATTGCTGGTGTAGTCATTATTACACTACAAGCACATTTGTTCGTGCACAATACAATTTCTTTTCTAACAATTCAACTGCTTTGTCCTCATAACACGCCTTTATGACAATTGCAGCTAGTAGCAAATGTTGAGCGCAAGTTTTATCGATATGGCTAGTTTTTCATCTTCTGTACAATGTGCATTATTTAGCTATGAACACAAACTAGTATGTTGCACATACTAACTTTTTTCGAGTAAACTGCATCGCTTTTGTGTCTGCCCTTGCATAGATGAAAAACCTGATTGTAAAAGGCTTAACTGTACCGGTTTTGTTGTTCGTCTGTCATAGATTTAGAAACGATACAGTTTTCTCGAAAAATTAGCATATGCTCAATAGATCGTGTTTGCAGCTAAATATTTCGCATGATACAGAAAATGAAAAACGAATCACATCCATAAAACTTGCGCTCAAACATCTGCTACTAAGTGCAATTGTCAACTAATAAAGGAGCGTTATCACGTCTTAGCAGTTGAATTGTTACGAAAGAAATCATTGTATTGTGCACAAACAAATATGCTTTTAGCGTAGTAATAACCAAACTAGCAATATTAAAATCCCAAAGCCCCAATAATAGAAAAAAACTTATACTATTTTTAAAACGAGCGACCAAAAATACTTTAAAATAAGCCTAAAACATTCATGAAACAAATTTGTTGTCACTTATTGGCAATGCTACAAGCGATTTTGTGTTTGACTGCTTTTGAACTGAACTCCTGCAAAACTACTGGACATACATACACCAAACTTGGCATGATTTATCGCCACATCAAGGAGGGGTCACAAGGAGGTTGTTCACATCATCGTGATGTCACAATTAAAGAAAGATTGTTTAAAAGTTGCATTTGTTAATGGAGAAAGACCAAGTTTGGCTTAATCCGAAGCCAGCAGCCAATTTCCCAAAATCTACAAATTTGATATTTTTAGGATCTAAGATCACGTCATGAAAAAAATTTCACAATTTTAAGCTTTATTTGAAACGTAACTTGTGAAATTTTTTTAAGCATTCTGATTAAGCACACCTTTTTTGCTTGAACGTACTATGCCACTTTGAGAACACTTTATTTTCTTGAAAGCACTTTGCTAGCAAAACTGGAGGTGTTCATGTGTAACCATTTGCGTCAGATAAATCATACACATTAACCTTTCGTTGCTACTAAAATCTAATAGTCTAAAGAACAGGACATCCACTAGCAAGCCTGTAGCAGTACCAATAACTACATTCGTGCATTATCTTATCACTTAACAGCAATGAATTATTTTTAGTAGCATAGCTTAGCCAGGAACTTAAAAACATTTCGGGGGATAATATAAAAACTTTTTTGGTGCAAAATCTCATCTTGTACAGGGAAATGTTTTTGCTTCCATTTCTTGACCAAGAAAAACAGATTTTGCTCAAACAAAAACAAACCCTACCTTTTTACAGGTTATGGATTGCAGATTTCGTTTTCTTTTTTCAAAAAATCAGCATTTGTAATTGATAGGCTGTTTGTAAGACTAATCTTGATTTTAAAGTAGGAAGGTCGGGAGTAGGGGCAAAGTTAAATGTAATAAAATTCCAAAATTTCGAAAAGATCAAAATAAAACAATAATAGCATCAATGTGTAAAACTGGATTAAGAGGGAACGCTTTTGGTTGAAAATAGCTAAATAGGCGCCTATTGGAGTAGGAT
The DNA here is from genome assembly GCA_963675345.1 of Trididemnum clinides. Lineage (NCBI taxonomy): Eukaryota > Metazoa > Chordata > Ascidiacea > Aplousobranchia > Didemnidae > Trididemnum > Trididemnum clinides. The sequence continues at coordinate 36,477,457 of OY776288.1, forward strand.
GTATCACTTTGGGCAAAGGCATGGCCCCTTTTCTGGCTATGGTGGAATTAAAGCAAACAGCGCGAGCTAAAGAATGTAATATCACAAATATAAATATGAAAGAGGCTAAACCAAATCATTAAGTAGGCCTACCACTAAATACTTCATTTCTGTAATTGCGAAAATTAGTAACATTTGGCCGCCACCATCATTTTTGACTACATTTTTCAATTACTCCGCCCTTACATCTTTTTAAAAGTATGAATGATAGTTTGTGCACCATTATTGTATTGTGGCTGTTACCACTGTTGATTAATGGACTTAGGTTATTACCATTACGTTTGGACGAATTACGGATGTGCATAAAAAACATTAAATTTTTGTTACATTTTAAAATCCTAATTATGATGATCTGAAAGTTAAGATATCTCTTGAAATTCATAAAGTTAATAATTGGACGCAAGTCAGTCTTCTGTCCTTTAGTCGTAGCAAATCAAATTTGATTTTTTGCGCGCCTATTGCTGGTCAACTTTACACTAACCCTTGCAAGGTAGTTAAAATTTTATTACAAAAGGCAATAGTTTGGCTGAATATTTGGTAGTCACTTTAAGTCCTAAACTTTTTTTCAACCCCACCTTAATCAACTTTAAGAGAAGCTTTCTATAGCTGTTGATATTTTATCCAAGGTAAAACTCTTAATATTACCTGCCTGCTGCAACTGTATTTCTCCATTGGTCGTTGTTTCCTCGAGTATGGAATTATGATATGGGGCTGACCTATGAATCTTGTTTGAAATAGTTAACACTAGTCCAAAACAGAGCTGTCAAGATGGTAGCTGGAGCTAAGTTGTCAACAGCAAGATGCCAAATTCATGTTCAAACACCAAGGCAAATCAACCTCTAGCGGGTTTCATGATTAGTTTTCCATAAGTTCCAGCATGCACTCTAAGAACATAAGAGCATTTTCAAATCATTTTTTTATTTTAAGACATTGCGTTGTCAAAGATCAACCAAATACTCTGCAGTCAAATTTGGCATTGCTTAGATAATAAATTTAAAAGCGTATCGTCTGTAAAAAAATAACATTGGAGTTAAACAAGAAATTTCTTAAATCGTCATTGACCTTTGTCACATCACTTGTAGTTGATCTTTATGTGACATATCGTCTTTTTCTGCAAATAATTCGTACTGCAGTTAATCCGCACTCCGTTTTTAGACATGAAATTATGGTAGAAACCCTTATTTCCGTGTATAATATGCACCCCCAGATTGGAAACCACAACAGTTATTTCTTTCACCCCCTGATCAAGTTTTTCCATGGTGAGCGAAAATTGGTGTGAAGACTACATTACGAATACTCCATAGTAGTAACCACAACGATTACTTGTATGGAGGATTTGTATTGTTGTTTTAACACCATATTTTTACTCACTCGTGGAAAAACTTAATCATGGCAAAAACTATCTTCAAACTTGCTGTACCCACAGATATTCCACACCAGAAATTTAGAATCCATATCTGAGTCATATAAATGCAGATTATCGCAAAAAAAGTACGGTACTTCTATTAAATTAGAAAAGATACTTTGAACAATCTCATAAATTAGTTAACACGAATTTTTGGCTGATAGAAGGGTGGCTGCTGGACTAGATGACCTTAGTGCCCCTTCACATGCTCTACCAGTTATTTAGAGTCATTTCAGTGCTGTATTATACTTTCTGCTTCGTCTGTGTTTATAACTAAAATAAACTACCATACAAAATTTTTTGAAATATTTATGTTGTATGTCGGCATTGTTTGTGATAACGCTTTAGACAAAAAACAAATATTTTTCAATGTGATTGTTCTGCATTTTTGTGACACAAGTTTCGTGAATCATTGCTAGTCATCTGTTTCAGGTATATCTGTCGAAGAACTAATATCTAAATGCAATAATCTTCAGCAAAACAAAGAGGATACGGACAGCTTTTACATCTTTTTATCAATAATTGATTTTGTTCTTTCGAAAGATGAAGGAAAAGTATGGCTTCTTCTTAAAGACAGGTAGCCAGCTTGTGCTCATTTCCTGGCATGATAGTGGACGTATCAGAGATCGATTTAATATTTAGAACTTTTGTGTGACAGTACTCTTCCAAAATCTTCATTTTTGCGAGTTTACCCAACAAAATTTGGAATACTAATGGGTGAACAATGTTTACCACACCGAGTATTTTAAATGCATTTATCACTGGTAGTTGCACTGAATGTTTTGCTTATTACAATTTATAAGGAAGCCATGCTATTGCTATTTACTTGCGGCAGGTAGACGAGGTTCTTATTACTCAGGCTATGTGCTAATTTGATAACATGTTGGAATATTTTTCCAGGTTCTTTTTGCGTCTGCATCCATCCATAATGAAGCAGATAAATGAGGTCGGCCTCGAGAGATATTTTTCTCTCGCCATCGTTGTAGTTGCAACCTGCCCAAATAATTGTGTGGAAGATTCGTTGAAAGAATTTGTGTTATTGATTGATCACTGCACCATGGACCGGTTCGATTACAACAAGCAAAAATTACTCCTATCGGGTGAGAGAGCTTCAATGTTTTAAGTCTGGTTTGGTCTCTGTTAACAGAGGTGGCCAGATGCATCTCATGATCCTCAAAAGTTAATTAACAGCGTCGCGCCACTTTGGTCTGTCGAGGGCATCTTTCTTTTTAGTTCAGTTTCTGCAATTTGTTTAACCACTTACCTTCTTCAAATCGTCTTCGGTCGTCACACCTTCTTCTCCCAACTACTTCAAAATCTAATGCTCTTCTCAACACATCATCGTGTTCCTCAAAACATGCCTATACCATCTCACTCTGTTTACCTTGCCTTGTCTTCCCAAAGTTTCTTTCAAACCCAGCAAATCCGTAAGTTCTTGACTACTATTTTTTTTCTATTGGTTTACCTCCACGCATTGCTCTTGTCATTGCTTTTTCAGTTTTTTTCAAAATCGCCGTTTCATTTTCCCCACAATCACCATGTCTCGCTTCTGTACAACATCGCCGACCGTCCGCAACAACTGTACAACAACTCCGATAAATTCGTCCTTTCATTTTCAATAACAACTTTCTTCCATTAACCCATTAGTGCCCACTGTACCCGTTTGGGTACAGTAACAAATTTCAGTTTGAACAAAAAATTATAAATGAATGTCAACTATCTGTTGGTGAAAGTTGTTGTTTATGAGCATACCTTCACCACTTTCACATTTGTTGTGGTTTCACTTCTTGATGTTTTGAAAAATGTGCACGGCATTTTAGCATTTCCGAGATGCTATTGAACATCTTACACCGTACTGTGTTTTATTTTTCTGTATATTATTGGACTGAATTAAATAATATTCCAGGCTGTACTTATTTGTCATAAATGCTTCTAAATGTATAGGTCTATTTCATATTTTGCCATTATTTACTGTCTTCGTGTAATTTGCAAAAAAATCAGGTGTAGTCTACCCGATTGGGTACACTGGGGACTGGCGAGGTCAAACAGTCAAACTTTGTCAGTATGTGAACTATATGCATTTTTATATTTCTTTTCAAACTTTTTGGTTGTGGTGGAACTCCTCAATTCTGTAAGTAATCCAACAGATCATGTTGTCTTTTTTGGTAACTTCTTTTCAAGTTACGACCTGTTTGTGGCGCTAAAGAACAAAGGATTTAGGGCAACGGGCACTTTACGAGAAAATCTTTCGCAAAAATGCCCAATCCCGCCAGCAAAGGAATTGAAAAAACAGGAAAGAGGGCGGATGAAATATGCATACGAAAAAACCAATGAAATCTTCATTGCGAAATGGAAGGACAACAGCATTGTTACTTTGGGAACCAACCACGTCACAGTGGATCCATTAGACCGTGTCAAGAGATGGTCTAAAGAAATGAAGAAGAACGTCGACATCCAGCGCCCTCACTTATGTGCAGTGTATGCCCAAGGAATGGGTGGCGTAGATTCGCTAGACCAAGCCATCAATGCTTATCGCATTGGAATTCGGAGCAAGAAATGGTGGTGGGTGTTGTTTACCCACATGCTCAATACCTGCGTGGCGGCTGTATTTGTTAGCAAATCAGTAGGACCCCATGGATTTGCTAAACTTCATGAGGCATGTGACTCGTCATTATTTGGGGGTACAAGAAGGTGATGCTCAACGTGCTGCTACTTCCGCGGCAGTCCCCCAGAGCATTAGGGAGGAACCATGATATTTTCCACAAAGCTTCTCAACAGGCTACGATGCCGTCACTGCCACAAACAGGCATGTTGGAGTTGCAAGAAGTGCAAAGTGACTTTGTGCATAGAAAAGGACTGCTTTGAGGTGTACCATCAGCCTAAATAAGTACTATTGTGGACACAATGGCATTCACAATACATGTGCAGTGTTTTTTGAACAAATGAATTGTGTTTCGTCATCATGTTTTGCGTACTGTTTTCTATTTCTAGTTTTGATTTTTTTGTTTTAAAAGTATAACTTGTGACAGCATATATGCCCAGTATACCCAAATGGGTGCGCCCTTGTAAAACACTAACTAAGCCGTAAAATCCTGAAATTTAACCAAATATATGCTAGTCACGCTAATATACACCAATTTAAATAGAAACAACTTTAAAAAATATTTTAATTTGGTTTTGAGCAATTATGGGTTAATTAATTCCCCACATGTCTATCCAACCTTGCTGTCTCCGCCGCTTTACTTCCACCATTGGCATTTAATCTGTTCCCCAAGTAACAAAAACTTTTTACCAGCTCCACCTGGACAATAAAAGGTTAATTTTTCTGGTTCGACAATTCATTTTGTTACTTCAACACATATGTCACAAGTAAAGCCTTTTTCCAGAGTTGAAATCACTCTCTTCATTTTAGCACATCTTTCATGCACCACATCCACATATTGAGCACAGCTCTGAATTTGCCATCACCCTCCTGCTGCACTTGGCACATGGATCGATTTTGCTCGAGTATTTCTTTTAAATTCAGATTTGTTTAACCACCTTGGTTTTCTAACTATCACTTTGGTCTTCTTGAGATTAATCTTCAGCCCCTTTCGATTTCAAAAGTTTTCACTTTAATTCTCCATACTTGCACTCAATAAAACCAAGTCGTCTGCATACAAAATTTCATTCATCAAGTCTTGCGTACTTCGTGATTACATTCACCGAAATTGCGAAAAGCAGTGGCGACAGCACAAATCCTTGATGTACACCAACTTGTACCAAAAATTCTGCAGATAAATCTAATCTCGTTCTAACTTTTATCTTTGCCCTGCGGTGAAGGCTCATCATCGCTCTTACAATTACTTCTGGTAAACCTCTCTTTCTCGTTGCCCACTCCATCACCTTTTTTTGAATTCTATCAAATTCCTTCTCAATATCCACAAAGCACGTATAACTTTTTCTCTTTATCTTGCATTCTTCTCACAACAAACAATGCGTCTTTTGTTTCTCTGCTTGGTATAAACCAAATTGCATTGCATCAATATTTACGAATTTTCGAATCCTTCTTTCCAACGCTCTTCATTCGGCATTCCTTTTCTATTCAACACACGTTGGCAAAGTTCATCATCACATTAAAACCCTCTCTTCTCCATTGGCAGATATCATAGCATATATTCAAGTTTAGTTGCTTTTATTCTTAAGTCATTAAGATTGCCAACTTTTCTGTGGTTGAAGTCGCGCTTAATATCATTGCGCCTTCATTTCTTGCAGTGGTGGCTGACAAGATGTATGCATTTCGATGATGTTTTTCAATTTAGCAACCAGAGTACTACACAATTTAATTTAAATTTTATTATCATCAATTTGCTCCAGAGTGAGAATCCGTCTTTTCCTCTTCCTGGGGCTCGGCAGGTCTTCCCCGCAAGCAAGGGTCAGGTAGTTTTTGCAGCCGAGTCTGCATCGTGTGCGATCTTGCGCATCGATCCTTTGTAGTCGTCTGGCAGTACAGTACCTTTACTGGTCCCCTTTCTTTGTCCATTCTCTCCAGCCATCGCAACTTCTGTTCTCAGAGAAACTCACCAATACTCTCATCCTCATCATTTCACAAGTCTTATCATTGCTTACTTTATCCTTCAGGGTTCTTCCACATAACATATGCAACATTCTCATTTCTGTTGTCTTCAGTTTTCTTTCGTCTTCGCCCTCATCGCCCAACATTTAGCATCATAACGCAGAGTGCTTCACGTATAACTTTTGTGTAAGATTTCCTTGATCCGCAATGACATGCTGTTCTTGCATAAATGCTGAAGGCATCCTTGAACTTTTCCAAAGCTGATTTTGTCTTTGAGGTTACAGCTTCTTGTACTCCTCCTTCAGGGCTGGAAACATAATACAAAGGCGCTACCCATCTATTTTACATTAACAGAGCTTGAAATTTGTTTTATTGTAACCGCTGTGGTGAGATGGCAACGTTCTTGGTCTTGCTGCATAATCCTGTGGTTTGCTGCGTACGTACGTCTTCATCGTACATTCTGCCCGATAATAAGTTTTGTTTTCTAGGCTTGTACGCTCTGATGCAAGTCTCAAGCAAGCGAAGAACTTCCTGTCAGCCAGTCTCCATAAAGTTAGCGAAGTGCATGGAGCGAATAGTAAGGTCTGCTTTTTTTTTCCATTTTGAAAAACAACGTCTTGAAAAGACTATCGTGTTTGTAACTGTTATTAACTACTGCGTCTAACCTGGCGCAATGTATTTTCAGCTGGTTAATTTTTCCAGTAAAATAAAGAGTGAATGAGTTACATTACCAACCTTTACCTAGTACTGCCTCGTGACCCACTTTATTTTTCAGAAGATGTTAATGAGCTACTTTAAATTTGGTTTTTAATTATACGTCGTACTTGCAGGGTACTTGCAGTCAAATCATTGAAATCCGATCAGCGCCATCAAGTGGTCAAAGTCTTAGCTCATTTCTTGAATTCCTTCAATAATGTTCTAAAGGTTTCTTCGTGGTTCACCACTGATCATGTGTGTACCTACTGTTCATGACGTCATGCAGTTCATGAAAGGGTTTTTAAGCTTACCGCCAAGACGTTTGTGGAGAGCTATATTTTTATTTGTTATATTACATAATTTTTATTAAAAAGATGCATTTTTGAGTAATTATATCGGCATGCTTTATGCCACGATGTTGATGTTTTAACCTACTTTAAATATCAAGTGTGTTGGATCTTTATGTTTTGTTTTTACTTGGATGGGCAGCGGTGCCGGGTGAACAACGTACAAACTGTCACAAGTCAGCTCATTGTTAGGTTTTAGGCAGCCCATAGCAACTTGCACTGCTAAAAACACAGAAAGAACAGAACGTAAACATAAAGCACACCAACACCACTGGCACGAGAAGAGCAGTTTGGTACAAAACCGACAGACCAATGAACCAAAGCAAGAACACCACCTTGTCAGGGACCAAACTCGCAAACCCGATCCCCACATCATCAGTCGACATCAAGCAGGCTTACAAAAGTCACGAGTCCAAAGTGTTCTAGTGGGGGAATAAACTCGCAAATCCTGCACTCTACATCATCAGTTGACCTCAGATACAAAGCCAAGGAATTGTAAGTGTTCTCATTACGGACAAAACTAACAAATCTAGGGTACTGCAAAGGCTAACTCAGTCAACAGGCTAAATTCGTGAATTCCGAATCCTACACCATCAGTCGGCGTCACATGCAAAACGCGCCAAACCAGAGCGTTCCCATCTGGAACTAAATCTTGGAATCCCGAATCTTGCACCGTCAGTCGATATCAAATACAGAATATACAAATTCCGAGTGTTCAAGAATGCTAAGACTCACACCATCAATCGACATCATATTAATTCCTAGCATTTGGTCAGGCATATAACGCGGGTTGATCTGTTTTTGCATAAACATAGTAAGTGGAACCTCACAACACCTAGTTCGAATTTTTTAAAAACGTCGGTGTTGGTCGGATAGTTCTCCAGAATTCTGTGTTCGCCGCTCAACGATATTAATGAAACTATTTACTTTGAAATAATTTTTCAGGCTTCCTCATTGCCTACGGCCAGTCTTTGTTCTATTTTCCAAGTGATTTCAATTAATGAATGGCCGATATTTATAGAGTTTTTGTCGGAATTGATCAAGTGTTTTCAGTACGTAGCGTGTAGTGATATGTATTTGAGAGTATGCTTTAAAAGCTTAATACTTCATCTCAAGTACGTGTAATGTTATGATTAAAGGTTTAGACTGTCAGTCGGCCAACCACTTTTTCAAAACTAAGTAATCAAACTAGTAAACTGCCCTTGTGCGAATTCACTCGATGTGAAGTAGAATGATTCTACTTTTCTTATCCCGATGTACTGAGTTATTCTTTCTTTAAAGTTGTTGGCAATATTGCTGTATGCTTTCTTGGAAATGGCTCGATGTATATAGTTTGGCGTGGAACTATCGTTTAGCATATTCTTGTGTCTGAACCAAAGCTGTGGTGTCGGTGTCGGCACCAGCACAAAGAAAAAGGTGTCGGTGTCGGCAAAAAAAATTTGCTGACACCACAGCCTTGGTTTCAGCGTTGTAGCCTATCAAGAGCTTTTAAAAAATTGGCGATTAGTAATATACCGTCGTCGTAAATGCTGTTTTTAGATTGTAAACTGTTTTCCAATGTAGACTTCGTCTGAATAACCCCGGCGTCAACCTCTCTGACTTTTTTCACTTTTACACTGTACTTATCGAACAATATCTGCCGTGGCTCAAGACACTATCTACCCAGTACACTCGCACGTCCGATTTGATCGACGTCGTCAGTGACGTTACGGTCTGCACGTCATCTATGTAAGTATTTTCGAGTTTGCTAAACAACGTTTTATCTTTTTCTCGGCAATGACGGACAGCAGTAGCTGGTGATGTTATTTGCAAAGGCCTCGTTAGTAGATAACATGTTGCCCAAGTCGTCGCGACTTCTGCTGCAACAGCAGTGTTCTTGGTAGTACAATAGGTAGTTCACAAATTCAAGAATTCGCGTGTTGATTAAAATCTAATGCAAGCAGGTAGCTAATGGTAGACAAAAGGCATATACCTCCCATTTGCAATATTGATGCGATATTTCAATGCATTTTTGTATTTTTTCTAGATTGGAGAAAGTACCGGAGCTTGTTCCATTGTTCACTGATCTTTGGTCATATTTTGCTTGCGATGGCCAGATTGAAATTGTTCATCGATGCAAGTATTTGATGACGTGCTTTTCAGTGGAAAACTTTCTTAGTGTTATGAATAACGATGAACAACAACTGCATACCTTAGTGAAAAAGCAACGGAAGTTATCGGACTATGCTGTTAGCGGGTGGATCAACTGCAGCATACAGCTCTCGCTATCAACTTGCACATCACTACCTTTATTAACAAAGTATGACATTCTGAGTTGAAAAGGTGCACATTCTATGTGCAGAGAGATATTTGAAATGTACCGGCGCGTTTCCTGAACTTGATCTTGACCTCGTTTGTTGGTAAACCTGAATTCCCGTTTCATATCGTGTCTCCATTCCAAATTAACAGAGGGATAAACAACAACATCGTACATGGCGGCGTAGTCAAATGGAATTATTGTTTGTTTTCAAGCTGAGGGATAAAGTCAATAGAGATATCAACTTGAAAAATAACATTAACTTATCGCAATCATAAATTTTATTTCAGTTTTTTCTTAGCAAACGAATTTGATTATTTCAGGTCAATAAGCAAGCTTAATGTGATTAAAAAAGTGGTGGATAACAGTGAAGTTTTCGCTTTCCCCTTGTTTTTGGAAAAGCTTGCTTCTAATTACAGGCAAGCAAAGGTAAAATACACGCAATTTTCGTTTTTGAGCCTTGTAGAGTTCTTAAGATTTGACTACTGGAGAAAACTTTGTATCTAATCTAGCCATTGTCGTTGCATCAGAATTACGAATTGAATTCTGCTGTGCAAAAATTACACAATTTACTTTTTGGAGAAAGCCGCAATGATTTTTTTCCATTGGACGAGCAGTTCTTTTGTAAAGGTTCCCAATATTACCGTAAAATCATTTTTTTGTTGATAATAAATTTAGAATTTCAATGAGAGAATTGATTGGACGAGTGTAGCGGTTAGTTGGTTCATTCCATGTGCGGACAGTGTGATACGATCATCAAGAAATGAGGAATATATTTTGTCAATTTATTCTTCCCTTGCTCTGATATTCCAACATTGCTTTCCACTCTTGTATTCGGTAAGACATTTTCTTGAGTAGAAGTTCTGTTGCTCACGCACTAACAATGACAATTGCGTGGGCAGCGGCACACTTTCATTGGAAGCATTTACGACTCTACATCCGGCTATTTCTAAATTTTATTTTCAAAGTAAGGTGAACTTTTAAATACATTGTGCAAAACTGATCACTCTTCCTCTTTTAGAAAGAAGTTCTCTAATTGCGGCGTTTTGTAGTGTAATATGTTGCATTCTTGAAGTACCTTGGGTGTTTGGGTTCATAAAACGAAACTGGTATGTCATCAAACCGCTAATTGCTTTGTATTAACTGGATATTATGATGTATAGTTATGCTATCAATCTATTCTATTAGTGCATCATGAAAATTTGGATTTAGTTTTAGATCTTTTTAAACTTTGATTTCGAAGTCACTCACGATTACCCCTGCATCACCGTTCATAAATTAGCGGTTCAACTATCTGTAGCCAATGCTACCACAAGCAGATACTGAATTACCTTTCGAGCAATATGCCTTAGTTGTGTCTTGGGTTAGAATAGTGAAGCTGCTCACCCAGCATGTCTCAAGAGGCGACTCTTGGGTGCCCACCAACGGCAGTCCACCTTGTTGGTGGTGGGACTATCAGTTTGTAAATTGGATTCATGGGCTGCTACTTTTTTCCTAGCCTAATTTAATTAAGTTTGCTTCCTGCTGGAAAGTCATTACATGTTGTGCCTCCATTTCAAGAAAGGGAAGGGGTAAGCACAACATATGCCTTGTTGTATAGAAGTGATCATAATTATCCTTTATTTCATGTTGCATCAAGAAAAATAATACAGAATGTGTATCTAGATATATAACTCTGCGTGCTAAAGACAAAGCTGGATGTTGCTGGATTGTTTGGGAGCCCAAAAGGTTGCGAGTAGGTGGAAAGCGTACCAATTTTTGTGTGCATAGCCTACCATGTACCAATTTATCCTACCAACGAAATGTCTGCCGAGATCGCCAAACGTAAAACGTAAACGACGAACTGTATTTTTTCCCCGCCCGACAGACTCCCAACCACACAGCTATCCTTAGCTAGCTGAAATGTCTAATGCTTGCAACCAATTATAAATATTTTGGTGCCACACCATTACGTCATATTTAGTAATACCCCGCCTTGCCCTTTGTGAATTAGTTGGTACCCCTGGTATGGCCGCATGGCCACAGACCTAGCTAACTATGTCGGAGGTACCGTACCCATTTTGTTGTTGTTGTTGTTTACCCGACCCCATCCGAGGGATGGGGCATGGCGGAAGACCATGGAGCCCCAGAAGCCGAGCAACTCCCCAGGGTCTGGACCAGAGGTCGTAAAGAGATAGAGAGTCGCCAAAGAGTGAGCGGCGCAGAGAGTCCGTAGCTGGACAGTGCAGAATGAGATGAGAGGTGTCATGGGACGAGTGTCCACAGGCACTGCAGGAAGGATTCTCAGTTCTGCCAATCCTAGAGAGATAAGAACTAAACAGAAGGCTGTGTCCACTGCAGCGAAGACGAAAGAGAACACAGCGAGCATGACGAGGGAGCACAAGTTCCTCAGTGGAAATCGAGGGAACCTGTGTGTCAAAATATTTGGAAGAGACAGTACGCCTCCAGTCTGAGATAAGACGAGAGTGGATACGAGAGATAAGAGGAAAGAGACTACAAGGGATAGCGGAGGGCGCAAGTAGCGCTCCCCGTCTGGCAAGCTCGTCAGCCGTGTCGTTCCCCGGTAGAAACGAGTGTCCGGGGACCCATTGTAGCCTGATAGAACAGCAGAAGAGAGAAGACAGTTCCTGCCAGATCTGCCACAGAGTTTCAGGTAACAGGAAAGATGGAGGAGAGGACAAGGTGGCGAGGATCGAACGAGAGTCAGATAGAAGGAGAAGAGAAATGGCAGGCTTGTTGGTGCTGCCGAGACCAGCAAAGAGCGTGCAGAATGGCGCAGGCTTCGACAGAAAAACTTGAACATGCTGGGACTACTGAAAAGGAAAGAGTGGCCTCGGTGCCACAGAGAGAGCAGTTGGCAAGAACGCCGGAGCCGCCCTTGCCAAAAGCAAAAGGAACAAAGCCGTCTGTACAGAGTACCAGATCGTGAGGGGGGAGAGAGTCAAAGTGAGCGAGAGCCGCACCTTGGCGGGAGAGGGAGGATCAGAGCGAGAGCATGGAGTGGGAAGAATGGACTCCACCGTGAAGGAAGAAAGATTCCAAGGAGGACAGGGAGGGCAAGCAACAAGAGCCTCCCTAGAAGAGGTAGAAGGAAGCATGAGCGGGTAAGTGGAAGCAAAAGCTCTCCAGGAAGATCGGAAGAGTCTTGGTTTCACTCCAAGTCTGGCCAAACCTGAAATGGTAAAGGAGGTTGGGAGACGAAGAGCCCGCTCATAAGAAAAAAGAGTGAAGTGAGTCAGGGTGACTCGTAGTGGAGATAAAGAAGCCTCGGTGAGTAGTAGAGGGATAGGGGAGGACGAGAGGCAGCCGGTGATGGCGCGACTGGCCGCTCGGTGGAGGCGTTCCAATTTGGTAAGATTGGTAGCGTTTAGGAAAGGAAACCATCCAGGTGAAGCGTATGTGAGAAGAGACTGAAGAAAAGATTTGTACAGAACAGAGAGGGACTCCTTAGAGGGGCCCCATGAGGAAGCAGAGATACAGTGTAAGGCCTTGAGACGTGAGAAAAACTTGGCCTTCAGCGAAGATACATGTTTAGAAAAGGTAAGAGTGCGGTCGAAGGTGACCCTAAGAAAAGTTGGAGTTGGATTGAATACCGAACCCATCGCTGAAAATGTTTATCGTTTTTTTCATATTCAGTAAGCCATGACAAACAATTGCAATTGTTGCAAGTGGAAGGCTTTTCAATTACTTAAGCCAAGTATGGAATAGCACCACGCGGGTCTGTTAGAAAAGCCTTAATCATCTAAAATTTTTGGTGCTTCTTTCGCCAACATTTTGCCGGTATTTGCAAAAGCTTGACTCCAGTTTTCTACTCGATTTTGGAGTTTTCTTTTGGTCATCCTGATCACACCTACAAAGAGAACTTCCAGGTGAATAAGACAGAGATTTCAGCTAAATCATGCCCTGCACTTACAAGGCAATCGCCAGTGCTTGCATTGGCATAAAAGTTACTGCGCTTTCCACGTTCTTGCAATCTTCTAAACTTCCGGTGTATAATCACTTGTACGCTAGTGTATCTTGTATTTAAGCGTATAGCTAGCTGAGCTGATTTAGTAACTGCTAGTTGTAGCATAGCTGCGGAGGCAGCAGCTAGATGTATCGTTAATTGACGTAATTTTTTCTGGAATCCCGTCGTAGTAGGAATTGAAGTGATAAAGGTGTATATTGCTCTAATTTGAGGTCAGTTGCATACTGGACCCAAACCTATGTTTAATCGCACTAGAACCAATCACCTAACGGGAAGCACTGTAATATGTTCCAGCGAAGTTGGTCTGGAAAAAGTAACTATTTAAATGAGAATGGCATAGCGATTGGCTGCAACAAATTTTAGGCGTAGATCTTGACTTTTACGTAAGATGCTCTGTTTTGATTTTTCCCCAGAATATAAGTCTAAGCTCTAGCAGATCTTAGAGGGCCTGCGCGTATTGTACACGCCATTCTTATATGTATGACACAACAATGCCTAATGAGATTAGCGAAGTAACTGTTCTAGCTTCAGCAGGTAACTGCATGACAATCTATGTTAAGGCCTGGCATAGGTTAGCAAGGAAGTTCTGTAAAGATGTAGATGATTCACTGCCATACAGTGAACAGTTGTATCTCAGATCGTAGTGATCTACACCAAAGCTAATTTTTTCCAAATTTTCCTGATTTGAACCTGGTAGGTGAGGGAGTCTGTATAACGCATGTCCGCTCATTGTTTATCTGAATGTATGGTGACGCATGTGTGAATTAAGGTAATTGGAGAAAGTTTTTTAACTCATTATCCAAAAGCTATACTTATTTATTGTGCATAAAAGTTTATGTTATTGACATGTAATTTCCAACTGTACGTTGCTTTTCGCAATGCGGTAGGCGAATAGCATAATGCATCAAGACAAGCTGAGAGACGTTACTGAAGAAAAACAACAATTTTAGTTCTTGTTGATTTTTTTGATTGAGAGTTGTAAAATCGAAATTCTACGTCATAAACTTCTTTTTGTTTATAAAAGCGCTTCTCGCTCAACTTTATTTTGAAGCAACAACGATACTAACGGTAGTGTTTCTGCCATGAAGTTTTTGTAGATGAATGTAGGTGGCTGCGTTTGCTTCAACCTGTACAGTATGGCTTTTGTCATAGTAGTGCATTGACTTGTCGAATTGCAAAAAAATAAAATGATTTTTATTTTACTTTCAGGGAAAAAATTCGTTCGTCTCTCGTTGTTTGGATGTTTTTATTCTGCAGCCACCCGAGTTGAAAACGGATCAGAATACACTCAATCATATTCGGTTGTATTTAGATAAAGTGAGTTTTTTTTACCTCTGTTCAAAGAAAGGCTGTAGCGTTTGTTCTTTTACGTTCTATTGTAATGCTTTTGCATGATGAATAAATCGCAAGTTTGATTGTATACCGAGGACAGTGGTTAAGCACAGGGCAGTTGTGCTACTCCATGTGCACTTGGTGTTTACAATAGACGCACTTCTGCACCAATCAACAGCCGCCTCAACGTAGTGGTGCGGTCCCCGACCCCGTTTGGGTTGGGTCGAAATGGCTGTTGGCCTTCCCGAGGGTCCCAGTTACCCCGGGCACTCCCCTACATTTTTTCGCTATGCTGCCCCCTGAACGACCGCAGGAGGGCAGCACACAGCGTCTACAAAATCGGTCGCCTGTTTTCACTTTTTCCTCTCTCCTGCCTTACTCTTGCCCTTCTTCGTCTCCTCATTCTTTTTCTCCTGATGAGCGGTAACGTTCATCTTAACCCTGGCCCCATCTTTCCTTGCTCTGTGTGCGCTGGAAATGTGACCTGGCGGGGCAAGTCAGTGCTATGCTGCACCTGCTCCAAATGGGTCCATCTAAGGTGCTCACAACTTTCCCTGTCTAAATTCAGAGCTCTAGGCAGCTCTCACTCTTGGAGCTGCCTCCCCTGTCGTAACACTGTGACTCCCTCCTCGGACTCCTCCGACATGTATACTTCCACTGTACAATCTGGCCCCCCTCCACTGATGCTGCACTCTCGCATCACCCCCGTCTCCAAACCTCCTATCCCCCATCTGCCCATTCTATATCTCCTTCCTCTGCCCCCTCACCACCGTCCCTTGCTCCTGGCTATTTTTCTACGCCTCCTGCCTCCTCTCCTCCCCCTGACTCTCTCAGGGTTCTTCAATGGAATGCTGGAGGTCTCCGAGCCAGGAGCACTGAACTACTTCATTTTCTATCGTCCCATCCAGTTGATTTTATCTGCATCCAGGAATCCAATCTTAACTCTTCTTCCTCCTTCCGGATTCCTGGATTCTCTGCTCTGCGTTCTGATCGCACCCACTCCCGATCTGGCATTCTCACTCCTGATACCATCATCATTTTTGTCAGGCAGGGCCTATTCTTTTCCGAACTTTCTACCTCCTCTCTTTGCTCGATCCCTACTCTCATTATGTAGGGGTCAACATCTCTCTTAACAACTCCTCCTCACTGTCATTTCTTAATGTGTATGCCCCCCCTATTCGCTCCTCCCCAACGGATGGCAGAACCGATTCCTTCTCTCCCTCCATTCTTCCTCCTCCAGAAATCTCTTCATTCTGGGGGATTTCAATCGCCATCACCCCCTTTGGGACTCAAGAGGTACTTCCAACCCCCGCGGGGAAGAAGTATTCGACTGGGTCATTTCTTCTGACCTCCTCCCCCTAAATGACCCTGACACACCCACCCTTCTCCATCGCTCCTCTGGCAGTCGCACCTCTCCTGACATTTTCTTTGCTCCCTCTTTTCTTGCTCTTTCCTGCTCCTGGGAGGTGCTTCAGGACCTGGGTTCTGACCAATCTATCCCTCTCTCTCCGGTCTTTTGCCCCAACGAGGGTCCCCCTTCCTTCAATTTTCAAAAAGCGCGCTGGGATGGCTTTGCCTCTTCCTTTGACTCTCACTGTCCTTCAGCAGAGGAATACTCATCTCTTTCTCTTTCCTCTGCTGCTGCTCTCTTTACCTCTCTGACACTGAATGCGGCCAAATCCTCTATTCCTTTCGGCCGCATCAAACGCCCTCCTAAAGCCTGGTGGTCTGCTGAGGTGGAAGAAGCGGTTAGTGAAAGACGCAAGGCTTTCGCTGCCGCTCACAGAAGTGATGAAGATCGCCAGGCTTACATCACCGCTTCTCGACGCGCCTCGTCAGTCATTGCCAAGGTCGAGGCATGGCAGACGACTTGCTCTTCTCTCTCACCTAGGTCCAACCCAAAATCTGTACACTCTCTCCTTCGCTCTATCGCTGGCCCTCCTTCCTCGTCTTCCTCCTCTCCAAACTTCCCCAACTGTTCTTCTCCCAGGGAATCGGCTTCGGTTTATGCCGCTTACCTGAGATCTCACTTTTCCGTTTCTCAGCCTAAGGCCCTGCGTAGCAGAGCCAGAGGCTACCTCACTGAGCTCCGCCGAGCCACGTGCCCTGTGGAGTCTCACTCGTCCTTTTGCTCTCCTTTCTCTCCCGCTGAATTTCTTGCGGCTTCCTCCAATCTTACACCATCCACTGCCACTGGCCCAGACAAAGTTGCCTATCCCATGCTAAAGCACCTTCCTCGCTCTGGCATGGATTTTCTTCTTCACATCTTCAATCTCTCCTGGCCTTCACATTCCTTTCCTTCCATCTGGAAGACATCTTCCATTATTCCTGTCCACAAGACGGGAAAGCCTCTCGACTCTCCTGCTTCCTTCCAGCCTATCCCTCTCACCTCCTGCGCATCAAAGCTGTTTCAACGCATCATTCTATCTCGTTTTCTCTTCTTTCTGGAATCTAACTTCATTCTCTCTCCCCGCCAGGCCGGTTTCCGCCCTGGTCGGTCTACACTCGATCAAATTGTTCCTTTCTCAGTCCATTTCGGATGGGTTTAACAAGCCCAGGCCGGGCTCTCGGACGATCCTGTCTACTATCGATTTCTCTAAAGCTTTTGACTCTGTCTGGCATCCCGCCCTTTTCCACAAACTCATTTCGGCTGGCCTCCCTCCTTGCTTTGCTCGTTGGACTCAATCTTTCCTTTCTGATAGGCGCGCTTGTGTGGTTTTTCAAAATCACAAAAGCCGTTCGTTTTGAGTCGGTCGAGATGTTCCGCAAGGATCCGTTCTTGGCCCTGTACTTTTGTCTCTATTCATCAATGATCTTCCTGCTTCTCTGCCTTCTTTCGTCAGCTGCTCTTTTTATGCTGACGGCCTGGTCATTTGGTCCTCTTACCCCTCGGTCCCCAGTGCGGTGGAGGCCACACAAGGACCTCTGTTTCGATTGGAGCGCTGGTCTGAGTACTGGTATCTTCCTCTCAATCTGAGCAAATGTGAGGCCTCCTTCTTCTCAGTGGATCCCCACCAGGCTAACCTCCAGTCCAACCTCCTCCTACTCGGCTCCCGCCTCCGTTTTTAATCCAACTCTAACTTTTTTCGGGGTCACCTTCGACCGCACTCTTACCTTTTCTAAACATGTATCTTCGCTGAAGGCCAAGTTTTTCCCACGTCTCAAGGCCTTACACTGTATCTCTGCTTCCTCATGGGGCCCCTCTAAGGAGTCCCTCTCTGTTCTGTACAAATCTTTTCTTCAGTCTCTTCTCACATACGCTTCACCTGGATGGTTTCCTTTCCTAAACGCTACCAATCTTACCAAATTGGAACGCCTCCACCGAGCGGCCAGTCGCGCCATCACCGGCTGCCTCTCGTCCTCCCCTATCCCTCTACTACTCACCGAGGCTTCTTTATCTCCACTACGAGTCACCCTGACTCACTTCACTCTTTTTTCTTATGAGCGGGCTCTTCGTCTCCCAACCTCCTTTACCATTTCAGGTTTGGCCAGACTTGGAGTGAAACCAAGACTCTTCCGATCTTCCTGGAGAGCTTTTGCTTCCACTCACCCGCTCATGCTTCCTTCTATCTCTCCTTGCTCGTGTTGCTTGCCCTCCCTGTCCTCCTTGGAATCTTTCTTCACGGTGGAGTCCATTCTTCCCACTCCATGCTCTCGCTCTGATCCCCTCACTCTCGACAAGGTGCGGCTCTCGCCCACCTTGACTCTCTCCCCCCTCATGATCTGGTACTCTGTACAGACGGCTTTGTTCCTTTTGCTTTTGGCAAGGGCGGCTCCGGCGTTCTTGTCATCTGCTCTCTCTGTGGCACTGAGGCCACTCTTTCCTTTTCAGCAGTCCCAGCATGTTCAAGTTTTTCTGTCGAAGCCTGCGCCATTCTGCACGCTCTTTGCTGGTCTCGGCAACACCATAAAGTCTGCCATTTCTCTTCTCCTTCTATCTGACTCTCGTTCTGTCCTCGCCACCTTGTCCTCTCCTCCATCTTTCCTGTTATCTCAAACTCTGTGGCAGATCTGGCAGGAACTGTCTTCTCTCTCCTGCTGTTCTATCAGGCTACAATGGGTCCCCGGACACTCGTTTCTACCGGGGAACGACACGGCTGACGAGCTTGCCAGACGGGGAGCGCTACTTGCGCCCTCCGCTATCCCTTGTAGTCTCTTTCCTCTTATCTCTCGTATCCACTCTCGTCTTATCTCAGACTGGAGGCGTACTGTCTCTTCCAAATATTTTGACCCACAGGTTCCCTCGATTTCCACCGAGGAACTTGTGCTCCCTCGTCATGCTCGCTGTGTTCTCTTTCGTCTTCGCTGCAACGGACACAGCCTTCTGTTTAGTTCTTATCTCTCTAGGATAGGCAGAACTGAGAATCCTTCCTGCAGTGCCTGTGGACACTCGTCCCATGACACCTCTCATCTCATTCTGCACTGTCCAGCTACGGACTCTCTGCGCCGCTCACTCTTTGGCGACTCTCTATCTCTTTACGACCTCTGGTCCAGACCCTGGGGAGTTGCTCGGCTTCTGGGGCTCCATGGTCTTCCGCCATGCCCCATCCCTCGGATGGGGTCGGGTAGCCAACAACAACATAGACGCACTTTGTTGTGATCTTGCTAATTTTTTCAGTTTATTCTCGGCTGCACTTCAATTGGAACAAAGAATCTTTACGTCAGCCTCGTCTTGAATCGAATAATCAACTCTTATTTAACATTGTAAGTGACTTGTAATAAACGTGCGTCAGAAAGTGGCCCGTTTCTATGCAGAGTGATTGCTTGCAAGGCGGTTTTACTTTGTTTGACATTAGTAATGTATTTTGCAGATGGCCTGCTGTGTCTGATCAACACAAACATCCATTTGTACAAGTACTGCTAAACTCACCAAACACCGACACCCAGCATGCAATGCTATCTAACTTCCACAAAGTACTAGATACGGATTATCGCACCAACAAATTGGCCACGGTAAGTCTTACTGAGAAGCTGCTCTTAGACGCCTCATTTGTTAAGGCTAGTATCTTTGTGATAGATGTGGTGATGGTGATTCGGTTTGAACTTGCTGAATGTCAGCTGCCAGTTTGTCAAGATAAACACTTCTCACCAAATTGACAAGTTCCTGGACTGCATATGTTGGCAGCATTGGGCAGAACGGACCGATTGCCAGGCTTGCCATTGAAAATTAGGTTGCATGCGACACGGTAGTTATAAATAGGCATAGTAAGCATAGTACAGGCACAGTGATGATAACTTGAGCTTTTAATGTGAAATCTCATTGCACCCCCTCAATGCTTAAATCTAAACTCATAAAATTAATTTTTTTTTTGAAAAGAAATAGGTAAGGCTTCTTTATATTGGTGCGACTGGTTTTCGGACGCACACCTCCCCTGCTATCTTTGTATCGGTGCTATGTCTACTATGCTTGTACTATGCCCACTATGCCTGTGCTATACCTACTATGCCTATTTATAACCACCCGCATGGGACATGGGTGAGCGGGCTAGGTGTTTGCATTCAAGCTCACGTATCCAGACTTCGGCCGGCGTTGTTTGTTTGTGGTTACTCCTCCTCTTCCTCAGAATGAGGTACGGCACGAACGGCAATTCAGGTTCATGCCGTCAACCTAATTGAAATTAAGCTGGGGGAAAGATTGCTGCCCATTTCAAACCAGCCATGAGTGACTGGAGCCCCACTACCACCAACAAGGCGGACTGCCACTGGTGGGTACCCAAGAGTCTGACATGCTGGGTTAGCAACTTCACAATTGTAATCGGGTGAAGTACGGGTGGGCTACCTGTCTGCCACATAAAGGTGGAAGTGTCCCGTTAAGTGCCTTTCCCAAGGACACAACAAGCAAGCTTGCCGGCTTGTTCACCACACTATCCCTTTTTAATGCTGAGCGCCAAGCAGGGAAGCTGTGAATACCATTTTTGAAGTCTTTTGGTATGACTCGACTTGAGGAATTAATCCCAGGTCTACCGACTGCGATGCGGACGCTTTCACCACTGCGCCATCGCTTCGGTACCGGCCGGCGTCGACCGCAGCGATTCGTTCGGTGGTCGCCGACTCCGAAGGCATTAAAGTTATTCCCAGGATCCCAAACTCTTCGTTCCTGATGAGGTTGATAAGTTGAATAAATTCTCATCAGTTCATATAGGAAAAAAGATACGAGGTTAAATAATTTGCTTCTCTTAGTGCCTTCCATGTCGCTGCATCTTAATGCTACGGTTAATTATGATGTTAAGTCAACACCGGAAAGATACTTAGTAACGACGAACTTCCGATGCATGAAAAACCTTCACCTCGTTACGTTTTCTTTGTTTGAGTCTTTACTCACAGCGGTCACCAATGACGCTGTTAAATACACTGCCTGATTACGTCTTATCAATTCTAAAGTAATTTTTATGACTGTATAAAGGTTATTGAAATCATGTATGAATGGATATCAGCCGATGGCTCTTTCGATCAAAAAGATTTGCCAGACTTTCGAAATGTTCTCATCAAAGTTCGTCCTCAATTAAGATTCAACAAAATGCTGCTGGAAAAAACTGATGTGTTGTTACATTTTTATTCTTAACTTCTTCTGAAATGTATTTTTGTTGAATTCAAATTAATTAAGTATAACTATACTGATTCAAGTGTGTGTGTGTGTGATTCAGTTTTTATCCGCTGTTGTCCCTTTAACAGAGATGGCCGGATTTACCCCATTCCTTCTGCAATTGCTCGCACTCCGTCCCTCCACTTGTCTCGTCTCAGGGCATCCTCCTTCTTCAAACCAATCTTCTCTGTCTCCTCTTCCACTTGCTTCTTCCAAGTCTTCTTTGGTCGTCCTCGCTTTCTCTTGCCACTCACTTCAAGATTCAGAGCAACCCTCAAAACACTATCGTCATCCCTCCTCAGCACATGTTCATACCATGTAACTCCATTCACTGTTGCTAACCGGTCTATAGTTTCCTTCAACGCCAACATTTCCATCTGTTCTTCAGTCGTCTTCCTGTCTATCACTTTCTGACCGCACATGGCTCTCACCATAGCTCTCTCCGTTCTCCTCAAAATTGCTTTTTCATTTTCTTTTAGACACCATGTCTCACTTCCATACAGTATTGCTGATCTTACACAACAACGATAGACTTTACCTTTCATCTTCAGAGGAAACCTATTTCCAAGCAACAATTCTCTACATTCCCTGAATCTTACCCAACCGATTCTTACTCTTGCTGTGACTGCCGCTACACAACCACCGCTAGCATTTAGTCTGTCTCCCAAATAACAAAATCCAATCACTGTCTCCACTTTATCGCACAACTTCTCGATCGAATCCATCGTCCCTTCCATTATTCCTTTACATTTCGTGCAAACAAAATGCATTGCCAACCTAGCGGTAACTCTCTTTATTTTTGCACATTTGCCATGAACCCAGCTTCCACATTTTGTGCACAGCACTGAATTGGCCGTTACTCTCCTCCCACAAACTCCACATGGATCTATGTTGCTTTTGAATAGTTCTCCTTCTGACCCACTTACCATCACTTTTGTTTTTCTGGTGTTGACCTTCAAACCTTTACTTTCCAGTATATCCTTCCAATTCCAAAACCTTTCCTTCAAGTCTTCCATGTCTTCGCTCATGATAACAAGGTCATCTGCATATAGTAATTCGTTAACCACACCCCTTCTTGCATTTTCTGTAATTACGTCCACCACTATTGCAAACAATAGTGGCGACAGCACAGATCCTTGATGTACACCAACTTTTACTTCGAATTCCTCTGAATATGCAGATCCCACCCTCACTCTTGTCTTCGCACCATCACACAGGCTCATAACTGCCCAAACTATTACTTCTGATAAACCCTTCTTTCTCATGGCCCATTCCATCACTTTTCTTGGCACCCTATCAAAAGCTTTTTCGATGTCAACAAAACACATATACAACTTCTTGTCCTTCTTTTGATATTCCTCCTGCATTCTCCACACAATGAATAACGCATCCACTGTTCCTTTTCCTGGCATAAATCCAAACTACATTTTATTCAAATTGATTAGTGTTCGTATTCGCCTCTCTAGTACCCTTTCAACAATTTTCATGGCATGTTCTAGCAGTTTCACTCCTCTGCATGATCCACACCTCATCACATCACCCTTTCCTTTAAAAATAGGTACAACCACACTTGTTTTCCACTTATCAGGCATTCCCCTACCATCCAACACACGCTGACCCAGATCCATCATCACCTTAACCCCGATTTCACCACTTGCAACTATCATCTCCACACTTACTTCAGATGGCCGAGTTGCCTTTCCTGATATCATCTTTTGCATAGCTTCCACAATTTCAACGCGAGTCACTTTTTCTACTGGTCCTTCTACTACATCTGTTTTCACTATCTGGTCCCATTTATTCTCTTCATTCATGATTCCTTTCCATGTGTTCCTTCCACATTTTTGCCCTATCTTCTTCACTAAAACCCAATCGTCCGTCTCTTCCTCTCAAGCACCTTCCACATCCTTCCCTTTTTCATTCTTCTAAGGAAGTAGAAAACACTATTAGAATTCTGATATAAATTATTCAATTCCTGATTAGCTTCCATTCTCATAGCTCTAGCCACAATTTTTCTCGTTTGATTTCTTATACGTTTGTATTGAGTTTTATTTTGTTCTGATGGGAATCCGCACAGTTCTTTAAATGCCGCCTTCTTTCTTGTTATGGTATCCTTGACCTCTTGATTCCACCACCACAAGTCTCCTTGATCTGTCCTAGACTTCTTCTTCCCACACAGCTCGTCACATGCCTTTAGAACACCATCCCTAAAAGTTTCCCACAAATCAGGCGCATTTGTGCTTACTAGTTCTTTTACTCTTTTTTCAAATCTCACTCTTGTTCGGTTTTCATTCAACTTCCAAATCTTCTTATGATCCGTTCCTTTCTCACAACCTTTTGTAGAACCTTTTTATCTAGATCTACGACCACCATCCTGTGCTGAAGTTCCCATGGAATCACTTTTACATCCCTGATATACTTTCTGTATTTTTCCCCCACAAGCACAAAATCAATTTCTGTTCCACATCCACCACCGGCACTATAAGTGATTTTCCTTTTCTCTGTCTTTTTAAACCAAGTATTTGCCACGCACAGCTCTCTTTCATCACAAAACTCCAGCAATCTTCTTCCTTCTGCATTTCTTTTCCCAACACGGTTCCCCCCGTGCACACCTTCAAAACCTTCAGTATATTTCCCCACATGTCTATTAAAATCCCCTAAAGAAACAATTATGGTGACCATGCCCCTCTCTACAATCTTTTTAATGTAATCTTAAAAAATTTGGGTATGTTTAACGTCAGTTCGTTTTGTCTCCTGCATTCCTTTTTCGCTCGTTGTTTTTATCCTATCGTTGAGTTTTTTGCGTTGAGAAAACAGAAGCGAAATAAATTGCCAATTACTGTTATTTCCCTTGAACTTCCCAAGTCCCACTCACTTCCCATTTCATCATAAAAATGAACTTTCTCTGCATCTGGTCTTCCACTTTGTGGCCCATATGTACATATTACGCGCGTCACTTCTCTACCTAAAGTTAGCACAATCGCCATTACTCTGTCACTTTTTCTTCTAACTTCCACAACGTTCCCAGATATTTCCTCTTTCACCAAAATTCCAACCCCTCCGAATCCTGCATCATTTCCTGACCATCACAGTTTATACCTTCGTCCCGAAGTACCCACAAAACGAGTTCCTTGGCCTTTCCATCTTACTTCCTGGATGCAGCACACATCAACTTTTCTCTTTCTCACTTCTTCACACACTTCCGTTTCCTTCCACAAAGACTTCTCACATTTAATGTACCAAATCTTATCCCATGACATTCAGATTTAAACCCGGAGATTCTTCGCATCCCCTGCCCATTTAAGAGCTGCCGGCGACTGGGGGCCACTTGTATATTTTTTCTGGTCATGGGGATTTGTTGGAGCAAAATTCTTCTACAGGGAGCATGCCCTTGCTTACCCCCAACCTCAGTTTTCTGACATGAGTGGTCCCAACCAAGCAATTAACCTGGCAACCCCACTATTAACAGTCAGACTGCAATTGGTAGGTACCCAATAGTCGCCTCTTACGACATGCTGGGTAAACAGCTTCTTTAACCGGTGAAGCACGGAGGTAGCTTTTAGGAAGGATATTGTTGAAGAGCATTTGGTGAAAAACACATCTATTACCTTGGCTTTTAGAGAATAGTGCACTTGCTTAATCTTGTTACTGTTGCAGGCCGAATTGCAGATTTATTTTACTTACGGCCTCCAATAAATCCAAGTTGACGTTCAAATTTGCTTATTTTTCGTTTAAAGGTAAAAACTTGCTGTTTGGGGGCGTGGAAATCAGATTTTTGTATATGCTTTTATTCAAATGTAGAATTTTTAAGAGTGCTCGTTAAGGTATAGACTTCGGACATCAATTTCAAATCAGATGGGGGGAGGTTTTGCACTTTAGTCTAGTGGTTAGATGTTGAAGCGACCGCTTAGAAAGCAGTAAATAGTTCAAACTTCGACCGACTTGTAGTTCTATCCAAAATCTTTTAGGCCAGCTTTCCTGTTCATTGCAAAAACATCCCACCAAGTTTGCTTGTGGATGGTGAAAAGCACTTGATGTTGTTGCTGTTAAATACCCGACCCTTTCCGAGGAAGGGGGCATGGTGCCCCAAAAGCCGGAAAACTCACCAGGGCCTGGACCAGAGGTCGTAGAGAGAAGAGTCGCCAAAGAGTGAGCGGCGCAAAGAGTCCGTAGCTGGACAGTGCAGAATGAGACGAGAGGTGTCCGCAGGTGCTGCAGGAAGATTCGGCCAATTCTAGAGAGAACAACTTAACAGAAGGCTGTGTTCGTTGCAGCGTTGACGAGAGAGAACACAGCAAGCGTGACGAGGGAGCACAAGTTCCTCGGTGGAAATCAAGGGAACCTGCGTGTCAAAGAATTTAGATGAGAGAGTACGCCTCCAGTCCGAGAAAGATAAGAGTGGATACGAGAGAGACTACAAGGGATTGCGGAGGGCGCGAGCAGCGCTCCCCGTCCGGCCAGCTCGTCAGCCGCGTCGTTCCCCGTGAGAAACGAGTGCCCGGGGACACATCGTAGCCTGATAGAACAGCAGAAGAGAGAAGACAGTTCCTGCCAGAAAGATGGAGGAGAGGACAGAACGAGAGTCAGATAGTAGGAGAAGAGAAGAGAAATGGCAGGCTTGTTGGTGCTGCTGAGACCAGCAAAGAGCGTGCAGAATGGCGCAGGTTTCAGCCGAAAAACTTTAACATAGTGGGCCTGCCGAAAAGGAAAGAGTGGTTTCAATGCCGGAGAGCAGTTGACAAGAACGCTGGAGCCGCCTTTTCCAGAAGCAAAAGGAACAAAGCCGTCTGTACAGAGTACCAGATCATGAGGGGGGAGAGAAGAGACTGAAGAAAAGATTTGTACAGAACAGAGAGGGACTCCTTAGAGGGGCCCCATGAGGAAGCAGAGATACAGTGTAAGGCCTTGAGACGTGGGAAAAACTTGGCCTTCAGCGAAGATACATGTTTAGAAAAGGTAAGAGTGCGGTCGAAGGTGACCCCGAAAAAAGTTGGAGTTGGATTAAAAACGGAGGCGGGAGCCGAGTAGGAGGAGGTTGGACTGGAGGTTAGCCTGGTGGGGATCCACTGAGAAGAAGGAGGCCTCACATTTGCTCAGATTGAGAGGAAGATACCAGTACTCAGACCAGCGCTCCAATCGAAACAGAGGTCCTTGTGTGGCCTCCACCGCACTGGGGACCGAGGGGTAAGAGGACCAAATGACCAGGCCGTCAGCATAAAAAGAGCAGCTGACGAAAGAAGGCAGAGAAGCAGGAAGATCATTGATGAATAGAGACAAAAGTACAGGGCCAAGAACGGATCCTTGCGGAACATCTCGACCGACTCAAAACGAACGGCTTTTGTGATTTTGAAAAACCACACAAGCGCGCCTATCAGAAAGGAAAGATTGAGTCCAACGAGCAAAGCAAGGAGGGAGGCCAGCCGAAATGAGTTTGTGGAAAAGGGCGGGATGCCAGACAGAGTCAAAAGCTTTAGAGAAATCGATAGTAGACAGGATCGTCCGAGAGCCCGGCCTGGGCTTGTTAAACCCATCCGAAATGGACTGAGAAAGGAACAATTTGATCTAGAGTAGACCGACCAGGGCGGAAACCGGCCTGGCGGGGAGAGAGAATGAAGTTAGATTCCAGAAAGAAGAGAAAACGAGATAGAATGATGCGTTGAAACAGCTTTGATGCGCAGGAGGTGAGAGGGATAGGCTGGAAGGAAGCAGGAGAGTCGAGAGGCTTTCCCATCTTGTGGACAGGAATAATGGAAGATGTCTTCCAGATGGAAGGAAAGGAATGTGAAGGCCAGGAGAGATTGAAGATGTGAAGAAGAAAATCCATGCCAGAGCGAGGAAGGTGCTTTAGCATGGGATAGGCAACTTTGTCTGGGCCAGTGGCAGTGGATGGTGTAAGATTGGAGGAAGCCGCAAGAAATTCAGCGGGAGAGAAAGGAGAGCAAAAGGACGAGTGAGACTCCACAGGGCACGTGGCTCGGCGGAGCTCAGTGAGGTAGCCTCTGGCTCTGCTACGCAGGGCCTTAGGCTGAGAAACGGAAAAGTGAGATCTCAGGTAAGCGGCATAAACCGAAGCCGATTCCCTGGGAGAAGAACAGTTGGGGAAGTTTGGAGAGGAGGAAGACGAGGAAGGAGGGCCAGCGATAGAGCGAAGGAGAGAGTGTACAGATTTTGGGTTGGACCTAGGTGAGAGAGAAGAGCAAGTCGTCTGCCATGCCTCGACCTTGGCAATGACTGACGAGGCGCGTCGAGAAGCGGAGATGTAAGCCTGGCGATCTTCATCACTTCTGTGAGCGGCAGCGAAAGCCTTGCGTCTTTCACTAACCGCTTGTTCCACTTCAGCGGACCCACCACACTTTAGGAGGACGTTTGATGCGGCCGAAAGGAATAGAGGATTTGGCCGCATTCAGTGTCAGAGAGGTAAAAAGAGCAGCAACAAAGGAAAGAAAAAGAGGCGAGTATTCCTCTGCCAAAGGACAATGAAAGTCATAGTAATAAGCAAATTCATCCCAACGAGCGCTCTGAAAATTGAAGGAAAGGGGAGCTCGTTGGGGTGAAAGAGGGATGGTTAGTAGAATTGGTAGGTGATTAGAACCCAGGTCCTGAAGCACCTCCTAGGAGCAGTAGAGGGCAAGAGAGGAGGGAGCAAAGAAAGTGTCAGGAGAGGAGCGACTTCCAGAGCGATCGAGATGAATAGGTATATCAGGGTCATTTAGGGGGGGAGGTCAGAAGAGATGACCCAGTCGAACACTTCCTCCCTGCGGGGGTCCAAAGTACCTCTTGAGTCTCAGAGGGGGTGATGGCAATTGAAGTCCCCGAGAATGAAAAGATTTCAGGGGGGAATGATGGAGGGAGAAAAGGAGTGGATTTTGCTATCCGTCAAAAGAAGAACGGATGGGGGGAGCGTACACATTAAGGAAAAAGAGCAAGTAGGAGTTGTTTAGAGAGATGTTGACCCCTATGTAATTAGAGTAGGGATCAAGCGAAGAAAGACAGTAGGTAGATAGTTGCGAGAAGGATAAGCCTTGCCTGACGAAAATAATGACGCGACCGCTAACGTGCATGACATCTAAAGAGAAAATGCCAGACCGGCAGTGGGTGCGATCAGATCGCAGAGCAGAGAATCTATGAAATCGGAAAGAGGAAGATGAGTTAAGGTTGGATTCCTGAATACAAATAAGGTCAACGGAATGAGACGAAATAAAGTGTAGTAGCTCAGTGCTCCTGGCTCGGAGACCCCCAGGATTCCATTGAAGAACCCTGAGGGAGTCAGGGGTGGAGAGAAAGCAGGAGGTGTAGAGAGACACCCTGGAGCAAGAGGCGGTGGTGAAGATGCAGAAAGAGAAGTTACGAAGTGGGCGGAAGAGGCTTGAAGGCGAGGATGGGGCGGGAGTGCTGCATTAGCAGAGGGGCCAGATTGAACAGTGGAGGTATACAAGCTAGAGGAGTCCGAGAAGGAAGTCACAATGATGTCTCCAGAAGAAGCAGAGACGCAGCAGGGGAAGCCCCAAGAGTGAAAGCTCCCTAGAGATCTACCTGGATTCAATCAACTGAAATCACAAAAAAATTATGCTCTGCTTTCTTCAAAACAGTTGCGGGTTAAAGTTTATTTGAGTTGATATTCACCACGGCCTATATGTTGCTAAAAATTACCGAGGCCAAGCCAAGTTGTAGACAATTTTAAGGAAATGCTGCCACAAAGTCGGAAGGTCGCTTCATAGTTTGCCAAGCTCTCTTTTCATTATACAGCCTGATAAAACAATCATAAATGACTTTTAGTTCAAGGTTGTGCCAAAAGTTATGCATGCCAAAAGTAGCGGTAACAGCAAGAACGAGAATCTGACGGATAAAATTTAGGAAATGTTGGGAGTTACTTTATGGGAGAAAGTTTTCTTTAAAAATAAAAGGAAGGATTTATCAGAGTTGCGTAAGATCCTCAATACTATACGGGAGCTATACATGGGGTTTGAGGGAGAACGACATGGCAATTTTGAGAAGAATTGCAAAAGCAATGATGAGAGCAGTGTGTGGAGTTAAGTTGATTGAGAAAAGAAGGAGCCAAGAACTTATGAGTTTGCTGGGTTTAAAAGATACTTTGAATGGACTAGCCAGTGCGAGTAGAGTACAATGGTACGGGAATGTTTAAAGAAGGGATAATGGTGACGCATTGAGAAGAAAGTTGGATTTTGAAGTGGCGGGAAGAAGAGGGTGTGGGTGATCGAATATGACGTGGAAAAGACAAGTGGAAGAACATGTTGATCAGATTGGGTTGAAAATGGAGCATGCCAATGACAGAATAAGGAGGCGTAATGGTGTTTACGAACTTTCAAGAAACATGAGGTAACTCGGGCCATCTGCGTTAACGGAGACAAAACCGGATTTAAAAGGTGGATCTCTCTCTCTCTCTCTCCCAGGCGCGTTAAAAAATATATTCCGCCTCGAAGCGAAAGCTCCAAGATAACCGACGCTAATTTTTTCGTGTCGTAAACAGCATAAGAGAAAATAAAACTATCAAAAAAACGCGTCGAAACGTGCGCTGGGTGCACACTTCTTCAGAACTGCGTCTAGCATGAAGACATGTTGCTGTACGTCAGCTAGCTTTTTAAAGGTGACTTGGAACGCTGAAGGGCAGTCAGTTCATTACCTGTCTAGCATCGAGATTTCAATTTGATTTCTTTTAATAATTTCATTTTTTCTGACAGGTAATTTATGATGTGAATAAAACTCTTACATATGGTTTTGATCATTAGCAAAATTAAGGTCAGAGCGTGCTGTCTGTGTTGGCACGCGTGCACTTTTCACATATAGTCTGACTGAAAAGTTGAACAGTAAATACACTGTGAGAGTTAGTAGGTAGGTAGTGTAAAATCAGGTTGGGAACAATTCGTCAACAAGAATAATTCCGACATCAACCTTATTTAATTTCATCGCTTTTTTGTCTTTTCCTTCCGGCACCTGAATTTTTGCGGAGTCAATTTTTATGAGAAAATGGAATCACAAAAATACAACAAAGAACACAACACCTAGAAAGGAGAAATATCATCACAAAAAATCATAAAAATTCAAAGTGAGTGAGAGTGATGGCAACCAACGCAAAGCCAGGCCGTCAAAAGATTTGATAACCGCACAGTGAAACTCATATTCCTGTACATTTGTGAATAACATAAAAAGAATACTCACTACAAACTAAATAGGTTAACAAATAACCATCACATCATATAGCTGTTCTTTGCCAATAAAGCTATCGTAAGCAAGAATTACTGCAAGAATAGCTTGGCGACGTTTCAAGGAGAGTAAGAGAGAGTTTTACCAGCCAAGCGGATTACAAACACAGTTTTACTTTGGATCTTCTGCTTGCCGCGAATGTGACTTGTTTTAGTGTACATGTTGACTAGTTTTCAATGACTGATTTATTTTCACTTCAAGTGGGTGAAACACAATTAGAAGTTGTTGCATCTACACTTGCTTCTCCTGGTGCAATCGAGGTTGTTATGAGAGTTCTCGCAAACTATTTGTTGTTCAACAGGCAACTCTACAATCATATGTAATGATTTGTCAAACGTTTTTGTCTAGAGACAAATGTTTCTAGCTGCTTAGCGACTCTGATATTTCTTTAATCAAAAAATTTACATTTTGTCGATTAGAATTAAAAGCTGGCTGATTTGATGTTCTTATCTTTTTTTTTCGGCAGCGACCCAAAATTCAGTCCTGCATGCTGTGGTGTAGCGGTTAGTGCATAAAATGTAAACGAATTTCATATTTTGACAAAACTTAGACACAGTCTTCATTATTGACACTAGGTGTCGATACGTTTACCAAAACACATTTATTCAACAATCTTCTTCAGCACCATTGACCTCATAAGTGACCGAGAACTTAAAACTTTGACGTAAACTTTTTGCCCACGACCGCACAGAATCAGATTTTTTAGAACCGAATGCTCTTCTTTTATAATTTATGGAACACTTTTCTTCGGTTTCACTTTTGGAGTATTGGTCTAATTCGAGATTATTTTCGTTTTTCTTCTTTTTCCAAGGAGTAGCTTGGGTATAAATAGTATTTGAAAGATCATTATTGTTATTATTTTTTTTCAGTATTTCAACCATGTACAAACTAGGTGGTTGTGATGAACAGTTACCATGACTCCACGTTGATAAAGAAGGTGACATAGCTTCATTGCTTCTAGCTACTGCTCGCGTTTGTGTTTTCGACAAACCCCAATAGAGAAACTTTGGCCAGTACCAGCGCTTTCTTTGCTTTTTCTTTGGAATCGGTTTATCGGACTCTTTCTCTGAAGCAGCATCTTCTAAAGCGTTGTTGGATCCATGAAAAGAACAGTGACGTTGTATAGTGGAGTTATTATTATAACTGTCATTGATTGATAGCGAGCAAGTCGAATCAGAAGCGTAAGATTTAAAACTGTGGATGATTACTGGCTCTACATCAGCTTTGTCATGAGACGCCTTCTGTACGTCATACGTGTCCGATTTTCTACGCACTTGACTGCACGGCAAGCTCATGGTTTCTTTCGCTGCTGGTAGCGAACTGACAGAAGCTCGACCATAGTGTTGGTTGGCGGACAATGATATCAACATATGCATCATGTCCACAGAGAGGGGAGAAGTGGGAAAAGGGAGGAAAGTGCGGTTGCGGGTGCAATAATTTTGGTTGGTTCCTGATATCGGATATCCGGGAAGAAAGGAAGAAGACGGGAATATCTAAATAAAGCATAATCAATAAAACTATTAATTATAAAATTTGTTGACACCAAAACGAACAGCGCTTTAAATAGATTTGACTGTGCAGCGAACTCTGGTTTTGGATGAAATCAACTACAAATCAATAACTACAAAATATAGATTCAAAAATTTAATAAAAAATTACAATTTTACCTAAGTTATGTTTTGAAACTTCCACACATCGAACAAATCGCGAAGCTATTCGGCAAAAACTTGCAAAAGATTTTAAAGATACGATCAGATTATACAACACTGCTGTCGTATGCATTCCCAAAAATCTGCTATTACTAGTTGTTAACAAATTTAAATGCTTGAATCATCAAACTTTTTCATAAAAAGAAAACGCTTTGCTTATTTCTCTTTAGTAAGAGACAAAACGCACTTAATTTTGTAATAAGATATGGTTGGCTCCAAAAAATTAAGCTGGCATTTTTTGAACATTCGAAATGTACGAAATTCACGAAAGCGTCCACACATGATCAAGCATTAATGTTGGTTTAATTTGAACATCCAAAGACAAACAAACAAAAAAGGGTCTTTACCATACATTGGAGATCAAAAATTTTAAATTTACGGCGAAAGCATCATTTTTCCGTGCCTGCTGCTTCTTGGTCTAACCCAGTGGTTCTCAAAGTTTTTTTGATGAGATGCATTTGAAAAAACGCGCTAGTCTTGCGACGCACCAAATAGCATCCTGTAAGGTTTCAGTTCGCCTTTCTGCAAGATAATTGTTACCCAAAATCTAAATAGTTGTCGTTGTACTCCTGAGTTTTAAGTTGTCATCTTCAATCGTAAAATTATGCCGTTCTGACGTTGTAACTCATCTTCCTGTTTTTGTCCATTTTACAACTGACTGTCTCAGTCTTTATTTATTTTGCACCAATTAAAGTTAAAATTTCCAAATTGATGCTCAAGTAGCCAGTCAGCAATTGCAATAGTGGGTAAACAACAGTTTTTTAAAAATGTAACTGATTGAGTATGTTGGAAGAGATAAGAAGGAAATCTACATTTAGAGCTTTTTTGACGGAATAAAAGTGAGATATCTTGGCACAAAACCAAACTATCGTGCGACGTCTTTGAAAGATTATAACGACGCACCAGAGCGTTGCGACGCTCAGTTTGAGAATCTCTAGTCTAGGCAGATGGCGACCCTGCCAGTAAGATCTGCTATGTTGTCGAAAACCTCGAATACAATTTCAAAATTCGGTCGAGATAAAAAGCATTTTTTTCATGAAACACTGACATGCTTTTCGATCAACAAATTTTTTGGATTCGCTTTAGTTTTTTTTACGGAGAAAATGTGTGTAAACTGGAGCATAGCGGTTTCTGGAAAATCTCTACTCAAGTGAAAACAAATGAAGATTCTGCTGCATTTATCAATGCTCTTTAACCTTAGAGCAAAGCTTTAAGTGGAATTAGTCTATACCATGGGCTCACACTTTTATTTTATTTATTGCATCAAAAGTGTGAGCCTATATTATTGACTGATTCCACTTACAGCTTTGCTTTAAAGTTTTAAGAGAACCTATGCTGATGCTTTTAAATTTCCCAAAGCATATAATGGCATCAATACACACAATGTGCATGTGCGTTGGAAATAACCTGGTCGCTATGACTAAGTCAAACCAAATTCTCTAGATGGCCCAGGTCAAATCCTGCAAAAATGTAATACTGTATTTGACGGTACATAAAGCGAGCCGCATGGTGTATAAGACGCGTCCCATATCAGCATGTCAAATTCAGGAAAAGTTTTTAATGCATTCAAGCATAAATATTGTTGAAAGCAATCTGGCAGCACATTATACAAGAAGAAAACATTGCTGTATACAGCAAGTTGACAGTAAAGACAAGCAAGAGGAATGAGCAAGAATGAAAACATAGTAAATTTTTTAATATACAATGTTTTACTTCTTGCTAGCAAGAATAGTATTGTAGTAAAACATTGTAAATGAAATCAAAAAATCACCTTAACTAAAGCAGAAAACATTGTTGTATATTTATAAACATGTATCACAGCATCATAGGTTAGATTGATTTCATTTTAACGACAAAAATTCGTTTTGAATAATTAAAATAATACCACCAATAAAATGATGATACATGGAGTTTGGGTAGGTAGAAGTACTGATCATAAGCTAGGTTGGTGACCGTCAGGGAGAAGATTACGCAAGGGCAGGTCTCAACTTTGCATATTAGAGGCAGGGTAATTTTTTGAACAAAAATTTTAGGAAAAAGTGCACCTTATACGCCTTCAAATACGGTACATAAAAAATTGAGAACGGAATGTATTGAGATACTATGCAGAAAGCTTTGAAAGTGCTATACATGTTGATGTTGAACATAAAAATGCTGGAAGAATGGTAATTAGAACTATAGGCACATTAAACTCGGCGACATACCTTATACCATCCTTCAACGCAGTATGAAGAACTCTGCGACTTGACGCTGCTCAGATCGATATGAATATAACCAAGCAGAGATTTTTTTCTTGCTTTGTTTCTCGAACCGTAAACGCAGAGCTAGTACAATACACAAACAAAAAATATAACAACATGCTGTGTACGAGAACACTTTTAGATAAATATGTATATTGTACAATATTGCGCACATAAGGGCTACTTATAGGCCTACTTTGCGTAAAATTAAGCTGCAAAATGTCATTCCTCCATGATTGCTATATTTTTTGGCTTATTCAGAAGTATATAAGTAACTCCCTGCATGGTGAAATATTCAAACATTTTTTTATATATCATTTTTTTGTGTGTGCAACTCTTCAGCTACATCTGGTTGCAAACAGAAATGTCGAGGAAATAAACTTTTGGCACCAACTCAGCCTAAATGCTGTAAACAATTTTATGCCATCGTGCTCTCACGAGCCTCTATTACAAATGTGGTTATCTGCTATTGAGATAGTCATGTAAAAAAGACCTTTTAGTGATAATGGTTGAGAAAGCTTGCTTTAAATCATTGATTACTAAACTTTTTTAGTTGGCGGACCTCTTGGGCCGCCTTGAAATATTCTCGAACCACATCAATTTTTTAAACACTGAAAATTAAATGTTTTTTTTTTAATTTCAAATACGGTTTTATTGGATCCCTCACCGAGAACTTTGCTTTGTTGTTTAAAATGGCCTGGAGAATCAAACTTCTGCCGTTTTAAACAAACTTTATTGTTTTAAAAAAGCTTAGCTTCTTTTTGCATGTTGTAAATATTTAGAAAAAGATGACCCATGAATTTACAAAGTTTCGTTGCTTCCACGCTTAAAACAGCATGACACGACACACTTTGATGTTTTGTCATATCATGCAAGTAAAACCTAACTGAAGGTAATCTTTGCTGTATTTTCCATGGTTAGCCATAATTCTGTGGTACAAAGTATCATTCAAATTTTATATCAACGTTTGTTCTTTCGTTTTACCGACTGAAAACACCCCCGCGCAACAACTCATACTTTAATTGTGGCTACTTGTGAAAATGACGATTTATTTAAAGACCCGAATTAGCTAGCGCCACAATGAAAGTGAGGGAACTTTAGTTCTCAATTCTTCTCAATAAGCGCTTTAAATTTTAGCAGGCTGGGTACAAAACAATGGCTTTATATATTTTTTTTTTGAGACGTGAGGATTATCTGTTTTTTCTCTTAAACTTGATTTTAGAAAGACTTCTTCCCAACCCGAACACGCTTTAATTCTAAATTTCCACTTAACCATTCCATAACTAAAATTCATCTCGGTAATTAATTCAAGTATTCGTGATAACTCACCATCAGACAAGATCCTGATTCTTAATTTATCTTAATCGTGATTTCCTAATGGGTAAAATAAACATCTTTGTGCGTGACATTTTTACAGTTATAAAGCTACCAGCTCAACAGGCAGTTAAAATTAAAAATGACTTAAAGTAAATAACAGCGTGCAATTATACTGCAGTTATTTTAATCAAATATAAATTTACGTCTGCGTCGTTGTTCTCAAAAATTACGTTGATGGTGAAAAAATAATGGGAAGAGAAAGACGAAATACCAATTCCGGAAAATCACAGTCGGCAACGTGGCTAAGAACACTAAGTTGGTGGTTCGCACGCATGGGACGGTGGGTTCAACTCCCATGTGGCCCCTGCGTTGCTGTGCTTTTGCAAAATACATGCTAATTTACGGCAACTGCATTACTTGTGATAGTAATGCACTACCACAAGCAGTGCAACACTGCCAGGCTCACAGAGCATCTGAGCAAAGGTTGCTTTAGGTATGAATAAGTGTGAAGATTTTTCTGTGAGCCATGGATAAAGATATAAGTTATCAACTCATTTCGATCAAAAATGGTAATATTTTTGTGCACCAACAAGTGTCTTCGCCAACTCATTCAAAATCAAATTTTGGTAAACGACTTCAGAATAAATCCTGTGAAACGCCACTAATAATGCATTGAATATAAATAACTAAACAGCGGTTAACTACCGTAGCCTATCAATTTAATTCGCTTTCAGAAGGTAGGCTACCTCATCAGTGACAAATTACATCTTTGGTATAGATAAGCTCGCTGCTTATTTTAGATTTCAATTCTTTTGAAGAATTATAATTTCAAATAATGACCTTTCAAATAATTTCAAACAACAACTTTAGAAGCTGATGACCACAAGCAGTCATCATGTCCCACCGTCCTGCATCAAATAGAAAGTATTGGTCTGAAGGTAGTAGCCAGACTTATGCAGCAAATAAATGGTGCTTGCCTCCACGACAGTTTTTGCTATTTAATATATTCAAAACGCAAATTGCTTTATTGAAAATGGTGAGATCCACCTCCTTTAAATCTATTTCTTACCCTAATTTTTACTGGACAAAACTTTTGTATACGTCAGCGGGCCTGTAGCTTGCCTAAAACTATCTCTTTAATGCTTTTTTGTTTTGTTTTATTTGCCATTTTTATCCTCCATTCACGAGAAAGCGAATTGTATCGCTATACTTTGGACGGGAAGTCCGCACTCGCTTGGGAGTTGCCTTTTTCGAGGTTTATGGGCCACCTGTCTTCCACATAAAGGCGGGGGGCATCCCGTTAAGTGCCTTGCCCAAGGACACAACAAGCGAACTTGCCGGCTTGTTCTCCACAACCTCCCTTAAATGCCGAGCACCAAGCAGGGAAGCTATAGATACCATTTTTTAAAGTCTTTTGGTATGACTCGACAAGGGGAATGAACCCCAGGTCTACCGACTGCGAAGCGGACGCTCTAACCACTACGCCATCGCGTCGGTCAAAATAAAGCGATGCAAAATAAAGCGATGCACTGTGCTTGTTTGATAACACTCAACAAAAATCACTGTCAATTTTTGAAATGTTTGTTGACCAATGGGTTCACTAAATGCAACAAGGTAGCCTTTAGTTGGTTTGTGAAGGTTCAATCTCTACCACGTTTTCCTCTTGGCGAAGCAAACTTGGTTATTCTGTTTATTTCCTGCTTCATTTCTATGGCAGAGGAGGAGTTTGAGAGCTATGCTACATTGGCATACCTGAATCACTTCTTGTGTGTCGCATTTATGGTAGCTTTTCTTTCTTCCGCGGCTGATTTGAGTTTTGTCAAAGAAAGTCGCACCGAACTCTCCATTTGTTGGAACTTTAAATCGACGATCTGTAGTTAGGTTGGTAGCAACAAGACCTTTCAGCACGTGTTTGCCGATTGTAAGAAAAGCTTTCACCGACAATCCTATCAACATCAGCAAAGTAATTCAATAAAACATTTTACACATTACAGAAATGTAAAGAATAAAGGCTTTTGTTCGATCTTACTACCATCTATGAGATCTTACCATTTATACACCGCACAAGATGAACACTGTTTGTTAGGATTAAGCACTAAAATTCACCAATATTTAA
The DNA here is from genome assembly GCA_963675345.1 of Trididemnum clinides. Taxonomy (NCBI): domain Eukaryota; kingdom Metazoa; phylum Chordata; class Ascidiacea; order Aplousobranchia; family Didemnidae; genus Trididemnum; species Trididemnum clinides. The sequence continues at coordinate 36,515,281 of OY776288.1, forward strand.
ACAATTGATGACAGAATATACTACAAGTTTAGGCCGAGGCCTTGTATTATTTTTTTAACAGCAAATAAGTTTAAAGAATGCCAGAAATTGACCACTTTGTTCCCGAAAATACTAATTTGTTTTGGTCATTGTAATTATATTTATATTCTTCAGTCACGGAAAAACCTTTTCAGCCATGCACAAGACATCCTTTTGCATGAATCTAGTTTGGAGCGGCGCGGCTGCTGGCACAACGCATTTCTACCGCAAGTCTGTTACCAAGCAGAAAAAATTGCTGCAAAGCGCCTTCCAGAGAACGCAACAGTGCAAGACCTATGCGGTCATCAAACTTGCAAACTCATGATTACAAGCCAACGCTTTGAAGAATTGGGCTGCTGCCAAATTTGCCAAAAGATTGCGTCAACATCTGAAGATGAATTTCAAAAAGCGTGAGCTGCTGTTAGCTGAAAACTTTCTCTAAAACCAGTTCTTAAAGTTGTAAATCTTAAAAATTGTTTTAATGGTGGCATCACAATTTGAAAGTCTGAAAAAAAACTTATCCAATTCATTCAACACAAGATGAACGGAAAGCCTGGGGAACTGTGTAGTGATCGTAGGCTCCTCGGTCATTCACACACGTCTTTGCGGTCAACACAAGGCATGGTTTATGCTCAAAGCGCAGCACCGAAAACAAATCTCTGTTCCGTTCCACTATGCAGCTTGCAACGCAACACTATAAATTCAAAACTTGGTGACTTTCAGCAGCAATCTGTGGCTCAATCCACTGTGCAACACTGCCAGTGACATTGCAGACTAATATTTGACGCACTACATTTACACTGCCCAGAGCTTACTTATACCCAGAACCGGTTCATCCAACTGTTCTTTCAACTCTGGTAGAAATATGCACAAATAATTGTTGCTGCAGCAAATTATCACCTGAAAAATATATGGCTATTATTTATGATAAAATAATGATGATGTCAAAAGTATTATAAAGTCTAGACTCTTTCATTTTTCTTCAGCCATTTTGAACCTTAACAAAATTTGTAGATCTATACAAAAATGCATTGTTCAATTCCTTTTATTTATCTCGAACGTAGGAAGCTTTTTTTTAACTAAAAACTCAAAAAGGCTGCAAGTACAGCCTATATTGTCAAGTGAACAAATTTTCAATCCTTTTTGTGTCTGCTCTTTAAATTTAACTATATTCAATTCTGTGACGCCTAAAACGTTCAAAAACTCAAACTAAGTTAATAAAGGGTAAACTATTTAGGAATCTTAAAACGTCTGAAAGAAATGAAACATCAAAAGCAGAGTTTTCACCCATTTGGATGGTAGATATCCTGTCCCCGCCCTTCTTAAAAAAATTTGGCGAGATCTAACCGATATATTTCAGTAAAATTACTGAAATTAATTTAATGGTTATCGAAATTAGATTAATTTTATTATTTTTAATCTTATTGTTTTTTCAATTGTAGTTGATATATACTGAACTTCACTTGACATTTTTGAACTTCCAGATCAATAATTAATGAAGTCATTCTTATTTTGTTCAATTCATGGATCCAACCACGATGCAAATTAAATTAGATAAAACTCGTTAATTAACGACAATGGCCGGTGGTTATTACTGCTGATTTAGCGGTGACTTCTGCGACTGCTGCAGAATATTCTTTACATATAAATTTAAGATGTTATAGTATCTTTGTTAGCTTACAAATAGAAATCTTGTTTTATACGCTACCTTATACAGGGTTTCCCAGAAGTCGGGCACCATACTGATCTTTATTTTTTTATTTTTTTATTGAGATTTAATTACGGGGAAGAAAAGACAGCACAAGAAAGAGTTGAATTGATTCTTATGTTTGGAAAAGATGGGGCGACACACAGCTCTGTTGCTCAAGAATTCTATCATGACTATAATCAATGAAGGTGTTTTTTATGGAAACCTCGATGGTGGGTGACTTCTGAGACACTCTGTATTTAAATATCAAATAATATCGTTTTTTGCTGGAGACAATTGAAAAGTAGTTAATGTAAGCAAGTTGTCTCACGAGCAAACTTGAAAGAACAGCAAGCATAAAATAGCAATGCTTTGTCAAAACATCCCTGTCATGACACTGGCAACTGGACTGGAAACACAGACCTGAACAGTATTCAAACACAATGTCTCGACATCACTGACGACTGGGAAGACAAGGGTTCAACTATCTTTAAAACAATAAACTTATATGCAAATGAGAACGCCACGAGTTGTTTTTAGCCAACCCCCCTATTCTTCGGCTTTTGAAAACATTCTCCCGCGGACCAGTGGCATTTAAAATTTGAAAAATATTTTGCTTGAATAAATGCAGGAAACTGACAAAAATATATATTTCCTACACGAAATCTGATATGCGTATGGATCCCAGTTTGCTTTTCACTCCTCTTGCAGCTTACAAACAAATAGCCCACCTTCGCAAAGCCAACAGGAATGGCAGCCAAGCAGTGTCTATCAACGATTTGGCCAGGCCCAACGCTTCCAACAAAACTTGTCAAGATACTGTCCATGATCAACTTGTGAGATTGTAAGAATTTGCAGTAATTATTGCCTTAAAAATCACTTTATTTTAAGCAACTTCTGTTAACAAAGACATAGAGATGTTTGAATTTGCTAAAAAAACATTTATTGATGTTCTCATTTCAAAGCTCCAAAACATTATAACAATTGAAGGGCTTGTGCAAAAAGGAAATATATGAAAAATTTCTTTTGAGAAAATGAAGGTTGAAGTCTATCGTTGCACCCCACTTTTTCTTGGCATACCTAGTGGCGCAGCCAGGATTTCTTCAAGGAGGGGGGGGTGCAAAATTTTTTGAATAACACAGCCCAGGTGCAGTGATAAACCCCTCAGGATCTAGTCACAATAAGGATATCGAGGTTTTTCTCCCCAGGAGATGAGAGGTGTGTGCGGTTTTTTAACAGAACGAAAAGAAGTTCAATGCAATTGCGCACACAAAAAAAGTTTGCCCTTACACAATTGCATTCAAAGAATTTACTGATACAAACTGATTGGTAATGGTGATAGGCGAACCAAAAAAATTTACTGATGTAAGTCAAAATTTAACTCCATTGAAATTTAGCCCATGATTTTTACGTGAAAATTCATCAATCACATGTTCAAAATTAATGATTAGGTCACGGAAACATACAGCAATGCCAATCCATTCAAACAATCTTCTTTTGTAGTGAACCGAAAATAAATTTCAAATATCTCAGAGCACTAAACGAGCGCTCATTTGCTGTTGTAGTTAACGGACCAGTTGTCAATATTTAAAGAACTTCCAAAGATGATACGTATGTATTTTTTTAGCAGACAGCAACATGCCTAAAGTGTTGTACGGTAAAGAACCACCTTCGTGGCGAAGCCAATATGAACGCCATTGCATAAATTCAACCTCCACAGCGTCAATGCTGTCATCCACAAAGAGAAGTTGATCGAAGCAAATGTCATGCTTTACCCTGGCAGATGGTATTAACAACTGGGGTTTTATGCAATCAATAACATCAGAGCAAAATGTTTCGCTGAGTTACTTAAGCACTGTGTCAATAAAAGAAAAAAGACAGAACGCCTGAAAAACTGCAATGGTGAAACAGCCAGTGAATTTACTCTATTGGCTTACCGATTCACAATTCGTGGCATGGGTATGGATTCTCATAAAGACCTTCAACATGTCTAAAAAGTTCAACAAATATTTCTTCATTGTCCCTAAAAGTCTTTATCACATCTTTGCAACTGGTAATACTCGTTGCATCAAATGTAGTCAAAATAATTTCTTGATGCCTTGTAGCTTCTTTGCAACTGCTTTGGTAAGTTTCAGTGTAGCATTGATAACTTCTAGGCTAACCAAAAACCCAGCTGTTGTTATCGCTTTCAAACAAGGCATAGCTCTTTCAAGAACTTTTCCATCTCTTGATTCTGACAGTTGATCAAGAGAATCAGCAACCGCCGGATAAAATTCCTTGAAAACAAAGACAGCATCATAGTTCTCAATCCACTTTGTGGAACAATGACGCTTCAAACGCAAATGCGAAGAATCAGGACATTTGTTATTAACCTGAGCATGCAGCAGTGAAAGAATTAGAAAAAATACCGATATGTCTTTCATGGTGCTTACGAAAGCTTGAATTTCGAGCACTTTGCAAGCCAGAAACTGTCACCGACGTAACTTGTGCTATCTCTGATTGTAGCGTCTCTGCTACTTTTGTCCACTCATTAAACTTTTTTTGCAGTTTTTATAGTCTTCTAAAAAACATTACTGAGAGAATGTCGAGTTTTTAATTAGCAAATTGATGGTTTTGTTTCTTTCACAGTCTACAGTTCAAAGCATTTTGACTAAAATTAGAAAATTTAAATCGTCAACTATGAATCTAACCTCGTCAAGATGATTTGGTAAATAACTTGCCGGAAAAATAGAGACATGCTCTATTCTTGGCAATATTTGTGAAACTTTTCCAGAAAGCACAGAACTCGCTTTCACTCGTGCAAGCTAGTTGTTTTGTGCAATATTGCTATTAATGTTGTACAATATTCTTGCGCACCTCGTCAGACACGGATAGATTATTGCTGCATGATTCTTGCGCAAAAGAACTTGCTCGTGTGATTTCTTGTTTATATCAAGAAAACTATAGAAAGTTTGAAGCTCATGTGTTAATCTCAGGCATGAAGCCCAACGATAGCAGAAAAATTGTTTGCTTTGGGCATAATTTTACCTAGAACCAAAGGGGGGGCCATGGCACAGTCGCCCCCTCGCTGCGCCCCTGATTATACCTAATAACGTGGTGTTATTTGAGTCCCTAATGGTTGGTAAAGTGTGCCGTAACAGCCTTGTGTTGTTTAAAAGCATGACGGGTATCTTTATTTTCCGTAAAAAATCGCATATTGCCTTTTTGCACAACATTTTATTACGAGAAAAGATGATATGCCACACTCATAAACACGACTTCAAGAACATCACAGCACTTCTTGCTTGGACCGCTGTGGAAGAATTTGTTTAAGGCAGGGGTGGCCAAGCTTTTTATGCAAAGCGCCAACTCTTCTACCAACCCGTGTCGGATGCGCCATAAATGTAGGGCAGGGGTGGCCAACCTTTTCAGTCCATGCGCCAAAATTTTTCGCCACACAAGCATTCATTTGAAGATGCGCCACACAAACATTCATAGCTTTTCATTGCTCTCAAACGTGTAGTAATATATTTATACTTTGAAGTCAAAACAAGGCCATATTCAGCGGTGATCTCCAAAAAAAAAGGTCATCCCCTGTTTCGCTGCACCTTTTCCATCACTTTTGGCTTAAATATGCCACCAAACGTGAGGCCAACCAAGTGCGGACTTTTTTTTTTTTTTTTGGAGATGTTATTGGAGTGACAAATTTTTCGGCCAGATGAAAGGACACTTACCCAAATTGCCCGAAAAATCTTAAACCTGGAATGCGCCACCTCTAAACATGCAATGCGCCAAATTTGGCGCAATGCGCCACGGTTGGCCACCCCTGGTTTAAGGCATTTGGATATTTCATAGCCATTCTTCTCAAGCTCTTCTACATTACGATGTTCGAAACGCAGGCAAAAAATTCAAAATTTTGTTAAGGAACAAAAGATATTTGCTTCTGGATGTCTGCAACTCTTTACTGGAAAGTGCACACGAGTAATTTTGGTGCAACCTCAGGGAATCAGTATTGAAATTAGAAATTTTTCTTTTGCATTTAATATTCAGATACTATATTCTTCACCCTGAAGAGCATTTTTATAGCAAGGTGTGCCCAACTTCTGGACGAAGATCACACTGACTTTCTGCATGGAGAAGTCTTCCTTACTCGTTTTCTTGCTCTTTTAACTAATTCAAGATGTTTAGGCAGCATTTCTAAGTCCTGAAAACTGTTTGCCACCTCATAGACACCGAAACTTGTTTTGATGTTTCCTGTGGTTCGTAAAGCAATTCAATAATGCTCTAGCAAGTACCCATAAGCAAATGCTTTCTTAGCTGCTTCTCAATAAGACAAAGTCTTTGTCACAGTCCACATAGCTATGACCAGCAATCGAAAATTTATGCAAAACTTTTTCGGATCTTCCCTTTTAAATAAAAAAGTGCCAGAAAGCCACCATATAGAAGTTTTTGTACTGACCTCCGCAGGTATCGTACTAAATCATCAGCGTGCCACCGCATATGTCAGCTTCTATCACAGAAACATAAAAGGATAAGATGATCTCATTCGGTCTTTGGCCTTCTTCATTCTCTACCTAAGAGTGCACGAATCTATTTTCTTCCACATTTCTCGAATCATCCTTTGTTCGGATCAAATGAACCCGAAAGTTATACATCCACAGCTGTCTCAAAAAAACAAAGCAAAACAGATGAAGATATTTTGGAGACACATTAGTGGTTTTAAATTAAAACTTAAAAAAACCATTCCGGGATTCGGTCCTGATTCCTCTCAGTCATTTTTCATTTATTCTCCTGAATTTTTCATCTGTAGTTTATGTTGTGTTATATGTTATTTTTCATCCAGGTCTTTTCCATCAAAATTGTCACAGGTGCTGCTGGTATCTGATTTTGGAGATCCGAAGCCTAGATTGAATTCTGCATCAAAGACATGCCAGTAAAATGCCTTTGTAACAAACATGTCATCGTTTTTTCTTTTGATAACTAATCGGAATACTCCTGGCGCATTCTGGTTGTGCTCAAATAAGGCGGTTTTACCTTTTTGAGCGGTTTTACATAATATTTTCGAAATGGGTTTTGCATTCGACTATAGTGTGATTCATCAATTGGGAATGATATTATGTAATTTTTAACATCATCTACTACACCTTTGGAGATTCTGTTTGATCTATGCGCATGCCTTCCTCTTCCATCAGGTTTCAGACTGACATTACCATTTGAAGTTGGGCATTGATTCTCTAATTGCTAAGCACAAAAATTTTAGCCAAAGCTCTTTTGCTCTCGTACAATTCATAAATATTTTCATCCTTAGGCTGACCTACTTTCACTTTGTGCTGGAATGACATCGCTTGATGCTTTATTGCTCCATTTTTTATGTTGAGAAAGGAAGTTTTCAATTCATTCAAATAAAATGTGCTTCTGTGCTTCATAGTTTTTTGAAAAAAAGCCGGCAAAAAGTCGATGGCTTGCCTGAGATTCAATCTCTGATGAACACTTCAACCTATACTTTTTCAGGGCAAAGCAGACCTTCACATACTTGCTTCCCTTTCCGCATTGCGACCCCGCTTTTTGATGTTTCTATTTCATGACTCTGGGTTTGTTTTTCGTTTTCTTGTTTCTTTCTTTGCTTTTGCATTCTCTGGTGGAGCAACTGTAGAAAATGACGTTTTAGCGTATAGTGAAAATACAAGGAAAAGCGGTAAAGAACTAATGCTTACCATCACGTTGTATTACTGTTTGACGTTTGATCAACTTCAAATCTCTCGTCGTGGCAAACGCTGCTGGATTCAATCCCTTCCTCATATGGCGACTCTACATCAATGTCTCCGTCATCATCAACAGTATAATCATAACTCTCAAGATGAGCTGCTATAGCTTATTTTCCATTTCTGTTAGTTTTTGCCACGTGAACGAAACATACTGAAGTCAAGCTAACTCCATGTTTTTATGACAACCCTAAAGTAATCAGAAGTTTGACTTTTCAAGTATTTTTCAGCAAAGCAACATTTACGGTGCTGGAGTTGCAGCCTTTAGGCATGATTGACTTGATCATTCGTCAGCACTAGCCTACTACTTATGTAAACCTTTACCTATTATACCTTATGATAGTGGTGTCGTAAGGGCGGCAACCAAGTTCTACCGTTCATCTACTTTCAATTTAGAACAATTTCGTTTTAGTTCGAAATATATCAGTTTTTGAGCATCCAAAAAACTCCAAATCAGGGGTGTCAAACTGGTGGCCCGAGGGCCGAATGTGGCCAGCGACATAATATTTTGTCACCCTCGTAAGGAATTTGTGGCGCAGTGCGAATGGCTGATTTCCGAATTTGGTCTTCAAAAAACTGTTCTCCCAAAGAAAAAAATCTTTTCCGTTGAAATTACGTAAAAATCGCAATTATCGCCGTGATGAGAACATCTATTTTCAAAAAAAGGCTGAAGTAGCTATTGAGTGAAAACTGTGAGAAAATTCCTATTAAAAGCATTAGTCTCCGAAAAAGAAATATGTACAGTCATGTTTCTCAAGCTGTGTGCCGCGAATCTTTTTAAAGTGCTTTATACCAATACAGTAATAACAATTAAAATTGGAAAACAGTAATCAAACCCTAGCAGGATAGTCTATCCAAGCGACTTTACTCTATATCAGTAAATGTTGAAAATGTCTTAGCTGACTTTATTACTGTTTATTAATAGCAGGCCCTTTTTCAACAGTTACCAATACAGTACAAATTTTCTGCTAAAATTGAGAAAACGCTGCCATAATGTAATGGTCTACAACTGCTACGAGTCGCAGGTGGCATTACAGGTTACGGCGAGAGAGGTAATGACCTTTTTTTGGAGATCAGCACCATTTTTGGCTACATCACACGATTTCCGGAGAAGAGGTGATTTTTAAATAATGCCATTCGCCATCAATGAGAATATATTTGTGATCAACTGGTTTCCTGTGTCGGCAGACAAAAAAGTTTGGGGACCACTGATGTACAGTCTGACCTGCTTAATTTTTTTTACTTTTTCTGGTCCGCATAAAATCCAGGTATGGAAATGTGGCCCACAGCACTGAACGAGTTTGACACCCATGCACTTAGTTGTACTTTTTTCCGACTTCAAGCATTTCATTTACAGTGCCTGCTAGTTCTGCAGTTTAGCAAAAATAAAAGCATGTTTTTTATTTGCCATATTTATCCTCCATTCACGAGAAAGCGAATTGTATTGCTATATTTTGGACGGGACGTCCGCACTCGCTTGGCAATTGTTATTTCCGTGGTGTTTGGGCCACCTGTCTTTCACATAAAGGCGGGGCGTCCCGTTAAGTGTCTTGCCCAAGGACACAACAAGCGAACTTGCCAGCTTGTTTTCCGCAACCTCCCTTAAATGCCGAGCACCAAGCAGGGAAGCTGTAAATACCATTTTTTAAAAGTCTTTTTGTATGACTCGACAAGGGGAATGAACCTCATATCTACCGACTGCGAAGCAGACGCTCAAACCACTACGCCATCGCGTCGGTTTTTGGCTATTTGAGCAAGCTGCAATCTGGCTGTCATAAATAAAACAACAATTAAAGCCAAAACTAGCAGGAGAAGCATTCTATTAGGACTACCTCAGCGAAATAGACAAACGCCTTGTTTACTCTGTACAATCTCATACCTTGCTTCCAGAAATTACTACTATCAACAGTCTACAACATCATGTGTTGAAAAATGAGTTACTTGCACTCTTCACTGAACAAAAGAAAGTGTTTCCATTAAATAACAAATCATTTTATGACTCTGCTCTTGCCTAAGTTAAGGTTTGCACGTAATATGTTCAATTGTTGCAATCATCAGCATGCAATAAGAATATAGTTCTGACTTATATCCTTAATGACCTAAAATATTTTAAAAAATACGTGACATATTCCCTTTTTCCTTTGCCCTACCTCCTTTATTTCTGACAGTGCGTAAACAGCTTTTTTGTGCAAGGCGCAGAGCAGGGTCATCAACTTCTTGACGCGCAAAACTGAAATTTGGAAAAAATCAAGATATCTCGTTTTTGCATTAAGTCCTTCAATTGTCAGCGGCACATCTTTTGCTTTTGGACTCACGTATGGCATGGGCAGTGGTCCTCCAGCGAGTGCTTAAGAATTTGCAAAGCGAAAATTGTGAAAATAATGATTTTGCTGACGTCTGAAAAGTTTCTTTCAACCTTCCAGGCAAAGTTGCTCCACTCCCTAAAAAAGAAATACAAACACGCTTTTTGATGTGATCCTTTTTTGCGGTAAGCTGTTTGTAAATGCAACAAGTTTACTCGAATCTCCTTATCATATAATTACCTGCTAATCACCATTTCAATTGGCTACATTGTAGTGAACGTTTTACTAAAACTGTCTTATTTTGTCACGTAAGATTCTGATGATTATTCTCCAATCAAATAACGACATAAAAGCAGCTCAATTTTTGTTTGCACTACTTTTTCTTTATCCGTTTGAGGGATAATGTAACACATATGTTACATGATTGTTGATTGTTACATCATTATGACGTAATAATCATTTTTCTGAAATTCATTGTAATTTTGTTGTTACCAAACAATTAAGGAATTGTCTCAAATTTTATGAATTAGAATCTTATGATCCTTAAAGGATGATCCGATGGAGGGTTCAAATTCGGTCGTCACTTTTCACTGAATTAAACTTGATTCAAAATTTAATCGATTGTCTGAGTAATAGCAAAACATCATTATTTATCGTCAATCAGGCCTGTGTGGACGCCAGTGTGCAAGTGAAAGTGTACTGAGTATGCATTAGCTTGTTCAAAAAAATTGCTGTCCAAGTTGTTTTTACCATGAGGAAACGTTTTTTTCTTTTTGATCAAACCATCATCAATCTTGTTCAAAAATAAAATCATTTTTGAAATTCAAGTTCGTGATTCAACTTACTGTAGCGATGGTGCCACAACCAGCACTAACTAAATCCTCCATCTAACAGCAGTTGTCAGAATTAAATTGAATGTTATTCTGAAAAAGTTACCAGAATTTAATTAATATTTTATTCATTCTGACATTAAAATCAATTCTCAAGTCTGAAAAAAACGATTTTTCGCAATCCAAAGTTTGTAAGTTTAGTACCATCCAGGGGAGATTATTATGCCCTTGCAAACAACACAGCTAGTCGACCTTTTTGTTTGGTTGCAAATACAGCATAAGCAGTGATGGCATTTAAAAGTTTTAAGAATAGTCTATCTGAAAATTCATTCATTCATTTAAATTATGAAGAGTAGTGCCGGGGTGTAGCGGTATTGTTGTGGGCTTCGGAACGAAAGGTCTCGAGATCAAAAGAAAAGGCATCCGGAATTTAAAGTGATACGTTGCTCCAGCTTAAAGTCTGGTTTGAAAGCGAGTGTGTTGTGGTAGACATAAACTGAGTTAGAACGTCTGAGCCTGCGAAATGCAGGAAAAATGAAATAAATCTACGCTTTTATAAATCAATAATTTCTTATTGCTTTAATTGCCATTATGCTTTCATCGTGAATCTCTCTGTGGTGATACTTTATTAATTCTGTGTTGGGGCATGTTGACTACCACCAGAGCACGTAACTTTATGAGCTCTATTGCTTGTAGTAACGTCCTGCACATGCTCTATTGTTTAGTAGCGTAACGTTTAAGGTTGATGCATCCCAACTGTTAATTATAGCAATCGGTTGCAGGAGCTCATAACATTTTAAGAACAGGTTAGTACGAACCGGAGAGAACCGGCTAGATACCAGAATGGACTGCAACTGGTAAATTCACTGCTCTTTTTTAAAGAAATATTTTATGTTACTAACAACGTTGAATCGTGCTTTAATACGCCTTGCTCTTCTTCTAAAAGGTTTTTATGGAAGCAAAAAAATGCTGATATATAAATGAGATACACATATGAACCACTATTATATCTTTTTAGCCAGCCTTTCTTGTTGCGCTGGTTTCTAAATAAATCTTAAAACTAAATTCTGTAAGAAGAAGCTTGACTACTCACATGAGATGATTCCCACAATTACAAGTTGAATTTGTAATCAACAAACTTGAATTTGTTGCAATTTGCAATTCTAAAAATCTCAATAATAAAGTAAATTGAGTTAGCAACGAGAACTGCCATAATTTAAAATTGCATTGAGAGAGGTTTTTGAAAAATTGAATAGCTAATCATCCATACTACAAAGCGCAATTCCGTCAGTTTTCATTCCTCCTAAGCAAGTGGATGTGCAAACATGTAACTTATCACGATTGATCACTACCCGAGAACAAGGGAGGGATTGTTGACGTCACCATTCAATACAATTTTTTAATTCGCATTTCTTGACTGAGGAAAGCGGCTTTTGTTTAAACAACAAGCAACACCCGATTGTCCAATTTCAAGAAATTTCACCTTTTAGAAGCTCAGGTGGCATCATAATTAATGATTGATTGTAAAATTTGTCTTCTTTCCCTTTTCAACAACTACTAACCGTGGAATCGTGGAGAAAAGCGTTTCGGGAGATATTAACGAGATACTTCCTATAAATTTGGCAATCCAAGCTTTATCGACAACACAACAAGCGATTAGGCATTTAATTTTACTTTTAAACGACCGCTGGCATGGATTGGCAAATCGCACAACAGCATAGATTGATCAAGATGGTAGTCACGAGTTCCGTACTCTTGCGAGATTCGTTCGTCAAAAGACACTTCTCAACGATTCATTACTAAATTGTACATGTAGTCTAGTGATAGAGATCGAATGCACTTTGCCGGCAATACTTATTGCCATCATTAGCTAAAAGGCTCAAAATATGCATGTTTTAAAAGAAAACAAGTTTGTGTGGCGTAGATATGGCGTCATATTGAACAGATAACCAAGTGTTCTGTCACGAAAAAGAAAGCATCATTCATTCCGGGTATTATTGAATTAGAGCGCATGCCCTATCAATACCAGTTTGTGGTCTTCTTTTTCTTACTTACTTTAAACAGCATGTTGTAACGACTGTCAAATTCTTCCGTTGCAATTATCGACAATATTCTACGCAGGACAGCAAGTCAAACAAAAACACATTTCGAGATGATATTCAAAAATTAATGCTAAGGCGCATTAACATTAGCTTTTTGCGTCCAGGTTAACAGCATGTCATCTCCCTGATTTAACTTCAAGCTGCTACTTGACTCTTCCGCACCATTACATAAGTTATTACGCAAAATTATATAAGCTATTACCAGCACTTAATTTTTTATTTTCTATCAAAGTTGATTTCCTGTTGTTAATTACCCTATTTCTTTTATTTCCACTTAAAGACACTTTGATGCTTTCTCCGAATTGCTTTTTTGAATCATGAAAGTTTTTACTTGGAAAATTTATGAGAGTTAATTTTGGAATTAAGCTTTTTTCTGCCAACAATCGCATTAAAGTCTTTGATCAATCAGTCGATATTAGTTTAGTGCAATCTTCACGTTTGTTTTTTTACCACATATTGTTTTTTTCACTTTTTCACCATTCAGTCATTGACGGAAACACTAGATAAGATGAAGCCGTCCAAGTAGTGATTGGAAATTCAAAATTTTACGTAATTTTATTTCCTGTTATGTGCCACAAATTGCAATCAGGTTTCGCATCTATGCGACCTTCCACACATCATGATTCAAATCAAGACCATTTTCAATTTTGTTTAGAAAATGCTTGTACAGCTTTTAAAATAAAGGCGGTTGATTGAATAAAAACAAATTGCTGAAGCAAGCTTTTTAGAAATATAATATTGATCTAGTTGTTGAATTATTTCTGTCCATGTGCCATTGTAAAATAATGTGGCATTGTTAGCTATTATCTGCGATGAAAGAGTGATAATTCTTTACAAGACGATTAAATGAGATCTGGTTTATTTGAATTCATCTGCACTAAAATATTTTCGAAATCATAAGATAACTTAATGTATATAACCGTTGTAGAAGCTAAATTTTCCAACGTTGGATGCGATAATTTTCATAATATTGCCAAAGCAACCAGTATCAAAACGTGTTATAGTGAAGGTAGCTTATGGATTTCCTAAACTAATATCTTGATGTCATTTTGCTGCTTCGAGAGAGCAATAACGAATTTTTTTACCAATATGAACTCATGATATGATGCAAATCTGGGCAAAAATACGGAAAGCCTAAGTTTTCAAATGCCCACAAAGAAAGTTAGAATGTGACACACGGGCGAAATTGAGGACCGCTACAAAAAAAAGAAGCTTAGCTCCAGCTGGTTTTTTGTAAAAAAAGAGATGCGCTTGTGATCTTTTAAATACTATTTGTCCCCCAAGTACAGACACAATTACAAGTTTGTACACATACTCGCTGTTCCATTAAAACATATAAAGCAATTTACAGCTTTACTGCAGTACTGCATAGTCAGTTTCGAGAGCTGTGCCAAAACAATTGAGTGAGGCAACTAATTATTAAAATAGTTAGCATTTTGAAAAACTTTTGAAACTACCATCTGATCCAACTTCAGAACTGTCATTTTTTATAGCATTAGCTTGATGATCGAAATATTGCCTTCGGGAAACATTTGAATCACATAATCTTAAATTCACTTAACCCATTGATTCCTGAATTAATTTTTTTTCAAATTCCAATTTGCACCCAAGGAACTGTTGATGTATGAAGTCAAACCTCGCAAAATGCTTTTTTCTTTTATTTTTTGTGAAAACTGACTAATTTAGGGCTAAAAAACGTCTGGACCATATGGTGAAGTTATTTTTTTGTTATACTTATATCCGTTTTAGGACGATTATTGCAAGCTATAAGTATTTTATTAGTGTCAATTTGCTGCACCTTGGCATAAATATTATTTAGCGAACACATAAGCTGTATGACGTCATAATGACCTCATTCTGTTTAACTTTTTGAGGGATAATGTAACACATACCAGTATGTTACATGATTGTTAATTGTTGTATCATTATGATGTAATAATCATTTTTCTGAAATTCATTGTCATTGCGTTGTTACCAAACAATTAGGGAATTGTCTCAAATTTTGTGAATCAAAACCTTATGATCCTTAAAGGGTTAAAGGTCATCAGGAAACCGGTATTATATTGCGCTGTCTGTCTGTATTTTTTAGAATATTTTTGAACTGCGCTTAAACTTTTCGTTTTTAATGCTCTGGGACTTGCAGGCAATTTTACCCTTTTTATTTTAGAGGATATGTACTATCCTGTAATTACGATTCATAATCATGCAATTTGGAAAACGAAATTTTTTTAAAAGCTGTGAAGTCACAAACAACAATTCACCAGCTTTTCATTGATCACGCAATTTTCAGTTTACTGTTCCGTAAGATAAGTTTCAAAGCAATCTATGCATAATCCAACTTTGCACTTGCTACACATGGTTTGACTAATTGAATTGCAGGTCTCTCCAGCACACCGTTTTCGCTTTTTGAAAGATACAGCTTTGACAAAATAGTCAATTCTATCATATTTCGTCATCTAAAGCCATCTAAAAGATTACGAGTTTGCTTGAAGTAATTGAAGAATCGTTGCTTCAACATATCCAACAAAGGCCAAATTTACCTAATTTATTAGTAGAGACCTATTGAGTGTTATCAGCACAATGCAAGCTTTGCATTATTTGCACAAAACAGTCTTTTGCATTGCTTCATACACCATATAGTTATGCACATCGTCACCTTGATTCCTTTAAAGCAGGGGTGAGGAACCTTTTTGCATGTGCGGGCCAACTAAACTATTGATATTGTTGAGGCGGGCCGGGCTGCAACAAGCTCATGTAATAGCATCAAAAACAGACAAAGTTCCTGAAAAACAAGTGAATTGAGTCTGCTCAGTGAATAATATAACACAATGATAATAATACAACACAGCTAAAACATAACTAGCGGTAACACAACTCAATAATTATTATGACATGGACAATATATCCTAGCCAAAAGAACCCAGAAGAAAGTAGAGTACTTTTATGGCCACTAAGTCAGAAGCAATAGCTCGATCAGTGCGAAGTTTGGTGCTGTTTGTTGCAGGATAACACCTCAACATTTGGTGACAGATTTTTGATGATAGCAGCAATACGTCATCTAAATGTGCGTCTGTCACTTCTGTTCTGAACTGATTCTTGCAGTGCTTCAGTTTTGAAAATAGCTGCTCGCATACGTACGTGCTTCCGAATAGCAGTGCCATCTTTTTACGTGCTGCACCAAGTTTGGAAATTTTCTGATGGAAAGAGATATTTTCTGTAGAAATTGATCAAAGACACATCATCCAAGTTAAATTTGTTTTTAAAAGTTCGTTGCATTGCAGCTCAATAAGTTCCATTTGCAAGTTTTGTGGAACACTGCCAACGTCCACATTGAACCGAGAGCCAAATAAATTCAGGTCGCCTGAATAAAGAAGAAAGTCTGCAAAACGTGACGCGAATTCAACTTTCAGTTCACGAAGGGTCGTAACGAAAGTAAACGGATCAGCTGGCTGCCTTTCTTGAAGATTAGGAAAATGAGCATAGTTACACTGCTGAAGTTGATGTTCCCACAAACAAAGCCTCCGTTCAAAAGCTGTAATGTGCCAATACATCTCATTGCGCAACTGGTTATTCTCTTGAAGTTTCAGATTTAAGTCATTTAGATGAGTGGTAATGTCCACCAAAAATCCCAAGCTTGAAACCCAAAGTAGATCATGAAAATGTGAGACATTCTTGTTTTTGCTAATCAGGAACGTTGCTATCTCTTCACGCAAAGCATAAAATCGTTGCAACATTTTTCACGACTAAGCCATCGAACGTTGCAGAAGTAGGTTAGGTCTCCAAATTCAGCTTGCGTCTCTAGTAAAAATGGCTGGAATTAGCGATGATTTAGTCCACGGGACAGAATTAGATTTACTGTTTTTTACCACCACGTCCATTACTTCCTTCAGTTTGAGAGATTTTGCGCACAGTGCCTCTTGATGAATGATGCAATGAAGTTTTTTGATTTTGTGAGAAATCTCAAGGTCTTTCATATGCCTTTCCCGTCCGACCATTGCTGATGCACCATCTGTAGTAACACTGATAAGTTTTGACAAATCAAGTTTCATGTCTGTCAGTACTCTCTGCAAGGTAATGAAAATATCTTTTCCTGTAGTAGTGTCGTTCATTGTCATTAACTAGATAAACTCTTCTGCAATATCTAAATTCGGCATTACTCCTCGTATAAAGACAGTCAGTTGTACTGTATCTTTTAAATCTGTACTTTCGTCAAGAGCTACAGAAAAATAGTCAAATCCGACACAGGTGTCTTTTAAGCTCCCTCTCACATCTGCTGCTAAGTTTTCAATTGGTCTTGTGACTGTTCTTCGAGAAAGACTGACGTTAGAGAATAACAACTTTTTCTCAGGACAAACTAAGTCTACCACCGCCATCAAACATTCCTTCACGAATACGCCTTCTGCAAAAGGCATCATTTTTTCGGCTATTGACTTTGACAATGCATAACTCGCCTGAGCATTTCTTTCACTTTTTCCCCTCTTCCTTGTAAAAACAAAGATTGTTAAAGCAAAGATTGTGCCAGTCGAAAAGTTTCGTCTTTTCTGGCCTGACCACTCAGTTTCATGAACTCGGCATGCCTAGTTTCGTAGTGTCGCTTGATATTGTACTCTTTGTTAACAGAAACAGAATCATGGCAAATGAAGCAAATAGGTTTCCCAAAGTGCTCTTTAAAGAAGTAATCTAAAGTCCAAGATTCCTGAAACCTTCTGCATTCTACGTCAACCTTTCTGCGCTTAGCCGCCATTTTTTACAATCCTGACTGCAAATCTGCCATTTTCAAGCGTTATCCAACGCAACTGTAACTGCATCTTCTATACGGAAGGGATCTCTGTACCAAAGTGATAGCATGCGCCACGCGCGTGATGTGTGCGAAGGAATTTGTAATAGAATGATACTACATTTTTCATATTATTGCATTTTTGGTGATGACGGGACAGGCCCTGCTGATGAGTCCAAAAGGACGAAACACATCCAGGGATGGTCTTGTCAAATTATGGGAGGGGGCTTTTAATATTTGCAATTCTATTACTTTGTGAAATAACCACGTCAGTGGTGTGAACATGCATATAAAGCGGGGAGATTGCCTTTATGACTCAATAAACCAACGCAAATGTATAACGCAGTACGTAATAATACTAATTTACAGAATTTAAAATGTATCAATTAACGCAGCTGCGCCAGCTTTACAGTATTGTACAAATATTTGTTTGAGCCAAAACAAAATGTTTTACTAAACATAAGCCATAGCTCCTGTACATGTAATGGTGACCATGTTGATTTGTTAATGAAGACTAAAAGTATTCAAAAAGAAAGATGCCACAAACTACCATTCGTAATTTTTAAAAGTGTAAGTGGGGGGCAGGGGGGGGAGAAGATGAAACATAGTCGAAATTGATGGCGTCGCCCAAATGGTGGTCGTCTTGACCCATAAAGAAATGAGCTGTTTAGTGGTATGCATGTTCGACGATTTGGTGAGCCCGCCTTCGTATTAATATTGGTGATATTAAGATTTTTGCCAGGGCTGTTTGCTTTAATTCGGCCTTAGCATGAAAAGGGGCCCTGTCTTTCCTTTAAGTCATACAACCTATTGCAATAGGCGCCTATTAAGCTCTTTTCAAACAAAAACATTCCGTCTCAATTCAGTGTTACAGATTGATGCTATTATTTTTTAATTTTGATCTTTTCGTTAACTTGGGATTTTATTACATTTAACTTTGCCTCTAATCCAGACCTCCCTACTTTTAAATGAAGATTAGTGTTTTGTACCGATAGGCCGATCCTTGCAATTACAAATGTCAGTAATGGGCTTTACCATTTATGTTTGCTATCAAAATAATAGTGGATAATTTTTCTGCCTGCTGTTGTTTCCAGTAAAGAGTTGCAAGCATTGCGATGTCATTTAACATTATGACATCGCAATGTGTTTTGATCCATTATTATTAGGATTGCTACTCATCACTTCTTCGTCACTGTAGGCGAATTAATATGAACTAACGTCTCTGACCGCGTGCATGTTCCTTGGCCCTGGCATAAACGCCGCCATGAAAAGAGCAAACTAACCCGAAATGAAGCACTCACGGTTCAGTTATAGCAGTAGCGGGAGCCCCCACCAATAATGTTGAGATCAAAAACATCAAATCAGCTGGCTGCTGCGACAGCCGCGCCCAATTGCAAAGGAAATTGCTTCAACATTTAGATCATATGTAGCTCGACCCCTACATTTTGTTGCAAACGATAAGAAAAGACCATCGTAATTTTCTTGGGTGATCACCAAGTGTTTTGCTTGGAGTAGGCTACATATTGAAATTTGTAGACTTTGAGTCTTTTGGAATAATTTCGTTGATAATGCCAAACATTCATGCTATCGAGAAAGAATGGACAAAATATACCAAAGGATTTAGTTTTTCTAGAAATTGCAGTTGTCTGAACTGCAGGCACTAAACTTTTGTGTGTTTCTAACCGGTAGACTACATTTCATAAACATTTGGAGACTTTAGTTTTTGATGGATCAATTTGAAAACGTCGACAGACAATGCAAAAGAAGCATGCTTGTGAGGAAAAGCAGTCAAAATGTACCAAAGAAGTAACTTTGTTTAACAATTGCAAGTTTGTTAGCTCTAGTAGGATAATTGTATTACAACTAAAAATGAAACATGATGTATGGCAATCAAGTTTTGATCAGCCATTATAAACTAATCCTTAGCCTCAAGTAATTGCATTCACATATTGCTGGAAAGGAAGTTTCCTGAGCTTTCAAAGGAGAGTAATTGTTAATACTTTATTATAAGGTTTTTGCATTAAAGTCACCTGTTTTTACTGAGCTCACCACTATTTGGAAGGGGTAAAAAGTTACATCACAGGTCTTAAAGTTCAGTTTTTTCAGTATAAAAATTAATTCAACTGGCGCGATGGCAGGGTTTCTCAAACTTTTTTACTCACGGAACACCGAATCTTATCATTTTAGCCCACGGAACACTTAGCCAAAAATGTTTTAACTCAAGTTTGTCAAGAAATAACAGATGTTAATTTTGCGATCAAAAAACTAAAATTACTGAAGTTCCTTTCAAAACAGAACAAAGCAAAGAAAATAATAGGTTAGGATCTTATAAAATAAAAGGAATGCAATTTATCACTTTAATGAGAAGGATGAGCTTGCATAGAGGCAGAAAGATGTTTAACGTCTGGCCTAATAGTTGATAGTTGAATGTACATATCTGCTTCAGCATCCAATTTGTTCCTGTATTTTGTTTTTGTGGACACATATCGTAAAAACCCTGTTTCACATAGGTAGGTTGTTGCGAAAGGCAAGAGTTTCTTCAGAGCTTCTCTTGCAAGAGTAGGGTATTCTTTTTGCACACTTAGCCAAAACTTGCTTGAGAGGTGGCTTGTAAATTGCAATTTCAAATTACCGTCGCTTGAAAGTTCGATGAATTCTTCCATAGTTTTTCCAGTAAATGGAGCAGTCGAACAACTAAATGGATTACGAACCCAATCGCAATTGAACATCCCCTTTGGAAAATATAGAAGAAAAGTATTTTGCAGTTCCTGCAAGTGTCGCACAATATCGCTTTTCACAGATTGATCTATTGTGAGATTATTATCTCCAGGAAAGTTTTGCAGCAAAGGGAAGCAAGCGAAATCGTCGTTTTTTACATTTTTGCACCAAAATTTTAGTTTTCGTGTGATGGCTGTAGCATGATCTTTTACAGAAAAAACAGTTGTGTACTTGCCTTGCAAGCGTAAATTAAAATCATTCAACTTGCCAAATATATCAGCCATATAAGAGAGATACTACAGCCATTTTGGCTCGTGCAACCTGCATGATAAACCAAATTTGTTTTCTTCAAAAAATATCAATAGTTCATTTCTTAATTCAAAAACTCTCGCGAGCACCTTACCTCTGCTCAACCAGCGCACAGATGTGTGCAACAATAAATTGCAATGAATACTTCCCATTTCTTTGCAGATAACAGAAAAAATTGTGACTTTCAGTGGTCTTAACTTGACAAAATTGACAATTTTTATCACATCATCCAAAACATTGCTAAGTTCAGGAGGAATGCCTTTTGTAGCCAGTTGATGTCGGTGGAGTGCACAGTGGGAGTTGGAACATTCCGGATTTTCTTTTTTAATACGTGACACCACACCTTTTATAGAGCCTGTCATGCTTTTAGCTCCTTCGGTGCAGACATCCAAGCATTTTTTCCATGGAATTTTATTTTCGCTCTTAAATATATCCAAAATCTTGAATATCTCTTCTCCTGTGGTAGAAGTGGGTAAGGTCTTGCACAAAAACAAATCTTCTTGAATGTCTCCATCATAGACATAACGAACAAATGCAAGCAACACAGCCAACCCTGCCACATCTGTCGACTCATCCAGTTGAAGACAAAAGAAATCGACCTGCTGTAAACGAGAGCATACTTCAGATTTTATATACATTCCCATGTCATCTATACAACGGCTAACAGAACTGTTTGATAAAGGAATGCTTTCCAGCTTTTGGTGGTCACTTTCGTTAAGCAAAATTCTTGCAGCTTCAAGCATGCAAGGCTTGATAAGGTCTTCGGCAATTGTGTGTGCCTCACCTGCTATAGCAATTCTTTTACTTATTAAATAGGACACTTCCAATAGTTTTTCGGTGGAAACTGTTGTTGAATGAATAACTTTTTGCATGTCTTTCACTTTGCCAAGTCTGGCCTTAAAAAACAAGATGTCTTTTCCAACTAAGTTAGGGTGATGGCTTTCCAAATGTCTTTTCATTTTGGCAGGCCCAAGAGAACTATTATGTAACAGTTTTTGGCATATGACACAAAGAGCACCAGGGTAGTCTTCAGAACCTGTTCAAGTAAACCCGAAGCCCAAGTAACTCTCGTCATATTTTCGTTAAACGCCAAGTTTATTGGAATGACACTTTGGGCCACTGGTAGGTACAATAAGGTCGCTGTTTGCTAACAAATTATTATCACTGTTTTCAATTAAACCATTATCTTTTACATGTTCAATTTGTTTGTCATTTGTTGGAGGCAAATCAGAATCATCACAGGTATTTTTGAGGTTTCCAGTTTTCAGCCAGCGATCCATTAATAAAAAATATGCGTATGTAAGCTAAAATAAACGAATTAGCAGATATCAACACTGCACCTATGCATAGAAATAATTTAATAAAATAGTAACTCATTTAATCAACAAAGTATTAAAGTTGGTAGACAAAATACTAACTTTTGAAACATGTCTTTCAGCAAAGCATTTTTACTCTAGTCTAGACTCCCTTTAGCCCAGCGGCCCTAACTAGTTGTGAAATTTCTTATCTCTGAAAGCAAAAAAGCCAATGCTTCTCAACCTTTTCAGCCTTCGAGACGTCCGGTATCATGCGATATGTGACCTCAAGTAACTTCGCAATATGTACAAAATAGGAAGAAAAAGCTTTCTTTAAACCAGAATAAGTTTAAAAAAGAAAACAGTCGTTTTTTTCTATAAATTTATTTGTCATGCTCAGTTTTTTTGCTCAGTAAAAAGTTAAAAACTTCGCGGAAGTCGCGGAACACTTTGAGTAAGCTCATGGAACACCTGTGTTCCGCGGAACACAGTTTGAGAAACGCTGGCGTAGTGGTTAGAGCGTCTACTTTGCAGTTGGTAGACATGGGATTCAATCCCCTTTTCGAGTCATACCAAAAGATTTTTAAAAATGGTATCCACTTCCCTGCTTGACGCTCGGCCTTTAGGGGAGGTTGTGGAGAACAAGCCGGCAAGTTCGCTTGTTGTGTCCTTGGGCAAAGCACTTAATGGGACGCCCCTGCCTTTATGTGAAAGACAGGTGGCCTAGACACCTCGAAAATAACAACTCCCAAGCGAGTGCAGACATCTCGTCCAAAATATAGCAATACAATTCGCTTTCTCCTGAATGGGGGATAAATATGGCAAATAAAAAAACAAAAAAATATTAATTGTTCATCATATACACTATCGGAATCGCCTTGAAATAATCTCTAATTTGTTGAAAAAAGTTTGAAAATCACTTGAGCAATAAGGTCATAAATCACTTTTTTAATAACCTGATTTTGCAAAAAGGGTGCAATTTTTGAAAACATCTTGATATTGTGATCTGCGATAGCGAACATTTGTGTTAATCGTACGAGACATATTATGACGTCATAGACCCAGTTTGAACGTGCAAGCGAAATAGAGGAGAAAAAATGCTTAGAGGGCTTGAAGTGCTTAAATAAAGAATTACTCGTGACATAATCAAATAAACATTAATTGTTATAAAGTTGTTTTTATCAAAAGCAGCTTATTTATATCTCATGAAAGAACGTTTAATCGCGTTTGTGCGACGAGTACTTTTTGAGAAAGAACAAAAAACAGATTGTTCAATGAATCGTTGATTGTGACGTCATTTTAGACCCCAAACAAATGAAATTTTTTGAAATAAGCGAAGTCGGAAGCTGGTTTTTGTTTGAGCAAAAAGCGGTTGTCCTCTGTCAGTAATACAAATTCTAAAAAAATTATTTTTGTTTATGACGTCACCAATTCCCTTATGATACTCACCACGGCATGGTGATCAATCGTGCCATGTTTGATGCTTGCACCTATTACAGTTTCAGAGGAGTTGATACAGACACACAGACAGACAGAATTGCACTTTACATATTAGATTTGACTTCAAAAGTCAATAAAACGCGGTTGCGTTTTTACCGATCTTTTCTGGGACGATCAATGTTAGTGGGGAATTATTTTTGTCCTTTGGTACTACTCAAGAAGAAAATGCATTTGTCAAAATTTGTCAACAAACAGCACAAACACTCCGTCTCGATGATGGAAGTCGCTGGCGACTAAGGATTTTTGAACACTGTTATACGTTTCTTCGATGTAAAGGCGCTAATTGCTGCTCAAACAAGCGACCGCGACTGTCGAGTAAGCTTAGCTCACATGACGTGATTTGGAGTGGCATTTTTAGACCACATAACAAAAATAAAAAGTATCGATAAAACTCAATTGCAGGTTGATATAATAGTCAGTTACTTTGAATTTTCTTTGAGAATGCGAAAGTATAGACTCAAAGCAACTTGTAATGCAGTGTTGGTCAGACATTTATAAAATAAAATCGTCTTTCGCAATTAATTGCAATAGTGGTAACTTTCAATTGTAAACTATCTTTAAGCGAGCAAAGTTTTTACTAATGTTAAGAGAAGTGAATCAACAAAAATGTTTTTAGTTGGCTGCAAAATAGCTTGAGTAACAGGCACAATACCGTGATTGAATTGCCAAGAGCTTAATATAATTTTGTAGGAGTGATAACACCTGCTATCATAAACTTCGCTTTCACCTCCTTTGATGAACTTTGCTTTGATGATCCCAAAGCAGGTAACAAAGAACATTCTGCCGGGTGCAAATTTTGTGCTAATAGAGTTGTTATTATTACGGAAAAACTCGCCACAACATCTTCCTTTATACGACATGCAAGCACATTTCATAAAGCCAGACAAGATATTTTATAGTTGCCTATTAAGGTCATTTTAATTTTTTTTCGGAAGCATTCTGAAATGGGCATGAAAAATTGTTTGTGTAGACGATAAGGTCGTGCGTTCAAAACTCATAATGGCTACGTTTTTGTATTCTATGAAAAAATTTACGCTTTACGCAATTTCTCCTGTTTGGTTGCACTTTCGATAACGGAAATGCCCAGTGCTAGCAGTTCTGGTAAACTTTCCATGACACCAATTCGTGACAATAATCCGGGTGGTCGCAAAAAAAAATATCGATCTGTCTTCAAACAATATCTAATCGCGACCTTTAGTCAGGTCTCAACAATCCTGGCCAATTTATTACCAGCGTTGCCAAGAGAAAATTTTGGGTATCCAAATGAATTTTTCGGTCTTGCTTTTGGACGCAACCAGTGGGGCCACGGGCCATGCCGGTGTGAATTTTACAAAAATTGCCAAAATGTTATGACCAATGTGATGGTGTAGTGGTTAGAGCGTCTGCTTCGCAGTCGGTAGACCTGGGATTCAATCCCCTTGTCGAGTCATACCAAAAGATTTTAAAAAATGGTATACAGCTTCCCTGCTTGGTGCTCGGCATTTAGGAAAGATTGTGGAGAACAAGCCGGCGAGTTCGCTTGTTGTGTCCTTGAGCAAGGCACTTAACGGGACACCCCGCCATTATGTGAAAGACATGTGGCCCAGACATATCGAAAATGGCAACTCCCAAGCGAATGCGGACGTCCCGTCCAAAATATAGCGACACAATTCGCTTTCTCGTGAATGGAGGATAAAGATGGACAACACAAAGATGAGGAAGATAAGAAGAAAAGATAGAAAAGCGTCTCCGAAAAAGTTGATTTCCTAAAATGATCCTTTGATCCCCTAAAATGTCTGATCTTGGAATCAAATTAGCCGATCTTGACTACAACACTGCTTTTCATGAAACAAAATTTATATGGAAATACAGGTCTCCTATGCTTTAAATGCATCGAATAAACGTGATCCTGTCTCTAATACAGTTCTTTTTTTAGGTACAATGTTTTGACATCATCCCACAATCTCCGTTGTTCTACAAAAACCCCAAGCCGTGAAAGATGGATAAGTAATAAAAACAACCATATAGTGCATACTGGTGTGTTTAGAAATGCTTTTGTGGGGGTGGGCGAATATAGCTGACTGTGGGACTTATACAAACTTGTTTCAAAGTACTTTTTACGCTTATTTTGGTCTCAAATCGAAAATGAGGACTATGGTACATTATTTCCCCAGAGTTTTTCCTAAAGTGCTGGCTATTTTCTGCTGATGAGGTTTAACTATCTTTGAAAATAATTGTTGCAAAGTTTGCTTTTCATCGGACTAGGTTTGGTTGCCCAAGCGGCAGTTTTCTAACGTCTTTGGCATCATTTTTTCACGTTTTTTCTAGTAGAAAGCACTCTGATGGACAAAAAAATTTACTTTAAACCAATACTCCACTTCAGAACATAAAATATTCTAAAAGTTCAGACAAATTGGCCAAGAGTATGCAAAAGTATCATCAATCTTATTCTACTTTTGTGCTCGAGAGCGCCACTAGTGATGATAAGATGTTATGGAAAATCTTGCTAAGCACTGATTCGAATCAAATAAAACTGGTATTTAATCCTTTCAGAGAATAAAATACTGTCAGCCGTTAAAGAAGAACGTAAATTAAACAAAACGTTTTATTTTTGCGGTCGTCCAAATGCAAATACTTTGTCTTTTGGGAGCACATGTAAAATGTGTGATGGTAGTAGATTAAATCCAATACTGCAAAGTCACTTTACCATCCACCGTGTTTTGTAGAGTGAACCAAATTTGGTAAATGGTAAAAACCCTGTAATATATTGCTTCACCTATGCTACGGTATGATTGCGCCAATAACCCAAGCTTTTTAAGACCTTTTCAGAACATCAGAACACGTTTTTAATGCTTGTGACAACTTTATGTAGATATATAATAATCACATTTCTTTCAAATAAATTGCCATGAACATCCGTAAAGTCGGGATTTTTAACATTGTTCAAAAAAGTGTCACATTACAATTTTTAAAAATTCTAAGTTCTAATGCATTCAAAACAATTTTTTCAAACGGTGTCTAAGGGGCAAAACTATGGTAAAACCTGTTAGTCATACCAAGGAATTTTTTCGTTGCGAGTACAACTGAAACGATTATTTGGTGCAAAATCGCTTAATGTGAAGAACCAAAGCGGTACTTTATTGTACCTTCAGCGACCAAAATATTACTGCAATCTAGGTGGAATGTTTAAGAGGTTGCCAGTCACTTTAAAATTGACGTTATCGTTGATTACGTGATAAGCTGTGGTGACTAAACGCTTGTGTGGCGACGTACTCATCGAGAGGCAATTGGCACAAATCACAGGGCCCCATCACTAACGTTGGGGTTTAGAATATCAATTCATCCAGCTACGTTGGCTTCAACCAGAGGAAAGTTGTTGAAGCAGTAACAACAAGTTGATAATTTGTCTGCTCAGTTAGTCATCGTCCCTAAATCAAATGCTGTTCAAAAATGGATCAAATGAAAACATATTGAGCAAGCTAAGCATAATCTTTATTTCCATGATATTGTTTTCTCTATTCTATTAATGGATAGTCAACAGGAACGCAATTGAAATTAAACTGGGGGCAACGCCAAAGCAGCAATTGTTTCCAAAAATACAATAATTGGAAATTAAGTAGGAGGCGTATATAACGACTTGGTATACTCCTCCTTTCGTTACTAAATTTGTGATCTGGTTGCGCCTTAAATCTATGAGCTTGTTTATTGCTTACTCGTAGTCAAGGGGTTTATGGGTTTTTCTTAGTTTAGAAGAGTAGCAGATATGTCTTCCATACAATGCAGTTTTATGGGGAATTTGTTTTCTTTTGATTTCTCTTTGAACTTTTTCAAGTCCCAGCTGGCTACGCTCTATTTTTCTTGAATTGACTACTAATTAATCAACATTGTTTTCTTCCTGGTTGTTTACAATTTCTTCCCAACGTTAAACAAGATTTTCAATTCTTTCTTAGTAGAAATTACCCGGTTTCGACTCGAAAAATTTATCCAACCAAGCTCTCAATTGTGCGTCATTATCGAAGGGAACTCGTGCATAGGATTTGAAAGAAATCAGTGTAGGTGGAAATCTGTTGATGCAAAATCGGGAGATTGCGGCGGATGTCGGAGTGCTTCCAAGCCATACCTTTGAGTGGCCACCATGATCATTCTGGCAATATGAAGGCGGATGTTGTCGTTTAGTGAAAGGTGGAAGATTAAAATTAAAAAAACGGCGGGAACTTAGTTGCCAACGCAATACTTGAGTATCAAAAGTAAAAGTATTTTCGTTTTGTAGTAATATTGTCCTGAATTAGTCGTAAATGATATAATACATAGCAGTGGCGGCTCGTTTATGGAAGCTGCCGCCCCACTGATAATTAAAAAAAAATCAAAACCTCAACTTAAGAGTAGAACATTTTTGTTGTGTAAATGGTTGACGAGTAGAACATTTTGTTACTGTTAAATTGTTGAATTATTAACAATTTATGAGCTTATTTTAACTTTCATGTTTCTTGGTTCCATTTTTAATTCTTTAATTTAACGTTTATTTTGGGCAGCCCTAATGGGGTAATCGCACATTTTGAGAAAAGCGGTTAGAATTTGAAAATAGCTCGAACATTGCGTGAACTGGTTAGCTAGTGTTAGTTAAGCTGGAGAAATTCCTTGTTTATAACTGAAGCCGACTAGCGCAGACGTCTGTGGCGATTGGCTGCACCATTTTCGAAGTTATGTAAAAAGCGATGATTCATACCTAGGTTTGGAGAGTAGGGAAGTTTCCCTGAGAACAGTCTC
Source organism: Trididemnum clinides (assembly GCA_963675345.1). Lineage (NCBI taxonomy): Eukaryota > Metazoa > Chordata > Ascidiacea > Aplousobranchia > Didemnidae > Trididemnum > Trididemnum clinides. The sequence goes on from OY776288.1 coordinate 36,543,307, forward strand.
CACCATTGGCGTTCTTTGAAACTGGACTTGTTCAAAATTGAACCAATCAACGATTTAAAAAAGTTTTATTTTTTGATATTATGAAATGCATCCTCCTTATTGGCCGGGCCACCTCCCCAAATATGGCCGCGCATCTCCAAAATTGTTAAAACCGCCCTAACTTTTGAAATAGTTAAATGAGAAATTGTAATCAAAAGATTTGAAAGGCTAATATTTATATCTCTTTTAAGAGGATACTTTAGTCTATCTCAATTAACAAAGAAGTTGTTCACAATAATACAGTTTTTATAACTTTTTAAAGCGACAATTTACAAAATTTCAGAATTTTCATTTTCACTGATCCGGTAAAACATTCTGTATTGGTGATTGTAATATATTAAAAGTTGTAGTTTTTTATGTTGATTTTAAAAATACTTGTGAAAAACAATCACACATTTAGTTGTAAGAGGAAACACAGCATGTGCAGTGCCAGTGAAACATTTAAAACTCTTGGTCATCGGTATTTGGTATCATTCTTTCTGATCACAAATGTAACAGAGGATTCAAATTATACAGTAAATTGTTATTCAGTTATGCAAAAATTTCCTGGGGATTAAATCTATCATTAATACTCATATCGATCAACACGCCAAGCGTTTTTGAGTGTCAAAATGTTTTATGAGCTTTCTAGATATTATCCATTGACGTGTAAGTCAACAGCGTTGCTCCATTCCGCATACCACAGCTAATGTTTCGATAACCGCTTTGAGTGACGCTTCGCTGCCTGGTTGAGGCAAGGATGCAAACAAAACCATGGGTGAATGATGAATCTTTGCAATATCACTATCGAAAATGTTTTGTGTCAGAGGAGGCTCTTTAGTGCTGGCAAAGAGACCATTGATTATTTTATTGTAACAGGTAGCTTCAAAAATAACCGATGGAATTAGAAATCTACGAATAGAGCTGTCAGAGGTTGATAGTGTCGTGGATGGTTCCTCACTTTCGCCACAGCTATCTCTGGTTGATTTTGTTTCCCTTACAGTTTGTAATTGCATTATGGCGTTATTGCGAATTTCCTCATTTTCATCCGCCAGCATTGCAAGTAGCTCGTTTTAGAGTTGCTAGGAAATCATTCCTGTAAAGTACTTGAAAACATGGCTCTCGCATTTGATCCTCAGGAAAATTTTTTAATTTGTTTGAAATATGAAAATAATTGTTGGCCCCAACAGTAATGAAATTATGCTCCTTTATTTGAAACCACAATGGGAAACAAACGGTAATGCAAAATTTGGCAAGAATAACCAAGTTGGTGGATGAATGTTCCTGGGATGCACGAAATCTCAAAATGCAGCCCGTCAAAGTTAACCACCTCGCCTGGCAAAGGGGTTCTACTTTCAAATCAGACACATATTTAATATTTCCCGATATTAATCGAGTAGAAACTTTGTAAGCGTAATATTGACCTGAACCAAAAATATGAATTATTTCTTGACCCAAAACTGGAAAATTAGGAATTGGGGTTTTGTCAAATTTTGCTAAACTCCAATCAGATGCATCACCACATAGTTGCTGATCCATCGAGTACGGTAGACCAGGGACAAATGCAACGCGGCTCAATTGTAACAGTTCAGATTTCCAGCGCTTTATGCGTTACAGAAAGTCCATAAATTGATCACGGAACGGTTAAATACGTGGGATGTATATCCAGGAAAGTAGCAGCCGCTCCCCAAACCCCTCAATTGGGGGGGGGCCAGGCCAACTTTGGGGACCCAAATTAGTCTGAAATTGCTTTTTGGCTACGTGACTATTTTCAGTTCAGCAGACTTGTTTACAACCGATTTAAACTGTAGGAAGAAATTGGCTTGTGACATCATAAGTGAATGCGACGTCATTTTATCTCGCAGAATCTAGAATATTTCGATTGATTTTCTGGTAGAATCTTGAATATTCGATTGACGTAACAATGCCGTTGTTACGCAACAATCATAGAATGGTCTGGAATTCTGTTTGGCTATAAATACCGGGACCATATATATATACACTGCAGAGTGCAGATAAAGTATTTTATTGACATTGTATAGAATGAAACGTTCAAAAAGTGGTGCTCAAAAGAGAAAAGAAGCAGCCACTGCTCGAGATGCTGTAGCGAAATTGCCCAAGATGACAGATTTTTTCAAGATTACTGAGCAGAGTAGACCTGGCACTAGTACCGAGAGGGATGAAGAAAACTATAGTGTACAAGAAAAAGAAGACTATGACGATCAGCATCAAAGTGATTGTGAATTTCCAGAAAATGTAAGTTGTGATTTACCTGCCAATACGCAACCTTCAATATCAAAAATATCTGAATCTCAATTTACCCCTATCCCTGATGACCCATGTAAATGGCCTGAAAGTATTTCTGATGCTCAATGATGTGATATAGTAAAGCGTGCACCACATCAACTAATAATGAATTTTCCATATGATAACACAACTCCAAGGCGACGTTTTTCCTCCAACCATTATAAACGTGTGTTACCTAATGGTGAAAGTGTTTCACGGTCGTGGCTAGTTTATTCTGGGGAATCAGATCAAGTTTTTTGCTTTTGTTGTAAGGTATTTGGAAAAACACTAAGCCCCTTTTGTAGTGGTATAAATACATGGGAGGGTTTTTCGAAAAAACTGAAAGACCATGAAAACGGCATTTCCCACCAAGAATGCTGCAGTCAATGGATGTTGCTAGCTGAAGGGATAAGAAATTCATCCACTATCGACAAACGCGAGATGAATATTTTTTTCAATGAAAGACGTTTTTGGAGAAATGTTTTAGAGAGACTTATCGACATTGCCTTGTTTCTATCGGAAAGGAATCTTGCTTTTAGAGGATCTGAAGAAGTCTTAGGATCTCCTCACAATGGAAATTTTCTGGGTATATTTGAGCTTTTGGCAAGAAGAGATCCGATCCTAAAAGAGCTTCAAGACAGAATCAAGAATAAAGACACTAAAGATCACTATTTGAGTCCTACCATACAAAATGAACTAATTGAATTGTTAGCGACAGAAGTTGAAAAAGAAAATTTACAGCAATTGAAATTGGCAAAATATTTTTCTATAATTTTGGACTGCACTCCAGATATGTCACATCATGAACAAATGTCTGTCATTCTCCGTTATGTACTATGTAATGAAGAAGCTGCTGTTGTTAAAGAAACATTTTTTGGCTACTTGAGAATAAGTGACAGTACTGGGAAAGGCTTGTTGGACGCTTTCTTAGAAAAAGCGACCGAACTGCAACTCGAATTGTCTGATTGTCGAGGTCAGTCATATGATGATGGTGCTAACATGAAAGGAAAACATTCTGGGGTCCAAGCAAGAATGCTAGACATCAATCCCAAAGCTGTTTACGTGCCCTGTGCAAACCATACCCTTAACTTAGTTGTTGTTGACAGTGCTAATTGATCGACGGAAGCATTGACATTTTTTGGAGTACGTACAAGGTTGTATGTGCTGTTTTGTTCCTCTGCTCAGCGTTGGGAAATTTTGAAGAAACATGTGGAGCTGTCCATAAAGTCACAATCTGATACTCGTTGGGAAAGCAGAATTAAATGCATCAAACCTCTTCGATACAATTTAAAAGAGGTGTTGCTGGCACTGAAAGACTTGGAAGCCATTTCCATAGAAAGAAAAGATGGAAGAACTGCCTCAGAAACAAAATCGTTGATAGCTCATTTATCAAAATGGAGTTTTCTTTTGTCGGTGTTTATTTGGTATGATATCCTATTCCAAGTCAATAAAGCAAGCAAGATTCTTCAATCGTATGGAGTCTCCCTTCATACAATGGAAACGGAAATCCAGGCAACTGAAAAGTTTTTGCAAAACTATCGCACAACGGGTTATGACAGTGCCGCAACATCTGCTGTTGAAACAGCACAGGAATTGGATATTGATCCTTCTTTTCCTCCGTCAAGAAGTGGAAAGAAAAGAAGATTGTTTGATTACCAAGGTGAAGAGGAACAACGAGCTACTCCTGAACTGAAATTTAAAAGCAACTTTTTCTATCCATTAGTAGACCAGGCTATTATGTCAATAAAGGAGCGCTTTAATTTGTTACGTGAGGTTTCTTCCGCCTTTTCGTTTTTGTACACACGAGACAAACTTTTGCTTGTGCAACAAGAAAATGCTCTTCTTACTTGCTGTAAAGAGTTCCAAAAAAAGTTCGATGACATTGATTCTGATGAAATGAGCGCTGAGCTACAGCGGTTTGTTTTAATTTTACAAAAAAAAACGCAATCTCAAAACGGCTAAAGACTTTCTGAACTATCTTCTAAAGACTCATTTATTTGAATTGTATCCGAATGTGTACATCGCACTTCGAATCTTACTAACTTGCCCCGTGACTGTTGCCAGCGCTGAAAGAAGCTTCAGCAAATTGAAACTGATCAAAAGTTTTAATAGAACGTCTATGACAGACAGTAGACTATCTTCATTAGCCATGTTGTCAATCGAAAATGACTGCGCCCGATCTCTTGATTATGACAATGTCATAACAGCATTTGCGAACAAAAAGGTTTGCTCCAGACTATTTAAATGATACTGTGTTTTTATAACTTTTTCATGTTTTTCAGTGTCATTGCTTTCGTTTCGCAGTGTCTGCATAAATGTCCTACTGAACTCTGGCATCGGTGCCGAATTTTTTATGACTTGCACCTTCGGTATCGGCATGCTTTATTCTGACATTAGCCTGTTTACTTATGTACAAATTGTGGTGTATTTTCTTAATGCAGCTTTTCAATTTTACACCTCTAAAGTGATATGACCTGTGCGCAGGGGCTCTTGCGCTTACTTTGGGGGGGGGTCCGAAGTTGGAGTGCTACAGGACTGTGTATATCAGACAAAGCAACAGAACTGTAGTTTCAGCCAGAAGGAAAATATCTTCAAAAAGCTGTTTTCAACTTAAGTGAGTAACTTTCAGTAAGTTTGGTTGCATCATAGGACAGGAATATTTAAATCTCACTGCTGTAGTAACGAGGAAACAAAGGTTTTGAACTACATTGGATCAGTGTCTTTTGGTGTGAGTGGTTCATTGAAAGATGACAAATTTGGTCACAAAATGGACGACTACTGTCAGGGTCAACTGCAGCAGTTGTTATGATGAACTCCAACATCTACTAAGTAATTGAGCATGATTTTTACTGGGAAACATGTAGAGTTTAATGATGTAGAGTCAGAATTTTTTGTTTGTCAATGAGTAGCCTAGCAATCCATCAAGAAGTCTTAGTTATTTAGGCATTGATAAATAATCACTACACCTAAAATATTCAGTGGTAACCATTACACCTGAGTCATTTTCACTAGAAGAGGTAAGGCAATTCCCCAAAGCACAGCTTAGAAAAACACAGAAAGGTGGAGAAAAAAAGGAAAGAATGCTATTCTAACTGATACACCAGTAAAAACAGCATCGGAAGCAAAAGCAATTGGCGCAAAAACAAGAAAAGCTACAGAAGCTTGTAAGAAACTGATCTCAAATAGAGAGCCAGTATCAACTGTCAGTTCAAAAGTGGAATCTGCAAAAAAGGGGGATGAAAAAAGGAAAGGATACAAGAACACAAGCGGAAAAATCTGACGAGGACGAAGAGCTTAAGATATGCTTAGCATGCTGTGAACACTTCAGTGACCGTCGGCCTGACGATAATTGGGTTCAGTGCTTGACATATAAGCACTGGGGACTCTGCATGACTGGAGAGAATATATTTATTGGTCAGAACTGTGACTCTGACAATGGATTGAAATCCATTGATTTCCTGTCAAATATCAACATTGGCAATGGCGTTACAACTGACCCATAGGTTTGTTACAATTAACTCGCTACATGGCGCCAAATGTAACACGTGACATGGCGTGTTTAGATGACCATTATACCAAAACCAACTACTTTATGGATTTAAACATTTTGGAATATGATGTTTTATTTTTTAACTAATATTTCTTCACGCTAGTCTCATTAAATTTTGAATTACAAAGCAACTTGTAAATTTTAATACAATTGCCCCGGTTTCCCCAAGGAAAATAAGTCAGGACCATTGATTTTTCCATCCAATGTTTAAAATACATGCCTGAGAGGTAAATCATTGGTGCAACGTAAACACACAGACCATTGCAGTGGTCTATTCAGTCGTTCCTCCAAGCTTCTAATTGCTCCATTGTATGATTCTATCATTGTTGCAGTTTCATCGGTGACCATAACAATCAGTGTATCCTCCGAATTGGTATTGATACTTGATTCTTTCATTCCTTCCGCAATAACTCAGCTTCTTCCACTTTTTGTTCAATTGTAGCTTAAATGGCAATTTCCTGGCTCACCTACCAAAACGTAATGTTTCTCAAGTACGGCTTGCCTATGTTAAACTTTTCCTTTTTGAATCATTACCAAAGTTGCCTCTTCTTAGCTATCGATCTAAAATCCATCCATTTTTACAAATAGCACACTTCCTTCTCTCATTTTCTTTCTAGATTTGGACCTTTTGCATTTTAATGCGCTTCTGTCAATTACAGAATCAGTACCCTGTTCGTCAATAACTTCACAATCTTTCAGAACAGCGTTAGCTATGGCGCCTCCAGCTCTGTCTAAATTATGAAATTGTTTGCTCATTACAACCCAGTTTGTCCAGTGTGTTCTGTTTTGCCTTGGTGATCAAGTGTTTCAAGCATTCCAACAAAAGGGTTGTCATCACAATTAGACAATGAAATGGCACTGCTTGTTTTGCTAGCAGACTCTGTATCAGAAGTGGTGGAGCTAGAGACACTGAAGTTTAATGCAGCTGCAATGCTAGTTTCGGGTGATTCGTGTAACTTGTTAGTTCTTCGTTTAAAAGCAACGTCATTGGGAGACCATTTTTTGGCAATATTTACTGTTCGGGGTATTGTTTTCCCCTTTCAGTTAAATTAAAAGGCAAAATCACGTTTATCCATTCGAAGTTGGTGCAGAACTGCTGAAATCTTCATATTTGACAACTGTCTCTAAAAAACATGCCAAACATTGGACCTTTTTCCAGCGCACCTAGCGGCGAGTTCTTGTTGCTATGTGCAGGCAAACATTTGTCAGCGCTTAGTGCTTTTCAATGCAAAACATTGCTAGGCAGAAGTTGAAATGCGGTAAATCGCTCTCTAAAATAGTTAGTTTTGACTGGAAAGGAGTTGTCAGCAATAATTTTATATCATGTAAACAAAAAAAGTTAATTTGAAATACTTTTGGTTGATTTATAGGCTTTTTTAAACAATACTAAAGCAAATACAATGGGGTTATTTTAGCTGCTAAGGTTGTTTTGCAGCTGGACAATATACTGGTGAGAGAGCTTTACAAGTGTTCGCTGCATTGATAGTAAATTTTACTGATATTGCAGCTACATCACAGCTATTGATTTAGGTTTAGCACCGACAGCTTAAACTGTTGAAAGCTATGGGCAGCTAATAACCTGTGTTGATTACCAGTAGCTGCTGGATGTGAAAATCTCGGCGTGTTCAGTTGTTGAATTATAAGATTTTGAGTATATTATTTTATATGTACTACCGCGATTCCTCTCGTCATATTTACACAAAGCCTGAAGCTTGCTAATCATTTTACGTATTTTTTTAAGCAAACCGTAGAGTAGATGCTGGGTATACATTACACCACAGTCAGTGCTGAATTAATTCTTTTTGCTGCAACGATTGATGATTTCAAATGGTAATATTTGTCATCTTGCAAAAGTCTTTCTAAGATTTGTTTTTTGGTTGGCAATTTACGTCTATCAAAAAATGATTTTTTACTGCAAAACTTGATTTTGTTACCGTTGGTGAAGAATTTTGTTTTACTTAGGTTCTCTAGTCTCCATTAGTGCGTCTTAGTTTTCACCACAGGCTGACCTAATTTTAACTAATTAGACCTAACCTATGGAAATGAGCAATAGAGAGTGTGAATTAAAATGGAAAATTTCAGTTATTAGTAAAATGAAATGCAGCTCGCATTCAATTGAAAAAAATTGATGGTAATGTGAGAATCAATCAAAACATGGTGTAATGTCAGTTTTAGAAGGGCTATCATATTTATGCAAGCTACTTACACTGCGGGTTGATACAGTGCAACCTTACCTATTCAATAAAGTTTAAAGCAGCGGTCACCAAACTACGGCCCGCGGACCGCATCCGGCCCGCTGCATGTTGTCAAAAACACTAAAAGAAATATATAAAACAATAATTTACAAAAAATATTATCAAATTATGGTTGATGGGACGAACTAGTGAACAAGGCTCAGTCGTGGTTCACGAGTTTGAAATTAATTTAGATCTTTCACCTACTGTACTGTAGTTATGTTAAGAAAGTTCCAAACAGGCAAATTTGCTTTCTAACCAATCATAATTATTTGTTGGCGGTATATCGAGAATTGGTTAGAAGTTTGAAAAATAAATCTAGTATCCAGCGGCGCAGTGCGAGTAAGCAAGCATGTGGTTCTTATGACATCACAAACTCATTCATTCAATTAATTTTTGTAGGTCAAAGCATTAACAAAACATTTTTAGTTTGCTGAGTCTTTCAATGGCTATCAAGAAAAGAAAAGTAGATACGGAGTGTCGCGTGTTTAATGAAAAGTGGGGAGGAAAATATTTCTTTGTGGAAGCAGATAACCACACTGCAAATTGTTTGATATGTGGCGAAAGCATTGCTGTTTTGAAAGAGTATAATCTTCGGCGTCACTATGAAACAAAGCACCAATCTAAATATTCAAAGCTGTCGGATAAGTTACGCACTGAAAAATTTCAGTCAATGAAACGGAACTTGCAGGGTCAAAGAAGTTTGTTCGTAAAAAAATTCACTGAAATCGAATCGATCGCTCCTACAAGTTATAAATTCGAGCAGAAAATAATAGAACGGGGAAAACCGTTCGCTGAAGGCAATTACATCAAGGAGTGCTTAATGGAAGCTGTGAACGACTTATGTTCTAATATGTTTGCAAGTACAAGTCTTTCAGCCAGTTCAGTTGTGCGAAGAACGGAGGAGCTTGGAGAAAACATTGTAGCACAGCTACAACAGAAAGCGGAGAATTTTCTGTGGTATTTTTTAGCTATGGATGAGTTTACTGATCTCACAAGTACCTACAACTTCTAATATTTATTCGTGGTGTCAATTTGGATTTTGAAATCACTGAACAATTGGCATCGGTTTGTAGCATGCACGGAACAACAACTGGTGAAGACCTTTTTCTTTAAGTAGAGAAAACTTCGCTATGTTATTGTTCCGCCAATCGCCATGTAGTTTTTTACAGCGATTTGACTTCATAAAGCGTAGTCTCTTGAGAATGTGACGCAAAGACTTCATAAGCAATTTTTCACAAAATTGATTGATATTGTGGTAAATTAAGTGATCTCGTGTTGTTTTGTTTGGAGTTTAAGTAAATATAGCTTTAAATTAGACCCCTACAGCGAACCGAACAATTAGCCCCTACTGAGAAGTAGTAGACGTTATAACCGGGCTTCCTACGGACTACTTCTAAAAGCCTTCCTTTGTTGTATTGTCTTTCTTTGGTCTTTGCCCTGTGTTTAATAAGGCCAAATGTTTGACTCATATATATAACAGGTGCATCTGCTCGTATATATATATATATATATATATATATATATACATGGTGTAATATATACATGGTGTAGTGACCACGTGTATTTTCGCTATTCTTGTCAAAACGTCAACGTGGCGAAGCGAGTAGTAAATTTTCGTTTCGATCTGATTATGCTTCGGATTTCTGTTTAGGCCTGAGTGTTGGTCCCCCTGTTTAATTGTTATTAAGGCTGTGTGGTAGCCTTTATCGCCGTGAATTTTCGTTCTGCGCACGCTGGGAGGAGCTGCGCATATTTGTGAATAAAACACTGCAAGAAAGCTTCAACCGCTTCCTGTTTTTTGTTTGACGAAGCAGAAAGGATCCACAGAGCTAATATTACTAGTTCTACAAAGCAACTCTACTGGTTCAGTGCTAATCAACGACGGTACGCTTGGCGCGGGAATCAAAGAGTTGAAACCTGGTGCTGCCGCACCAGTTATAGCCTTCATTGGAACAAATTTCAGTGTATTACAGTTGATGGGGGAAAAAACATGGCTGGATTGAACAAGGGTTTGGTGGAGCGGATCATGTCTAAGTTGGAAGATCTTCATCTCGGGAAAGCTCTTTTTTGCAGTGCATTTTACATCAGCAAGCACTCTGATCGAAAACATTTGGATATTTCTTGCGTAATAAAACCAGTCGTTTGGGCGGTAAACTTCATTTGGAGTCACGCATTAATTCACCGCCAATTCCAGACTTTTCTTAAAGGAATCGATGCTGAGTATTCTGACTTACCTTATCACACAGCAGTGAGATGGCTCAGTTGTGGTAAAGTCTTACTTTGCTTCTATAATCTTCGAAAAGAAATAAACCATTTTCTTACGGATAAGAATAAAGCAGACCCAATCTTATCAAATCCTATGTGGGTGTCAAAATTGTCATTTTTGGCGGACATAACATCCCATACAAATGATTTGAATTTAAAGCTTCAAGGAAAAGAAAACCTTATTTGTGATCTCTATAGAATCGTCAACGGATTTCGAAACAAGTTAGTATTGTTTGAATCTCAATTGGAAGTCAGAAACTTATCGCATTTTCCCTGCTTTAAAGAATTCTGCGCTGCTAGCTCAGAAGAAGCTAACCTTGAATTTTCGAAGAAAATTATCAGCAACTTAAAGTAGAATTTTTCGGAAAGATTTTCTGATCTTGACGAAATTGAGGACGACGTTCTTCTGTTTCAGCTGCAATCCTAGTGATATGCCATCGGATTTGCAAGCAAATGGATTGTTGAAAGAGAAGCATAGAGAAGGAAAGCTTCTTGAGTTTTACCGTTGCTTACCTAATGATGAATTTCTAAAGCTGAAGAAATTTGCTTCTGGTATGGCATCTATGTTTGGAACAACTTACGTTTGGGAACAAACATTTTCAAAAATGAAAAACGTCAAAGCGGAACATCGAACGCGATTAACTGATGAACATTTAAAGGCAATTCTCTTGGTTCAGTGCAGCAACACAAGGCAGTCACTCTTCCCTTGATATTTTTTTTGCTTCCTCCTCTCTCGTCCTCTCTTGCTCTTAGGAGGTTCTTCAGAAACTGGGTTCTAATCAACTACCAATTCTACTGACCACCTCTCTTTCTTCGCTATTCCTCTCCAACGAACGTCCTCCTTCCTTCAATTTTCAGAACGGTCGTTGGGATGAATATGCTTTTTTACTTTGACTCTCACTGTCCTTCAGCAGAGAAATACTCATCTATTTCTCTTTGCTCTGCTGCTGCTCTTTTTACTTCTCTGGCACTAAATGCGGCCAAATCTTTCATTGCTTTCGGCCGCATCAAACGCCATCCTAAAGCCAGGTGGTTCGATGAAGCGAAGGAAACGGTTAGTGAAAGACGTAAGGCTTTTGTTGCCGCTCACCGAAGTGATGAAGATTATCAGGCTTACATCTCCGCTTCCCAACGTGCTTCCTCTGTCATCGCCAAGGCCAAGGCTGGGGCATGGCAGACAATTTGTTCTTCTCTCTCGCCCAAATCTAACCCTAAATCTGTGTAGTCTCTTTTTCGTTATGTCACTGGTTCTTCTTCCTCATCATCCTCCTCTCCTAACTTCCCCAACTCTTCCTCTCCCACGAAATCAGCTTCAGTCTTCGCCGATTACCTGAGATCCCACTTTTCTGTCTCCTTGCCAAAGACCCTGCGTTGCCGAGCCAGAGGCTACCTTTCTCAGCTCCGCCGAGCCACGTGCCCTGAGGAATCTCACTCGTCCTTTTGCTCTCCCTTCTCCCACGCTAAATTTATTGCGACTGCCTTCAATCTCTCCTTGCTCTGGCATGAATCTTCTCCTACGCATTTTCAATCTCTCCTGGACTTTGCATTCCTTTCCTTCCATCGGGAAGACATCTTCCATTATTCCTATCCATAAGATAATAAAGCCTCTCGACACTCCTGCTGTCTTCTGCGTATCAAAGCTTTTTGAACGCATCATTCTAACGCGTTTACCCTTCTTTCTGGAGTCTAACTCAATTCTCACTCCCCGCCAGGCCGGTTTCCGCCCTGAACGGTGTACTCTAGATCAAATTTTGTTCCTTTCTCAGTCCATTTTGGATGGGTATAACAAATCCAGGCCGGGCTCTCGGACGATCCTGTCTACTATTGATTTCTCGAAAACTTTTGACTCTGCCAGGCACCCAGCTCTTTTCCACATACTCGTTTCAGCTGGCCTCCCACCTTGCTTTGTTCGTTGGACTCAATCTTTCCTTTCTAAAGGTCACCTTTGACCGCCTTTCTCTCCTTCTCTAAACATGTATCTTCGCTGAAGGCCAAGTTCTTTCCTCCTCTCAAGGCCTTACGCTGTATCTTTGCTTCCTCATGGGGCCCCTCCGAGGAATCTTTCTTTCTGGTGGATAAAGCTTTTCTTCGGTTCCTTTTCACATATGCTTCACCCGAATGGTTTCCTCTTCTAAGTGTTATCAATATCACCAAATTGGAACGCCTTCACCGAGCGGCTAGTCGCACCATTTCTCGTCCTCCTCAATCCCACTTTTTCTCTCTGAAGCATCTCTACCTCCCCTACGAGTTACCCTGACTCATTTCGCTTTGTCATCTTATGAGCGGGTCCTTTGTCTCCCAATCTTCTTTTCCTATTTCAGGCTTGGCCAGACTTAAAGTGAAACCAAGACTCTTCAGATGTCCTGGAGAGCTTTTGAGTCCACTCACCCGCTCATGCTTCCTTCTACTTCTCCTAGGGAGGCTCTTCTTGCTTGCCCTCTCTCACTTCTTTGGAACCTGCCTTTCTTGACTGTGGAACCCATCCTTTTCTCTCCATGCTCCCGTTTTAATCGCCCTCTCTCTCGCCAAGGTGTAGCGCTCGCTTACCTTGACTCCCTCCCACCTTATGATCTGGTGCTTTGGACAGACGGCTCTGTTCCTTTTCCTTTTGGCAAAGGCGGCTCTGGCGTTCTTGCCAACTGCTTTCTGGCACTGAGGCCACTCTTTCCTTTTCAGCAGGCCCAAAGTACTCAAGTTTTTCTGCTGAAGCCTGCGCCATTCTGCAAGCTCGTTGCTGATCTTGGCAGCACCAACAAGTCTGCCACTCTTCCCTTCTCCTCTCTGACTCCCGTTCTGTCCTCGCCGCCTTGTCCACTTCTCCATCTTTTCTTTTACCGCAATCACTGTGTCAGATCTGGCAGGAACTGTCATCTCTCTTCTCCTGTTGTATCAGGCTAAAAATGCGTCCCCGGGCACTCGTTTCCACCGGGGAACGACGCGACTGATAAGCTGGCCAGACGGGGAGCACTGCTCACGCCCTCTGCAATCCCTTGTAGTCTCTCTCTTCTTATCTCTCGTATCCACTCGTGTCTTTTCTCGGACGGGAGGTGTACTGTCTCATCGAAATTCTTTGACACACAGGTTCCCTCGATTTCCACCGAGGAACTTATGCTCCCTTGTCACGATCGCTGTGTTCTCCCTCGTCTTCGCTGCAACGGACACAGCCTACTGCTAAGCTCTTATCTCTCTAGGATTGACAGAATTTAGAATCCTTTCTGTAGCGCTTGCGGACACCGTCCCAGGATACCTCTCGTCTCATTTTGCATTATCTAGCTGCGGACTCTTTGCGCCGCTTGCTCTCTGACGATTCTCTGTCTCTGTACGACTTTTGGTCCAGGCCCTGGGCAGTTTCCCGGCTTCTGAGACTCCATGGTGTTCCGCCATGCCCCCATCCCTTGGAAGGGGTGAGGTAACAACAACAACAAGTCGATCCATTAAACTAAAGCTGTAGGTGGTCAAACATTTTACATCACGCAATTCTACGAATTTCATGATCTCTTGTAAACCTTAAAAATTCTTTCTGTTTGGATAGTGTGCTTTTAATTTATTGCTTGGCTACGAGCTGTATCAGAAAAGCAAAAAAAGCAAATTACTAATGCCCAATTCACATGCATCCCAAAGATCAATGTTTACAGGAAAACCACTTTAGGTACAAAGTTATCAGAGGGAAAAGTTTAACAAGTTGTTTTCTCAAGAACTGAATTGCCAGTTCATCTAACGCGGTCACTGCCACATATTTTGCTTTTACGGAGAAACACAATTGACGTTTTGAAGTAAAAATAAGATATTTGAAGCTTGTAGCATACGATAGAAACATTTTTCGCAAAAATCTGTCAACCACTCGCCAATAACAGTGCCACTAAAACATGCTTGCAGAAAATACGTGCGTAGGCCTTCCAATTTTGGCTTGGGGCCCCCACTCTCGGCAAGCTGGCGACCCTTCCATACTCGTATTTTACATGCATATTTCATTAAAATTATTTGTCCTAAATTTTTGGTCGAGAAAATTCGCAACCTTACTTGTGGACTAGAATATAAAGCGTCACTTACAGAGCTCTTGCGCATGGAAGGATGATCACAACAAAAAACTGAATATTGTGCAAACGAGAAAGTTTTCTGTAGTTAATTATTTGGGTTAGTTTCCAACCTGCAACTCTGCTTATATGCAGAGTGTTTGATCGTTGGCTGTAGTTGCGCTGGTGATTTGTGTTAAGTGGGCCCTAAAGAAAGGTTTATCAAGTTTGCTAGCGAAACGGCAATTTTTGTTTGTCATTCATAATTTAAGAAATGCGGTTTGTTTTGCGTTTTTGTTGAGTCTCGTTTTTCAGCAGCTCGCTGTTAGCATGAGCTGCTGCATTTGCCATACGTGGATACGCATTTGGCGTTACACCATTTTTAAGCAAACTACACGTACAATTCAATCCATGATGGCCTATGCTCATGCAATGCTGAAATAAAATAACATTTCAACAGCATATTTGCATTTAAAAACAAAACGAAATACCAGACTGAGTGCTGAGTCAATGAAATTAGTAAATAGGATAATACGGTGCAAAAAAAAAGCACGGAGCGCTATGTCGACAGTGAGCAAATATAATTGTCGGCAAGACCACAGCCCGTGTGGGACCTTGAGCTGCGTTGGCTATTCATCTCGAAATTTTATTTCATTTGATAAAACGTCAATTCTGAATATCTCTGAAACATTGAAAATGGCTCGTGAATTCGCGATTCAAGCTTCTTTCTAAATTTTCTTATTCTTTTTCCATGAAACATTTTAGCGATAAATATTACCTGCAAAATCTCTGCTTTGACAGAAAGCGTATCTGCAGGGCTACCATACACCATGCCAAACACGTTGCAGCAACAAATTTAGGCAAAATTACATTTCGAAACATAGTGTAGTGGCTTGATTGTTTGATTATTATTCATTGCACAGTTTACACTAAACATACGACTGACTTTGTTTTAGTTTTTTGTTCCGTGGGTTATGGTTTCGTGAAAATAGAATTAGGATAATTGTAGAGAAGCTTTTATGATAATTAAGTCAAAATTGCATACTAATTTCTGTGATTTAGAGAAAGCTTTCGGAAAGATATTTTCCGCTTTTTTAACATTTTGAATATTATTTCTCAATTGACTGTCTTATATCCATCAACGTCGACGCACACCCACTCAGTCTCCGAACAGCAGGAAATTGGTCAAAAAGGGTCCACTTTAGTCGTTCATGGACAAACGTAGCGAGGCCATGCTTCCTGCTTAAGAAAAACCCAGCTAATTGGTAGTCTGGTAGAACTAACCTCTTTGCAGACGTGCTGTGGGTCTCCTGGAGTAGAATTTTGAGTGCCTCACGCTGTGCAGCATGGTGGTAAAGAACGCTCACCTTGCTTGCAGTGAGGCCTTCGATGTTTAGCTGAAGGATGGCAGGCCTTCGGAACTTGTTGACTGTCACGAATAAGGAAGTTTGCTTTATAAGAGTTGTTTTCATATTGTGTAAAGCGCTGCGTTATTTGTTCGCTCGACTGCTGACTGAGGGAAAGACCCTTTTTTTTTCTCGCAAGCCGATTGCCGTGTAAGCCATTTATTACGTCAAAATCGTTATGACGACATAGTAAAATTCCAGATCGGTCTAGTGATTCTACCTTCTTCGAAGAATTTTGATAAACGATTAGTGTAACTTGTAATGCTTTTTTTTGTTGTTCACGTGATTTCGTTCGAGCTTTCTCCAGATTGTTTCGTCATTTATATATAAGGCGACGGGATTTTCTTTGCCCAGAGAGCCAGACAAAGCCCGAGAGAGAGAGGGCCAAAGAGAGAGCGAAAAATAGAAAAAAGAGTGGGTTGACGGGTTAAGGAAGATCCATTACGGTGTTGTTTTTTTTGCGATAATTTATTGTGGATTTTGTGGACGTGGAGAATATTGAATAGTTATTGGTGGACTTATTTTGCGGTCTTTCTTGAATGTGTGGTAAAGTGATTAATTTTTGGAATCGTTGAGCGAAGAAGTTTTGAAGTCGTGAAGTACCATTTTTGTGAATATATTATTCTGTTATTAAAGTGGGTTTGAAGTGTTTTAGCGGAAGCCAATCTTTTCCAAGCTTTTATTAAGTTGTAGCCAGACCTAATTATCCGAGCGATTATTACACGTCGCCTCAATTTTAAAGGAATTTGAAATTGAGATAGAACCGAAAGTTCTATTGATAATATTATCACATATTAAAAACGCGACATTGACGATGCGTTTTGATGCATCGCCCCACCCTGAAAAGGGCGTTTGCCACTTACAAGGTGTAACGAGTTCGTGGAACAGAGACCCTTGGGGTAGTCTCCGAACCAGAGACAGATTTTTGTGAAGCTATTTAACAAAATAGTTGAAACGCGCCCCTTGCACTTCCCTTCTTCTGTCGCCTAAACTTTCGTGCACCAATCCTTTGATAAATGTATGATGACGATAAAGAACTGAAACTTGAAATTAAGATTATACAATTGACAGAACAACAAAATGGGATGGTGGTGGCGTTGTTGGCGGTTGGCGTTGTTACTCAGTCCCGTAGCACTCCAACTTCGGGCCCCCCCCCCAAAGTAAGCGCAAGAGCCCCTGCGCACAGGTCATATCACTTTAGAGGTGTAAAATTGAAAAGCTGCATTAAGAAAATACACCACAATTTGTACATAAGTAAACAGGCTAATGTCAGAATAAAGCATGCCGATACCGAAGGTGCAAGTCATAAAAAATTCGGCACCGATGCCAGAGTTCAGTAGGACATTTATGCAGACACTGCGAAACGAAAGCAATGACACTGAAAAACATGAAAAAGTTATAAAAACACAGTATCATTTAAATAGTCTGGAGCAAACCTTTTTGTTCGCAAATGCTGTTATGACATTGTCATAATCAAGAGATCGGGCGCAGTCATTTTCGATTGACAACATGGCTAATGAAGATAGCCTACTGTCTGTCATAGACGTTCTATTAAAACTTTTGATCAGTTTCAATTTGCTGAAGCTTCTTTCAGCGCTGGCAACAGTCACGGGGCAAGTTAGTAAGATTCGAAGTGCGATGTACACATTCGGATACAATTCAAATAAATGAGTCTTTAGAAGATAGTTCAGAAAGTCTTTAGCCGTTTTGAGATTGCGTTTTTTTTTGTAAAATTAAAACAAACCGCTGTAGCTCAGCGCTCATTTCATCAGAATCAATGTCACCGAACTTTTTTTGGAACTCTTTACAGCAAGTAAGAAGAGCATTTTCTTGTTGCACAAGCAAAAGTTTGTCTCGTGTGTACAAAAACGAAAAGGCGGAAGAAACCTCACGTAACAAATTAAAGCGCTCCTTTATTGACATAATAGCCTGGTCTACTAATGGATAGAAAAAGTTGCTTTTAAATTTCAGTTCAGGAGTAGCTCGTTGTTCCTCTTCACCTTGGTAATCAAACAATCTTCTTTTCTTTCCACTTCTTGACGGAGGAAAAGAAGGATCAATATCCAATTCCTGTGCTGTTTCAACAGCAGATGTTGCGGCACTGTCATAACCCGTTGTGCGATAGTTTTGCAAAAACTTTTCAGTTGCCTGGATTTCCGTTTCCATTGTATGAAGGGAGACTCCATACGATTGAAGAATCTTGCTTGCTTTATTGACTTGGAATAGGATATCATACCAAATAAACACCGACAAAAGAAAACTCCATTTTGATAAATGAGCTATCAACGATTTTGTTTCTGAGGCAGTTCTTCCATCTTTTCTTTCTATGGAAATGGCTTCCAAGTCTTTCAGTGCCAGCAACACCTCTTTTAAATTGTATCGAAGAGGTTTGATGCATTTAATTCTGCTTTCCCAACGAGTATCAGATTGTGACTTCATGGACAGCTCCACATGTTTCTTCAAAATTTCCCAACGCTGAGCAGAGGAACAAAACAGCACATACAACCTTGTACGTACTCCAAAAAATGTCAATGCTTCCGTCGATCAATTAGCACTGTCAACAACAACTAAGTTAAGGGTATGGTTTGCACAGGGCACGTAAACAGCTTTGGGATTGATGTCTAGCATTCTTGCTTGGACCCCAGAATGTTTTCCTTTCATGTTAGCACCATCATCATATGACTGACCTCGACAATCAGACAATTCGAGTTGCAGTTCGGTCGCTTTTTCTAAGAAAGCGTCCAACAAGCCTTTCCCAGTACTGTCACTTATTCTCAAGTAGTCAAAAAATGTTTCTTTAACAACAGCAGCTTCTTCATTACATAGTACATAACGGAGAATGACAGACATTTGTTCATGATGTGACATATCTGGAGTGCAGTCCAAAATTATAGAAAAATATTTTGCCAATTTCAATTGCTGTAAATTTTCTTTTTCAACTTCTGTCGCTAACAATTCAATTAGTTCATTTTGTATGGTAGGACTCAAATAGTGATCTTTAGTGTCTTTATTCTTGATTCTGTCTTGAAGCTCTTTTAGGATCGGATCTCTTCTTGCCAAAAGCTCAAATATACCCAGAAAATTTCCATTGTGAGGAGATCCTAAGACTTCTTCAGATCCTCTAAAAGCAAGATTCCTTTCCGATAGAAACAAGGCAATGTCGATAAGTCTCTCTAAAACATTTCTCCGAAAACGTCTTTCATTGAAAAAAATATTCATCTCGCGTTTGTCGATAGTGGATGAATTTCTTATCCCTTCAGCTAGCAACATCCATTGACTGCAGCATTCTTGGTGGGAAATGCCGTTTTCATGGTCTTTTAGTTTTTTCGAAAAACCCTCCCATGTATTTATACCACTACAAAAGGGGCTTAGTGTTTTTCCAAATAGCTTACAACAAAAGCAAAAAACTTGATCTGATTCCCCAGAATAAACTAGCCACGACCGTGAAACACTTTCACCATTAGGTAACACACGTTTATAATGGTTGGAGGAAAAACGTCGCCTTGGAGTTGTGTTATCATATGGAAAACTCATTATTAGTTGATGTGGTGCACGCTTTACTATATCACATCGTTGAGCATCAGAAATACTTTCAGGCCATTTACATGGGTCATCAGGGATAGGGGTAAATTGAGATTCAGATATTTTTGATATTGAAGGTTGCGTATTGGCAGGTAAATCACAACTTACATTTTCTGGAAATTCACAATCACTTTGATGCTGATCGTCATAGTCTTCTTTTTCTTGTACACTATAGTTTTCTTCATCCCTCTCGGTACTAGTGCCAGGTCTACTCTGCTCAGTAATCTTGAAAAAATCTGTCATCTTGGGCAATTTCGCTACAGCATCTCGAGCAGTGGCTGCTTCTTTTCTCTTTTGAGCACCACTTTTTGAACGTTTCATTCTATACAATGTCAATAAAATACTTTATCTGCACTCTGCAGTGTATATATATATATGGTCCCGGTATTTATAGCCAAACAGAATTCCAGACCATTCTATGATTGTTGCGTAACAACGGCATTGTTACGTCAATCGAATATTCAAGATTCTACCAGAAAATCAATCGAAATATTCTAGATTCTGCGAGATAAAATGACGTCGCATTCACTTATGATGTCACAAGCCAATTTCTTCCTACAGTTTAAATCGGTTGTAAACAAGTCTGCTGAACTGAAAATGGTCACGTAGCCAAAAAGCAATTTCAGACTAACTTGGGTCCCCAAAGTTGGCCTGGCCCCCCCCCAATTGAGGGGTTTGGGGAGCGGCTGCTACTTTCCTGGATATACATCCCACGTATTTAACCGTTCCGTGATCAATTTATGGACTTTCTGTAACGCATAAAGCGCTGGAAATCTGAACTGTTACAATTGAGCCGCGTTGCATTTGTCCCTGGTCTACCGTACTCGATGGATCAGCAACTATGTGGTGATGCATCTGATTGGAGTTTAGCAAAATTTGACAAAACCCCAATTCCTAATTTTCCAGTTTTGGGTCAAGAAATAATTCATATTTTTGGTTCAGGTCAATATTACGCTTACAAAGTTTCTACTCGATTAATATCGGGAAATATTAAATATGTGTCTGATTTGAAAGTAGAACCCCTTTGCCAGGCGAGGTGGTTAACTTTGACGGGCTGCATTTTGAGATTTCGTGCATCCCAGGAACATTCATCCACCAACTTGGTTATTCTTGCCAAATTTTGCATTACCGTTTGTTTCCCATTGTGGTTTCAAATAAAGGAGCATAATTTCATTACTGTTGGGGCCAACAATTATTTTCATATTTCAAACAAATTAAAAAATTTTCCTGAGGATCAAATGCGAGAGCCATGTTTTCAAGTACTTTACAGGAATGATTTCCTAGCAACTCTAAAACGAGCTACTTGCAATGCTGGCGGATGAAAATGAGGAAATTCGCAATAACGCCATAATGCAATTACAAACTGTAAGGGAAACAAAATCAACCAGAGATAGCTGTGGCGAAAGTGAGGAACCATCCACGACACTATCAACCTCTGACAGCTCTATTCGTAGATTTCTAATTCCATCGGTTATTTTTGAAGCTACCTGTTACAATAAAATAATCAATGGTCTCTTTGCCAGCACTAAAGAGCCTCCTCTGACACAAAACATTTTCGATAGTGATATTGCAAAGATTCATCATTCACCCATGGTTTTGTTTGCATCCTTGCCTCAACCAGGCAGCGAAGCGTCACTCAAAGCGGTTATCGAAACATTAGCTGTGGTATGCGGAATGGAGCAACGCTGTTGACTTACACGTCAATGGATAATATCTAGAAAGCTCATAAAACATTTTGACACTCAAAAACGCTTGGCGTGTTGATCGATATGAGTATTAATGATAGATTTAATCCCCAGGAAATTTTTGCATAACTGAATAACAATTTACTGTATAATTTGAATCCTCTGTTACATTTGTGATCAGAAAGAATGATACCAAATACCGATGACCAAGAGTTTTAAATGTTTCACTGGCACTGCACATGCTGTGTTTCCTCTTACAACTAAATGTGTGATTGTTTTTCACAAGTATTTTTAAAATCAACATAAAAAACTACAACTTTTAATATATTACAATCACCGATTGTTAATTGTTATGCGATTATGATGTAATAACCACTTTTCTAAAATCTATTGTTTTCCCTTTGTTACCAACAATTATGGAATTGTTTCAAATTTTATCAATCAGAATCTTATGATCCTTAAAGGGTTAAGGACCATGGAGCCCCAGAAGCCAGGCAGCTCTCCAGGGCCTGGAACACAGGTCGTAGATAGACAAAGAGTAGCAACGAAGCGAACAGCGCAAAGAGTCTGTAGCTGGACAGTGCAGAATGCGATGAGAGAGGTCCTAGATCGGATGACCACAAGCGCTGCATGAAGGATTCTCGATTTTGCCAATTCTAGAGAGATAAGAGTTTACACAAGGCTGAGTCCGTTGCAGGGAAGACGAGAAAGGGCACAACAAATGTGATAAGAAACCCTAAGTTTCTCAGTGAAAACCGAGGGAGCCTGTGTGCGAACGAATTTAGATGAGACAGTACGTCTCCAGTCCCAGAAAAGACAAGGGTGGACAAAAGAGGTAAGAGGAGAGACAAAAAAAAGGAAGGCATAAGGCGATTGATGTCTAGCATTCTTGCTTGGACCCCAGAATGTTTTCCTTTCATGTTAGCACCATCATCATATGACTGACCTCGACAATCAGACAATTCGAGTTGCAGTTCGGTCGCTTTTTCTAAGAAAGCGTCCAACAAGCCTTTCCCAGTACTGTCACTTATTCTCAAGTAGTCAAAAAATGTTTCTTTAACAACAGCAGCTTCTTCATTACATAGTACATAACGGAGAATGACAGACATTTGTTCATGATGTGACATATCTGGAGTGCAGTCCAAAATTATAGAAAAATATTTTGCCAATTTCAATTGCTGTAAATTTTCTTTTTCAACTTCTGTCGCTAACAATTCAATTAGTTCATTTTGTATGGTAGGACTCAAATAGTGATCTTTAGTGTCTTTATTCTTGATTCTGTCTTGAAGCTCTTTTAGGATCGGATCTCTTCTTGCCAAAAGCTCAAATATACCCAGAAAATTTCCATTGTGAGGAGATCCTAAGACTTCTTCAGATCCTCTAAAAGCAAGATTCCTTTCCGATAGAAACAAGGCAATGTCGATAAGTCTCTCTAAAACATTTCTCCAAAAACGTCTTTCATTGAAAAAAATATTCATCTCGCGTTTGTCGATAGTGGATGAATTTCTTATCCCTTCAGCTAGCAACATCCATTGACTGCAGCATTCTTGGTGGGAAATGCCGTTTTCATGGTCTTTTAGTTTTTTCGAAAAACCCTCCCATGTATTTATACCACTACAAAAGGGGCTTAGTGTTTTTCCAAATAGCTTACAACAAAAGCAAAAAACTTGATCTGATTCCCCAGAATAAACTAGCCACGACCGTGAAACACTTTCACCATTAGGTAACACACGTTTATAATGGTTGGAGGAAAAACGTCGCCTTGGAGTTGTGTTATCATATGGAAAACTCATTATTAGTTGATGTGGTGCACGCTTTACTATATCACATCGTTGAGCATCAGAAATACTTTCAGGCCATTTACATGGGTCATCAGGGATAGGGGTAAATTGAGATTCAGATATTTTTGATATTGAAGGTTGCGTATTGGCAGGTAAATCACAACTTACATTTTCTGGAAATTCACAATCACTTTGATGCTGATCGTCATAGTCTTCTTTTTCTTGTACACTATAGTTTTCTTCATCCCTCTCGGTACTAGTGCCAGGTCTACTCTGCTCAGTAATCTTGAAAAAATCTGTCATCTTGGGCAATTTCGCTACAGCATCTCGAGCAGTGGCTGCTTCTTTTCTCTTTTGAGCACCACTTTTTGAACGTTTCATTCTATACAATGTCAATAAAATACTTTATCTGCACTCTGCAGTGTATATATATATATGGTCCCGGTATTTATAGCCAAACAGAATTCCAGACCATTCTATGATTGTTGCGTAACAACGGCATTGTTACGTCAATCGAATATTCAAGATTCTACCAGAAAATCAATCGAAATATTCTAGATTCTGCGAGATAAAATGACGTCGCATTCACTTATGATGTCACAAGCCAATTTCTTCCTACAGTTTAAATCGGTTGTAAACAAGTCTGCTGAACTGAAAATAGTCACGTAGCCAAAAAGCAATTTCAGACTAACTTGGGCCCCCAAAGTTGGCCTGGGCCCCCCCCAACTGGGGGGTTTGGGGGGCGGCTGCTACGTCTCTGTTGTTACTGGTGTTAGCGGTATAACAGTGTAGCGGTGCAGTGTAGTTAGCGGTCTATCGGCGTAGCGGTTTCAAGCTAGTTTGACCCCCAAGTACCTTCCTTCTTACAGCTCCACAAAGACGATCAACAAAAGAACAACTTATCCAATTTATCTACTTGGTTTCTTCAAGCTTCTTTTGACACTTTCGTCTTTTGCTCAAACGTGCAGGTTTACAAAACAACGCAATCCTTCCTGCTACGTGTCTATTTGAGAATGATGTAACATGTGATAAGAAGGCAGTTTTTGCAGCGTCGCTTTAGGGACAACTTTGCCAAATTCAACAACTAATCAATAAAAACGATACCTCAAGAAAAACAACCACACGACGCGGGTTCAAATCACAGATTGGCTACGCGAAAACTATAGATTTAAAGCGTTAGATGTTGCCAAATATTGTAACAATATTTACACAAGGCTTTGCCAGAACATTGGTAACAGAAGATGCCCCACCGTTTGGGCAGACTTGATATCGGTCAATCATACGAGTTCCGAGGACAGGCGTAATCACGGACCGAGCTACGAGAAAGCATCTGCCGTCCACTCCATTGCTAGTTTGTTACTCGAAAACAAATAAATTTAATCAAAAACAATTTGTGTGAGATTAGGCTCTTCAAATGGCTGGTCTAAGCTTAGTAATGTGCACCAATTTGCCAAAAACTCGGCCTTAACAAAAGTATTATCTAAATATCATTTATTCCTCTGTTAAAAATAACTCCAATCTAATTAGGTACCCTTAGATACAATAGCTAAATTAACCTTTATTTGATCATTACTACCAGTACCGTAAGTTTTTTAATTACCCTTGGCCTATTTGGTCAAGCAGCCAAGGCAATACCCAAAAAAATTGTTTAAGGAACAGTCAAGGTCACAATATTACATATGGTATGTCAATGTAACTGGCCAGCAAGTATTATTAACAAAAAATTTCGAAGAATTTTTGATTTTATGCTTTTGCAACTTATTATACTGTAGAAGTTACACGTTACAATAAACTTAATAAGCAGTATTCCCAAATACGCTGATTAATCGAATATGAAGCCCTACCAGAAGCTGGCTACAAATAAGCCTGCATGTTTAGGCGGTAAAACTAGGCAAACTAGAAGCAATAATAAGTAAGTCTTTCCACTTACTTCTTACCTTACTTTGACTTTAGATTCATTTCCTAACATCAGTAAAAAAACATATTTAACGTTTATTTTGCAACTGTCTGTTTTATCCATTTTATTTACAAAAAACGATGTCACCACTATTCAATTCAATGTAAAAATATTGAAACTGGTCAACCACTTTTTTGAAAGCGCCCTTTGATGACGTTTGATCATGTGAAGGAAACCTTTCTATTTAATTCATATTAGTTCGTAAAATAACCTCAAAAGTTGATGTCCGCCCTATTCTTTTCCAGCATAGCTTACAGATTTCGGTCCGCCACTTTTCCTCGCGCCCTTTGTGTAACGTCATATGTAACCTTCCTACTGAATATCATAATATGTCTTCACAGTGTTTTCTTCTGTTAAAATTATTTCACGTGTTACACACAAAATCTTCTCATGAGAATTTTTATTAAAAACTGATTCTCACCCTAGCAAATCTGCAAGGCCTCTTTCTACATCAATCACATATAGCTGATAAAGACCTACATTTATAATTCGTGTCTTTGTGCTATTAGCAATTCTAAGAAATAATATCCAGGACCGCCAATTCTATGAAATTTTTATGGTCTACTTCCACGTGCTCGCGTGAGAATCTGGTAGATGTGCAACACTATAAAACTGCGGCACCTCAGTCATTTTAGGTCTTTTCTCAAAATCAAAAATATGGTGTTTTGTTTTTGTTTTATTTGCCATATTTATCCTCCATTCACGAGAAAGCGAATTGTATCGCTATACTTTGGACGGGAAGTCCGCACTCGCTTGGGAGTTGCCTTTTTCGAGGTTTATGGGCCACCTGTCTTCCACATGAAGGTGGGGCGTCCCGTTAAGTGCCTTGCCCAAGGACACAACAAGAAAACTTGCCGGCTTGTTCTCCACAACCTCCCCTAAATGCCGAGCGCCAAGCAGGGAAGCTGCGGATGCCATTTTTTAAAGTCTTTTGGTATGACTCGACAAGGGGAATGAACCCCAGGTCTACCGACTGCGAAGCGGACGCTCTAACCACTACGCCATCGCGTTGGTGGAAGTGTAAATCTCTGCTGTAAAGTTTGAATCGTTGCGGGGAGTCGCATACATTATCGACGCCATTCCTACATGATCGATCGGATTTTTTCGCGCCAGAATTAAATTTGATTCCATTATCAAGAGTGCTTTTTGATACCACGATTGAGTTTGCGTTGTACGCAAAGACCTTTCCTCCAAACCGTGTGACTGGGATAGCAGCAGTCATATCACGTATTAAGCATTATTCAACTAAACATGAATTGCATTATGCAATGAGTTACATTAACCTATCTCGGGCAAAATACTTGTTTCCTCGTTTGTTTCGTCCAAGGTCGATTACTGTAGCTCATGATATTATGCCGTGACCAATTCACTTGTGTGTGCAACTATATGCTCAAAACTGTGCAGCAACATTAATTTTTACAAAAGGTATCAGCATGTTACCTAATTAATCATCCCATAGCATTGGTTGCAAGAGCGTCGGCAGAAGCTTTTTTAGAGGGGAGTGGGCGCAACAATATAGGCTACTGCGATTTGTTTTCCGTTGCAAAGCATTACTTTCTATACTAGCTCGTTTAACACAGGCAATTTTAATATTTTTGCTTTCAGAAAGGAGGGGTATCTTCTCCCACGCTTCCTCTTGCCAACGCCCTTGATTGGTTGCCCATAATGTACCGAATTTTGTACAAAATTTATATTCTTGCTATTAGACCCTGTATCTACGTTACTATCCACGTCCTGATGAATAACATTCTTTACTTACTTTCCGCCGCTTGAAACCAATTCCACTTAAATTAAACGCAATTGTTGATAATAAGTGATGGTGTATTTGCCATTTGTACACCAAAGTTTTGGAACAAATTACCAGACACCTTATGACGCGAAATCGGTTTGTCCTTTGTAAATTTAATTTCTGCTAAAGCATATTTATTTTGTTATGCAATATCATTTCTGAATATGCTGCCGAGACATTTGTATTATTTTCTATCATGGTCAGAGTTGGTCAGTAACGATGTAGTTCTATTTGAGCAAACCACTGCAGTAAATTTTTCAGCAACGAGCTACTTACTTGAGCAGTTTTATTTTCTTACCATTTCCCTTCTTTGTAGGGCCGATTGAGTAGGAAGTAACGGTGCTTGGGCAGTTATTATTGTTACCTGAGAACATGCCAAAGATTCAATGTTTGTTACATTGGAATGCGATATGCTAGCGTAAAAAACAGGTTTCAATTCAAGATTTTGTCTGTAAATCCTCCACTTAAGTGGGACATTTTAGATTTAAGTTTAAAAACCCGATTGGTAGGCCCACCATTGTTTTAACGCTAACTAGGTAAGTTATCAACGACCCCGTTGCCATCACTTTTGGTTTGAAAAGTTTTTCGACAGGTAATTAAATTAAAATGTTATCCAGTATCAAAGTATTATTTCTGCAGTTTGTTTTGTCGTCTCAAGCATAGGCGACATGAACTTGCTTACAAATCAGCTGCTGCTTTTATTAAAGGAGTAGCCAGTGAGGGCAAAGGAAGCATTGCCTTCCCATGATTTATGAAATTTGTATTAAGCATAATTCTTGAGCGCCTTTAAAAAAAAAGGTTATCGTGACAGCTTAATCTCAGCAAACGTCTTTAAAATTTGCTTAATCACTGATTCTTACCAAAAATAATGTAAAAAGGATGACCATTAAAAATGTGATAAAGAGGCAAAAACTTTGCCTGTTTTCTCAGTAAATCAACTACGCCATTTGGCTGTAGTTTTTGGATGCTAAATTTTGAACAAAGGTGGCCACACTTTCCGTAATAAAGAGCCAAAAGCGAGGTGGCCATCTTTGAAAAAGTTGCTAAGCAATTCTCAATTTGTTTAAATTAACGCATTTCCCCTCCAAATAAATAGACGGTGATAACCTTTTTTTTTGGACACCATCGTTTTCAAAGCACGAAATTAGGCATTTGCACTTTTCCATCGGCCTCAAAACCAAATGTGTTGGACAGCAGGTTGCATACCCATACACTACATGATTGTACGCAAAAGTCAAAACAGCTGCAGTTGGGTTACTCTTGTTTAAATATAATGAAGGTCTAAGCGTTTTATTTAGAAGTCAATGAACGTTGGTCACATGGAGTCGCACCACGTTATAACAATTTTTAACCATCAAGAACTTTCTGTCAAAAGCATAAGACGATTAAACAACATCTACAGAAAACAGTAATATTTATCAGAATGATTTGGTCAACGTGTCTGCAATATGTTGTGTCATTTAGGTCTGTATTGGCGGATTTTAATTTGTTTGGCATCTTGCACTCTTGGAAAAAAAAGTTTTTTCTTTCCTTGCGATTATAATTTGTAGCCTATTAACCGGGACGGATTCTAAACGTATTACCCCAAAATAAGAGTTTCTCCAACAAAAAGTTTTCCGCTAAATTTACAAAGTGTCCGTTAAAAGAAAGTCGTCAACCTAAATAAAGGTAACCTCTTTCGAGATTCTCCTAAAAACAGTATCACCCCTTAGCATAATGCCTCCCGTTTTAAAGTTACTGTAATGCCATTGCCTGCGTCATGCACGTAAACCTTTAACTTGGTCGAAAATCTTTAACGTAAATTGACTGTAAGTTGGCCGAAAGGTTTCTTTAGAAATCCTTTTTCGCACCCTGTGAAGCGCGAACATTTGGGTGTGTTTGAAGGTGGGACGCTAATTGACAATCGGCAATTTGGCCAGTCGAGTCTCACACAAAAGTCGTCCACCCGTACGGTAGTTCGAATTGGTACAAGCAAAGCTCTTTGTAACAAAAGCATTACCGAAATTATAGCAAACGTATACTAGCTCAAAAAGTTGAAAATCACGTCCGAAAATATATTTCTGTAAGCTTTCTATTCAGAGCCTTATCGAATGACGACTGGGATTTCTTGACCATACATAAATTTTCAACACCAGGCTATTTTTGTAAAACGTCTTGGTCACCTCTAGAATAATTATTTGTTTTGTCAAAACGATGAGCTCCTTCAAAATATCACTTGAACAATATTACATACCGGATAAGGCTTAAAGACTAAAGTGTAAGTGGAGAACTACGAGGGTCAGTCAATAAGTAATGAGACTTTCTCAATTGCTTTTGTGTTTTTGTAGCTAAGGAACTCAAATTTTATGTGATGATTATGAATGGAGTTGTCATCTCATTTACAACAAAACTTGTTTATTTTCAGATTACTGTAGGTGTGATGATAAATTGAAATGACTACTAGCCTAGCAAACAGCTCATCGTTGGAACAAAGAGGAGTCATCAGATTTCTGTTGGCAGAGAGTGTAAAATCATGTGAGATTCTGTCTAGAATGCAAAGACAATATGGTCCTTCCTGTATGTCTAGAGCAAACTTCTACAAATGGGTGCAAGCATTCAAAGATGGACGCGAAAGCATTACTGATGATCTGAGAAGTGGAAGACCTGTGGATGTCTCTACCCCAGAAGCCGTACAGGCAGTTGAAAACCTGATCAAATCTGATAGAAGGGTCACTTCAGATAAAATTGCTACAAAATTGGACATCTCCCATGGCAGAGTGTACGCAATTGTGCGTGAAAAGCTGCATTTTTCAAAAGTCAGCTGTCGCTGGGTTCCCCAGATGTTAACGGATGATCACAAAATGCAACGCCTGATGGCTTCCAGAGCATCACTACGCAGATACAGAAAGGAGGGAGATGCAATTCTGTCGAGAATAGTGACAACTGATGAGACCTGGGTTTTTCATTATGAACCTGAATCGAAACGACGATCAATGGAGTGGAAGCATGTTTCTTCCCCAGTGAAGAAAAAATTCAAATCTCAGAAAAGTTTAAGGAAAGTCATGCTCACTGTGTTCTGGGACAGAAATGGGCCGATCACTATCAGTTTCTTGGAAAGGGGCAATACTGTAAACTCAGAGAACTACTGTGAGCTGCTAACTCAAGTGAAAAAAGACATTAAGAACAAACGGAGGGGACTTCAATCAAGAGGTGTGATTCTTCTTCAGGATAATGCAAGGCCCCACACAGCAGCAAGAACCCTAGCCAAAATTGAAGATTTAAGCTGGAAACTCCTAACACACCCACCCTACAGCCCAGACCTTGCACCATCTGATTTTCACCTCTTCGGCCCACTCAGAGAGTATGAAAGGAATTCACTTCCAGACTGACGAAGAAGTGAAGGCTGCTGTGAGCAACTGGCTAAGGACCCAGTGCACGGAATTCTATGCCAAAGGAATAGACAATCTAATATCAAGATGGAACAAGTGTGTTGCAAAGGAGGGAGACTATGTTGAAAAATAAAAAAGCATTTTTTGATTACCAGTCATTGCAAACTTGAGTTATTGAGAAAGTCTCATTACTTATTGACTGACCCTGGTATAATCAGTAGACCTGCAGACTTATCCTGACAAAACGCTTTACTACCATAATAGAGTAGATTTATGTTGTTTCTCGGTTTTCGCAGGCTTAAGACGGGCTCATTCAGTCGTGCCTACCACTACACACTTGCTTTCGAACCAGATATTTTGCTGGAGCAACACACCACTTACAATTCCAGATGCCCTATTCTGACCAACATAAATCGTGCCTAATGGGAGTTTCGAGCCAAACTGTGTGTTCCGAAGTCTGCAACGATTACCATTACATTACGGCAGGTACTACCACTGCAAAATTTGAGAAAAACTACTTTTCAGAACTACACTAATTGCATTCATGAGGCTTGAATACTACAAAATGCGTATGAAATCACCAATTCTATTTCAAACAAGGCATCATATTTAAACGATTGACAAACTTGCACTTCAAACCAATTTCGTTCTATCATCGTACTCAGGCACTAAACGTTATATCTACTTTAAACGATAAACTTAAAAACAATTAGTCATTAAGTTACGATAAGCAGCAAAAAAAGTGAAAAGTACGGTTTACTTAGTTTCGAAGAATCAACACTAAAAAAGGCAGCCAGTATAACCTATCAGGCTCGGTGGAATACAGAATTCGCTTGACACTGGCGGCAGCATAAAATATGCGGCCTGATGCAAAACACGGTTGGTTCGTATGAGGCATAGTTAAAGACACTCGTAAAAACCGTAACTGAAATGGAATTGCAAAACATTTTTGGTTAATTTCAACTGGTTTTCCTGGCTTAGTCTTGGTATCCCGGAGACTTGGATCGTGACAAGCTTCTATTGTCCCTTGAACGGGAACGAGAGCGAGACCCACTTCTAGATCGACTGCGACTCGTCGATCTTGTATTTTCTTCAACCATACGAATTTTTCTGCCGTTCAACTCAGAATTATCTAGCTTTTCAATGGCGGACTTCATGTCATCATAGCTTATGAAATCAACAATGCCTTCATTACGGTTCTTCTGATGAGCTTCAGCATAAGACACTTCACCGCCCTGTCTCATGAAATCTTTCAAATCTTGCCAACTGCATCGGCTAGAAAGATTTTCAACAATCACCCGATATTTAGTAGATGCAGGAGGAGGGTATCTTCTAGAACGTCCTCCATCACCATATCGGTCATCTCTTCCTCCGTAACCTCGGTTTCCATAATCTCTCCCACCACCATACCTGTTTCCATTGTATCCACCACCGCCACCTCGGTAGCCGCCGCCGCCGCCGCCATATCTTCCACCGCCGCCACCACCGTATCTCCCTCCTCCGCCACCACCTCCACCATAGCTTTCACGAGTCCTGCGAACTCCTTTAGCAATTTCAACAGTGACTCTTTCTCCGCATAAATTTTGATTATTCAGTTCATAAACTGCATCATCAGCATCTCTGCTGTCTTCAAATTCAACGAAGCCATATCCAGTCTTCAGATTGACTTCTAAAATCTTTCCAAAGCCTTCGAAAAATCGTTCAACATCACTTTCAGTAGCTCGGTTACTCAGGCGACCAATAAACACACGACGTCCACTCATTATGAGACAGTGGTAAGGGCAAGTTAATCAAAGAGTATATCCTGGAAAAACAAAATCACATAAAAATTCAGCATTTTTAGAATTAGCCTTATCTTGAATGCAATTATTAAGTCAGACATAACACTGCAAACTATAGCTTTAACCAACGTTCGAACAATCGTTTAATTAAAATATAGCATGATATTTATCACACATATCCCTTACCATCGTTACAATGAACATAAAAAAAGCTTTTCAAATTCAAGTGCATATTAGAGACCACTTAGAAGATGTCAGACAGGTTTTCTTAAAAAGGAACGTAGTAACCAAAGAGCGGAACCAGTTAATAGGGTTGTCTGTTAACATCCAGCCTTTGCCAAAGCAAGAAGCAGGTAAGTAGGCCAAGACAAGGAACTTTACATCGACTAGGCCAGTACCATGGAGCAATCCCACAACCCGGTTATTGAAAGGTCAGGATGAATGCAACAGTGAAAGGTGCAATCATGATCCGACCTTGTTGGCATCCTCTCTAAACTAACATAAAATTACGGTTAAAACAAGAAAAAAACAAGTTTGAAAACAATACACAAAAACAGATCTAAATTTTCATTTTAATAAAAAAACTAGGTGGCGAATGCAATCAGCTCCAGAGATATTTACCTACTCGATCCCAATAACCCTTAAAATGCGAACAAATAACATATGTGGAAAAATTTTCGTTTTTGAAAAGCCCAATTGGGTTGCTGTCAGCCATTTATTTTAAAATACATAACTTACACCACGATCTTTAGGGTCTATTTACCCCATTTAATAACGTTTTCATTATGCAAGCATTGAAACGAAGGTTGGAAACTTCACATCTAAACTAACAAATACCACCATAACTTTCTCCGACATCACGATAGATTTTGTGCAAGATCTACATTACTTGATAATAACAGCTACACAGCCCATATCACAAAAACCTCGGGCCAGTAGTTCTCAACGTTTTTTAATGCTTCTCGGTCAAAAACCTCACACATAGGCATTTCATCCCTACCGTGCATCACAAAAAGGCCTTTTCTTTTTTCTTGGAGATTACTATTTTCAAAGTCTGAATGACGTTTGGTCAATCCACATTAAAGGTGGAGACCTTTTTTTCGGAGATCTTTTACATATCTCATTAAAATTAGTAACCGCTTTAGGAAAATACTGGAGTCTATACGTAAGTTATAAAAACAAAAGTGAGAGCCCTTTTTATCCATAATTCCTCCTTTAATGAACCAAAGGGCTCCTGTTTGACAACCACAACCTTAGGCACTAGCCTTTTACCTCACAATCATGCAATAACTTTGTTTTTAGTACAAAAACACTGTTTGACCAGCAATTTAAGAAATTGCATCAGCTATTTGGGCCCATTTACAAGACAACTAAAAAATACCATTACTTTATGATCAGATAATATCAGTTGCAAAACTTCGACGAGGGCCAAAAATAAAATTGAATACCATTTCCAAATATTGTTAAAATGAAAAGCTGGTCCCAAAAACATAATAATTACTTAATTCTCAAGATGTGAATTTTGAATTGCTACAGATTTTACTTTCTATTTTTAATCAAAGTTATGACGTGACAGGTCCCATTTGCTGTTGGCTTTAACCAGCGGTTTCCAACTTTTTTTTAGCTCGAAGCCCACTTTTAACTGACGTTGTTTTAAAGGACTAATATAGAGTTGAAGATCCTTTTATGGTGCGTTACCAAAAAAATTATTTCATCAGTTTTAGTCCCATAGGACTTCTTATGGGAGACCAGTCTCGTGAAAAAATATTGCAGTGCTTTGCAGTTTACCTGAAAGAGCTGTGCCGACTAATAGTGGGTCACGAACCATTGATTGAAAAATGCCATTTTACACTAGCTTATAATTATTTGGATACAATTGTCTCTGACAACATTTCAGTTAAGTCATGCGCCATCAGTGAACACATATTCTGTAATGAGTAGTATTTCCGAATGTTTCAAATAAAACTAATATTAAAATGTTAATGATGATATTTTTGGAGTGTAAACCACATGACGTGGTGCTAAAGATCCCTATAAAATCACTTATTGTTGCTGAGCTAAAAGCATTATCTAAAAAATAATCGTGAACACGACTTGCGTTGAAGAAGCAAGGTTGCTAATTTACATCACCAACGAAATAAAACAAAAAAATTATTTCTCAATGTCTCACTTTTTTTATGAACTAAGAAAAATAATTATTTTCTACCTTTGTGACTGGTACCTCTGCAGTCATGAAAAATAGCTGCCGCCTATTTCATGCTCTGGACATTTTGTCCTTGGTAATTTCGTACTGACAAACTGTAACTCAAAGGAGAAATTATGAAGGCTAAACCACAACTTACCATGGCTATGTTTCAAAAATTAGAAAAAGTAATGTTTCTCATCCTCGCATCAAATTTGACAAAAAACATGCCAATGCGTTGACTTTTTTAGAGAAAGATAATACAATGGGCCCTTCTAAAGAGTAGTGTCAACAATGCCCGTCACTGCAGTGTAGAGAACCCTAACTCCTACCCTTCCCCAAAATCTAACCCCCTTCCTAACGGGAGAAACCTGTATTTATGAAAAAAGAAAAGATGCAGATCACAATTATAATCACGAAATTGTAAAGTACCTATATGTAAAAAGACCTTTTTTTTGAACTGTTTTCGTGGCAAATTAGATGAAATGAGTATCTGAAAAAAAGACTGTTTTTTCAAAGCAAAGTTATTGCAAAGTTTGTGGAGTTAGCCATAGATTGCACTTATGGTCAAAATACCCAAGCACAACATTAATCGCAACCCTAAAAACAATGCTGAGAATGAGATTTATCCCATGTCCCTACCAATCAAATAACAATACCAATTAGCTTGCAGGAATGGAGCAGGACTTAAGAGAAATTAGCATCTCAACTGCTTCAGATACCACTTGACTATTGGTATACAGAACTAATTCAACTACTTGAATTAAGTGACAGACACACATTGGTATACAGTAACTAATTCTACCACATGATTGGCAAGTACTGGTAGCTTTGTAAGATTTACCACCATTCTGCCATGAATTTATTCCATGTTATTTAACATTACAACTTGCAGTATGCTTTGCAAAAATTAGTAGATACATAATCCAACTTTCTGTTATTTTTACAAAACAAATACCTATAAAAAAGCAAAAACTCCACAAATTAAATTCAATTTCAATCTTAACTGCAATCATAATACTGATTGACAATTCCATAGAATTTCTATGTACTTTTGAGAAAATTCCACATTTTAGTATGTTGTATCAAAACATGTCTTTCTTGTGCCACAGGTTTAATTGATTTCTGGGGCACAATGCACTGAAAACAAATCATAACCATTCAATGGTCATGCATTAAAACCTCATATATAGAAAGAGTTGTGGTGCTCTGGTTAAAGACATTGTAATACGACTTCCTTAGCCTGGTTCTCAATAATGCTTCACTACCCTATTGCTGTTCTCACGTTTTAATTTGCACACATTATTACAATTACTATTTTTAACCAAATGACACTTCTTGCTCCATGATATTTTGTGCAATACCTATTGAAAACTCTTATCATGTAATTGCACTTGTTTATGCATATGAATGATGAACAACTGATATTATCTGATTATTATTAATTGTTTTAAGAAAAAAACATAATTAGCAGAAAAATTCTATTCGTTTCAAAGTTACAATTGTAGGAATAGAAACAGATATCACAATTATCACACCATTGTTGGCTGCAATATTTCTTTTAATGAGTTTGGTAGTGTGACAAAATTATCAATCATGAAAAAGTCTCCACAGTTTTTTTCATAAAAACAACAGGCTATTACCTTTTAATTAGGATCAACAAAATCTGACTGAATTAAAAAGGAATTGATGAAATCAGTGGCAAGTTGAAGAGGGAACAAACTAAAACAAGGAATTCCAAAAGAAGTGTGGGTGTCCTCAGCAATCAATGGTAATGCTCAAATTAACCTTATTCTAATAGTAATGCTGGTTTGCAATTCTATGTTTTAATAGCAATGCAGCCAATTCTTAAAATCTGAAAGTATTAGAATTTGCTCAGTAAACATGGACTTCAATTTGATGCATGATGATTTTGCATATCAGCACTATAGAGTTTTGGTTAGGCAGTCACTCTCTTGGTGTTGATAGCATTTTACCTGGTAACCTATTTTCTTGTTAAACATTTGCAGGTCTATCAATTCACGTAAAACTTTGGGAGGTAAAACTTTGCCCAAGAAAAATTCATACCTGATGCAAGTCGAGCTGCACACAACTTTTGCTGTTTCTAACACTCAG
Organism: Trididemnum clinides; assembly: GCA_963675345.1. Classification (NCBI taxonomy): domain Eukaryota; kingdom Metazoa; phylum Chordata; class Ascidiacea; order Aplousobranchia; family Didemnidae; genus Trididemnum; species Trididemnum clinides. Next base: position 36,579,322 of record OY776288.1, read on the forward strand.
TGTTTCCAACACTCAGTGTTTCTAACACTCAGAAACTGTCCACAATGCAGAACAGTTTATTTACATCAAAAGAGTAAAGTGAGAAAAATGGCCCAACTAAAAAATTACTGGTACTACACAGCTACAAAAGTAAAATGAAAAAATACAAAAGCATAGTAAAACATACCATATTTACATTGAATAAGCAGATGGGAATAACTAATACACTTATGAAAGTTGGATGGACTAGTGATGTTAGGCTACTAAATTTTCCAGCCACAATTATTGGGCAGGGCAATTATCCATTGGTCCCCCCAAACAAAATCATTGAAGGACTAGACCCTCATGTATCCCCAGAAATCTATGCCTACAAAGATTCCAATGGCATATTAAAAACCTGACTTTTGGGTGTTCATGATTGCTCAATATCTATGATGTATTATACACATGACTTGACAAAATTTTTATCCACAGTCTGCCAGTGTACAACCCTCTTTTGTTTACATACCCAGCCCTCTCTCCCTCCCTTTGTCAAATTACTCTATAGTCAGTGAAATTTTCACATTTAAGTAGTGTCAAATGATAAGCCTACCTCTGATCACACAGCCTACTGGTACAAGCTAGTCCAGGAATTCTTGACTCATGAGGAATAACAGAAGTTGCAAGCGAGGAGTCAGAAATCACCATAAGGTAAAAGTTCACAAATGGGATATTGTCTTAAGGCTGCAAATGCATTACAAGCTTACATCCTTCATATCTCATTTTTGGAAATGAATACGTTGCAACTCAATCACCTTTTTTTGAAGGTCAATTTGAGTAAAGAACCTTTTTGTCTATATTTCTGACTTGATGACCTCCTTAGCTTTAAGTTCAACTTCCCAAATACCTAAACTTGTTAGGGTTTGAAAGAAATTCAAAATTTAGTCAAAGTTGAAAGTGGGTAATGACGAAAACACGCTGAAGAATCACTGGACTACATTAACTAGCCAAAGCTAAACAGTAGCCCTAGAGCCACTTCCTTACTTTTAATAAAGTAATGAATAAATACAGGTCATCTTTTTATGTAAGAGCTAATGGTAAGGTTCTTACAACTGCATCTAATCCTAAACAATTTATCATCTCTAGACCCAGGTCTAACAAGAGATCTCTAAAGAGTAATGCCTAGACTGCAGAAGAAACAAATGACTATTCCATGTGTTCTGTTTATTTTTAGTTTCTTTACCTACAAAATTTCAATATTCTACAGGATGGGCGATAAGTCTCTCCCCATCCTTTATGTTATTACCGTATGTTATAATTAGTTATGCATGCATTTATATTTTTTCGTTTTTCAGAGAAAATATGTGATATATTGCAATAACCCCTGCTAGGTTGAGAAAGGTGTCCCACAGAGCATGGCGTTGCATAACATGATGCAGCCAGAATGAAGAACACCACACAGATATACTAAATACATAATGATATATAAATGTGTAGGGACTGCTGGCCCACCCAGTACATTTACCAAAATGCAATCAAACAAAAAAACTTTTAATAAAACGATTCGGGTATTTCTATAATAAACATAACTATTAAGTTGAAAATTGCCTAATTTATAATATATAAACACAACGCTATCTCAAGAGCAGTGTACACTACCGCTACCAACTTGACCAGTTTCACTTGCTTTCTGACGACCCACAATGCCTGCAAAAGTCTCCATTTTTACGCTGTTAGCCAATCATAAAACAACAACTCATACTGAACGGAAAACAAAATAAGGTAAGTCAAAATTCCAAAGGAATTTAAACTTACACTACGAACACAAATATAGCTTAAAGTCAGTCCCGTAGCACTCCAACTTCGGGCCCCCCCCCAAAGTAAGCGCAAGAGCCCCTGCGCACAGGTCATATCACTTTAGAGGTGTAAAATTGAAAAGCTGCATTAAGAAAATACACCACAATTCGTACATAAGTAAACAGGCTAATGTCAGAATAAAGCATGCCGATACCGAAGGGGCAAGTCATAAAAAATTCGGCACCAATGCCAGAGTTCAGTAGGACATTTATGCAGACATTGCGAAACGAAAGCAATGACACTGAAAAACATGAAAAAGTTATAAAAACACAGTATTATTTAAATAGTCTGGAGTGAACCTTTTTGTTCGCAAATGCTGTTATGACATTGTCATAATCAAGAGATCGGGCGCAGTCATTTTCGATTGACAACATGGCTAATGAAGATAGTCTACTGTCTGTCATAGACGTTCTATTAAAACTTTTGATCAGTTTCAATTTGCTGAAGCTTCTTTCAGCGCTGGCAACAGTCACGGGGCAAGTTAGTAAGATTCGAAGTGCGATGTACACATTCGGATACAATTCAAATAAATGAGTCTTTAGAAGATAGTTCAGAAAGTCTTTAGCCGTTTTGAGATTGCGTTTTTTTTTGTAAAATTAAAACAAACCGCTGTAGCTCAGCGCTCATTTCATCAGAATCAATGTCACCGAACTTTTTTTGGAACTCTTTACAGCAAGTAAGAAGAGCATTTTCTTGTTGCACAAGCAAAAGTTTGTCTCGTGTGTACAAAAACGAAAAGGCGGAAGAAACCTCACGTAACAAATTAAAGCGCTCCTTTATTGACATAATAGCCTGGTCTACTAATGGATAGAAAAAGTTGCTTTTAAATTTCAGTTCAGGAGTAGCTCGTTGTTCCTCTTCACCTTGGTAATCAAACAATCTTCTTTTCTTTCCACTTCTTGACGGAGGAAAAGAAGGATCAATATCCAATTCCTGTGCTGTTTCAACAGCAGATGTTGCGGCACTGTCATAACCCGTTGTGCGATAGTTTTGCAAAAACTTTTCAGTTGCCTGGATTTCCGTTTCCATTGTATGAAGGGAGACTCCATACGATTGAAGAATCTTGCTTGCTTTATTGACTTGGAATAGGATATCATACCAAATAAACACCGACAAAAGAAAACTCCATTTTGATAAATGAGCTATCAACGATTTTGTTTCTGAGGCAGTTCTTCCATCTTTTCTTTCTATGGAAATGGCTTCCAAGTCTTTCAGTGCCAGCAACACCTCTTTTAAATTGTATCGAAGAGGTTTGATGCATTTAATTCTGCTTTCCCAACGAGTATCAGATTGTGACTTTATGGACAGCTCCACATGTTTCTTCAAAATTTCCCAACGCTGAGCAGAGGAACAAAACAGCACATACAACCTTGTAAGTACTCCAAAAAATGTCAATGCTTCCGTCGATCAATTAGCACTGTCAACAACAACTAAGTTAAGGGTATGGTTTGCACAGGGCACGTAAACAGCTTTGGGATTGATGTCTAGCATTCTTGCTTGGACCCCAGAATGTTTTCCTTTCATGTTAGCACCATCATCATATGACTGACCTCGACAATCAGACAATTCGAGTTGCAGTTCGGTCGCTTTTTCTAAGAAAGCGTCCAACAAGCCTTTCCCAGTACTGTCACTTATTCTCAAGTAGTCAAAAAATGTTTCTTTAACAACAGCAGCTTCTTCATTACATAGTACATAACGGAGAATGACAGACATTTGTTCATGATGTGACATATCTGGAGTGCAGTCCAAAATTATAGAAAAATATTTTGCCAATTTCAATTGCTGTAAATTTTCTTTTTCAACTTCTGTCGCTAGCAATTCAATTAGTTCATTTTGTATGGTAGGACTCAAATAGTGATCTTTAGTGTTTTTATTCTTGATTCTGTCTTGAAGCTCTTTTAGGATCGGATCTCTTCTTGCCAAAAGCTCAAATATACCCAGAAAATTTCCATTGTGAGGAGATCCTAAGACTTCTTCAGATCCTCTAAAAGCAAGATTCCTTTCCGATAGAAACAAGGCAATGTCGATAAGTCTCTCTAAAACATTTCTCCGAAAACGTCTTTCATTGAAAAAAATATTCATCTCGCGTTTGTCGATAGTGGATGAATTTCTTATCCCTTCAGCTAGCAACATCCATTGACTGCAGCATTCTTGGTGGGAAATGCCGTTTTCATGGTCTTTTAGTTTTTTCGAAAAACCCTCCCATGTATTTATACCACTACAAAAGGGGCTTAGTGTTTTTCCAAATAGCTTACAACAAAAGCAAAAAACTTGATCTGATTCCCCAGAATAAACTAGCCACGACCGTGAAACACTTTCACCATTAGGTAACACACGTTTATAATGGTTGGAGGAAAAACGTCGCCTTGGAGTTGTGTTATTATATGGAAAATTCATTATTAGTTGATGTGGTCCACGCTTTACTATATCACATCGTTGAGCATCAGAAATACTTTCAGGCCATTTACACGGGTCATCAGGGATAGGGGTAAATTGAGATTCAGATATTTTTGATATTGAAGGTTGCGTATTGGCAGGTAAATCACAACTTACATTTTCTGGAAATTCACAATCACTTTGATGCTGATCGTCATAGTCTTCTTTTTCTTGTACACTATAGTTTTCTTCATCCCTCTCGGTACTAGTGCCAGGTCTACTCTGCTCAGTAATCTTGAAAAAATCTGTCATCTTGGGCAATTTCGCTACAGCATCTCGAGCAGTGGCTGCTTCTTTTCTCTTTTGAGCACCACTTTTTGAACGTTTCATTCTATACAATGTCAATAAAATACTTTATCTGCACTCTGCAGTGTATATATATATATATATATATTGTCCCGGTATTTATAGCCAAACAGAATTCCAGGCCATTCTATGATTGTTGCGTAACAACGGCATTGTTACGTCAATCGAATATTCAAGATTCTACCAGAAAATCAATCGAAATATTCTAGATTCTGCGAGATAAAATGACGTTGCATTCACTTATGATGTCACAAGCCAATTTCTTCCTACAGTTTAAATCGGTTGTAAACAAGTCTGCTGAACTGAAAATAGTCACGTAACCAAAAAGCAGTTTCAGACTAACTTGGGCCCCCAAAGTTGGCCTGGGCCCCCCCAATTGGGGGGTTTGGGGGGCGGCTGCTACGTGTCTGCTTAAAGTGCTTGACAAAAATAAGCACTTGTCTGAATAATTTATCAGAATTTCGGTAAAATTGTACTTTTTTCCTATAAATCGTTGAGATGTATAGTAGCCTCAATATATTAAACATTTTTTATTAAAGTCATAAATGTTTTCGACACATCATATTGCCCTCCCCAAAGAATACAAGTCCACGGCTTATTTCAGAAATTACACTCGCAAATAAATATGTACTCACAAAATGACGCTAAAGCATACAAGCACGTTAATAGAAGAATTGTTGACGCGAAATTAAAGAACAAAACAAACGCTAAGATAACAAACGTACCTGCCACTGAATCAAAACACATGAAGCAAAAAAGAACTACCGTTAGCATACAATTGTGTTCAACTTTGGTTTATGTTTGTTTATCAGTAATGCTTCTTGAATTTTAACAGTACTGCATTGTCCAAGTATTTTAAAGGAACCTACGCCAAGGTTACTGCTACCACAAGATGAGTACGGATAAATATGTTGTGTAATCAGAGTTTTATTAATTGTTGAATGCCAATGTTCCTGGGTTCTAGTTGCGTTGGCGAGAAGTCATAACTATGTACGACATGTTTGCATCGCGCAAACAAGTGAATTTATTGACCACATTAGACGCAAGAGCGCTAGGAGTACAACATGTAGGAAATAAGGTTACTTGAGCTGACTGAACCCTAATTGCTGGGAACTATGGCAGTCACCAGGAAGAAAGCACAACAGCAATATTTTATTCCATCAATTTACGCAGTTGTGGCAACAATCGAATTAAGTCCGTCCGTCACGAAATCCAACGATGAAAGAGAAATGACAGACAACCAAAACACGTCCGTCCGCTACGGCGATCGACGAAGAGAGATGAAAATCTCCGACCGCATGGTCGGCGACAAAATACTGCACACGTCACCACGAATTAGGTAGCTGCACATGTCTAAGTAAATCAGAACACTGCACACGTCACATGGATGAAAACAACGGACAAACAACATGATGTCGGGAAAGGCAAGCCGATCAACGAGCTACCATGAGAATACAAAAATAAACATAAACATATCTAGCCCTAATAAAAAAGAAAAATATATGTGTGTGATTTTAGACACAAGCAATAATAATAAACGCGTACGCGTTGCAATATCACGGCCAGATTGCCGGAAAGCCATGCAGGCTTAGATTCCTGGCGTGAGGTTACATCGCCAGGTGTGCGGACTACAGGAGCACAATATACTTTAAACGGAGAGAGCCGAGCGGCAACAAACCTGACGGTAGATACTTCGTCAGTTAATATTACTTCATCAGTAAAATCGTAAGGCAAAGCAGCAAAGGTGCACGAGCTGGGGGTCAAACTGGGGACACACGAAGTTGCAAACTAGCAAACGCAGCTCTAACAGTAAACAACTAGAATCACACACATCGGCGGGAGCAAGGTGCTGAGCCGCCGAAAGCAAACTAACAAAAAAAATATAAAAAAAAGACAAAAAGGTGTTTGGCATGGCAGTTCCATGAGGTGCGAGGCACGACACGCTACAAACATTTTAATTGGAAATACGATGCAGTTTTCACAGTTTTGTAATGAGGAAAATTACAAAACTGCAAAGTTAATATCAAACTTTCGTCTGAATAATTTCGCTAAATTGCAGCCAAATTTATGTGACGAATTTCCAAAATACGGAAAGCTAATTCTGTACAAAAAATTCTTATCGTCATTTGTTGTCAGTTTTTGTTTAGCTGTATTAAGTAAGATCAAAGAAGTAATTAGGATAATTGTTTTCCAAAAACATTCCACATAGGTTTTTGACCTAATTATTTGACAGCATTACATTCGAACAAATCAATTTCGCTCTGCGTAACAGGCACATTATAGAGCCAGATTTCCAAATTTTAGGACAACTAACATGATAATTCAATATAAGACCGGTATTACACTGTTTGAGATACCGGTATACACTGAAGGTTTAACTCTTTCGCTCCCGCGATCATCGATTGATGATCTCGTGTTTTCAGTGTTTCTCTCAAATTTTTTTAAATTGAGTTACAAAATTAGTTTACTAAAAAATCGATTTGTGACTTTATTTTTCATCCGATTTTCATAAAATTTTCAAACGATCACGCTTATTTCCTCACGCATCGGAAGATGTATAATCTATGCCCTAATTCTTGGATTTTTATACCCAAAATGGATTAAAAAGACCAACAACCCAGTTGCAGACGACAAAATCGGTCAAATTCTCAGCACGTGCCAACTACACTAAAATCAAATTGAGATTACATCTTTACCACAAAACCAAACCTTTTATCATTGACACAGTCTGAAAACTACTCTTTTGGGGCATCATTTGACAAAATTTCAAGCGATAATAATAAATTTTACTTTTATAAATTTCCAAATTTTTTAAAGTCTTTTGGTATGACTCGACAAGGGAAATGAACCCCAGGTCTACCGACTGCGAAGCGGACGCTCTAACCACTACACCATCGCGCCGGTATCTGAATGGTAAGTAGATAAAAGTAAATTTAGTGCGTAAAAAATATCATATGTTGCTAAATACCGGTCTCATTTGAAAGCTTAGGAAATTTGCTTTCCAGCAATATATAACTTTAAATAGTTTGGACTAAGTGGTATATGATATTTACTGATCAAAAATGAGTACTGTACATAATGTCAGTTCAAAACCCCCAAAATTTTTTGACTTACCTTCACTAAATTATAATTTTTAGAAAAACTACACCCTATAAAAACATAAAATAAATTGCAAATGTTTCACCAATAAAGTCGTCATTTCGTATCAAGTTTCCAAGGAGACAAGAGGCGAAATACAAGTTTAAAAGCTAGCAGAAATTTGGCTTTTGTAAATCAAAGTTTGCTGTATCCCCCTTGTTTCTCAACAAATGGGAAGGGTGTAAACAAGCGGCTGTTTCATTGTCAGTGACAGCATATTCTATTTAAACTTGATATTTTCTGAATCTTGAAGAAATTCCCTGTTCAAAAATACATAATGTTACATGGTTTAGGCTAACCTCTAGCAGATAATGACTGATCGTATTTTAGGTACTGAATTTAACTAACAAAATTTGGTACCGGTCGGTACCGGTCAAAAAAAGGTCATTTGTCTCAGAAAATTGCAAATTGTAGAAAACCTAGGCTTTTTGGTAAGTTTTGAGTGATGTAGGCCTACCTTGAAAGCTTATTTCCTTAGCATCATTTTGCGACCATTTCTAAAAAAATTGGTAGAAAATTAAATCTGTAGTGATCTTTGAGTTGAGGGTACCTCTTTAATTTTGAAGACAATTACCCCCCAGTTGGGGGGGTTAATTTGCATAAAATTTGCATATTCAAAAAAAATTTTTTTTTCTATTTGAAATTCTGAAGAAATTTAGATTTCAACGATATATCACACTTAATGTAGAAGTAGACAGCTGAGTAATGATTTACAAACAAACTTGAGGTACATAATTATGATTAATTATGATTGATTATGACAGTTTTTCGCGCTGCCACCTTACGGACATGTTTTTCGCTATTCACGCGGGAGCAAAATAGTTAAAACTATTGCCGAAAATTTTAATTTCAACGTCTAAAAAACTTGATGACTCTGTTGCTTTTTCATTAGTAAATATTAAATGAGAATGTTGTGAATTGAGCGCATTCAAGAAACGTTTGCAAGGATAATATTTGTCAAAAACCGCAAAAATATTCTCAATGTACCTAAGATATAATTTTGGTTTTGCTAGGTTAGAATTGCTAAAAATTTTTTCTTCAATGCACCCTAAAAAAAATTGGCAAAAGTGGATCCCACAGGGTATCCCATTGTTACTCCATTTGTTTGTTTGAAAGATGTAATTTATTGATGAGCGTAAACATTTCCTGCGTGGAAATAAACATTAGTTTTGGAAAAATATTCATGTTTATTGGTGGCTTTGCCTCATTTTTGAGACTATGTAACCGACCAATAGCACTATGCAACAAATTTTTAGTTTGAAAAAAACTCAAGAACAAAGAGATGTGCTTTAGGCAGGGATGTGGAAGCGGTTATTTTTCAAACGCTTCCGCTTCCACACCTATCGCTTCCGCTTCCGCTTCCACCAACAAAAAGTGAGAAAACGACCGTTGACAAATTTTTTAAATTTTTGTGAGTCTGTAGCCTGTCTTCTCCTACACGTCATCATTTTGAGGAGACAAAAACCTTTATTTATTGCTATTACTTTACCTACTTCGCTTGAGCTTATTGTTCCAAACTACTCTGTGCTTCTTTTATTTAGATATTAAAACTCGTGTTGAATGTAGACCAGTACTTTACAACCTTTTTGTCATTGCGGAACCTCTGTTGTACTTTCGCGTTTGTCACGTAACCCCCACTAACAAAATTTAGAAATCACGAATTGCTTGCAAGAAAATCAAAGATGTTGTTACTACAATTCAAAAAATAATTAAACACTTTAACAAATAGACAGTTATTACAAGTTCCTTCACTACTTACAACCACTTTTACAACAGTTAACCTAATGCTTCTCAGATCTAAACCGTATGACCACATATTACAGCTCTCGACAATAACCTGTCGTCACAACAACAAATTACACCGTATAACGCTGATTTTTCCTCTCTATCCTCAACTAACTCTGACTTTGAGTTAACTTTAAATCTAATCATCATTACGGACTTTCTGTCCGTCCCAAATACGTATTGACTCCGATCTTTTTGGACAGTGCAGTGCGAAATTTCTGTCGTATACGGTATACAGTATATACATGTAAAGCAAGCAAAATTGAACTGCATCAATCAATAGCCTCCTCAACGTGGTGGTGCGGTCCCCAATCCTGTTTGGGGTGGGTAAAAATTGCTGTTGGTCTTCCCGAGGGTCCCAGTTGCCCTGCTCACACAAAGCATTTTTTGCCGTGCAGCCCCCTGAACGACCGCAGAAGGGAACCGGCGCGATGGTGCAGTGGTTAGAGCGTCCACATTGTAGTCGGTAGACCTGGGGTTCATTCCCTAAGTCGAGTCATACCAAAAGACTTTAAAAAAATGGTATTCACAGCTTCCCTGCTTGGCGCTCAGTATAAAAAAGGGATAGTGTGGTGAACAAGCCCGCAAGCTTGCTTGTTGTGTCCTTGGGCAAGGCACTTAACGGGACGTCTCCACCTTTATGTGGCAGACAGGTGGCCCCACTCGTACTTCACCGGATCATAATTGTGAAGTTGCTAACCCAGCATGTCAGACGACTCTTGGGTACCCACCAGTGGCAGTCCGCCTTGTTGGTGGTGGGGCTACCAGTCACTCAAGACTGGTTCGAAATGGGCTGCCATCTTTCCCCTAGCCTAATATCAATTAGGTTGACGGCATGAACCTGAATTACCGTTCATGCCGTACCTCCATCCCAAGGAAGAGGAGGGGTAAACACACACACACACACACACACACACCGTAGAAGGGTAGCACGCAGCCTCTTTAAAATCAGCCTGTTTTCTCTCTTCTCCTTTCTTTCTCTTGCCCGTCTTCTCATTCTTCTCCTTCTCCTGATGAGCAGCAACGTTCATCCTAACCCTTGCCCTGTCTTTCCCTGTTTAGAGTGCGCTGGAAATGTGACCTGGCGGGGTAGGTAAGTGCAATGCTGCACATGCTCTAATTGGGTTCATTTAAAGTGCTCATTACTCTCCTTTTCTAAATTCACAACTCTTGGCAGCTCTCACTCCTGGATCTTCCCTCCCTGCTTTTTTTGGAAATCCCACACCTACCAGCACTGTGACTTCCTCCTTGGACGCCTCCAGCTAGTATACCTCCACTGCTCAATTTGGCCCATCTGCTAATGCATCACACGCACCCCATCCTCGCCTTCAAACCTCTGATCCTTTTTCCACCCACTTTATATCTTCTCCCTCTGCACCCGCACCACCGCCTCATGATTCTGGCTGTTTCTCTTTACCTCCTGCTTCTTCTTCCCCTCTCGACTCCCTCAGGGCTCTTCAATGGAATGCTGGGGGTCTCCGAGCCAGGAGCACTAAACTGCTACACTTTATTTCGTCTCATCCTGTTGACCTTATTTGTATCCAGGAATCCTAAAGCTGTAAACAGAATTACGTTACAATCTGCAACTTGCTATCACAAGATTCCATTACTATTTATACTGCATACACGGAACACAACTACATATAAGAAATCAATATACTGAAATAAGAATAATTATTTTGTTTTTTTGTTTTATTTGCCATATTTATCCTCCATTCACGAGAAAGCGAATTGTATCGCTATACTTTGGACGGTAAGTCCGCACTCGCTTGGGAGTTGCCTTTTTCGAGGTTTATGGGTCAACTGCATGTTTTGCGAAACCCCTGTTGAAGAGCACTGATGTAGAATGATCAAGTTGTTTCCGTCGTGAGTAATTTCTTTTTCAACGTTTTTAACTCCCTAACCAGGGTTAGTTAAGTTGAATCAAATCATCATTTTATTAAAGGAAGTATAGCCGTGTCGACTTATATATCAGAATATAAAAATTCACAAATGACACTTGTAGTCGACTAAAATCTTTATTATTGCAAGCTTTCGTGAGCGAATGCTCACTTCTTCAGGCAAAATAAATTAAGACTAATGAATGAATTGAAATTAATACAAATAACTATGGCAATAAATTGAACATAAAATATCTACACTGTGACATCACAAACCAGTTAGGTAAGGACCGGAGTTAATAAAAAAATAGGAGAATGAAAAAGAAAAAGCGGAAAAAGGAGAAACATAGGTTAAGAACATAAGCAAGAAAGTAGATAAATAGGGAATAGAGGAGAAAGTAAGTGAAGAAAAGGTTACGAAAGGTAGAAATAGTAAGAGGCCAATTATAGTTTTTTTAAGTAATGTGATAGAAAACCTGAGTCCTTGTTTAGTCCTTCTTGGATACAGTTGAATTTGGATATGAGCTTTTGTTCTTCGATTTGTCGTTGTCTCCGGTTCGTGTTGGTTCGTTTTAGTATTGATACTTGAAGATGACTGACTGAATGTTCAGGAAGATTAAAATGCTTGGCGACGGGTTTGTTTTTATTGTTTCGGATATCACTTTTGTGTCCGTTTATTCGCTTTCTGATGGTATTTCCAGTTTCTCCAATATATATAGCTTTGGGACAGAGTAAACAAGAGAGTAGGTAGACGACATTGGACGAAGCGCACGTAAATCTTTCCCGAATGGTGAATTTGTAATTATTGGGTCCAGTAACAATGTTGTCAGTCCTGATATGTACGCAAAGTTGGCATCTGGGAGTATTACAAGGAAAAGTGCCCGGGTGAGGTTGAGGGTTTTTGTTGGAGGTGAGTATCCGTTTAAAGTTGGGTGGTTGTCGGTAAGCGATTAAGGGAGGAACAGGAAAAAGATGTTGTAATAGGGGGTCGCTCTTGAGAATAGGTTGTAGTCTTTTGGCAATATAAGCTACAAATCTAATCTGTGGGTGATAGGTTAAGACTAGAGGGGTTCGTTTTTTGGGGGACTTAGGTTTGTATTGAAGTAGCGAATCTCTGGGAATGGATCGGGCTCTGTTGATCTGTTTATTTATGGATTCAGTATCGTAACCTAATTTCTGAAAATTATATTTAAGTTGAATGTAATTAGAATCGCGATCTTTATTGTCTGAACAAATGCGGTTGTATCGCAATGCTTGACTGAAAATTATCGATTTGAAGATATGAGGTGGGTGGGAGCTTTTGGGGTGTACGTAGTTGTATTTGTGGGTGGGTTTTTGGTAGAGTGTGGTGACCAGCTTGTTGTCTTTGATCTTGATGATGGTATCTAGAAAATTGATTTCATCCAAAGCAAAATTTATAGTAAGTTGGATATTGGGGTCAGTTAAATTGAATTGTGAACAGAAAATATTAAGTGCTTTTTCGCCATGGGTCCAAAGCATAAAAATATCATCAATATATCGTAGATACAGAATTGGTTTTTGAGTTGATTTTTTCAGAATCCTTTCTTCCAAGTGAGCCATGAAAATATTTGCATATTGAGGAGCCATAGGGGTGCCCATTGCTGTGCCTTTTGTCTGTAGATAATGTTCGTCTTGGAATTTGAAGTGGTTGTGTTCTAGAATGAATTGGGTGAGTTGTAGAATTATTGAGGTTGTTTGGTTATTGGGTAATTTGTTCTTTAATGCCGATAGGCCATTCGAATGTGAGATGTTGGTGTATAGAGAACAGACATCTAAAGTGACCAACATAGTGTTGTTGGGAAGATTTGAGACATTTTTAAGTTTGTTCAAAAAATCGGTGGTGTCTTGAATAAAGCTATTCGCCTTTTGGGCATATGGTTTTAAATGGAATTCGACGTAATGTGAAATTTTTTCAGTGAGAGTCAGTTTGTTAGAAACAATTGGGCGTCCTGGATTGTTGGGCTTGTGTATTTTAGGTAGGAGATAAAATTTTCCTGGTTGTGGGTCTTCTGGAATCAACTTTAATATCTGATCTTGATCAACTTTAATAAATGACTGAACAAGCATTTTGAGGTCTCTTTTAAAGGCATTTGCTGGGTCTTGCGTGAGTTTTGCGTAATATTGTTCATCGTGAAGTTGCCTTTCTGCCTCTTTGATGTAATCCTTCTTATTCATTACTACAATAGCTCCGCCCTTATCTGCAGGTTTGATAATGATATTTTCGTTACATCGCAGTGTTTTAATGGCTAATTTTTCATTATGGGATAGATTTGTGCTGCTTTTTTTCTTCGATAATTTTATAAGTTCTTTTTGAGCGTTGTTCCTAAAGCAGTCAATATACAAATCTAAAGTTTGATTGTGGCCTTCTGGGGGTGTCCATGTGCATTTAGAATGTGATTCTGCTGGAAAAGTGGGTACATCTGTAGCCGTATTTTTTTCACTTATAGGCTTACTTGTGGTCGGTTCTTCTGTGGTTGATTTTTTGTGAAAAAGTTCTTTCAGACGGAGCCTGCGGAAATATTCTTCAATATCTGCCAAAAACTGAATTTCGTCAACTTTTTTAGTGGGACAGAATGATAAACCTTTGGAAAGCACAGATGATTCATTTTCTGTTAGGTGATAGTCCGATAAATTAACTATAGTTCGGTGGTGAAAGTTGGGTGACTTAGCATTGGACGAAATTGTCGCATCAGCCAAGTGGTTCAATTTATTCAGTTTGATTTTAAAGCAGTTAGCAAGTTTTCTATCATAAATCTCTTTCGTTATTAAGTCGGTTTCACCAAATTGTACATCCTTGTAAATACTGGATTTAATTCTATTAATTTCACAAACCAATTTTTCTTGCTTACTGTAAAAAATGCTGATGAGGTGGTTGCGAAGCTTGAAGGAGAGGTTTAGACAAAGATTGTTAGAGTAAGCTGTATTGTATGTGGATTCCAACGGGTTTTTTATCTTGAGTCCTTTAGGTATAATTCCCATCTGCTTGCATTTAGACATAAAATAAATATCTGACCTGACTTGAGCTAGTTTCTTGGTTGCATTCAGAAGTCTCCATTTCTTGCGGCTAAAAATAGTCGTGTCTGTCATCTTGAAAATTAAAGGAAGTATAGCCGTGTAGAATTAAATCCAGAATAGAATTAAATCCAGTATTTACAAGGATGTACAATTTGGTGAAACCGACTTAATAACGAAAGAGATTTATGATAGAAAACTTGCTAACTGCTTTAAAATCAAACTGAATAAATTGAACCACTTGGCTGATGCGACAATTTCGTCCAATGCTAAGTCACCCAACTTTCACCACCGAACTATAGTTAATTTATCGGACTATCACCTAACAGAAAATGAATCATCTGTGCTTTCCAAAGGTTTATCATTCTGTCCCACTAAAAAAGTTGACGAAATTCAGTTTTTGGCAGATATTGAAGAATATTTCCGCAGGCTCCGTCTGAAAGAACTTTTTCACAAAAAATCAACCACAGAAGAACCGACCACAAGTAAGCCTATAAGTGAAAAAAATACGGCTACAGATGTACCCACTTTTCCAGCAGAATCACATTCTAAATGCACATGGACACCCCCAGAAGGCCACAATCAAACTTTAGATTTGTATATTGACTGCTTTAGGAACAACGCTCAAAAAGAACTTATAAAATTATCGAAGAAAAAAAGCAGCACAAATCTATCCCATAATGAAAAATTAGCCATTAAAACACTGCGATGTAACGAAAATATCATTATCAAACCTGCAGATAAGGGCGGAGCTATTGTAGTAATGAATAAGAAGGATTACATCAAAGAGGCAGAAAGGCAACTTCACGATGAACAATATTACGCAAAACTCACGCAAGACCCAGCAAATGCCTTTAAAAGAGACCTCAAAATGCTTGTTCAGTCATTTATTAAAGTTGATCAAGATCAGATATTAAAGTTGATTCCAGAAGACCCACAACCAGGAAAATTTTATCTCCTACCTAAAATACACAAGCCCAACAATCCAGGACGCCCAATTGTTTCTAACAAACTGACTCTCACTGAAAAAATTTCACATTACGTCGAATTCCATTTAAAACCATATGCCCAAAAGGCGAATAGCTTTATTCAAGACACCACCGATTTTTTGAACAAACTTAAAAATGTCTCAAATCTTCCCAACAACACTATGTTGGTCACTTTAGATGTCTGTTCTCTATACACCAACATCTCACATTCGAATGGCCTATCGGCATTAAAGAACAAATTACCCAATAACCAAACAACCTCAATAATTCTACAACTCACCCAATTCATTCTAGAACACAACCACTTCAAATTCCAAGACGAACATTATCTACAGACAAAAGGCACAGCAATGGGCACCCCTATGGCTCCTCAATATGCAAATATTTTCATGGCTCACTTGGAAGAAAGGATTCTGAAAAAATCAACTCAAAAACCAATTCTGTATCTACGATATATTGATGATATTTTTATGCTTTGGACCCATGGCGAAAAAGCACTTAATATTTTCTGTTCACAATTCAATTTAACTGACCCCAATATCCAACTTACTATAAATTTTGCTTTGGATGAAATCAATTTTCTAGATACCATCATCAAGATCAAAGACAACAAGCTGGTCACCACACTCTACCAAAAACCCACCCACAAATACAACTACGTACACCCCAAAAGCTCCCACCCACCTCATATCTTCAAATCGATAATTTTCAGTCAAGCATTGCGATACAACCGCATTTGTTCAGACAATAAAGATCGCGATTCTAATTACATTCAACTTAAATATAATTTTCAGAAATTAGGTTACGATACTGAATCCATAAATAAACAGATCAACAGAGCCCGATCCATTCCCAGAGATTCGCTACTTCAATACAAACCTAAGTCCCCCAAAAAACGAACCCCTCTAGTCTTAACCTATCACCCACAGATTAGATTTGTAGCTTATATTGCCAAAAGACTACAACCTATTCTCAAGAGCGACCCCCTATTACAACATCTTTTTCCTGTTCCTCCCTTAATCGCTTACCGACAACCACCCAACTTTAAACGGATACTCACCTCCAACAAAAACCCTCAACCTCACCCGGGCACTTTTCCTTGTAATACTCCCAGATGCCAACTTTGCGTACATATCAGGACTGACAACATTGTTACTGGACCCAATAATTACAAATTCACCATTCGGGAAAGATTTACGTGCGCTTCGTCCAATGTCGTCTACCTACTCTCTTGTTTACTCTGTCCCAAAGCTATATATATTGGAGAAACTGGAAATACCATCAGAAAGCGAATAAACGGACACAAAAGTGATATCCGAAACAATAAAAACAAACCCGTCGCCAAGC